>OX421978.1:82386133-82986133 GCA_949128135.1 Parasteatoda lunata
GGTACCGTGATTATTTTTGTTTTGTATATCTGGGAATTAAGATGCATAATTAGTTTTTCATTTCTTCACGGCTTCGTGCTTGTCTTTGTGCTAAGTAAGAAATAAATAGTGAAAGAATTGACATCGTTGTGAAAGAATCGTTCTGAAAGAATATAAAATGTATCACTTCAGAGATTTGATACTTGATGGGTTTGCCAACTGGAAATAGAACGGAAAAAACAGTACCTAACATAAGCAAATGTCATGTTTCAACAACCAATCAGAACCGAGATACCCACACTACGTCACTTGCAGGTATTCCATTTATCTTGTATGAGCCTTGTAAGTAAGGGGATACAACGCTCGCCTCCTAAGGAGGTGACCCGGGTCAGAGTCACAGCGATGTCTGGTCGATACGAATTCTGCACCCGGCTTGCACAGACATAAGTCTGATGTAAATTGTCTTCAGTGGTAGACGGATCATGGGTTAGAGTCCCCTCACCGTCAGGCTAATCGTGGGAGGGTTTCTTCTTCATGTAACGCAAATGCGGGTAAGTCCGTCACGAAAGCAAATTTCCCCCAATACTTGATCAGGAAGTTCCCTTTTCTTTGGGATTGCTTCGAAATTACAAAGATACGGAATTGAACATTAGTAGTCGTTAACTCAAAAAAATTAGGTCGGCTGTTCGACGGTGATAAAATAAAATTTATCTGATATCCACTTTCATGCATTTCAACTCTATTCTGATTTTAATAAACATGATTTAGTATGATTTCGATACCGTTGCGTTTAAATAATTTAAACGTGCACACGGAAGATCTACTGCGCATTGTTACGTTCCTCGAAGAATAGGTTAAGTATAAATAAAGAGTCTGCTTACAATCTTAATTTAAATTCCATTTTTCTGCCACCTAGTAAAAGCTTCTTTGAAGAGCATAAAAGTTGACAGGTATATAAACCCGTAATTTCGTAATCAAATTAAAAAAAAAAAAAAAGAAAAAAAACTATTAAATAAAGTTGTTGCTTAAAGTTAATGAAGTTTTTTATGATCTTAACATTATTCATTATGAATATTTTTTAATTCTTCCCATTTTTTGTAAATATTTTTCCTCGTTGCAATTTTCGTTTCCCTACTTGTAAATATGTCTTGTACTTTTCTATCAATTCAATTATTTGTTACTTATTACCATGGCAAAGTGCCATTCTTTTTTCTCTACCTCAACATGTGCCATTATTTATTGCATTTTATGTAATCTGTCTATTGTTTTTGCTTATGTTCTTATTACAGGATGAATGGGATAAGGGCCGTTATTGGCCTCAGGAGTCCAGCTAGACCAAACAGACCCGACCAGATCTCTTGGTTTTGGTAATTTTAATATAAAATTGAAAGCCAAAAAAAAATTTTTTTTTTTTTATCTTTCTATTAAAATATTGACATCGCTCCTTAGTCAGTTCGAGACTTTGTGGCGGGAGGAGTTCTTAGCTTAGACAAACTATAGTTAAACCATTTTATTTATAGATAGGTTTTGCGAGAGGTATAAAATAGCTCTAATTGTTTTTAGTTATAATTTATATATCACTGTTTCGTTCTTCTCGGCTTTGGTGAAACCGAACAGATTTAAGGCAGAGGGTGCGCTTCTTGTTTTTCAGTGGCGCCATCTATGGCCAAGAATTCGACTTCTGCCACATCATACGTCACACCTGTTTATGAGGCGGAACCATTCAAACATCCATCCACAGATCGTAATTTTGACCTAAAATAGAGAACGATCGATTTCCAATCCAGTACCCCCAGAGGTCTTGATTTGTTATGGGAAGATGGAGGACTTTGCGACTCGACAGAATTTTTACGTGCTTCAGTCACCAACTACACGGGGAGGTACGAACCCACGAACTCTCGGACATGGGCCCAGCGCCCTACCGACCAGGCTATCCCGGCCCTAAATATGCTTTTAATCCTTTTTATTTAATTTTCCCAAATAAATTGATAATGAATATTTACTCTGATACAAATAAGATGCAAAATTGCCAAACAATTACAATTTGAGATAAAAATCGTGTGGAATTTCAGATTCTCGATTAATGTTTTTGTGACAAAATGATGGCAATTCAATTCTTAAATCAATAGTTTTTGAAAGGCAGTTAAATAGTATACAATTGCCCTTTTTTTAAAATTTTTGATAAATATCTTTGTTTTTGTGCAATTAATGATAAAAGAATTTTTTAGAATCCTCCCAAATCGGTTTTCACCACTTTAAACTGTTATAAAATTAGGTATAAAAATATCTAAAAACTTAGAAACGTGTAGTTTTAAATAACTTACTCCAAACGACAAAACGCATCATTTTATTGCTTTGAAGTTTTGAGGAAAAATTTACAGGAGTTCTAAAAACTAACAAAGCGCTATTTCGCCTAATCGAATAAAGTAACCTCTTTATTCTCTACTTTTTTTGAAAGTTATTATGCTGTCTACTAATAATATGTAATAAAAAGTTTGTTAAGTACAAAAATAAATAAATAAATAAAAATATTGAGAAAACTACTGAAAAATTTAAAATTTAATCTAAAATCTGAAAAAGCGAGGGCCTCTTAAGTTAAGAATTGTGTTTTTAATTTTTTCTTGGTTGAAAAACCAAGAAAAAATTAATAACATCCCCACCAGCCCTGCGGTACGGGGGGGGGGGCGCACAAAGTTTGAGGGTGCACTCACCAGAAAAAATAATATTTTGAGTTAAAATTAAAATATTTTCATTTATCGAGTTTTTTTTTGTTCATTTTATAAATAATAAAAAACCTTAAATAAATCTTAATATAAGATAGTGAGTATTTTCTCATATTATTAAAAAAAAAAAAAAAAAAGAAAAAAAAAAAAAAATTCGCATTCAATATGGTGGTATCAATTAAGTACCTTAATTCTACCTTTTCCTCGCAATTAATATTTTAATTTTCTAAAATTAAAATGTAATTATTGATTATAAGTATCTGGGTATCTCTCCACTATAGTGTTTTTGTTTTATAATTTTAATTTTTTTTATGGTAGCCCACTTCTTGCAGGGAGCGCAGTATAGTCTATGAACGCTATTGTGAAAAACATCATAGGTTGATTATTCTTTTTATATGTCATTTATATTATTTAACTGACAAAAATATTATAATTCTAACCTTAAAGCGTAAATTCTTTTCCATTTTAAATAATTGCGAAAAATTTCGGGCTATAAGCTGGAGAAGTTTTTAGATCTTTTAAAAGTTGGCAACTTTTGTTAAAAGATCCACAAAAACTAAAATAGAAAAAAGGGTAAAGGAAAGAGGATTAAAATAATTTATTTACTTTTTAACACGCAAATGAAGAATTTTTGGAATTAACCTTTTAAACAAAATGACAGTATTTCAAACTTTACTTCAATTGTTGACTTTTTCTTCTTCTTTTTTTCAGTAAACCGTACTAAAATTTTAAAAGACCTCTATAATTTGAAAGTTAAGCATGCAAATAGTTTTTCATTTAACTAGTACTTTAATTTTAGGGAATCATATTAGAGAGGGTTTAAAAATGAAATTTTTCATTATTAACCTTTTTGTAGTAAAAACTTTTTTTCTTCTTTCATTTCTCTGGAAAACTGGAAACTTTCCACAGTAAATTTTTTTTTTACTACTTTTATTTATATTTACGATGACAATAAGAGCCCAAATTTTGTGGCTTATTGTTTCACATTCAAGTCATATATGGTGTTTTAACACTTAGACTTGAATCAATCTAAAAAGTAGATAAAGTTAGTTAATTTTAAAAAGAATTTTTGTTTGTTAAATCAATTAATTACAAAATAAATTTATAATAAAACAAATTTATTACAAACGCATGCGCAAAAAAGAAAAAAAAAATAGTTTTAAAAAATTGTTCTTATGTAACTGATGCCGGGTGAAAGAAAAAAAAAACGAACCATTAGACTGAAACAGGAGATATTTTTTTTTTCAACTGCAAATAAAAACCAGTTTTGTTTGAGAGACCGATTAGGTTGTTGGCCGACAAATTGAATAAATTATCAGGAATATCGTTCACGTATTCTAACTTGTTAGCTGGAGAGAAAATTTCTTCATTTTAGAGTGTTTGGTGATTTAAATGAAATGAATCAGTATTGATATCAGAAGGAAGTGTACAGATTTTTTTTTTCAATGATGATACGATTATTCAACTTGTTAAAAAAAAAAAAAAAAGAAATAGGTTCTATATGCTAGATTTACAGTAAGTTTAGCAAAACATAGCGAAAGTTTTAAGTCCTAATGTTTTAATTTGTTGTCTTAACATATACGAAAATTGCGTGTTACACATAAAAATATTCTTTTCCTACTTAATTTTTGACGAAAATATGTATTGCAAAACT
Source organism: Parasteatoda lunata (assembly GCA_949128135.1). Taxonomy (NCBI): domain Eukaryota; kingdom Metazoa; phylum Arthropoda; class Arachnida; order Araneae; family Theridiidae; genus Parasteatoda; species Parasteatoda lunata. Next base: position 82,390,490 of record OX421978.1, read on the forward strand.
AGAGATATGATTTCATATATTAAACCCTATCACTATTTTGCTACCACTTTAAAAAAAAAAAAAACAATTAGGGGATTTTAGGGAACCTCGAGCTTTATAAAGATCTGAAATCATTTCATTGAAATTTTATTGTACTAAAGTTGGTAGATAAAATTAGATAATATCCACTTCGTTTAAGCAAAGATGTCCTACCATTTTACCATCATAAAGACAGTTTTACATCAGGTCCATCATTGTAAGCCAGGGATTTAGGAGATAGAATTCAACGTACCAGGAGCGTATAGCTCATCTGCAAAATCCGTAATAAATAAATGTGCGATTAATGAAATGTTCTGGAATAAAAATTATAACTAACAACTCAGTTATTATTCTATGGTTTAATATCTATAATAATGAAAGGAAGGTTCTCTGAATCAGGTCAAAATTATTTTGTGGATTAATTGAATGGGTCCGCCCTATAAACGGGTGGCGTCTGGTGTGGCTGAAGTCGAATTCTTGGCCATAGATGACGCCACTGGAAAACAAGAAAGAGAGAGAAGGAAAAGTAGAGTCTGTATATCTTACTTAAATTCAGAACTGTTTGTCCTATATCATGAAATTCGGACAGCAGATTCGAGAGACAATTTTTAACACCACAACCCTTAAAATTATTCATTCTTAACTTTTCAACCATTTGAACTGGATATGAATGAAACAAAAATGTTTTTTCATAAAAACCAAAATTGCAACATTTTAGTCTAGTAAAATTAGACTTCTTCGGAAAAATTAATGTCCCAGATTTCTTTTTTAATAGAAAGCTTTGCTAATAGAAATAATACCTAAAAATGATGCCCATCTCTTCTATGTACATATCACCTACTTTTAAGGGTCAAGAGGTTGATTTGTGACGGAAGCATGTAAGTTAGGAAAATTTTCTGATGCATTTTTGCATGCTGAATTGAATGACACCAATCCAAAGAAGATCGGACTAATAGTTTAAAAGTTATAAGGGTTTTGTATACAAAAAGAGCATATTTGTACTGGTACCTATTTACGCATCTGATGTTGCTATCTGAACAAGTAAGATATTGCTTGTATGTATTTTATTTCAGGCTAATTCGAGTGAGACTATTATTCAAAAGTTAACAGAACAAATAGTACAAAATTTGCACGAGAAATTATGTACAAAAAGTACAACTTTTTACACGTACTTATGTATACATTTTACAATGCTATCCAGAAACTATCTGATCATATATGGCATATTTACCGACAAAATTTTTCATATTAAATTAAATGAAACCAATTCCGGTTGATAAGCTCTTTATGTACAATAAATACAATTTCGTACTTGCACTTATTTACGCATCTACACAGAAAGGTTTTTATAAAGAAGTATAGTATTGTTTATTGTGTATTTTTTATCGTTCAATTGAATGAGACCAACACGAATTAAAAGAGCTAATATTTCAAAAGTTGGTGTCTTTTTTTCGTTTAAAAATTACAATTCTTGAATTGCACTGATTATAAAGACAACCCTTATAACTTCAAAACTATTAATCCTCTCAACTAGAACATTACATCATTCAATTCAATATAAAAAATTTCATTGAAAAATATGCCTCAAATGTTCAGATAGCAAAGTAAAAAGTGTACTAACAAGGGAAGTACGAATCTCAAAATTTCCTATTAAAACAAAGTTATGCTTAAACTAAAATGCATGGGTGAAAACCTTGGACATGGTACAAATTAGCCGCCTGATCTGTTCCTAGGGATTGTAACTTTTTTTTGAAGTTAAGTTAAAAAATTTAGTTAAAAGCTTTGTAATTTAAAATTTACATTAAAATTTTATATATTTTTCTTAAAGAACTCAAATATTTTTTTTTTTTTTTAAATATATATGCTTTAATTTTGTTTTAGAAAATTTAAATCTTTCTCAAAAAAATAGTTTACCTTGAAGGATAAAAATTTTATAAATTGAATAAATCATAATAAATAGTTATTAACCTATTCAAGAAAAGAATATCAGGGATAAAATTCCATCGTCCCAGCTGAGAATTGAGCCTAGCACCTCTTGTAGACGGATAGCCTAACTGTTACACCACGAACTATATTAGCTAGAGAGTTTTGTTAGTATATGAACAGAAACTTTAGACTTGATTGTTATGGAATTAAGGAGGCGGTACTACTTGGTTCTGTCTTTCCTATTGTGCTATCTGTCCTCTTCTACTTGACGAAGGTTCATAAGCCTATTTTGAGCACACGAGTCTGAAAATTTATGTAATTGCAATAACCAATAACCAGAAACTTTAATGAAGCATATTTTTCGGGGCAGATCAGGCGGCTAATTTGTGCCTTTTCTTAGATTTTCAACCAGGCTCTTTAATTTAGGTTTAACTTTATTTCGATAGGAATTTTCGAGATGCATACTTCCCTAATAAGTCATGACTAAAGTAATGCGTTTTATATTCATATACATAAAAACGCTTGTAACCATTAAACAAATCGTTCTATTGACTCATTCGATTTAAAAAGGAAAATTTTTTAAATGGCAAAACTTACGAATTGCCACACTTACTATTTATTTGTGTCTTGGGGCGAGATTCTACTATTTCCTCGTTCCCTATGTTAACCTATGGAGAATTATATCGCTGGTTCAAAACTAAAACGACACTTCTGCACTCACTTCTCATTCAAATAACAGGAGTGCAGAAGTGTCGTTTTAGTTTTGAACCAGCGATATGGTTCTTAGTTTACTCTTAATTTAGTTTGCGTAGCCAAATTATTCAACAAAAATAAGCACCTTTTAAGCACTTTTCAAGCACTCCAATAATATTTTTAAGCATTTTAAAAGAATATCATAACTAGGCAGGGTTGGAAAGTTTTTGACAATTGACGGTTTTATCTGGTTTTAACAGTCATGTCCAAAAAAAAATAAATTCTTTTGGCATTGTTTTTGACAATTGTCAAGATTTTTAAATCATGTAAATCGAATGTCGTTTTCATAAGCTAAGGTCTAACGATGCGCCAAAATAGATTGGGGTTGAATTAGTTGTGAAAACGTTGAATGGAACAATGTGAACAGTCTTTCTGCATGATTCGTAGCGAAAATCAACATGGGAAAGGAAAATCTCAATTTGGAAAACGGAAAATTAAGCACTATTAAAAATCGAAAATAAGCACCTTTAAGCACTTTTTAAAAAGGCTACGCCCCCTGAGTTACTAATTAATATTTTGGAATTTTTTTTGCTTTCGGTATAATAAACTCGAATTCGAAATTCCAGAACTTACAATGGAAAAATTTTTTTTTTCACATATTCTATACTAAACAATAGCTGGAGATAAAGCGAAAAACAAAAAGGTGGAATATAATATTTTAAAAAGATCATTCTTACCATGCATTTCATTATTATTTTTATTATAACTTTTAAATGTAATTTGGAATTTGAAAAACAATAGAAAAATAATAGCTAGAGATTAAAAAAAAAAAAAAAATACTGGGATTTGTTATTCCAAAAAAGAGCTTTTTTTATATAATTTATTTTTTTCATTATAATAATTAAAATTTAATTTTTAAGTTAAAAACAGAAGAATCAATTTAGAAAATAAAATGCTGAATATTAAGTTTTACATTTAGAAAATTATTCCCATCCAAATACATTTTTATTTACATCCTCAAATTTTTTTAATTTAGACATCAACAAGACCTCACAGGATTTTACTATATAACAGGAAAAAAATAACTTTCACGACAAAAAAATTTCACCAACAAATTAATATTATAATAACTGTTATTTAATACCATTAATTATAAATCAGTTAAACTTCTAGATATCCTCAACTTAAATTTCAGGGAATGTGAAATATAAAAAGTAAAATGGCATACCTGCAAGTGACATAGAGTGGGTATCTCGATCCAGATTGAGTGTTGAAATGCGGTATTTGTTTACATTAGAAACTGTTCTTTCCGTTCTATTTCGAGTAAACCAAGCCCTCCAAGACTCAATTCTCTTAAGTGACACATTCTATTTTCTTTCACGAAGATTCTTTTACAAAGATTACAATTATTTTACTGAAAATTTCGTGCTTAACACAAAGACAGGCACGAAGCCATGTAGAACTTAAACTAATCATGTATCGAAGTTGCCAGATACACAAAACAAAAATATATCATGGTTACAATAAAATACATAAGCAAATAATAAATCAAAGTTAAGTAAAAGAGATATATAATTATATATATATATTTTTATAACCGTCGTCGAACAGCCGGCCCAATTTTTGGGTTTACTAATGCTCAACTCCGTAGCCTTGCAATTTTGAACCCAATCTAGAAGATAAGGGAACTCCTGGATCAAGTAGTAGGAGAAATTTGCAGTCGTGGAGGACTTTTTGATGGAACTAACCCGCATTTCCGGTGCATAGAGAGGAATACCACGAGAACCTCCCACGGTTAGCCTGACGGCAAGGGGACTCTAACCCATGATCCGTCTACCACTGAGGATATTTTACGTCAGCACCGTGGTCGGGGCAAGCCGGATACGGAATTCGTATCGACCAGCCATCGCCGGGATCGTACCCCGTTTCACCTCATTGGAAGGCGAACGTTCTATCCCCCTGAGCCATCGCGGCTCTGTAATTATATTTTAATGAATTCGAAGTGCGTCGTATTTGATTAAGTTCGCGTTAATTAACATTCTAACTTATACGAAAAGATTTAGCACGCCATCTTGTTCATGAAAGATCAGCTGGAGCTGAGGACATCATAAGTCACGTGACTGGGTATCAATAATCTTGTTTTTCTTGAAGTGCAAGTACCCAGTTGGTTTTGTAATTTCTAAGAATTAATTCAATTTTTTTCTGAAAATATAAATTATATTTCAGAAACATTCTCTGTTCAAATGAAAACTACAAACATGATTTATATATTAGCTTTTATTCAAGAAGTAAAATATGCATCATTAAATGCATGGTTTAAAAATAATTAAATTATTATACTTATACCTACATTTAATAAATTAAAAAAAACTAACTTTTTATGTGAAAGTCAAATACAAAATATACCTCTATTAAATATTTTTTTTCCAATGGCAGGCACTGAATTTGAATCTTTGCCTATGAAGATGCTCATTTCGCGTTACCCAGTGGGCACCTGTGAACCAAAGTCACGGAGGCGAGCAACATTGCCCACCCCACAAGCCCGTTTATAGGGTGGGCCACATTCACACAACAGAGGACAGCACAAAGAGAGAGAGAAACATCCATGCCCAGAGCGGGATTCGAACCCGCAGCCAATGGCTTCGCAGTCAGGCGCGCTAACCGCTCGGCCACCTTATTAAATTGTATTGCTTAAAATGAAAAACAATAATTGCAAAAGAAAATCAATGAAGAATCTTTTTTTAATTTATATTTTCTTTTCATTGATCTATTGAGTTCAGAACGAAAATTTAAGATAACAGCGATTGGGCAGCAATCGCAAAGTAACAGTAGGTCTACTAAAAATAATTGACAAAAATGGTATGAAATAATGCGATTGTTGTTGTAGTTTATTTACGTCGCACTAGAGCTGCGTAATGGGCTATTGGCGACGGTCTGGGAAACATCCCTGAGGAAGATCCGAAGACATGCCATCACAATTTTGATCCTCTGCAGAGGGGATGGCACCCCTGCTTCGGTAGCCCAACGACCTGCACGCGAAGTTGAGCACTTTACGGTAGCACAGTTTAACGAGAACCAATACCGCACACCCTCGGTCCCTACGCAGACTGATCCAAGTGGTGACCCACCCGCAGCCAGTGATGCTTGACTTCGGTGATCTGCTGGGAACCGTGTCTTAACGATCAGTCCACTGCGGGACTATGAAATAATGCAGAACGAAGCGATCGCTGTGTAGCAAAAGTCACACTGAAAATAATTTACAAGAAACCAGACAATTATTTCCGACGAAATAAAATGCACAACGATCCCAAAATGACATTAAGTCCCATTGAAAATAATATTCAAAAAAACGCAAAATCCCAAAGATAAAAATGGATGTAAAGAAACTACACATTGCGTTCTATATTACAATGCTGATCCTTGCACGAAACTGGGAGTTCCGATTCAATTCGCTCTTCGTCATTCAACAACACGAAACTAACATTATCTTTATAGCAAAACGCTATCTACATCTCGGCAGTTGGACGAAATCAAAGTTGTCTTCAGTGCGGTAAGAGCGTTAGCCTAATCAAGGATCCTTGCATATTCTTTAACAATTTGCGCTGGAAAGACGTGCCACGCAAGTCATAATGCTCTTGTCACAGAAACGTCGACGACGTGGTATTTACGTCATCATGGAAATGTTACAGAAACAAAAACGACATGCGTGGCACGTCAGGTCCCACCCCATGTCGCCTCAATCCCATAATATGCATTCGTGCCCAGCGAGTTACACTGGACCGTTCTGGTACACGCGTCAGTGTTTTTTTTTGCCAGCGCAAGTGGTTAAACCGCGATTGTAGTCTTATTCCGGTGGCTTAAATCAGATGCGTTAAATCGATATTTCTCAATACATCGATTTATCGCCTAGTTCTAACTATGCTCAAATTAAAAAAAAAGTTTTGTACAAATATAAAAGGTATACATATTAGAGAATAGGTACCTAAATAAAAGTGAAATTACAATAAAATATTAATAGAAGGAAAAACTAAAATAACAAAACTGCCCCTCAGAGCGAAAATATAACGAGTACTTTATTAAATCTAATGGAAATTTAAATTTTTGGCTTAACGTTCTGAAAAGTAACGTTCATTTTTGCGAAAAACTTCGCTAAGAGTAAAAAAAAAAAAAGTCTCCTAATAGTTGCTTTTTTAGGCAAAAAAAGTCGCCTAAGGCCGAAAATAGTAGCAAATAGTCGCATTTTAGTAGTCTGTGGCAACCCTGAATTTAAAAGAAAAAATTTAAAATTAGTCTTAATCTCCGAAAACTCTATTTGCTTGTTTATAGACTGTATAAGGACTTACCCGCTGTTTTTCGAAACTGTCGCTAAAGAAGAAAAAAAAAAAAAAAAGCCATAGCTTAATTGCCTTACACTTGAAGCAATGCGATGGTTTTATATATAATCTTACCGTACCTTTAGAACAGACAAATAACTTAAATATTTCAGAAGTTATTGAACTTTTTTTTTTAAAAAATCGCTTATTTGGCGACATTTTCCCACCTAGATGAAAATTATCAAACTCACAGCCTTTTTCTCAGTTTTTTCAAATTTTTACGAGCCCAGGTAATGTAGCATTGGAGTAAGATTTTAAATATTAAAAAATTAGGACTACACACCCTTTTCATTTTCTCAAAACTGGCTTTTCTCCATATTGACGTTTAGCGCCATTTTTAAAATATGCGTAGACAGTGCTGGCTTGATCTAACAGTCATGAGTGACAGTTGCAAACTCACGGTAGTTCTAACAATAGCATATTATTTGCAAAAAAGCATCATTTCATATTACGACAGTGCCTTCGAAAAACAACCTTAATAACCATTCTTCCGTTCCATTCGATTCTGGACTAACTTTCAATGGTTCAATTCACTTAAAATAGTTTTGTAATAAAAATGAGTAATTTTAATAAGATTTTTTTAGGGTAATTTTTATCTAACCTATATATTCTAATTTTGCCGTACGCATGTTAGACTAAGGCAATTTTTTACAATAATTATCTCTGCCTGGCTGTGTTAAAAGTCGCAGACAAATTTGAATTTATGATTGACTCAGTAAATTTTGCTACCGGGAGGATACCTTTTTCGCGCAACCTACCTACTAAGTTTCTGATTCCTAAGAAAAAAGAACAAAAACAAATTGCAATGAATAAAACAATATGGGATTTCATCATGTCCTTTATTACATGAAGTTTGTATATTTGTGACCAATGACTACATGAGGCACATATTTTGACATTATAAACTCATATAACATTACAAAACTCAGAAGTAAACAGAAAGCGAAAATGGGACTAGTAGATGATATACATAAATTGAAATGTACAAATGAGTATTTTTAAGTACACAAAAATGGCAAACAAAACAACATTTTAAAAATAGAACAAATTTCATCAAGCTCAAAAACAAATCATCAGAATCGCCCGGCAAGTGGTCGTATTACAATTAAATCAAGCAAAAGGGCCTCTCGTAAACATCACTCATTACCTCACCATACAAATTAAAATAACTATTTCGAAATTTTAAAATATATATATATTTGAAATGGAATAATACTGCTTAGAGCTACATGTTGATATTATTATTCATTAGTTTAGAATAGATTCAGACTCAAACAATTGAAGAGCTTTGTGGATAAAAGTCCTAAGTTACCTTTTAAGGGGAAAAGAAAATGTTTATAGGGAGAATTTATTTTAGTGGTAATTAACCACTTAAATTAATTAACTTTAAGTGGTACAAACATAAATTGTTCCGAAGTCTTTAAATTTCACAGTGGATGGAGATTTTTAAGTGACAATCTTTGAGTGTTTACGGTAGGTAGCTTTTTTAAAATGAATTAGAAGACTACCTCTTTTGTTTTTTAACCGGGGAATCGTATCTAAAAGACCTCCCCTATCCCGCGGACGCTAGAAACCGCACTTAGTTTGTGGTCAAGAATTAGTGTCAAGATGTCGCGCAGCAAATGAAAAAGTTGATTGCGATTGGCCTAATCTTGTGTCCTGGCAGCAAATGTAAAAAACCAGAAATGCGAACGCTTTAACATGAATTTTAAGTTTTACACATTTCCCTGCCAAAAAATAAATAAAAGTAGGCATCTTTAATTTCTATCGTCACGTATAAATAGTCTTACAAATATTATGTAAGCATATTCACAGCAATTTTGAAATCCCCTTCCTCTTTCGTCAGCAAAAATAAGCTAACTAAAATCCGCCCCTGATACTTACGTAAGGAAGTCGCAAATACCTGTTTTCTTTCAACTAATTTGTTCGTATTTTGTTTCAACTAATTATGAATTATAGGATCAAATCAAAAAGAAAAAAAAAGTGTAACTGAATATGACGTAAAATTTACATCCTTTAATATATTTTGTAAAATTTTGAAACTCCCTGAAGTAAGTCTTTTCCCAAAGACTTGTATTTTTTTTTTTTTTCTGGTTTTAAAAAATTTTAACATAAAGGGTAATAAGTTCTCATGTAATCATTACTCATACCGTCCTCCCCCTTAAAAGCAAATCACACATGTCCTCAAAAATAAGCAAATCACAATTCCGCTTTATATGTTTACATAATATTTAAACGACCCCTAAACTTAACTAATTTACACAAATTCACTAAAATGTCATTTAGAACCTTTATTCATACAGCTCTTCCGGTTTCAGAACAACTTCCGACTTAATTTGATGAAATTAATCTGGGTAGCGCCTGAATGGGTAATGTAACATTTCATGTTTTATCTTTAAATTATTGGTATACATTAAATTGTTCCCGATATTTTATCATCAGATCAACTTTTTAGTTTTTAAAATCATTACTATCAGAATAAATTTATAAACTATCGATACAGTATTCAACTTATTTAAGTTAACTGAGAATCTAACATTAACCCTGCAAAATCCAATAACTGCAATAAAATTTCATGTTTAAAAAATAGGGTTTAACTTGTGCAAAACCCCTAATTTTATAACAAAAACCCAGATTTTTATGTACTATCTGAATTTGCAAAACATATTATACATTCAAGATGAAAATTACTAAAAATTTAAAACCTATGACTGACAAGCATTGGTTAAAATCAAGTCTATTTGGAATGGTTAGTGAACATTTTAAATCTTATAAGCAAGCAGAAGTGCAATTGTAAATTTGAACTCTTATAGTGGCACGCATATATATTTAGTTCAATACAATCTAATGTACTGAGAATAAATCTAATTGGGCAATAAGGTTTAATTTCAATTTGGTATAGTACTTAGGTTGCTTTAACGAATTTGCACCATTTAGGAGGAAAATACCAAGAATATAACAAGCCAATCATATGCAATTGCTTTATAACATAGAATAATCATTAAAAAAAATTGTTTTGTTTTTTTCAATTATGCGTGGCTATCAAAACTGAATTTTTTATTCACGAAAAGTTAAACTGGTTCAGTTTTGCACATTATAAAAATACAATTGTTGACTTAAATTTTAATGAGCAGAATACTATGATAAACTTTCTTTGGAGCGATGAGTATTCATACAAATTTTATAAAACTAAAATGTAAAATTTTAAAAACAGATATTATAATCAGGGAAAAATTTCTTTTACATATAATTTAAAAAAATTATGAAATAAATAAACAGAAGTTGAGTAATACTTAAAGTACATATCATGATACACCTAAAAAAAATAAGTGTTAGCAAGATTCAACTTTGGTATGATACTATAAAACTATTGTTACAATGGAAAAAACCCAAGGGTACGAAAGGGGAGGAGGTTCAACACTAATATCCTATTTACAAAGGGGGTTCTAAGCTCAATTTTGAACCAATTATTTCTTAGCATAGAGTATAACTTAACTAGCTAATTTAGGAACAGTAGGATATCTTAACGTATCTAAATTTCAGGGAACAAGTCGTACAATAACTTAAAACAACTACGTATATTCATGGAAGATTTTTATGTGTGTAGCTAATTTTTTCCATTAGCTACACTTCTCAGAGAGGCACACATTTTAGAGGCCCATGTTCATGTGCTGATGAAAATGTGCGAGATTCAGACAGGCTGAACATGAATCATGATATTGATTGTTTGCGTGCTTTAAACGCACCATCACACTTTTATTACATATTTTTGTAAAGGATAACCTCTTACAAAAATATAGCATTTTGATATCTATATCACTGTAAACCACGTTTTCAATTTTTTTTTTTTTTTTTTTTTAAGAATCAAAATTTTTATACAACATATATACATAGCTTTACATTTCAACCTAATTCAAATATGTACACTTGAAATAGAGAAATTCTGTACAAAATATAGACAAAATATACTTAATCAAAAAATATAACCAAGTTATTTACAAAGTCGGTGTAAAAAATGAACATTTTTTTAAATGTAAAAAGTTCAATTTGTAAGGTCACAATTTGGTGAGAGGAAAAAAGAGTTTTGAAACTAGTTATCATAATGAAGGAACAAATACTGTTCATTCAATTCTTTTTCGAATCTAAGGATATTAATTATTTTTTTTTTTATTACTAGCCTAATTTGAAAAAAATAAAATTGAAAACTAAATAAATAATCTTAAACATTATCTTGAATATGACGAATTTTTTTTTTTAAAAGAGCAACAATATTGCTTCTAAATGTAAAGTTAAAAATTGTGGATAGCAACTATTATTGCCAATATTTTCTTAAAATATGAAACTTCTATTATAATATAAGCATAAATCATTATTAATAAATTAGTTTTAAGCCTGGTTAGCTTGGTTATAATGAAAATTTTTGGTTATAACTTTAGAATAAAAATTTTGCCCTGTAGAAGAATCTATTTGCACATTTTCACTATCGATATTAACTGTCATTTATAATGCCATTACCATAGTTACAATTTTAATGGAATTAAAATTTTAAAGCAATTTTTTTAAGTACAATTTCATTGTACATGTAGAATTAACTGACTTTATAGTTAGCAAACCGAATAAGGATACATTAATAAAGGCTGCATACTATTTAATTTTGTATGCATAATTATTTGAATAAACTTAAATTTTTTTTTCTCAACATTTTTAAATTTAGAAAAAATTAAGAAATAATAAAAAAAAGAAAGAAAAAGGATTCAGTATTTTAGGGTATTTTTTTTTTTTTTAATTTTATTTATTTAAGCCTTTGGCTTAAAATTTCAAACTTAGGTTTCACTTTAATTTTTTAATAAAATTATTATTTTTTTAAATAAAAATGTATTGATTCAATTAACTTCCATTTTCTGTGACTCGCTGATTGTTACAGGAGATTGTTCAATACCGTTCCGCTCCCGGAAAAATCCGCTGCTTGTTGAACATTCTCGTACAGTCACCGTAATTTGATTCGATGTGACATCTGTAATGAAAATATTGTCCACTACGGAATTAGGCTTTAACCAGATTTCCGGGGGCGCTACGGCGCGAATGTGATGACGAGGTTCCGCGCAGCTGGGCGGCTTGTTGTCGAAGAACACGCGGTTGCAGTTGTCGTGTTTCGGCTGCAAGAGACTTGAGGGGGCAATTCGTGGGGATGAAGGAGGGGGGAGACCGTTGGGTGGAACATCTGGTTTTGCCAATTCATTATTGTTCTCTTGATCAGAGTGGTTAGCGGGCGATTCCGCCTTCTCCACTACAACGTTCTGTTCTTCACAGCTGTCAGTGTTATCACTGTTCGTCAAAATAGTTCGTCGGCCCGCCACACTGCCAATAGTTTTAGGGGACTGGCTAATTTTGCTCACCGTAGAACTTTTCCCGGGCGTTTTTCCGACGCTCGATTTTTTGTTCGTATTCTCCGTCAACTTCTTCGACGCTTTCGCCTGATTGAGTTCGTCGGGCGTAAGAAATTTGGGGCTCTTGGCAACCATCCTGGGGCCTTTGCCCTGGGGCGTCGGAGGGTGACCTTGGGCAGAAGAATCGTCGCGCTTCGATGGCTCGCAAACTGGATTGGCAATTGTTTTGTCGTTTGTTTCAACTTCGGCCGTCGGTGTGGGACTAGGACTGCCGTCATTACCATCCACATCAGCTTTTTCCTCCTCACTGCTCCCCTCCACCGATTCATCGCGTTTTCGCTTGAGGCCCGTCAACGAGGGGAGTTTATCGGCATCCACCTTCGCCTCCTCTTCTTCGGGAACGTCTTGAGATTCATCCGCCTCCTCTTTGAAATCACTATCGTTTGCGGGCTGCGGAGTAGGACAGGACTCTTCGGGGGAGGAGGGTCGGCCTGACTCCTCCGCCTCCCCCTTTTCTTCCTGCTTGATGTCACCATCTGCTTGGGGAGAGGCGAGAGCGGCGTTTCGTATCTGCAAATAATACAGGAGAAAATTATTGGCAATCATCAGTAAACGGGAGAAAGTACCCTCATATATACATAAAAGAGGGGTGGATACAAGGGAAACGGTAATAACAATGATAAAGCAGCAATAGTTGGTTGGTGGGGGGTTATAATTGGAACGGTTTCGGACAGCTTTCTTTGAATGAAATATGAGAGAGGTAGAATGAATCAGAAACCAGTTGAAATAAATATAATGAGATAGCTGTTCAAACACCCTTCATGGAAAATTAAATACTGTAAACGGAATATGGAAAAAGTTTTTTTTTTTCCAATGGGAAATGATACACCTTTTAATCTAAATCAAAAATATTAGCAAATCAGACAATTTTTTTTTAAAGTTTTACTTTTAAAAATAATTTTTAGAAATATTATATTTATCTAAAGAGGGTTTTTTAAAACAACCCATAAAATTTAAGAAAATTTTTCCAAAAGAATAATTTATAATCAATTTAATAATAGTACAACCCATAATCAATTGGCTATTTTTTTTTTCCCCTTTCAAAATTTGGTTGCTCCATACAATAAAACAAGGTTTTAAATAAACATTTCACAAGCACGATATAAGTTATATGTTCTCCCAAATGGCTATTTTTATGGCATATGTGGAGTTCATGACTTTTATATACGCTCATTAATTTTTTGTTAAAATTGCTTGATTGAACCTTTCCATGCGATTACAGAAATATAATTCCTTTCAAAATTGGTAGTTTATGTCCTTCTCTCAGGCAATAAAATTACGGAAACAAAATAAAATGTTTATCATATTTCATCAATAATTGGAAATAAAGTGGAAACATTTTTTCTTAGTCAAATATTAAACTATAATTCTTGAGTTTATTTTCATAATTTGGTATGCTAATAATAAATTATATAATAATAACCATTTTTGAAAAACCGACCAAATATTAAGTTTACAGCTACCAATGTTCAACTCCATAGGTGGTTTATAAACATATTCTCTATCCCTATATTTTAAACTCCATTATTCAAAAATTAATCAAAACTGAGATGGCAAACTTATGGCCTATGTGACATATGATGTATATGTGGCTCATAGGTAACTTACTTGTTACGGGGTATCTGTAATTATTAATAAATTAAAAGTAAAATTGACTGTAAGAAACCATTTTGTTCCAGATTTATGTGTTATTAAAGACAACAAGCTACAATTCGGCATAAAGACATGGCTAATAAGGTTCAGCAACAGACAGTCGCACTAAATGGGATAATGTATTACGTTTTTAAATATATTGCACTTTATGCTTATACAGGGTGCGTAGCCAAATTATTCAATAAAAAATAAGCACTTTTCAAGCACTCAAAAATATTTTTAAGCACTTAAAAATATCATAATTAGGCAGGGTTGGAAAGTTTTTGAAAATTGACGGTTTTATCTTATTTTAACCGTCATGTCAAAAAAAAAAAAAAAAAAAAAAACATTGTTTTTGACAATTGTCAAAAATCATTAAATTTTGAATCATGTAAAACGAATGGCGTTTTCATACGCTACGGACTGACAATACACCGAAATAGATTGCAGTTGAATTAATTGTGAATACGTTGAATAGAACAATGTGAACTGTGCCTTTTTGCATAATTCGTAACGAAAATCAACATGGTAAGGGAAAAATCTGACTTTAAAAAAGGGAAAATTAAGCACTTTTTAAAAACACCCAATTAAAAAAGCACCTTTAAGGGCTTTTAAAAAGCGAAAATGGAAAATAAGCACTTTTAAGAACTTTTTTAAAACGCTCCGCACCCTGTTATAATATAAAAAGAAAGTAATTTAAAAAAAAAAAAAAAGTTTATTTAGATATGCATTTTAAAAAGGTCGCTATTCTTTAAGTAAAAACAAAGAAAATTAATATACTTTTGTATTGAAACAATCTAAATTTTTATACTTTTATTTTTTAAAAATGAAATAGAACAAGAATAGTTGGCTCATTTACAGAAAAAGGTTTGCTAAGCTCTTTTAGCTAGCTACTCATCAGCTCCTATGACCTTGATTTAAAAAGTTAGATAGTTTAAAAAATAAATAAATAAATAATTTAGAATGGAAAGAAAAAGTTCTTTACCTGCGTTAGATGCTTCGGCTTACGACCTCTTTTCTGTGGTCCCACTGAATTCTTTTCTCTGGAATTTTAAAAATAAAAATTCAATATTCTGGTATAATTCTTCAGCAGATGTAAAATAAAATACTAAGTTACAAAGACATAGCAATTTTAAAATTGAATTAACCATTTTCATTGGATAATCAACTGCTGGTTGGAGAGTATGTAAAAATGACGTTGTTTTTTATAGCTATAGTTTTTAACACTTTCCAGGTAAGAATATTAGTAGTAGCAGTAGTAAACAACCAATGATTCTTCAATTGGGTACTTGCACTTCAAACAGACGATCACAAATACCCACAGATATTACTTATGACGTCAGCGGCAGTTGATCATTTATAAGCAAAATGGCATGTTAAAGTTGAGCCCAGTTTCTTTAAGTTAGAATGTTAATTAACGTGAACTTAATTTAATACAGCGCCGTATCGCACACTAAATTTGTTGATATATAATCCTTACTCGTCAACTTTTTTTACTTAACTCAGATTTATCATATGTTCATTTATTTTATTGTAATCATTATACATTTTTGTTTTGTGCACTTGGCAACTTGGATACATAATTAGTTTGTTTATGTTCTACATAGCCTTGTGTCTTTCTTTGTATTAAGTAAGAAATATAATAATGAATGAATTGAAATCGTTGTGACAGAATGACGGGCCTGGCTTATTCGAAATAGAACGGAAAGAAGAGTTGCTAACGTAAACAAATGCCACGTTTTAACAACCAATCAGGATCGAGATAACCACGTTTACGTCCCTTGCAGCCATTATCCCATTGCATAATGAGGGTAATAATAAATAGTCCCCATTAATTTTTTTATTAATTATTGAATTGTTCGTTAGATAAAATGCCGATAGCCAAAAAGATTTTTAAAAAATGTAAAAATTACAAAGCTGGGAAACTGATTGGAAAATGTTCTCAAATTAAAATAAAATTCTTGTAGTAAAATAAATCAAATTTAAAAAATATTTTTCATAATTATAATTTGCTTAATATTTTTTAATCAGAACCTAAAATTTTTAATTAAAAAGTTCTTCTAATTTAAAATGCAGCTAATCATTTCTACTGGAGTAAACAAATCAATTTGTAAATAACCCTACAGATAACCATTTTAAAAGTTTTGAGATTAATTGTTTATACATTCTCTCAAGGAATAAAAAAGGGCAAGGTGCTTTCTCTCTGAATAGAGCAGTTTTAGTTTTGACAGGTCACTTACTTAACATCGTAAATATTTATCAAAATATGTAATAACTGAATTTTATCCTCAACAATTTTTAATCACCTCTCATACTATTTTTATGAGCACGTTTGAAAAAGTAATTTTTTTCTCGTTATCAAAACATGAAAAAAAATTGCTGTTTATCAAAATAATTAAAGGCATGCTAAAAGGTAATCTCTGCATATTTTTTTTAAAAAAAGTAACTGAAAACCATTGTGAAAATGAATATTGAAGGGGTTCAATTTAAAAAAAGGGGGTATTTATTTAAATAATAGTTTTAAAACCACTTGAAAAATGTATTAATACTGAAAATTACCCCTGATTAATACCCCTGAAAAAATATACTTTTATAAAAATTTTAACCAGTAGGGAATAAACCTAACAAAGTAAATATTTATAATAGTAATCAGAATTAAACTTAAACACAGATAATTTTACCAATGAGTAGTTATTATTTCAACACTGAATTAATTCTTTTCCAAAATGGAGTCTGAATAAAAATACTATGTTTTTAAGGAGCTTATTTTTCAAAAAAGGTGCATCTATTAGGATCAAACGGACAAGCAGGGTGAGCCACCCTTCAAAAAAACACTAGGGAGAACACTAGTTTATATGATTATGATATCATTGTTCATTTGATAAATAATACGAAGAGAAAGAGATTACATCAAGTTTTTGAAATAACTAATTTGTTTTAATTTCCTAAAAACAGTAATGTAATAGCATATTTAGATCACCTTTATAAAATTTCATGGTGGTAGAAAATTTTATTCATGAAGCTTTTATTTATTTATAGTTTTTACTTTTTTATAATTCAAGTTTTTAAAATGCAGAAAAAATAGGGTAAAATACACAAGATATTTCAATCACTCATGTTTACCTAGTGCATGGTCCCCCAAGATTAAACTCTGAAATATTTATTTACTTGTCTATTAATTCTTATGATGAAAATCAGGTAAAAGAGGGGGGAAATATAGAATTCTGCTGATCTGCAGAAAAATGGAAAGTTTGATCTTATCTTAATTAAATTTAATGAATAAAGAAGAGAGGGAGATTCTGAAGTGATTAAGCTCTGCAGACATTGCCTTTCCTTAACTCGTGGAAAATCTTAATTTGTGAATATCATACTGGTTAAAGGATTGTAGCACTGATGAAAACAGAAACAGCAGTGTACTAATATCAATATTATCAGCTTGTTAACGATGGAGAGAGAGGTTGACACACAAAGTTAGCTTGCATCACAATTTTAAAGTATTTAAAACACTTCCATAAGAGGACCTAAAGGGCTAAAATCTTAAAACAGGGTTACCACTCAATTTAAGAAAAAAAAAAATTTCCAGATATATTAGGTAAATTTCATTGGAAATACAAACCATATTTTATTTATACCATAAAATTTTTCATCTGAAAACTTTAATTTATTTTTATTATTTATACTGTTAAATATTAGATAATGTGAGCAAAAATATGTAATAGAATCAGAACAGAAACACAGAAATAGAAAAGTTTTGTAATAGATGTTAGAATTATTTAACTTGAATCTCGATACATGATTACTGTTACTGATAATTCTAAGACTATCTATTTCCAGGTATGATAGAGGAAG
Source organism: Parasteatoda lunata (assembly GCA_949128135.1). NCBI lineage: Eukaryota > Metazoa > Arthropoda > Arachnida > Araneae > Theridiidae > Parasteatoda > Parasteatoda lunata. Next base: position 82,408,428 of record OX421978.1, read on the forward strand.
GTTTTTAGTAAAAATTGCAACTTTCCTGCTTTTTTAGAGTTACAAAAAAATTCCCTGACAATTACAGGTTTTCCCTGACCTGTAGGAACCTGTCCAAAAAAGACCAAAACTGACCCAAAAAACAGGCTTAGGAGGGAAAAAGAGGGCCATTCAGGGTCCTTCAAGTATTAGTACTCATTTTGGAGAGATATAAAAACACTCATTGTCACAGTGATAGTAGTATCTGTCCAAGTTTTAAGTTAAAATAAGCACAGCAAATAATAATAATTATAGACAAATCATAATATTTTAATTGAAAGGAGTCTCCCTAAAGCTGAATAAAACCTTGAACAAGACTATATTTACTATTTCATAGGCATTTAACAAAAATTATTAAATAAAATATAAGACCAAAAATAAATAAATAAAAGCTCTTTTTTTTTTATAAATTGACTGCACGGTCGGATGTGTGCTCTCTAGAGATAAGTTTGGGCTCGACTTTGGAAACCCAAACCACTTTGCTGCATAAACAAAGAAATTAAATCAATAAAACCTTTTCTTCTTATTTAATTATTAAATGTTCCATTTTTATATAGTTAATAACTGTACCAGACGTTTGTTTAAAGAAGTAAAAAAGTTTATAAAAAATCTATTGAGAGGCAGAGTCTGTCTAAGCCGGAAAAGTTTAAGCAACAGCCGGGGATGTGCTCATCTCATCTCGCGCACTCTCACAAATGCATCGTCAAAATCGGAATAAAAAATGTAGTAAGCACTTAATATGTATGCACGAGCGTGTTGATAAAGTCAAACTGCACACATTAAAGACAATTCTAGCAGGGGCCATATTTTATACAGCTGTAATTTTCTCACTCGAATATAATTAAATTAAGAATAGAAAATAGCAATGTGAAAGCTAAGAAAAAAAATCATCATCATTTATCATTTATTTACAGTAAAACCTGTTTTTGTGTAGTCCTTTTATATGTGATTTTGTTTTTGTGCGATCTTACTTTTGTGCAATTTATTTTTATGAAGTATATGAATTTTAGCGCCATTAGCACTAGTTTATTGTTTCCTATCAATGTACATATACATCATGTGGCCTCCTTGACAACGTTGTATCTGGACTTTGCGATGATCTGTTCATTCATTTTAAACAATCTCCTGACAAGGCATAATGTCGCTCGACACACGAACAGTATACGCTTCGTATTCGAGTTTTATGCACGATTCACGTGGTTAAGGATTCATTTTATAGTGAGATTAAAGGTAAATAAATTAATTACTTTTGTTTCTATTTATATGTAGTTTTAATGTTTTTTATTTTATTCTTTGACATAAGTACTCACTTAAAATGAATAATTATAGCCAAAAGAAAGTAAAAAGACAGACAATTCCACTATTCAATTTATAACTTGAAAACTTCTCCATGTATATGTACAATGAAGAATTAAATCTTTTTACAATTTCTTTAAGTCTAATTTAATTTAAAGCATTCTCTCATCTATTTCATAAATCATTGATGTATTTTCTAAGTCCGACTTTTTTTATGCGGTCCCTATCCACCACATAAAAAATTTTTTGTAGGTAGTATATCGTACAAAGTTGTTTATTATATGTAAGAATTCATAAAATTTTCGAACATCTTTTTGTGCGATTTCTTTTATGCGGTCCCTATCCACCGTACAAAAACAGGTTTTACTGTATTCGAAAATAAATTAGTCTAAATAAAAATTTTGGCTGATTTTTTAACTTTTGCCAAAAAAGGTACTAAAATGTGTTTTATATAAGTAATAAAATATTCTAATATGATAGACAAAACACTATTGTAATAAGAAAAATGTTTTGCAAAATCCTACTTAAGAGATTTTACTGTCACCATCACATGCCCCAAAACATAAAAACTGTTTAACAAAATATGTTACTTTTTCAAATATGCTTCACTTTAGAGCCTCGTTCAACTAAGTACCACAGTTCAGCACCAAATTACATTTTGTACTTTATTTTTTTTTAATATTGGAAAACTTCTAATGGCCGATACTCCTACAGACTTGCTGTTTTATCAAGAAAGAAAATAAAAAATAAAGTGATAAAATGAAGAGCCTATTTCGTTGTGAATGGCAATTATATCAAACGCTAATACGCACACTATTATAAAATGTAATGCTACTTCAATGCTATTTCCTTAATACTCTAAATTCAATAGGGGACATATAATTTAATCATACAGACTAAAACCTGTTATTCTGGAAATAGAATTACATAAATTTTATTACAACAGAATATCAGACTGAAATCTGATATCCTGTTTAATAGGAAAGATGAAATGAATGGCCCAAAAGTATTATCAATATTTAAAATTAAAGAATAATTTTTATTTAATATTGGAACAGCAAATTTTTCTCTCATTTTTATTGAAAACTAGCTGCCACCGGCATTCAACTAGTTCGCCTTTTTAAATAAAAAAATATATATATTTAAAAAAAAAAAAAAAATACTTTGAGATATAATATAAAAAAGTACTCAAACAAAGAAATAAATTCATATCATACAAGTAAGAGTGGATAAAATTTTTGACTCTTATATATTCACAGATGTTATACGTTTAGGGTATTTTTTCAGATTTGACCAAAATGGTTATGTGGCGAATTTTTTAGTGGTAAGTTATTAATTCGCAAGGTATGGTACTACTTCTTTTTAAAAATTTTATTTCATTTTTTACTTGAATCTGCTTTTTTTATTTAATCAACATAAAATTTATTTACCTCTTATTTTTATGTAATATAAAAAACGTACATTATTTAAAGTTGGTTAAAATATTAAAGTTTTGCGAGCAGTATCATTTTGTTGGATCAGGCATGTTGGACCAAGTCACCTACCAAACAAAAACCCCTAAACCCTAACAAAACCAAGTCACCTACCCCCAACCCTTCTTATTTTTGCGACTATATTTTTAAATTTTATAAAAATGAATAAATATGTTACAGGTTGCTATTTTATAGTAACTTTTTAACAATAAATAATGCTAAATGGGAAAAATCAGTTTAAAGTGGTTAGAATTTAGAGAATTTTAAACCAAATGAATGCAGAATTTCACGAACTTTCAAAAAGAAAAAAAATGTACAAAAAAAATTTCATTCAATTCTGAGATACTTGTTGCTACACTACTTATAAATGATATAAAATTTTCAGAAAATGCAATTGACAAACATTAAAATAAGGGGACACAGCCATTTTGAGTGAAGCGCCACTTGAGCAAGAGATTGAATAATGAAGGGCTGCTCCAGTATTTAAATGTATTGGCAGCAAATACGATCAGTTTTATTAAAAACTCTGGTGTTCTAAGGAGTAAATTTTTTATCACTAAAAATTCTAATATATTTACAGAAAATTAAATACAAATAATAAATTATGAATTACTTTTTTTTTTTTTTTTTAAATTTTCTCTCCCTTTCTTAGCAAAAGAATGATATATCACATTATAAATATATATTGAGAAAAAGAACAGGGCTTTTCTGCCAACATAATACAAAATGTCATTTTAAAATAAATTTTAACCAAAGAAATAATAAATATCTGCAAGGCTCACAGAATGACAGTATAAAATAAATATTTAAATGAGTAATATAAATTGTAAAATAATATGTTAAAGAAAATTTATATGGTTTAAACAAAAATTAAAATACAACCATTACAATAAATAAGATTCTATATTTATTTGGTATTATACTTCAGATGCTATTTCTTGAATTATTATATGTTTAATGAATTTGAAATAGAAATTTTCTGTTTTTTTTTTCCTCTTTAAAAAAATTAACCTACAAAATATTTATAACTAAATTACAAACAGTGGGCATCCTAAAACTTCCTGTTTCCCTCCAGTTTTTGAATTTTTCAAATTGCAATAACATTCTAAATACCTAGTAGAAATGCATATCACTAACCGACGAAAATACGATATTTCAGTATCGTGATTTGTTGCGCCCACTACGTCAAGATGCCAAATACATTTCAAACTTGCAATGTTTTTTTTTTTTTTTTAAAAATAAATAAACAAGTAGATGTTTGCTTAGGGGTGGCTACGAGTTACATCTTTCGAGTTGGTAACTTTATGCGATTTTTTTCACGGGCCGCTGCCTAAAAATTACTAACATTTGGCCATTATTCTGCAACAGAACGCTTTATGTAAATCTTCTCAAGTGATTACTCAAATTCGAAACTGGCGTATTGTAATATCATATTAAAAATAGTAAGTTTTTTTTATTTTTAAATCACACGGAATTCCAAAGCGATTACCGCAGAAAAAGCAGTCGAGAAACAACATTAATATACAATAGAGTCTGTGTAACTTAAGCACATCAAAAAATTTATAACTCAAATGTGAGATTCGAAATGTTTTTTGTTTCATTGTGTTCAGCAGCCCCCGCTAAGCACCCATAAGTTAAAATATAAGTATGCCTATAAATTTGAATAATTGGTGCATGTTATTTAATTAAACAGAAAAAATCTTGAATTGTTAAATTAAATTAATGCTATGTAACTTTACTGTTGCTCATTGATAGTTTCTAATGAATATTTTAAAACATAAACACTGCCTCAGATTTGAGCAGTATCGTTTCAAAACATGCTACATTTGTTACTTGATAATTTATAATATTATAAAAAAAAATTTAAAAAAAATCGATACTGAGACATTCAATACTATACTACTTCTAACTGATAAAATTTCCAGAAAATCTGATATTTTAATACAGTGAATGTATTTGGCATATAGCTGGTTCAAAACTAAAACGACACTTCAGCACTCACACCTCATTCAAATAACATGAGAAGTGAGTGCAGAAGTGTCGTTTTAGTTTTGAACCCGCGATATGTTACAATATAACGTTAAGTAACAATCTTACTAAAATAACAACAGAGCTGACTGAACGTTTATAGTTTTTATACGGTTCTCTATACCCAAATAAAATAATATAAAAACCATAAAACTATTGCATCAATTACGTTCTAATTGGAACAAATATTCGATGAAAGCAACTTTAATATTTACAAACATAAAATTTTTCACCGATATTTATCTAATCAACACGAAAACAATCGTACAAAAAAGAAGACTATACCTACAAAAATAAATCCAAAAGATTTCTTTAAATGTTTTAGCAATATTACTAATACGAAAATTTAGTTTCATGGATAATTCATTTAAAATCCGTATATTTAATACAGAAGACTTTAAATAATTGATGAATTATTAATTTTATTTATACGGCACATAAAAATAAATGTTTATACACGGCTGTCATTGATTAATTATAAAAATAAGGCAATGTTTATTTTTGCATAAAAATTTTGTATAATATTTCATGCTTATATTTATAATACCATTGCGCATGCTCAGATTAGCGCCATATTGATTTGCAAGCAAAAATAACTTACCTTGCATTAAATGCATCAATAAGTTGAGAATCGATTATATTTTCCTTCGGTTCCCATGTATTGTGCCTGTGTTAAATAAAAGTAATCCATAAGATCGCATCGTAAATCACAAATATAATCACGTAAACACTAATTATCCAAATCATACTAACTTTTGGCTCCAACCTCTCCATTTTATCAAATATTCCACTTTGCCCTAAAATTAAAACATAAAATTAGGAGATTTAATAAGAATGACGTCATCCAATTGGCAAAGCATAATTATCTATCCTCAAACGTGCAATAAAAGGCATGAAAAAAAATCCACCGAAGTTTGTTTACCTTCCGTATGCGCTTTTTCTTAATGCACTGGGCTGTGAAAACGTTAGGACCTAAATTTGACATGTCGGTATCAGATTCATCATCAGATGCCATTCCTTAGTTACATCAGGCTAATTAAAGCCATGATGATTTGATTTCAATGAATAGTGCTCACTTAAAATATATCTCCAACTTAAACACGGCTCAGTTTCAAAAATATAACAAGCGTTACTCTACGTCACACACCTAGTAAACAGAACAATATTCTGATTGTTCAACGAAATTGATATGGGACAAGCTGATAAGGTTGCCATAAGTAAAGGATTTTGTCGCCAAATATTAACATTTTGGCAATAGTGTAACTGAATTGAAAGCATAGTTTTGGAATGAAAAAATATAACTAAAAATAAAATATTTAATAAAATAATGTAAATATTTCATAACGGTTAAAGAAACGTAACTCATCTGCGCGTGAGAAGTGTGAATAATATTTATGATGCAATACCGGAGAAAATTTAACAACCATCAATCAATTGATTGGTAATTAATGTAAAATGCATTAAAGATTAGACGGTATTTATTTGGTTATGTTTCTCAAATAAAATTTAGATTGGTTCAGCGTGGTAGTTTAAAATAAACTTTTTTCAATTGTTTTAAAAATAAATAAATAAAAATTCTATATTTTTATATAGCTTCAATCGGAACTTTCTATTCTAACATATAAAATTAGGAGTTTCCCATTTTATTTGTAATTATTTATTTTTATTTTTTTTTGGAAGGGAGATGAAATTTTCTTTAAATTTTTATTTCTAGTACAGGCAAAACTTCGGCCAATTACCGACTTGGCTGCGGCCGGATTGCTAGATAGGCCTACGATGAAAAATATTTTTTTCTTAATGGTAGAAACATTTATATTTAAACATATAAATCTTAGTTTCAAAAGCTAAATCTTATTCGTTTAATTTACCATGGTAAATTAATAATTAAAACATGTACATGGGAGAAATTTAGCAAATCTGCCTGATATATATTATTAAATAGGCCTAATATATATTTTGTGAAAAAATATGATTAAAAAGAGTTCTCAAAATATCTTAATTTGTAAAAGCTTATTAATACTTTAATTATTATATTTATAAAAAAAAAAAAAAAAACATTTTTCAAACATCACTCAAGCTGGCAGCTATGTACGAAAATTAAACAATTTAAAATTATTTTAATTGTTATTTAGTTACCGTTTTAACCATTGTGGGGTGCAATGACTTCTGAAATGGCATCTATATTTGATCACGTAAATTTTATTTATCCTTAAAAATAAACTAAAATTTTTTTTTCGGACTTTAAAATATAAAAGTAGTCGCAACAATAAAATAATTTTGGAAAGTGTAGAATGTTTTTATTTTTAACAGATTTAAAAAATTGCCAATTCTCCAACTATTATCGTCAGATTTATTTTTTCTTCCAAATATAATTAATTTCAGCAAAATTTATGTTTTAACATTTACAGATGATTGACAAAAATTACGAAAATTTCTATCCTTTCTTTTAGAAGCAAGTGTTTTGGAGGATTTTACACTTTACAGGACAAAACTAATCGCACAATTTGAAAAATCATGCTTAAAGCTTTTAGATATGGTATGTTCCTTACACATGCAAAATTTGCATTGATCAAAATTTTAGCTTAGGAAGTTTAAAACTAATTTCTTTTTTCAATGCCACTATATAATTAAAAAAGAATTCAAGTATAAATATTGCGATCCCATAGAATGAATTCAAAATTGCTGGTACTGAACCCTGGAATTAAGTTGTTTAATTCCTCTCCTTACTTAGGTCGTTCCGCATTTTGCATGAATAAAAAGGACATCGGGTTAAATTTATTTTTAGTTTTAGCTATATAACAATTCATTTCACAAATTTGCGAAGGCTTAATGTGTTTTAAGTAACTGTTATAACTAATACAATTTATTTAACTTATTTATATAGAGTGATAGTCAAAATTATTCTAAATCAACTTTAACAAAGATAAAAATACAATGCATACAATTTTATAAATACAAAAAAACAAAAAAGAAGAAAAAAAAAACCTCACGTGAAAATAAATCAACTTTACCTTAATACAAAATATTAACGTATACTTTTTCTTACTATACTTTAAAAATACATTAGAATCTCCAGCGAATATCAGAAGACATAATTCAACTTTAACAAAGATAAAATATTAACGTGTACTTTTTCTTACTATACTTTAAAAATACATTAGAATCTCCAGCGAATATCAGAAGACATAATTCAACTTTAACAAAGATAAAATATTAACGTGTACTTTTTCTTACTATACTTTAAAAATACATTAGAGTCTCCAGCGAAAATCAGAAAACATAATTCAACTTTAACAAAGATAAAATATTAACGTATACTTTTATTACTATACTTTAAAAATACATTAGAATCTCCAGCGAAAATCAGAAAACATAATTCAACTTTAACAAAGATAAAATATTAACGTATACTTTTTCTTACTATACTTTAAAAATACATTAGAATCTCCAGCGAATATCAGAAGACATAATTCAACTTTAACAAAGATAAAATATTAACGCATACTTTTTCTTACTATACTTTAAAAATACATTAGAATCTCCAGCGAAAATCAGAAGACATAATTCAACTTTAACAAAGATATAATATTAACGTATACTTTTTCTTACTATACTTTAAAAATACATTAGAATCTCCAGCGAAAATCAGAAGACATAATTCAACTTTAACAAAGATAAAATATTAACGTATGCATTTTTATTTCAAAAATAAAAATTCATTTAAATCAGAAAATATAAATAAACTTTAACAAAAATATAATCTTAACGTATGCGTTTTGTTATTAGAGTCTACGATCTTTATCTTTAATACGTCCTCCATCTTCCTTATGTACGACCCTTCCGTTATAACAACGTCACATAAAGTCTCGTTTTCTGTTCCATAGACGAAATGTTATTTCAACGCTCATTAGAACTTCCGAACCGTTCCGTTCATTAAAATCTAGTGATCAAAATTTTGTATCATATTTTTTCAATTCCTAGAAAATATTTTCAAAAACAGGTGTTATAAATTTTTACACTTTCAAAACTGACATGTTTCCATTGATAACGAGTCAAACGATAGCAAAAATTTTCAGAAAACTATTCAAACCACGATTTCTTTCAATGTTATCGCTCAATAAACATGAAACATCCTGAATTCTCTACGGATGAAGTGTGACAGGACCACCTATTCTAAACCTAGGAGGTCCAGGGGTAAATCTATGGTCAAAAGAATTGTGAAATACGGATTACTTATCATTGTTGGGAATTAAGTGTATATTGCAACGCCATTTAGAAATCGGAGTTTCGTGTATAATCATTACCTTTCAAAATTTCTTTTCAAAGAGTTCAATATATTCATCAATCATAAAAATATTTTTCTTGTTCGAAAATGATATTCAACTCTTTTTGTGAGGCATCGAAAGAGGCAGTTTATTTTGGAGTTAAAAACAAATTAAATCCTTGTTGCAGTTTTTATATTAATTTATTTCATTTTCTGAACTTATGTTATTTTAGCGAAAATGCCTGCAACAAACTAGAGTACTAGTGTTTTTTTTTTTAGTAATACTATATGCTTAGAGCGGAAATAAATATTTTTAAAGGAAGTGGATAGAAGAAAAACACAAATTGCTAACACACTTTGTTTACAATAATTAAAAATCGCGAAGTAATTTTACAAGCAGAAGAACAAAATATTCTAAATCTATGACATCGATCTTATGAAGCAAAATTTCAAAATCAACAAAGAGCTGAATTACTGGTTAAAGCTTATGATGAATATAAAAAGATGTCATTTGAAAAAATCTATAAGTATTTTTAAACCCTCAATGCACTATACTAAATAATCCTTTTACGTATATCGGCATAAAAAAAAAAACTGCGCAGTAATCAGTTCCATAATTTTATTTAAAGTGTTGAAATTGCTTTTACTTAAAAAAATACAGAATTTATGAAATATATTAAGTATATATTTGCGCCTATTTTATGTTGTCACGAAATAGTGACCTCTCGTTATAACGTCCGTTTTCGTTTGGTACCCTCAGGAGTCGATATATCAAGCGTTGAATGTATTTAAAAAAAATAACAAAAAAATGAATTTCTCTCTAAAATCAAACGATGTAAATCAACTTTAATAAAAAGTAATTTTTTAACTTTTACGTTTTGTTTTAATTTATCTCAACCGGTGTAAGAATTTCTAGAATATACGCAGAGGGTATTATTCACAAAAACTTCGTTTAAATTAATTTTTTCTGTCAATAATTTGTTTGACCCAAGAAAATCTGTCATTTTCCTGGCTACTTTTATTTAGTGGTTTATAACCAAAATACATAGAGCCAGCAATTAATATCTTATGTTAATAGATTGATTAGATACCCTCCTATATGAACATGTCTTGTTGCATGAATAAAGAACCAATTTTCAGTTCAAAATCTTTTTCAAAATTTTTTTCAATGTGAGTAGGTTTTTATGTTATCATTTTCCTGGCTTCTTGAAACCATTAATAACATAAACTACATAGATTTATCTGAGTTATTTTAAGAAATCCTTTTGTTTTCTACAGAATATAAACGTCTTAGGCCAAAATATTTAATTAAAGTAAAGTTATATGCTATAAAATGGCGAATTTGTCATTATCCTGGCTGTCATTTTACTGGCCAGGATAATGACAAATGCCAGGACAGAACATTGAAGTGTTACCAGAAATTTTTTTAACTGCTAATAATGTAGGGAGGGAAAGCAAATATTAACCCAATAACAAGTTTATGTAAAATTGTAATATGCTTGGATGTAATCAAAGTTATTTATTTATTTAATGATTGATTATTATCCACAATTTTATTCTGGTGAATTTCTATTTCATTTTTTTTCCTGAGCAAATGTCAATAAACTACACTGCTACCTGTAAGATATTAATAAGTGTAACTAAAGAAGTATACAAAAAAATTTTAGATTATTTTGAAGACTTTAAATTTGAAGAAATTTTTTGGTCCGAATTGTCATATTTCGTGAGAATCACCCATATATATGTTACCGGCAAAGGATGAAACGCCGGCATTGTATAGAATGCCTGACGTTTTCAGGCAAAGTATGAAATGGGAGAAGTATTACATACTTTCCCTAGGCATTGTATAGAATGCCTAGGTATTCTATAGAATGCCAGATGCTATTTAGGCCAAGTATGAAATAATCGTCCTGATGAAGTTATTATGTAAATGATGTGCCTGTTATTGTGAATGACCGAAATCGGTGGTTGTTGATTTTCACCGGTGAATGTTGACAATCACATAGTCGCTTTGGTGAATGTCCGAAATATTTATTACATCCGATTTTATATTAATTTATTCGTGGATATAATTACATTAATTCAATACTTACTGACGATAAATTAGAAGAAACATCAGTGTTTGGAGTATCGGGCAAATATATACCGGGCAATGACACTTGACCTTAAAAAAACATCACTGTAGGGTATACCGGGCAAATGTATAACGGGAAATGGTACTTGACCTTAAAAAAAACATTACTGTATGATATACCGGGCAAATGTATAACGGGCAATGGCTCTTAACTAGACTTAGTATGACTAGACCTTTAGTAAATGGCCGAAATATATACTAGGTCTAGTGCCACTGTCCGGTATATCCTACACTGATGTTTTTTTTTTAATTTGCCCGGTATACCCTAAATTTTGTCCTCCAAATAATCAAACCCTCTGGGGGTACTGATCCAGGAGTTTCCTTGTCTTCTGGATTAGTTCAAAATTACAAGGCTACGGAGTAACATTAGTAGTCGTAAACCCATGAAATTGGGTCGGCTGTTCAACGATGGTTATAAAATAAAATAATTAGGGATGGCACGAGTGATTTAGAAAGTAAGAAGCTGTAAAAACTCATATTTACTTATTTAATCTGTTAAATTATTGAATCATATCTACCCACCATGACTAACATTGCAAATTATTAAAGCAACTTTTTTCTAGCATATTTTTTTCTAGTTTACTTTGAATTAAATTGTTGAGACTTTTTTCGCCTTTAATATAAATAATTTACAATGCATGTCAAGGTAGTTATGGTTGAAAAATAGATTAAATAAACAAAACTGAATTAAGTGTTCTAACCACTTCTATGCTCTGTTGCAAGTTAAGAAAAGACCATTGCGGTATAGAATTTATGTAATCATCAGCGACTGCACATAATTCCGTTTTATTTTGTTATCAAATTATACAAATATGCTTTTAAAAACAATATAAAAGCTTTAAAAAGTTAAACAGGTCAGTCAGAAATTTATTTCGTGCAATGTTTTACAATATATATTAAATAAAGGTTATAGTTTCGTAGTTTTTCTGAAATTCTAGACTTGGCGTCATATTTTGAGAAAGAAGAAGGACATTCATTCATGAAAAGGAAATAACTACGTGACGTTGCAAGACTACTAAAAAATGGCACGTCTTTTAATGACATGCTCTTAACAAATCAAATGCGAGTAAAAAATTTCTTACTTTTGCTTCGCTGTAGAAAGCAATCGTCTGCAAAAAACAATATATTTAGTATTCTTTCATGAGTTTCTTTAAATGCAAACAGAAAGACGCATAATTGTTACGATTTTTCGGTATCATTTTTATTAATTCTTATTACTGGTTAATTGATTATTTCTGTTAATCAGGAAGCAAGAACAAAAGAAAAGAAAAAAAGGCTGTGCAACGTCGTTTTAAGAGTCAGCAATGTTTATTTACGTTCCAAAAAGAACTTTTTCTTAACAATTTAAATCAGGGTTTCTAAAACTTTTTAGTGTATAGGGACCCTCACATAATACTTATGAAAATTTGGGGGACCCCTCGTGAAACTGTCAGTTTATCCACTTGTACAGTAATACGATATTGCAGTTTGAAGTCATTAACTTTAATACATAGAACAATGCGAACATTTTAAATACTATGTAACAAACTTGAAAATATAATGGAATAATAAAAATGTGTCAAGATCTTTTTCTTTTTTTCTTAGTCCGGTTAGTCCAATTTTTATCTATTTTTAGATGCATTGTGCAAAACTATTTGGTTACTGTAAAATTATTAAAAAAAATATCAAAATTGAAGCATTTTTGAAGACGACCCCTTTTCATTTAAAGGTTCTTTGATACCACAGGTTGAGACTCTGATTTAAACCAATATACTTTTTTATTGTATAGAATATTAGAATATTATTGTATAGAATTTGTTATTGTATAGTAATTTCCCACTTTCTGAAAAAATTTGTTCAAATAAAAGCGATGTTACAATGCTTTAATGTTATACTGATAGCATTGTAAATTTCATAACTCTTTACACTCTGATGTCGCTTCTGCGGTGCCATCAGCAGTCACCACGCTGAAATTAAAAGTTTTTATATGTTAATAATTTTTATTTCCAATGACCACCTGTACCAGTATAAGCTCGCACATTCCTTCATGACTTTTGAGCTTAGAACAAACCAGTATAAGATGAATCGGTTGGTGGCGCTCAGCAATGCCCACCTTTGTAAATATTTCGTCCATTCAGGCATTTACAAGGCAGATTTGTTTGCCACTCTATCGGGAGCCCCAAGTTAGGTAGGCCAACATTGCTCCCACTGTAAGAACAGATAGAATGAAATGAAATCAATGCCTTGCCCGGGATTCGAACCCAGAGCCTCTCTGATACTAGGACAGTTCCCTCACCCCTACACAGCCCAGTCGGCACACGTTAACAATAATTAACCACATTGTATCAAAAAATTCAGTTTGTTCATAATATTTTACTTCATCCGAAAATCAGTTACAAATGAAATGGTTTTACTACCAATTCTATATCTTTCCCATCTTACTTTCAGGACTGAATGTGATATGAGTTTCGACCACCACTGTTCTAAGCGAAGGTTTTGAAGAAAAAAAATTGATCATGCTGTATTTCATAGCCATAAATTATTAACACGTTGAATGCCATGGGGGTCACCGGTGACCGGTACTGAGTTTGTTTGTAGCTCCACGGGGGTCACCGGTGAAGCCAAGATTATTAGAAACACATAATTCGAGTAAATTTTAAATTTTTTTTAAAATTATTATCGTTACTAAAATGGTTTGAAGAAATTAATGTAATATAGAACGCACAGAAATAGTTTTATTTATATACACAGAGATGCCAACTTGCTCCGCACTGCGAATAAATATTTTCAAGTGGTAGTTTATTAATTGTGATTCTTGGTTTAATAAATTCAATTTAGTAGAATTTTATCCACCACTATTTCTAAACAATTCGTAAGTTTATATAATTCACCACTTTTTTACACGAGAGTCATGCTAAACCTTTTAAAAACTTGCGAAATCTGTCTATTAGTCAGCAATCAGTTTGTAGTGATTTACTGACCGTTTGGCCAGACGGGAGAGCCATGTAAAACTAGCGTGGCATTCAACGTGTTAAATAGCGAAATAGAATATTTTCCACTTATTTTGACCTAAATTAATACAAAGTAATAAAATAATTACGAAAACATGTTTAATGAAAATTCTGTGCCAAAGGGTTGAACTCGGAGTTTTATGTATTTATTTGTATTCTATAAATACAATTTGGTTATTTTTGGTTGTTCAAATGACATAAGAATATTGTAACGGAAATATTCCAAAACAATGGAATCAATTCGTAATTAACCAAATCTCTCTTATTTTGTTAGTAAATAGACGAAATAAAGTTTCAGTTCTGCTTCAGTTGCTTTTGTTTTTATTAGGCATTTGTAGTTTCCTCACCTCTTCTTGTTATCGATTGCGAGTTATATGACTCAGTAGGGAATTTCGCGAAACATTACCAAGGAAATCCCAGGAAAAGGGAAAAACCTCATTTTCTTGCAGTTAAAAGTTTTTCCTGTTATTTTTTGATCGATTTCGGAACAAATTTTCATGTATTATTCCTAAGAGCAACTTATAATTCCTATTAAGATGGAATAATATCGTAAGACATCTGAAAAACTATAAACAGATTTATGAACAGCCGTAGAAAGTAAAAATATAATAAATAAATAATTGAAGAAAAAAAAAAGTTGCAGCAATTTTATTGCTTTTATCGTAGTAACTATTATTGTAGTAGCTATTATAGTTACCGTTATTGTAGTAACTATTATGGTAACTATTGTTAAGTTTCTTAATTAAAATTTCAAAGTCAAAGATTTTTCATTTTTAGTTATCCACGTGATACGTATTAAAACATTGTATTTATTACAAACATGCTAAAATAGCTATATTTTTCTATTAAACAGAGAAAATAAATTAAATGAACGAAATTGAAACAAAATTAGTCAAATAGCTTCTGAATCACAAATTTAAAAAAAATAATAATATTTTCAAATTCTTTAGTTTATATTTTATTGAGAAAAAAAAAATCCACGATAGAGAACTAAAGTTTTAGAATGCAGAAATGTGCTGGACTTGAACTAGAACAGAGCTTAAAATGAGCTAGAACTGAACTAGAACTGAATACAGATATACCAACTGATTTGCATAAAACAAAAGACATAGCGCGGCTGATGCTTATTCGGAAAAGATAAAATAAGGGTATTAAGAACATTTCCATTTTTCCATTTGTGATTAATGCAACATAGTAAGTGCTATATCATCATCAGGAACAGCGGAATAGCCTGGTTGGTAGGGCACAGGGCCCATGTCCAAGAGATCGTGATTTCGATTCCCGCCGGCTGAAGACTCCCAGTGTGGTAAATAGTGACTGATGCACGCTAAATCTGTCGGGTCCTCCATGTTCACATACGAGTACTGATCCAGGAGTTTCCTTGTCCTCTGTTTTGGTTCCAAATACAGGGCTGCGGAGTTGAACATTAGCAGTAGTAAACTCAAAATTGGATCGGCTGTTCAACGACGGTTATGAAATATATATCATCATCAAAATTTCTCTGGAGCCTGAGGTCGGTTACGGCTCTTTTTCCACCCATCTTGAAGTTTTAATTTTAAGGGGATACTTTCTAGTTACTAGAATGCTAATTGAAGTGAATAGAAAAATTAAATATTTTGCATTTCACTTTAAGATGCATCGCCACAAAAACAAGCAGCCATTGGCCTCAGCTTTATGTCTTCTTCCAAATTTTCAAAAGTAAAAATTTCATTAGAGCCTACCGCATCACGATTAATGCCTTTAAAATAATGCAATAAAGCTTTGCAATATTGATGATCTTACTAATAAATGTTCATAATGCAACGTATACAATCTTAATTGGGGAAAAACCATCTTGCTCCTATTATTTTTCAGAATTTTTCAATGAGTGATGGGAAGACATAAACATCAGCAAAAACAATGACAGATTACATAAAATGCAACAAATAATGGCACATATTAAGTAAAGAAAAAAGAATGGACTTTGCCATGGTAGTAAGTAACAAATAATTGAATGTATAGAAAAGTAGAAGACATATTTACAAGTAGGGAAACGAAAATTACCAAGAAGGAAAAATATTTACAAAAAATGGGAAGAATTAATAAATATTCTTGATGAATAACGTTAAGAGTTAGAGAAGAGTCAAAATGTGCAACTTAAATATATCTTTTATATATTAATAAGTAGTCGTAGTTTTTGTGAGTATATTTTTTCTGAAGGTCAGATTAAAATAAAATATTCTTACCATCAGTTTCTAATTTTTTCCGGATAAATAGAAGCCTCTTCCAAAAGTCAAATTTTAAATTAAGCCTTGCTATTGCTGAAAAATTCTTTCCGAGCAAGTTGGTATTTCTGTTAATGAATTAAAAACATTGCAAAATAAATGTATAAAAGTTATGTATTAATACTACCACAATATTATTGAAACATTAATTTATAAAAACATTTAAATGTTGAAATAATTGTAGTTATTAAATTAAACCACTATTACATAAAATGATAGCTAATGTCTGTCATACTTGATCAAACCTCTTTTGTGGCTAAAGAGTATGAAGTGGTACGGACTCTTTTTTCATATTTTTTTTATTTAGTTTTAAAATCGCAAATAATTCTCATTTAAAACAAAAACTTTCTTTGAGAATAAATTGGTGACTTAATTGAAAGAAATATTCTAGAAAAATTACTAATGTAAATCTCTTTCAATAGAATTATACGTTTTATTAATCACAACTTCTTGCATTTTTAGTCGCTAGTGGCATCCCAGTTATTGGGACACCTCACCAAGTAATGGATCTGGAAAAATTAAAGAGTCGTGGCGAACTTTTTTCAAGATTGTTTAAAATTGTAATTAAGTAAACTTCCAATTATATATATAAAATTAGATTTCACACCATGATAAACGAAATAAAAATATTTTTAGCATATAATAATACTTTAAGGTAAGTATCTTTTTTAAAATTCGCTGAGCTGAGCTACCACTTTAAAACAATTTTCAGGATCTGCTATATCAGGTCAGAAAAGGATAAATGATAGAAAAGGATAAGACACGCCATTGTAAATCAAGCAAATTATTCCGTCCAGTTTATAATAAAATTGTTTAGAACAATCAACATTCTTATAATGTCTTCCGATTATATTGAATGGTAACAATTTATGAGTCTTTCATATTCTTCAGAACTGTAAAATAAACTAGGTTTTCAGAGGCCGTTTAGCAGTGGTAGTAAATTTAGGTTAACACGTTGAGCGCCGCGTCAGCCATCGGTGGCTGACACTGGACTTTCCATTTAGGCCGCGTCAGCCACCGGTGGCTGACACTGACCTTTCACATAGGCCGTAAAAAACAGCTGGTTGACAGCGTATAACATGATATAGAACTATAAAATTTACACCCTTTTTATGGAATTGCAGAAAATTTATTCAAAATTTACTTAATTATTGTGATTTTTGTTTTAATAAATTCAATTTAGTAGATTTTTATCGACCACTATTTCTAAACACTTCTTCTTCTTCTTTATTTATAAAAGTTGGGCACCTGGGCCGCGCAGCGGCCCCTATCCCATACATCTAGAAATTTACATAAGTTTAAAGTGATAACATTTTGAATTTAGCAGTCGATGTGGTAGCTAATAAAAAATTACAAGCACTTTGCTTGGGTAAATAAACATTTGAATATCGAAACTAAATTTACACATATAAATATAAACATAATTTGAAATATATATACATAGGTTGACATAGATAAATATAGTAGGCATAACATTTGAATATCGAATCTAAATTATCACATATTTACATATATAAATATAAACATAATTTGAAATATATATACATAGGTTGACATAAATAAATATAGTAAATATAACATTTGAATATCGAATCTAAATTGACATCTGTTGACATATATAAATATAAACAGAATTTGTAATATATATACAAAGGTTGACATAAATAAGAATTAACAGAAATTGATGCATATTAAATTTCTACATTTAACTAGCATATGTTTAATTAGGATATATATTAAAAGTCTAGAATTTAGAGTTCAATGCTGAAATGAAAAGTCCGGAATTGAGAAATAAAATGTCACTGAACTAGAGCTGTCTCTCCTAGGATCCTTTGTAAAAGACGAAACACTTCTTCATTTTTTATTAGGATTTGCAGCTCTTTCACTAGGGATACGAATCTGTGAGCCAATTTGGCTGGTGTAGAAGGAACAGAACGAGGGCTCTTCCTGCTGGGGCGGGCTTTGCATCCCGTGTAGTTTGCGGTGTGAATTTCTCCACAGTTGCAGCACTTTGGTGGCGTGAGTCTATCCTTACGACACTCGAAGGATCGGTGGTTATCAGCGCATTTCACGCATCTGGGATGTGCATTACATGTCCGTTGAGCGTGGCCGTATTCCTGGCAATTAAAACACTGCAGCGGTCCCCGACCGCCACGAAAACGTTCTACTCGGACTGGAATCCGCTGTATGTCTGTGATGGTGAAAATTTGCCGGTGATTCTCCGTTTCTTTAAGGATTGTGAGAAAAATAGGGAGGAGCCTGTAGGTCCCTCTTACTCTTTTTTTAAACTGTATTACTTGGTGGGTTTCGATGTTTAATTTCCCTAATTCAAGGGAAATATCCTCTGTTTTGAAGTCAACTGGTAGTCCACGGATTAAAACTTTTGTGAACTTGATATGTAGAACTTTCACAGAAGTTGTGGGTGGATCAGGAGCTTTGTTGAAATCCTCTTTGGATTCTGATGGTGCTAAGATAGTGGCGGTCTCTAGCGGAAAAGAGCATCTATTTGTAGTCGTGGTTGTGTAATTATCTTCAGCTTTATTGACATCAGCTGGCTTTTTCTTCTTCTTTTTCCTTTTCTTTGTAGGAGGTTCTGAGTTGTTTTTGTTGATACTTTCTGAGTCAGAGGTCAAAACTTCTTTAATCTCTTCGATATGCTGGTCTCTGTCGTTGATTTCCATAGCTGGGGCATCAGCTGATGTAGTCGGTGTTTCAGGCGTAATTTGTAGAGGTACCGGAATTAAATTGGCCGAATAAAATGGTCTTACAGCTCCTTCAGGCACTTTAAAATCGCTGAGCGTGCAATAACTTCCTCTTTTGGACCAGCAATGGAAGTGTCCATATTCATCTTCAAAAATTTCACCGGGCTTAGCATCTGGCTTTATGTAGTTGGGATATATCACTGGTATTACAATTCTCTTGGTGGGCGTGTGAGTAATCTTGCCGCCACGTCCGCAGCGTCGAGATAACATTTTTGAAGTAATTAAAATGAAATGGTCAAATCTAAACTTTACCTCCTTTGCCACATCCAAACATAATTGCATGAGAATGAAATACGTATTACTCACTCGAAAAGGAAAATGGTCGATCAGCAGTCAGCATGAAATGGTCAGAAATCTTGAATGCAAAGTCCATGAACCCTGGTCGACATCTAGGTCTCGAAGGCACTATTCAGAACATCATTCTCATATCCTAGTTGGCCGGTCAACAGCATCAACATCACGAGCGCAGCATGACATCTAATTGAGCAAGGTCGCCTGATCCAAAGGCTGCATGACATCAACTTCATTCGGCTAGCTCAGACCCAGAGCATCGACCGGAACTTCTGACCATTTTCGAGAATCCCGTCTATTTCTAAACAATTCGTAGGCTCTTACTTATAATACCCGAAGATCACTGAATGAAGTGGTAGCTAAACAATAAGGTGAAAAAAATTCCACATTTAGAGTGGTGAGTAATTTACAGCCGACAGCGGTGACTGACAGTCACCTCTCGAGTGCAAAGAATTAAAAGTTTATTCGAAATGCCCTCTTTGTTCTCTCGTGGTGAGAATTTAACCCTTTGCACTCGAGAGGTGATTAAAAGTTTATACGAAATGCCATCTTTGTTCTCTCGTGGTGAGACTTTTAACCCTTTGCAGTAGAGAGGTGACTGTTAGTCACCGCTGTCGCCTGTAAATTACTCACCACTCTAAATGCGAAATTTTTTTCATCTTAATGTTTAGTTACCACTTCATTCAGTGATCTTCGGGTGTTAAGTTTGAAAAAATAATCTTTCAAAATGTTAGTGGTTGCGTCCATTTTTTTTAACAGCTGAAAGAACTTCGAGTGCAAAGGTTTAAATTATTTACATGTTGTAATGGGGAATAAGATACCGTTTGGAGGCTTTCAGTTGTAGATGTTACCTGAGGTCTTTTACGGTCCTTATCCCACTCTCTGAAATACAGGACTACGAGTTACGAAGTTTTTTTTTGCAAAAATATTACAGAATGTTAGTCAATTTGAACTTAAATCTTGAGGAATTTGTTGTTAATTTTGCCGATTTTTTGAAGCTTTAACTGGAGTTTAATCGTTTTTATAATGGGTCCCGAGTTGAATGGTTTTTATCAAAGCTTTAAAATAATTTACAAGTATTGGTGATGAAAATAACTTTAAAATCAAATTTGCAAGATTGGGAACAATACATTAAAACATAAACTTTAGCTAACATGAGAAGAAATTTATCCCCATAAACATCGAAAGTTAGTAAGCCCAAAAAATATTTTGCAAAAAAAAAAAAAAAAAAAAAAAAAAAGAGAAAAAAAGAAAAAAAAAATCATAATAGTTAGTAGTTCTAGTCACCAAAAGTGACAGAATCATCAGACATTATAATTTGTTGTGCATCGTAAAGCTTTAAAAAAAAACAAACATAAACGTGACTTTTTTGTATTCAAGTTTCAGGCAAGATTTATAAAGTTGCAAGTGATACGCGTGGGTCTTAGGGTGGAATTTTCCTTTGATTTGCGAAATTTGCGTCAAGTTCTATTGTATGATATTAGTTTATCATTCATAAATAACTTTACTGATTAAATAAGTTATTTAAAAAAAATTATTCTGGTGCACGTTAAATCTGTCAGGACACAAAGTCCACCATTTTCCCACAACAAATTATACCTCTGGAGGTACTGAATGCGGGATTGATCGTTCTCTGGTGCAGATCAAAATTGCGATGTGTGAATGAATGGATGTATGAATGGGTCCACTCTATAAACGGGTGTGACGTATGGCTGTGGCAGAAGTCGAACTCTTGACTATAGGTGGCGTCACTGAAAAATGAGAGCAATCGTACCCCCTTACCTTAATACGTCAACAACAACAACAAAATTTATTATATATTGTTGTTGACTGTTTAAATGCCAAAGTTCCACAAATAGAACATGAACTTAGAATATGATTTTGATGAGCAAATAGAAACAGAATAATATTATTTTTCAAGCATTACGTATTTGTTGCACTAAATTTGGAACCGTTTCCATTACCATTTCATTTTTTATGAAGTTATAATAAATTTTACATAGTTTTTAAAGTTTTGTCCCTTCTGCAATACATCAAAACTCTGCTTTCATATTATGACTACTATACTTACTTACAAGTTTCTTAAGGGATAATATAACCCTTGGCTAAGTATTATATTCAAAATTTTAAAGTTAAAATATTGGTTTTATAACCGTCATTGAACTGTCGACCAAATTTTTCGGTTTACGGATACTAATGTTCACTTACGTAGCCTTGTAATTTTGAACCCATTCCAAAGAACAAGAGAACCCCTGGATCAAGTATTTGGAGAAATTTACCTTAGTGGAGAACTTTTCGATGGAACCAATCCGCATTTGCGTTACATGGAGAGGAAGACCACGAGAACCTCCCATGGTAAGACTGATAGCAAGGAGTTCTCTGGTGCAGATCAAAATTGCGATGTGTGAATGAATGGATGTATGAATGGGTCCACTCTATAAACGGGTGTGACGTATGGCTGTGGCAGAAGTCGAACTCTTGACTATAGGTGGCGTCACTGAAAAATGAGAGCAATCGTACCCCCTTACCTTAATACGTCAACAACAACAACAAAATTTATTATATATTGTTGTTGACTGTTTAAATGCCAAAGTTCCACAAATAGAACATGAACTTAGAATATGATTTTGATGAGCAAATAGAAACAGAATAATATTATTTTTCAAGCATTACGTATTTGTTGCACTAAATTTGGAACCGTTTCCATTACCATTTCATTTTTTATGAAGTTATAATAAATTTTACATAGTTTTTAAAGTTTTGTCCCTTCTGCAATACATCAAAACTCTGCTTTCATATTATGACTACTATACTTACTTACAAGTTTCTTAAGGGATAATATAACCCTTGGCTAAGTATTATATTCAAAATTTTAAAGTTAAAATATTGGTTTTATAACCGTCATTGAACTGTCGACCAAATTTTTCGGTTTACGGATACTAATGTTCACTTACGTAGCCTTGTAATTTTGAACCCATTCCAAAGAACAAGAGAACCCCTGGATCAAGTATTTGGAGAAATTTACCTTAGTGGAGAACTTTTCGATGGAACCAATCCGCATTTGCGTTACATGGAGAGGAAGACCACGAGAACCTCCCATGGTAAGACTGATAGCAAGGAGACTCTAACCCATGATCCGTCTACCGCTGAGGATATTTTACGTCAGCACTGTGGTCGGTGGAAGCCGGTTGAGGAATTCTTATCTACCAGCCATGGCTGGGATTCGAACCCAGTTCACCTTATTGAAGGCAAACGCTCGATCCCCTGAGCCATCGTGGTTCTCAAATATTGGTTTAAAACTTAATGTTCCATTTCTGGAATACCTTCGTTTCAAGGGTGTATTTGGTTTCTTTGATTCCAAATGATGCATTGGTTCATATTGTGCGCAATTCATTCAAGATATTTACACTTCCATACTCAGTGTTTTTCTCTTTTATTGAAATTCCAACTATTGAAAAGATAACCGCTCTAGCTTCTACACCAGAAAGCCTCCACGTGGTATTTTATAAGAAATCTGTGCAGATTATTTAAAAAGTGAACCAGTTGTGCGCATGAACCCAAATCCTATTTTAAAACGATGCTGGATATGTAGGGTACCTACGTGCCACCAAACGATTCATCTTATACTGGTTTGTTCTATGCTCAATAGTCATAAAGGAAACAAAATTAACGGGGTAGATCCCCAGGGTCAATAGTATATAAGAGTTGAAATACAGTGGTACTATCATTTGTAATATTTTGATATGATACAGTCTGACATGAGGAATGCGGTTACTGGGCTATATTTAATGTTGTCGTCTATTAGAAGAAAAATGAATTAGGGTCATAATTTAAACAAATTTTTAGACATATATTTGCTACTACTTTCTTATTTTTACTAGATTTTTAATTAAATGGCTTTTTTGCAAACTGGTATTCCTTTATAGTGGTTAGATCGAACTATACCTATTAGAAACCGTGTGGAAGCTTTCAGTTAGAGAAGGCGTTGTTTCTGGGGGGCTGTAATACATATTTAAGTTACTTAAAAATGATAAAAGTTATATAATTGAGGGGTTTTTCAATGCTTTCTCAGTATTGTATAGAATATTGATATTCATAGGTTTTCCTTACAGATTTTTGTGATTTATATTACATTTGTGGCAAAAAATTTGTCGTTACAGTGTGAATTAATTAAAAGTGCGTCCTTTATTTATTTGTCTCGATTACAAATTTTGATTCTTCTTAGCCCTCTCTCTAAGGGTTGCATAACGATGCAACAAACGACTGTCTTATTTGTTAGCTAGAGCCTGATGAACCAGGAGTTTCAAGTTGTACAGAAAACATAGATGAAAACAACTTAGAAATTGTGATGCCATTTTCTGTCTGGTGAATATTGTTATTAATTGTAATAATGGAGAATATGAAGTCAAAATAAAATTCTTGAGTCAAGCGCAAATAAAAAGCAAAAAAGTGAAAGCCCAATTAAAAAATCGGTTAAGAAAGTGAAATTCGATAAGCCTAACACGGTATTGAAAACGTTGGAACCAATTTTATAAAAAAAATTTCATGAAGATATGAATTGTGCTTCTCTTGACGCATTTTAATAACGATTCCTGGAGAATATCTGATGTATTTATCATCTTTTTATACTTTAAAAAATATTCTAACTGTTTATATATTTTCATAAAATTTTGCATTTTCATGATCTTCTAAGTGGATACCATTTTCTTCAAGATATGGAATCATAACCGCTGTGAGTGAAATCGTCAATGTTTTAAAAATGGAATAACTATAAAAACGCAATAAATTTTTTCTTTATTATCAGTTTCTCTTTTTCTTTATTATCAGTTTGTTGCCAGATGCTTTATAGTACAGTGAG
Source organism: Parasteatoda lunata (assembly GCA_949128135.1). Taxonomy (NCBI): domain Eukaryota; kingdom Metazoa; phylum Arthropoda; class Arachnida; order Araneae; family Theridiidae; genus Parasteatoda; species Parasteatoda lunata. The sequence continues at coordinate 82,432,805 of OX421978.1, forward strand.
TTTATCAAACTTCAAGTTATTTTGTTCACCCTTTCGGTATTTAACTAAACAGTAAATTATACTCGTTTATTGTTCATTGAAAAGTTACTTTTCTATAGTTTTATTACTTTATTAAATTTTTTTTTATGTATACAGGTTCTAAGATATTATAGAAGCACAGTTAAAAACATTACATAAAACAAAAAACAAAATAATAATAGCCTCATTCCTTTTTCAACTCATTTTTTAAAAAAATATTATGTTAATTATTTATTGACATATTTTTCAGTTCTCATGGGCCTTCAAAATTAACAAAAATAAAAAGACATAGTTATAATAATAAAAGAAAGTGGTAACAATAAAAAGACGAATCTTGATCATTTTATAAATTTGAGGACACCAATATGTTATTTTATTACCACGTTTATATTAACTTGCCTTCGTGTATGTCTGTCCGGGTGGAATTTTGTAATAAATTTTAAACTAACTTCCCGACTAGCTACAGACTTCAAATTTGGCACATAGTTCAGAATTGGATGACAATGCATAAAAATGAAGAGAAAGAAGGCATGCAAAGTAAAATAAAATAAAAATTAAAGAAAAATTATTATTTTCGCGATTGTCTTTTGTTGTCGATTCGATTATTTCAAATTAGTGTCACATGTCAGTTGAAAAATTTGTGTACAGTGAGTGAAAAAATTGAGATTTTGGAAGTGAGTACAAAAAAAAACAAAAAAAAAAAAAAACAAATCAAAATAAAAAATTATATTTTTAAAAACCACGTTTTTGTAGTGGAGAATAATAATTAAAAAATAAAAATTTGAAAAACGAAAAACGTGGGGCGCATGAAATACATAACATAACAGTAAAAATTAAAAAATAAAAATTTGAAAAACGAAAAACGTGGGGCGCATAAAATACATAACAGTACGTTTTTCGTTTTTCAAATTTTTATTTTTTAATTATTATTCTCCACTTCAAAAACGTGGTTTTTAAAAATATTATTTTTTATTTTGATTTTTTTTAAAAATAAAGTATATATTAATAAAAACTCTTATAGCATTTAATTATGTACTTGATCTTTCATAATTCGTCAGGGCTGCCAACTTTCAACGCCTTCAGCGAAATTTTCTTTTAGTGGTAGCAATAGGATTCTTTGTTCATTAAACTTACTTTAATTATCACTACTTTACTCACTGCTTTTGAAATATTGGCAAAATTAACCAATCTTTTGAAAGCTTTGGTTTTTGATTGCCTCCCACTCTATAAAATATTTTGCAAAAAACGCAATAGTTGGCAGCCCTGATTTCGGGTGTGAGGGTTTTAAATTTGAAATTAGTTTTGCTCTGAAAGCTACAGACTTTCAATTGTTTATTTTTTCTCGGAATGTAAAAGTTTATAAAGAATATATAGTTTTATGTGCATACATATACACTTGTCTTCTTTAAAAATAAAACTCTGAGAAAAAAAAAAAAAAAACATATGACTTTTACGTATCACTGAGATGTATTATCCCCTTCTTCCTACCACTCCTTACGTTGCAGAAAAGTGGTGACACTTAGTATTCACTCGAATAAATTTAAAAAAATCCTGGTTAGAATTACCACCCATATGTGGGTTAAGTCCTTCCAAAAATTACGCCTCCCCCCACACCCTAAAAAGCAACATAATAATAAAAGTATTTGTGTTTGGGTTAGAAGTCCAGGCTCAGTACTTTTTTTAAATTTGAAGTGGTAGGAAGCTGAGAGCAATGACCACTTGATATGAATAAATATGTGCTACCAATTTTTCCTATAATACTTTTTTCATATATATATATATATAGGCTGCTTATTTTGTGTGAATAAATGGGTTAAACAATTAAGCAATTAAATAATGTTTAATTTTTTAAAATTTTATCCTTTAAAAAGAGTTTAATGTGTGCAAAAAGTCAATTGGTAAATAAATAAAAATGTAAGATATTTACAAAACTCATAAACTTATATTTCTAGTTTACCGAAGGAGCAAGAACAGTATTGAAAAACGTAAATACTTGTCGAAAGAAACTCTCTTAAATTAATGCATTTTAATTTAAAAGATTCTATGAAACCGAAGGGACTTACAATACTTTCACGCCACTAATCTTTTTTCCCCCATAAAAGCGATAGTGCGCCAAGTATTGCAAAGCGAGAAAGTGAAATCTAAATTCGCTTTTCTCATTGGAGGATGATGCCATCACTGCTTGCGAAAGCAACCAATCGCAGATCGCAAAGTGAATCTGATGTAGGTAGATGATGTTTTGTTTTTCTTTTATTCGGTGCTATGACGTCATCGACTACGTCTTTCTTTGGAAGTATTTCGTCATGAGATTAGTTTACAGCAATGAAATTTGAGTGGACGTATATTTACATAGGTTAAAGGGTAAATTAATTGCATTGATTCCTATGGCATCGAAATCCGTTTTTTAGAAAGTGTTGAATTATAATAATATACAACGAATTAGAACATTTGTACGCTAAGTTTAAGAAACTCTGGAACAATTATATATTCATAATTAAAATATAAGCAAGAGGGGAAAAAAAAAAAAAAAAAACCTAATGCGAGAATTATAATATGTATCAATAACATATTAAACGATTATAAATTAACTAGAAATTAAATAATTCTTTTTTAGCTTTTTTTAAGATTGTGACAAAAAAGTTAATGTTAAAAGTTAAAAAAGTTAACATGAGAAAATTCAGGAAGAATCGTTTATATATTTGAAGAATCGCTATTATGTTTGCTGATTGCCAAGGCCGGATTTACGTATAAGCTAAATAAGCTGTAGCTTGAGGCACCGAGATGGCAAGGGCCCCCCAGATTCTACTTTTTTTCTTTTCTTCTTCTTTTTTTAAAGTTTTATTCGGAGCTGGAGCCCTATGAAACCAATTAAAAAAATTTTTTTTTTCTTTTTTACAATTTCGGATGCTTTTCAAAATCTAATCGAAGTGCTTAAAAATATGAAATAATTGTAGGCTGTACACACTTTTTATGTAAATAAAAAGTAAGGTATTAATTTCTAATTCCTTATACTATTTCTAAATTCATAGCATCGAAATATTTATTTAGATATACAGAAGAAAAATAAATGAATTTGGTATACTTAAATTTATTGAATTGTTTTATAGAAATAATTTATCTGTAATATTAATTATTTAAAATAAGTGTAGAAGTCAAAGTGTGAAAAAATAGCCTTATTTCCATGATTAGATTTGACATTCAATGCTAAGGTCCATTTTTAGGATTTATGTCTAAATAAATAATGCGGAAGTAGTTGAACACAAAATAACGCACGGAGAAAAAATTACGACACTTCTCGCAAAAAAAAAAAAAAAAACATGTGGTATTTTAAATCATTTATTTGGTAATTTTTCTGTTCACAATGCAACAGTTAATCGAAAATTCTGGTTTTTAAAATTATAGCTCTTATTACCACACATTTAATAAAAATGCAAAAGTCAAAAATAAAATTAACCGAATTAGTGATTATTTTGCCATGCTCTAAGGCAGCGGTTCCCAATTATTATTTATGCTTCCCTCTACGGAACCCTCAATAATGGCGGAACCCCGACACTACGATTAAAGTTTATTAAGGGAATTGTGAACGTTATAACCTAAACAAAAACTATTTTTAAAATATTTAATTAGAGGAATGAAGATTTTTCATTGTTTTATCATTAACAATCTTAAATAAGGTTTTATATTCGACAGTTAAATTTGCAGTCCTTGTGTTATATCTAGTCTAGTTTTGAATTTATTTTTGGTGTATATACAAAAGCTGAGAATGAAAAAGATAAGCCGAATTATAATTTATTTCTAAGTAAACTGAAGAGACTAGTTATAAACGCTAAAAATGATAATTTGGAAAGCATTTTTCTTTATAAAAGAATTTAGTTATTTTATTTTGATTTAAAAAGTGCGGTATGAAATATTAATGTAATATTTTTTAAATGCTTATTTTTTTTTCTAATTTGTTCAACATTCAACATATTGTTTTTAGAAATATATTTTCATTTAAAAAAATACCATTTCTATTTAATTGGTATTTTACTTCAAATATTTTAATAAAAGAAACAGAAAGATTATATACTATATGATTTATATGTAGGATCTAAATATAATCAGAGATTACAAAAGAACTAACTAGAAGTTATAAAAGTATTCATCTCCGGTTATAAAAAGTACTAATTCGCTCTAAAACCATAAAGTTCCATAGAACACGGTTTGGAACTACTTTCCTAAGGTATCATGATAAAATTCAGAAATTAAACACATTTATTACAGAACAGCATGGTAAAAAACTATATTTTTATGATGTTAATTTCATGAGAAATCATAACCAGATCACTATTGAAAAAAACTATCCTGTATTTTGGTGTACCCATAAGTACCGTAAATTTTACTACATTCTAATAGTTTTGACCATACTTTCTTTTCTCACTGTGGTCTGTACCATGATTCACATTTCGTTAAAGGTACTGTATTGTCGCATACAAACAGAAATTTTTTTCTCAAAATTTCGGAGAGCCTTCTATTTTGACACTTCAAATTATTTTTTCGCAAAATTGAAGGGAAAAAAAAAACACGTGTCTAAAAGTTTTACATAAAGAACATATCCGGAAATTTTCGACAAAACCAAGAATGTCAGGTATCCAAATGACTTAATTTATTAAATATTTTTTGAAAAAAATAATGAAAAAATTTGCAAGGCAGGTGTGTATATTTGGGGATTATGAAATCTAACGCGAAACTGTGAGATCGTGGATTCTACTCTAACTGACGATAGTTTTTTATTTCTTTATACTGAAAAATGTTTTTCGAATTTTTTTTTTAAGTATGCATGTTAAAAACTAATAATTTAACAATTATTTAAAAAACTAGAAGGCTCCGCCACTGATCAATTTGCTCACTAACCCTCGTGGTTGCTTCTCATTAATCATTGCAGCTAAGAGGAAATACGGTTTATTTCCATTTTTCTACACAAAAATTACGATTGCCATTTACATTTTGAAGAGGACTAAATTTCAGCAAATCAAAAAACTTGGAAAATTGGTACCTCCCGCAGAGTTATTACTCAGTGAAGATGAACTCAAGGGATAGAGCATTCGCGTCAGAATGAGGTAAATCGAGTTCGAATGCCAGTGATGGCTGCCGGTCGATATGAATTCTACACCCGGCTTGCACCGACCACAGTGCTGACGTACAATATCCTCAGTGGTAGACGGATCATGGGTTAGAGTCCCCTAGCAGTCAGACTAACCGTTTGAGGCTTTCGTGGTTTTCCTCTCCATGTAACTCAATTGCGGGTTGGTTCCATCAAAACGTCCTCCACGAAGGCAAAAATTTTATCAAATACTTGATCCTGGAATTCTCTTGTTTGCTGGATTTTGTTTAAAATTACAAGACTACGGAGTTGACATTAGTAGTCGAAACTCGAAATTGGGTGGTCTGTTCAATGACTGTTATAAAATAAACTAATCATTTGGCCGCAATAGCCTGGTTGGTAGGGCTATGAACTCATGTTCGTGAGAATGGGAGTTCGAATCCAGCCGGGTGAAGAATACCCGTGTATAAAATGGAGACGGGTGCATGTTAAATCTGTCTGGGTCACAAAGTCCACTAAGTTCTCATAACAAATCAATACCTCTGGGTACTGATCCAGGAGTTCCCTTGTCTTCTGTATTGAGTTCAAAATTACAAGGCTATGTAGCTAAACATGGGTAGTTGTAAACTCAAAATTAGCCTGATATTTTTGATAAGTCATTCAATTTCGAATCATTTAACTAATTTTCAAATGCAATAAGCTGTATAATTTTTTTAAAAATAAATTCACAACTAATAAAAATTAATTATGTATTTTTATAAATCATTTAATTATGAATCATATTTTTTTTTAAATGCTATGAGACACAGGACTCTTTTAATAAATGCATAGTTGATAAAAAATAACCATTTATTTGCATATACAATTCATTTAATCTTGCACCGCTGAATTTATTTTCAAAAGCAATAATCTATATCATTTTATTTCATAGATGCACAAAATAATAACAATTAATCTTAAATTTTCATAAACCATTCAATCTTGCATCAGTGCTGTAATTTTCAAAAGCAAAAGCTGTATCATTTCATTTAATAACTGCATACCTAATAAAAATTAGCTTCAATAATCTCATAAGCATTCAATCATAATCAATATCATAAAGCAGCCACTCAAAAGCAATAAGCTATGTTCAATTTCTTGAATATTCATAAACATTGAATCTTGCATCATTGCAGGAACTTTCAAAAGCAATGAGCTATATCATTTTGTTTAATAAATGTGTAACTAATAAAAATAAGTCTTGAATTTTTCTCAAGCATTCAATTTTGCATCATTGCAGGAACTTTCAAAAGCAATAAGCTATGTTCAATTTCTTGTATATCCATAAACATTGAATCTTGCATCATTGCAGTATCTTTCAAAAGCAATGAGATATATCATTTTGTTTAATAAATGTGTAACTAATAAAAATAAGTCTTAAACTTTTCTCAAGCATTCAACTTTGCATCATTGCAGAAACTTTCAAAAGCAATAAGCTATGTTCAATTTCTTGGATATCCATAAACATTGAATTTTGCATCATTGCAGGAATTTTCAAAAGCAATAAGCTACGTTCAATTTCTTGAATATCCATAAACATTGAATTTTGCATCTTTGCAGTGACTTTCAAAAGCAAATGGGATATATCATTTCATTTAATAATTGCATAACTAAAAAAATTTGCCTTTAAACAATTCAATCTTGCATCAGTGCAGTAACTTTAAAAAACAAAGAGCTCTATATAATTTTATTTAATAAATGTTCAATTTCTTGGATATCCATAAACATTGAATTTTGCATCATTGCAGGAATTTTCAAAAGCAATAAGTTACGTTCAATTTCTTGAATATCCATAAACATTGAATTTTGCATCTTTGCAGTGACTTTCAAAAGCAAATGGGATATATCATTTCATTTAATAATTGCATAACTAAAAAAATTTGCCTTTACACCATTCAATCTTGCATCAGTGCAGTAACTTTAAAAAACAAAGAGCTCTGTATAATTTTATTTAATAAATGCATAACTAATTAGGCTTAAATTTTCATAAACCATTCAATTTTGCAATATTACAGCAATTTTCATAAACCACTCAATCTTGCACTATTATTGCAATTTTTAAAAGGAATGCACTTTATTATTTTTTTCACCAGATTTATAAAAGATTCTCTTATTAGTTATTCAATTTTTCATCACAGCATTAATCTTTAAAAGCTATGAGATGCATTATTTTCTATCCTTTCATTTCCACAATGGTTGTTCGTAATTGAAAATTTTTTTTCTAACCAATTATATCACAGTTTGCGGCACCATTGATTTAACAATTGAACCCGATTCTCACTTCCAGATGATGTATGATTCTAAAACTTATAATTTTCTAAGGTCACTCAACTCAACTCAACTAAATCAAGTTATGCGAAAGAATATGTTTATAAATGTCTCTTTGTCTGTGCGAAGTATCGGATTTCATTGTGGCACTTTACGAAACAGTTTTTAGAGAACTCGTTCTAAGCTGAAAAAGAATGAGTCCGTTTTTATTTACAAACTCGTCTGGAATGATCGTATTTGCGTTTAATTTGTTGATTGTTGCTCAATGTTTTTGGGATGAGAATACTATTATTCTACTTTTCATCATTGTTTCGTTAAAGGGAAAGATTTTTTTTTGTTACTTTTTATTGCTTTGAAGAAATGATATTCCTTTTGATAAATGGCGGCAACTAGTTTATCGTTTTTTATTTATTTGATTTACGACTACGTACCGACAAAATGGCATATTTTCGCAATTACTTTCTGCATTAGATGAAAACCCCAATTTTATTTCGAAATTCCATCGTAGATTAATTTTAATATAAACGGTTAGTTATTTCTCAAACGCTCACATAAATGAAAGCAAATACTTTTTTTTTTTTTATCTTTTAAATATAATTCAAAAATTAATTAAGACAGTTCTTAGAAGGTTCTATCATCATGAATTCAAGGAATAATGTGATTTTTTTCCTATTTTTTTCCACTGGAATTCGAACATGGGGCACCTTGTTGTGAAGCACCTTTTTTATGCATCTGAGTCACCGTAGTTCACAATTATATTTTATTTTATTTTGAACCCATTCAGAAGACAAGAGAACTCCTGGATCAAGTAGTGGGAGAAATTTGCTTTCGCGGAGGACTTTTTTGATGAAACTAATCTGCATTTGCGTTGCACAAGGAGGAAAACCACTCACTTAACCCTATTTATTAAATACCTTCTATCTTCAAATGAAAAAAAAAAAATGATAACAATGCCCTTTATTAGTTTTTTTGACATAAACTCAAAACAAAAATGTCTTTGCCTCTTGCAGGGCCAGTAAATATGAAACGTACCAGTGCTTATTGATGATTTTTTTTTTGCAGCTCTAAACCTCAGTGGTAGCATAAGTTTTTTAAGTCAACTTTAATAAGTCTAAATGTCAACGTCAGAATGTCTTTAAATTTTAATTAACTTAGGCCAATTTCAATCAAAGGTATCCCCTGAGCCGTGGTGGTTTAGGGGATAGAGCGTTCGCCTTCCAATAAGGTGAATCGGGTTCGAATCCCGGCAATGTCTGGTAGATGCGAATTCCACACCCGGCTCACTCTGACCACAGTGCTGAAGTAAAATATCCTCAGTGGTAGACGGATCATGGGTTAGAGTCCCCTCTCCGTCGGGCTAACTGTGAGGGGTTATCATGGTTTTCATCCCCATGTAACGCAAATGCGAGTTAGTTCCATCAAAAAGTCCTTCGTGAAGGCAATATTTCTCCCAATACTTGATCCAGGAGTTCCCTTGTCTTCTCGATTGGGTTCAAAATTACAAGGCTACGGAGTTGAACATTAGTAGCCGTAAACCCAAAGATTGGATCGGCTGTTCAACGATGGTTATAAAATAAAATTAAAAGGATGTCAACTGCTGTGCTTTCGGCATAAGTTTTAATATAATGGTAGGGTGAAATAGTGAAACTTGTACAATAAGAATAATACGCCTACTCTTTAAAAGTGTCACCACAAAGAGATTAAGTTTTTCGTATTATACTTTGGTGTGTAGTTTTGGAAAAATAACTTTAAATGAAAAATATTAAACTTAAAATAATTTAAATTTCGTTACCATAAGAAAATATTTTTTTGCCGAGTCGGGTAAGTTGGCATCTCGGCATTTTTGCGGAAACTTCTAAAAAGATGAGATGGACTCAGTGCCGGATTGCCCATTGGGGTAGACTGGGCCATTGCCTAGGGCTCCCAATGATTAGGGGCCCCCTTAAAAAAAATTTTTTGAAAATAAATTAAAAAAAAAATAAGAAAAACAATGATTTTTTAAAAAAAATCAATTTCAAATATCTCTATATATATTTCTCTTACACGGCACCAAAAAAAAAAAAAAGCCTCATTACAACTTCCCGAATGGCAACGTTAGAAAATCGACCAATGATTGCATCTAAAAATGTCACATGCCAAATCTAGCTGAGGTGGCTCAACATATAGTGCTTTTAAAAACGGAAACAATAACCAGAGTGAGCATTATCAGGTTGTTCAATTCAGCTGCGGCGAAAATAAAAATAAACAACTTAAAAAATAAAAATGCTGTTGCCAGCCATAGAATTTTTCTAAAGTTGACTTAGCAACATAAATCAAAATTATGATACCTGAGCGCTTGACGTAACAAATCCTTCAATTCTATAAGTGTTGTATCGCCAAATGCCCAAATTAACAATTGCAATTTCAAATTAATAGAATTTTCTACAGTGAAAAGTTTTCGGAACTTCAGTATTCAAAAAAGTATACAAAAGCTAGACGTTAAGAACGTATCCAATGAGCGAGCAAAGCGAGCATTGGATTGCGCAGCAATCCGAAATGAACTGCGAAAGCAGTTCCGGGGGTTTGTGAGCGCCAGCGAGCAGGGGGCAAAGCCTCCTAGTATATTAATAAAATACGATATATTTTATATATATCGTATATATATTTTATATATATATTATAACTTTATATATATATATATATATTATAACTTTATATATATATATATATATTATAACTAAATATATATTTTTTACATAATTATTACATAATTTTTTACATATTTTTTTATTACTCATTTTAGTTATTATTTATAAGTATTATTATAGTTAATGTATTATAATATTTATCAATGTTTTTTAAGTTCAAATTTGTCCTTTTGATTTGCGCGCGAAAAAATTGAAAGCAGTACTATAGCGAGCTGAGACTTGTTTAAACAAGAAGCAAATTATTAAATGTTGTTGACATTATTGGGACGTTTTAAATAAAAAAAAAAGTTATTTAGTGCCTCAACTGAAGTGTCTCTTAATTTTTTTAGTGTTTTATAATTATTTAGTGTTTTATAATGAATATCGAGAAACAATTTCTAATTTAGTTGACTTTTATTTTGACGATTTGGAAGATTTTTATTATGAACTGAAACAGTTTCAGAGTTACATAAAATCAAAATTCCCATCAAAAACTCAGTTCACTCATTCTGAACTTCACGAAACTTTATTTCAAGACAAACTATCATTTATTGGTCTGTTTTTCCAAACGTTGAAACTGCTCTTCGCATTTTTCTAACTCTTATGATATCAAATTGTTCTACGGAGCGCTCGTTTTCAAAAATTAAACGAATCAAGAGTGGGAAAAGAAGCATCATGTTTCAAAAACAATTAGACATGCTATGTTTGATGTTTATCGAATCAGATGTTCCCCGTGAAATTAATTTTGATAACATTATCGATGAGTTTATTGATCGCAAGAGCAGAAAAAGAGATTTTTTTGTATACCAATTTTATAGTAGCGTTGATTTTGTAAAGTGTTAATAAATTTCAATTTTTTTTAAAAAAATCTTATGATTATTTTTCTGTTCTAATTTAACAAAATAAAATAAAATTTAATTTTTTATTATTTATTTTAAATATGCTTTCTTAAATGAAAAGATATATAAATAATTTTATATTTGAATAAATAAAAAATATACGAGACAAAAATTTAATCTAAGGGCCCCAAAAATTTGAATGGCCCAGAGCCCCGCTTACGCTTAATCCGCCCCTGGATGGACTCTTGGCAAATCTACATGCATATTAGAGATGCCAACTGCTCTGGATTTGACAAATATTTTAAAGCCCCGTAGAGAACTATTAACCCTTTGGATCTGATTTATTTAAATTCTGAGCTATGCGGAATCAACCAAATTAAAAACCTGGTAGTAAATTCTTGATTAAAAAAGTTTTTTTTGGTAAATAATTACGGAATATAACTTGACACCTTCACTAAATGATTTGTCATTTATAAGATGTGGTAGTCAATGCATAATTTTTTTCTGAAACTGAGTGCAGCAAAATAATTTAGTCACCACTTTTTATTTAATGATAATAAATGCGTGACGAGTCTCAAATGTACCCAAAGGATTAACTAAAACTTCTAGATTTTAGATCAATTTTGTGAAAGGCTCAACTGTAACACAGTTGCATACCTGCCAACTTTTACGCATTTGGCGAAAAATTTTATTTCTACATTTAAAGTGGTAGTAAAATGTATGCTTTCTATATATTCCTTGCATTTATAAACATAATTTATAATCTTTGAAACCACCACTATTTTTAAAAATATTAAGCATATATATTAATATGTAATACTCACCTAGTAGTTCACATAAGCTTTTTCAAAATACAGCGTATGTTTCTGCATAAAATTGTAATTTAAATTCCATTTGACTACAACTAGGGAAAATCATCCTCGTAAGGATTAAAAGTTGGCAGATATGCAGCTGCGTTTTACGTAAGCCTTAGAATTATTTAGAAGTAGTGTTGAGTAAAAAAACTGTTAATCAAAATTACTAAAACAAGAATCATACAATAAGAGTCTACAACTCGAAAATACCTATTTGCTATTCGTTGCTAAATGGCCACTCTATTAAATGCCCAAGGAAATAACTAAATTCTACATACAAAAGTGGTAGTAAAATTTTTATTATGATCCTATTATTTGTAATATTTTAGAAATATTGTGTTGTCCGGAATGCTAGCGCGGATTTTCGATAGGTCGGACAAAAATATTCAAATATTCGTAAAATTATACAATAAAATATTCTTTTTGTTTTTAAAAATGGATCATTTTATTTTCTTAATCAAGATTCGGAAACCAATTGCATAAGAGGATTGCCACGGATGACAGCAATTGCAAAAAGTGATGAATAATAAAATTCAAAATTTTAATTAGGGGAAATTAAAATTAAAAACTGCTTATAGCAAAACTTTTTCAGTTTACTCATGAAATTAATTACAACTGCTGAAACTAGGAATAAATGCCAAAGAGTGCCTGGCCATTGAGGTATAAATTATGCAATATTTATTGAATCAATGTGTTATTAAATTAAATTAAAATTAGGCGATTAGTTATATGAGACGTTAATTATGAGTAAAGGAGAAGACAGCACAAAAACAAATAAAACACATAAAATTAGTTTGATTACAAAACCAGATTTCATCGTTTCTTATTTTAATTTTAAAAAAATGGTTAGTAAATTTTATTAAAATGGGAATCATATGGAATCTTGCGGCATTTTAAGTGGGAAGATTGACAAGAAGATGCTGGATATTGGGTATAGCTCGGTATTTGGCGCGAATCGCCACTACCTGAATTTTCGATATAATAAAAGTAAATTACTAGAAATAACAAAAACGCTTTCTTAAATTTCAATAGTTTAAAATGTAAGTCAGACTGGTAGTTACGATTAAATAATTAACTACTATGATAAGTAGTTTTCAGCCACTTGAATAATTTTGGCCTGACGAAAATCGGCACGAACTTTCAAATTGAGAAATAAATAAATAAAAATGTTACGGTATTTCTTTTTCAAAAACATTTTTTAAAAAAAGGGTAAATAAATAAATAAATAAAAAATGAAACATATGTCTATTTTTATGTTCTTAATCTGATGGATCTCGATATTTCCCCATTTTACATAGCTTGTACCCCATTTTAAACTTGTTTGGTTATTGGAAAAGCAAGATGCATAAATCTGTAAGTAGAATTGGTTACTTTCTCTGGAAAATCCGAATCTGCAATAATAATATAAAAAAATGTTCATGAATAAGATTTCAACCCCCCCCCCCCCCCACCTTAAGGGGACTGGGGAGAAGATCAAATATGGTAACACAGAAAAGCTTTTAAAAAAAATTTGAATGATTCTTTTTTTTCATTTTTTCGGTCCGATGTTATTTTACCCGAGATATTTTACAATTTCTAAATATTGTTTACTATGTATGTTTGTATTTATTTGTAAGTAACGGTGGCAAATTTATTTTATATACAATTTAAAGTAATTATCTCTAAATCTAAAAGTAATTATCTTAAAGCAAAATTTTTAATTTTGCTAACACTTAATCGCAAAATAAGTTCTTACGAGAAGTACGGCAGAATTTGAACTATGCAAGTTTAAAATACTCGAATGATAAGAAAATTAAAACCGGTTAGTGTCTAGCTTAACATGCTGAATGCCAAGCTAATTACATGGCTTTCCCGTCTGGCCAAGCGATAAATAACTACAAACTAAATTTGCAAATATTAGACAGCTTTTGCAATTTTTTTTTTTTTTTAAAGGTTGAGCATGACGCAACCAAAAAGTGATGAACTATATAAGCCTACGAATTATTTAGAAATAGTTGCGGATAAAAATCTACTAAATTGAATTTATTAAACCAAGAATCACAATGTAAATAAACTACGATTTCAAAATATTTATTCACTGACCGGAGCAAGTTGACATCTGTGTATATAAACAAACTATTTTTGTGCGTTCTATATTTTATTTTATAACCGTCGTTGAATAGCCGACCCAATTTCTGGGTTTACGACTGCTAATGTTCAACTCCGTAGCCTTGTAATTTTGAACCAATCCAGAAGACAAGGAAACTCCCAGAGGTATTGATTTGTTATGGGAACATGGAGGACTTTGAGACTCGACAGATTTAACGTGCATCAGTCACCATTTACTACACGGGGAGTCTTCGGTCGGCGAGGATCGAACCCACGACCTCTTGGACATGGGCTCATCGCCCTACCGACCAGGCTATCCCGGCCCGTGCGTTCTATATTGTATTAATTTCTTCAAACCATATCGATAATAATATAAAAATATTAAAAATTTACTAGAATTATGTGTTTCTAATAATTTTGGCTTCGCCGGTCACCCCCGTGGCCAGTGGCGTGCCAGCCGGGGGGGCAGAGGGGGCAGTCGCCCCCTCTGAAATTTTAGTGAGGGGGCAAACAATATGTTTCGCCCCTCCTGAAATTTAATCATTCGAGAAAATAAAATCAAGTAATTCCAATCAATAAATAGTAAAAAAGTAAAATTTTAGAAAAAAAAAACATTTTTAATTGAACTTTGAAGATATTTTCCTCTGAAATTAAAATAAGAGGTAGGCTCTTTTTTTCAACTTTGAAGCTATTTTTCAAAAGGAAAACTTTATTTTTCTCTAATATTTAATAAAAGGGCGAATAAATGCGTTTCGCCCCTTCTGAAATTTAGACATTCGCAAAAAGGAAGTCAATTTAAATTAGTAAACTTAGAGGAAAAAAAGCCTTTTTTTTTCGAACTAAATTGAGGGGGCGAATTAATGAATTAATTTAATTTAATTGAGGGGGCGAATAATGCGTTTCGCCCCTTCTTAAAATTAGATTTTCACAAAAATGAAGTCAAATTAAATTAGTGAACTTGGAGGAAAAAAAAATTTTTTTTCATCTGAATTGAAGGGGCGAAGAAATGAATTTAATTTAATTGGGGGGTGAATAATATGCCATTCGTGAAAATAAAGTTAAGTTAAATGGGTAATTTTAGAAAAAATATAAAACTTTAAAATTGTAATTTAAAAAGTAATTTTATTCTTCAACTTTAAAATTGTCGCTTTTTTGAAAAAAGAAAACACTATTTATTCTGAAATTTAACTGAAGGGGCCAATAGTGTGCTTAGCCCCTTATGAAATTTAGACATTCATGAGAAAGAAGCCAAATTAAATTGGTAATTTTTTAAAAAGTCTTATTTTTTCTTACTTTGAAGCTATTTTCAAAATATAAAACTTCATTTTTCTCTGAATTTTAATTGAAGGACGTCGAATAATATGCTTCGCTCCTTCTGAAATTTAACCATTTGTGAAAATAATGTCAAGTTGAATTGATAACTTTAGAAAAAAAGAACCATTTTTTCTACTTTTAAGTTATTTTCGAAATAAAAAACTTTATTTAATAGTGAATTTAAATTGAGGGGACGAATAATGTGCTTCGCCCCTTCTGAAATTTAGCCATTCGTGAAAATAAAGTTAAGTTAAATTGGTAATTTTAGAAACAAATACCATTTATTTCTACTTTAAAGCAATTTTTGAAATCCAAAATTTTATTTTCCTCTGAAATTTTATTAAAGGGTGAATAATGTCTTTTTCTTCTTCTAAAATTGGTAATTTTAGAAAAAAAAATGTTATTTTTTTCTTCTTAAGCCAAAGACATTTTTTTACAAATGATAACTTTCTATATGCGTAATTTAACGAAATAAAAACAATTTTAAAAACAAAATACTTCTCAAAAAACGCATTGCATATAAAATATATAGAAATGTTTAGAAAACTAAAATAATTTCATCTCTTTTACCCTTCCCTGGAAAGAGTAATAAAAGGCATCCTCCACTGATGAAAATTGGTTTAAAAGAATCCCTCGATATTCAACAATTTCCTTTATTAATGTATTATTAATGTTTTTATTATAATCGTAAAACAAATTCATTTATATAGCGGATTAGGTCATGATTATACCGTTTACTGTTTATTGTGTATGGATTTTGCTATTAATTTATATTATGAATTTGTTTATTTTTTAATTGTAAAATAATATTTTGAATTCTTTTTGCTTTTAAACAAGTTTATTTTGATTCATAAATAAAAATCAACCTTTAACTTTTTTTTAAAAAATCACAGTCAATAAAAAATAATAAATAAAGTACGTTGAAATAAAAAATTTGATTTTGTATTTTCGATCATTCTTTTGACTTTTAAGAGATACATTTTAATATCGGTTCTTTAAGATCATCTTTGTCCTTATTTTATTGAAATTAATTTCGAATCTTTTGCTTTTATTACACAAAAGTAATATATATTGTAGTTTAATATATTTAATATAAATAAATAAAAATGACCGAAAAACTGTTTATTCCTAAAACAGGAAAATAACATGATAGAGAATGCATTATATCAGCTCTGGAGGGTGTTTTTTTTCCTTTTTCTAATTTTTAAATTTACCATTTTATTTTTTCTTATATGATAACCATTATATATATGATTATTAATTTTTGAAAATTTTAATGTTGAAATTATAAATGCTGTTGATAGAGGATAAAAAATTAATCCAATCAACACTATTGTAACTTAAAATTTCTTATGTGAATATTTCTCTTTACCAACTGAATATTTTTATTTTCCGTTTCCAATTTTGATTTAAATCCAGATAAATGAAACTGGAACAAGATGAGAAAAACCCTACACATAAAACTGCCTAAATTTTATTTTTCCACATTTTTTTAAAAAATTTTATTCTTCTCTTTAAAAATCCGAAAGCAAATAATATTCATAGTCAAAATAATAAGTCATTAAAAAAAGTTTTTTGTTTTTTTACTTAGGAAAGAAGTTGTATGACGTTTTTCTTTATATACTAATTTGCTTTGGAATTTCAAATGAATAAATAGTCCTGTGTCATGATTGTTTGTCATATATAGTTGCATGACGACGTGAATATATTATATAATATATATATATATATAATAGGCAAAATATTCTGAAATGATTCTTTTTTAAAATATAGCCATATTTTTAGGACCCCGTACACACTGGAGTAACGCAACTTTATTTTTACCTCGATGTCCAAGATATAACTGCGGAATATTCAAGAATTGTTATAAAACTGAAACTTCATGACTTGCATTATAATTACCTTATTGACTAGTGATAATTTATTAAAGACTTTATGATTATTTATTTAATTTTAAGTTTGAAGCTTTCGTAGCAAGGGATGTATGCGCCACTTATAAAACTTTAAAATCAATATAACAATAGAGATACTTACTAAAATTGTCTGAAAAATTAAGTTAAAAAATAATATTAAGTAATGACTTCATGAATTAAATCAGCTCCAAATGTTATTATTCTTTTATAATTTTGCTATATCATTTTATCTCATACGTCATATGGTAACCATATTATATATCGACCGAGATATACTTTTATCAAAGTGTTAGTTTTATATAAAATCCTTTTTTTTAATATGTTATAAAACCTTCGAAATACAATTTTCAGTTTCTGACTTATTAATTCCTTCATATCTGGCTTTCTGTATGCCGTATAATAATAATTATCTGAATCAAAATATATTTGTTTTATTTGATGGACTATATCCTTAATAGCTTCTTTTAAATTTTTTTTCTTTGATAGACAATATCAATAGAACTCTTTTGGTGTTAAGATTATTGTTTATGTGTTTGTTGTTTTTATCATCAATTAAAATAAATAACATACGTCTCATGTTGTTTTTATCACCAGTTTTCAAATTCATCATATCCAATTTTATAAGTTCTATAACTTATTTGTTTTTCATTTAGTTTACGTAAAATAATAAAACTATAATATTTAGTCCAGTTAAAAGTTAATTTCAGTAAGTTTTTTAGAATTTTAAAATTTATGTACAAAAAAAAGTTATTTCTAAAAAATAATTTCGGAAAGCTAAAATATACAAAAATGAAGAAGTATGCATCAAAGATCATGCATCAGTAAGATAGAAATATGCATCAAAGAAAAAAATTTGATAATTTCTTTAAGATTTCGACTGAAAGAGAAAAGAGAAGTCCCTAGGCAAACTAGAAATCAGGAGCCATCCTCGATTTTATAACAAATACATTTAGTATAAATTTTTGTTCTAGTAATTACTTTCCTGGAACGCTCAAAATGAAAATCCGCGCCTTAAGTTCCAATTGTTCATGGGATTTCCTGACAATTTTGAGGAATCTTAACTAAAATTAATAATTGTAACAATAGTTCATTTTGAAGAAGCAAACAAAAATTCATAGCCGATATTGACACCCAATTCTTAAAAAAAAGTTTAAAACATTGTTCAATTATATAAAATGTTATTGAAATAATTGAATATCCATTTAGTAGTAATTTATAGTTAGTTTTTCTTTTGCATCACATTTTTTTACAAAAAGTGATAAAAACAAAGATAAAAGAATTTTCACATTCTAATTGAAAGAATTTTCACATTCTAATTGGTCAGTTAAATGTGAAAATTTACGGAACATGTACAGAAGCGGTTAAACCGTGCCAAACACAAATTATTATTTCGTTCAAGCATAAACGTTAGTAGAGAGGTTTAGCTCTTCCGCGTAATATCTCGCTCGCTCACGCACTTTTAATTTGTGATTCTGTGCAGTGCCGGTACTTCAAATAATCACGATTCGCCTTATTTATGTACGTGAACGAGCAAGAGGTTAAAGCTTTCTATTTTATAGCAAAATCAAACAATGTATTGAGCGCAAATAAATAAACAAAGCGAACATTCTTAGATCAAACAATCGGATTTTCACAGGACTCAACTTGAATGGTTCGAGAGCCTAACTTTCAGTATGCGAAATAATTAGAGCAGTTTAAGAGTAGACAATATTAAGAGTCAAGAGCCGCAATCTGGAAGGAAAAAAAATTGTCCCAACAATTTAGTCAGAGCCTTTTCATGTTTGCGATTTATAATTTTCAGTTATTAACAGGGCTGACGATTCTAAGGTTGCTCAGTAATCTTTTAATTCATTCCTTTTTTTGTGCGTCAGACATAGTTTAATGCATTTTTTGTCAGTATACTTGTCGTAGTAAATACGATTTTTGTCTCACTTTATTTATTTTTTATATTTAGTCAGGTATAATTGAAATGCATTTTCCTCACATTTTAATTTTCAAATTTCGTAGTTTACTTTGATTTTTTGTTAGTTATTTTTAATAACATTTTTTTCTTCGGATTTTCAATTTTTCTTATAATAATTTTTATTCCTTAGTCCTTGTTATTTTTCAAATATTTTTAAGCTAAATGGGACTTTTTGTTCATTTTTGTGATTAATTTTATAACCCGTAACTCTTAATTCTAATTAATGAAATAATAAGTCTTCATAAAAACTATGTACTAAATTTTAAAAGTACAACAAATTTTAAAGATTTTTTTTTTTAATTGTAAATATTTTTTTAGATTTCATTTTCATCGGATTTTAGCTTTTACGTTGTTTATATTAATGATATTTTTTTCAATTGTTTTCTCTATATTTTGTTAGAATAATTTAAATTCTTTAAATATATTTCATTAAATTTATACTTGAATTTTTTTTAAATATTTTAAAAATATATAACATAATTTCCCAATATTATTAGGTTTTTCAAAAGATTTTTAAAATTTTAATTAGTCTTTTTCGCTATCCAATTTTGTTTCGAATAGCTATAATTCGAAAAATAATATTACATTGTTCAGATTAAAAAAAATAACAGCCATATAACCTCAAATATGCAATAAAATTTTGGTTACAATTTTATAATTAATTAATGAAAATTTCTTCATTTGTTATAATTTTTTCAGCCCTTTTCCTTTACCATGAAGATTTAATTAATATGATAAAGTTTATTCTACTTCATTGAATTACTGCATATTTATATGTTTTAAATTGTATATTTTCTTTTTCTTTTAATATATTTACAATTTTTACCTTGGAATAAACCTGAAAAATTAGAAGATTTGTTAAAATTCAAAGTAATTTTAAAATATGATTCAATTTGAGAAATCAATCTCTTTGACGTCCTTCATTTGCTGTAATTTTTTTATACCTTGTGCTTTATCATTAAAATTAAATTAATATGATAAAGTTCATTCTCCTTTTTTGTTTACTACAATATGTTTTTGAGAAGCGAAAAAGCATTTTATGTCATTATGATTAACCCTTACGTTAACCCTTATATACGTTTAAGAAAACGTATATAAATTATAAAATACATAATTCCTTCTGAAGTTTGTAGTTTTTATAAAATTTATTTTATAAACAACTAAAAGTAAAACTCATTAAGTTTCTAATAGGTCGTGATAAATATACATACCACCAAAAATAGTAATAATAACATTAAAATTTAGATTAATTTTTATAATCTAAATGGGTCATTTTTTCTTATATCAATTACTATTCTTATATCACTTTCAATTCCAAAAATACTTTACTTTACCTTTACTAGAAATAAATGACCCATTAAAGGGTTAATATGTATCTATAAAATGTCTTGCTCAGCATTAATAAATTTAAAGGAGTAAAATTTCAAAATTAATTAATTACATTTTTTAAATTTTAGTGCACTTTTTTAAAATTTATTTCCGATCGATAAATCATTTTTTGTTAACTAATTTGTTGGTGTGAATGTAATAGTCGTCATAAACAACGGAAATAATTATAAATATTTACAATTAGATAAATTACAATATTAAAATAATACAACTTATTTTAAAATACTAGATCGGAAAAGTTTCTGACTTAGCATTGGCTCGCCCCCCCAGTCAAAAAGAAGTTGGCACGCCACTGCCCGTGGCACTACGAACAAACTCAGTGCCGGTCACCGGTGACCCCCATGGCATTCAACGTGTTAATATTTATTTATTTTTTATAACTGAAGGCACTGAACTTTCGTTCTTTGCCTTATAAGATGCCGGAAGTGTTGCTCACTTTTTCGTTACCCGGCTGGTACCCGTGAACCAAAGTCACGATGGCGAGCAACATTACTCGCAGTAGGCCACAGCCGATCATAGCGTGGGCCACATTCACACATAACATGACAACTGACAGAAAAGAAACCATGCCCTAAGCGGGATTCGAACTAGCAGCCATTGGCTTCACATTTAGACAAGCTAATCACGCAGCCACCCGGCCGACCTAAATATTTATGACAGTTACTTTTTTCAAAAATATATGTTGTAGTAGGACTATTGTTTCAAAACCATCATTTCTCAAGGAGAATTAAAAAATCTTCATCCACTATAATTTATTTGTGACTAAGGTATCCGTTACTATAATGGTGAAAAAATAAAATGAAATGAAATGGTAGTAACACTAGTAAATATCTACTTAGTTTGCAAACATCTTACTGATTTCTTTCATGAAAATGATTTTTGCATAACTTCAAAAGATAAAACGGGTTAATATCGTTTTCAGTAACATTGCTTGAAAAGAACAACGACCGTTTAATGTATAAATGATTGGATGAAATAATGCGTCAATAACCCTCGTTTTTTACAATCGTTTATGTTTTGCCTAAGTGTTTTGATTAATTTTTTTTTCTTCACGCATGCACATTATCACATTGTTAATAAATATGTTGTATAGCTATTAAACTTATGCTGTTTTCTGGGATGATTTAATATTTTAAGCAATAGCAAAATTTATGCTACGAAATTCAAAAAAAAAAAAAAAATTGTTTATGGTCATCAATACAATTTTAACGTAATATCAATGAAAAAACTTTCTTAAAAAGAGCTAATGCTGGCAACGATAATGTTGATATCATTAACGAGACTTGCCAACTTAGTCGGTTTAAGGCCTAAAATGTTTTTCAAATATTGAAAGTGATAGTGAAAAGTATATTTGATTTAAAAGAATTTTTACCCCTACTTCTGAATTAGGTAAATCGAATTTATTAACCAAGAATCGTACATTAAAAGACTTCCTCTCAAAAATACTTATCCACAGTCCGGAGCAAGTTTTCATTTTGGAAACTCTTGCCCTTCACATTATTTATGGGGTATAGAATCAAAAAATTTATAAGCAAATGATTTTAAAATTTTACCAGCACTTAAAACATCACAACACGACGGCTTGAACCGATCACAATGATGACGTGAAATAGTGGTAGACGGATCATGGGTTAGAGTCCCCTTGCCGTAAGGCTAACCGTGGGAGGAACTCGTGGTCTTCCTCTCCATGTAACGTAAATGCTGGTTAGTTTCATCAAAAAGTCCTCCACGGAGGCAAATTTCTTCCAATACTTGATACATATGTTCCCTTGTCTTCTGGATTGGGTTCAAAATTAAAAGGCTGCGGTGTTGAACCTTAGTAGTAGTAAACCCATAAAATTAGCTCGGCTGTCTTCGTCGGTTGAAAGCTGAAAATGTTTTTCAAATATTCAAAGTGGTAGTGAAAAATATACTTGATTTAAAATAATTTTTACCAACCAAGTTTTTACCAATTTTTACCAATCAAGTGATTCAAAAATATACTTGAAAAAATCAGATCAGCGTGTTGTGATGTTTTAAGTGCTGATGAAATTTCAAAATCATTTGCTTATAAATTGTTTGATATTCTTATAAACTCTATACACCATAAGTAATGAAATAATGTGAAATTTCCGAAATGAAAACTTGCTCCCGACAGCGGTTAAATATTTTTGAGAGGTAGTCTTTTAACCCTTCGGGTACATTTGACGAGCGAGACTCATCACGCATTTATTACCAATAAATAAAAAGTGGTGAATAAAATATTTTGCTGTCAGTCTATTTCAGAAAGAATGAATGCATTGATAACTACAACATCTTAAAAATGGCAAAGCATTTAGTGAAGGTGTCTGGTTATATTTGGTAACTATTTAACAAAAAAAAAAATTTTTTTTTTTTTTTTTTTTTAATCAAAAACTTACGACCAGGTTTTTAATTTGGTTTTTTCCTCTTAGTTCGGAATTTAAATAAATCGGATCCAAAGAATTAAATAATTTATGTTTGTTGGCATTGAAAAAATTAATTTATTAAAATATTAACGTATGGACAAAGGAAAGTTATTTTCTGAAATGACGGAAATTCTGTGGTAATTGGAGGACGAGATGAATATTTTTATGAGTCCTCTTTTTAAACAAATTTTAGAACAGGGAAAAACTCTGGCTAGGTATCTTTCAGAGTCAAAAACAATGCCTAGTTACTATTTACAGTCCTTGACCAAATTATTAGACGCACTATAAGATTCTATGTAAAATTTTAATTATCGGGTGATAATATACAGCTTTATTGTTTTTCCGCGACTGAAACCGGTTTGCACTTGTTTGCGTTCGTGTATCAATTGGTTAACATTGCAATGAAATACGTTAAAAATAAATACAAATAGGAAGTGAATAAAAAGTCTCCTAAATAAAAGCCCATTACATGTATGTTTAAATATAAAAGTATTGCATATAAACTCGTGCAAAACACACAATTATTAAAACACTACAGTGTGTCTAATAATTTGGTCTAATTATTATAATATACTAATACCTGATATAATAAATATTCGATGATTATATAATATATAGTTTAATCTATTCTATCGTCGAATTTATATTATATATTGTCGAATTTAACCAATTGATACACGAACGTAAACACGTAAAACCGGTTTCAGTCGCGTAAAAACAATAAAGCTATATAGTATCACCTGATAATTAAGATTTTACATAGAATCTTAGAGTGCGTCGAATAATTTGGCAAGGGACTGTATTATAAAATTAAACAAGTTTTACAGCTCCTAATAAAAATAGAACATTTTTTACACACAAAAATCCTGCTACATAAACTTTAAAATAAAAATATGGATTTGTAGCGTAAATGTCACTTTTGCATCCTTTTGTCCAGGATTATCCCGAAATAGAATTGTATCACCCTCACCAGTGACGTTTCCCCCTCCACCTCAATGGGTCAACGTTTACTCACTCTTCCCCGCTCCAGTCACTGTCCCAGACGAGGAGTATTGATTTGTTTTTAGAATGAAAGTATTCTAAAGCTTTTCAGCTTTCATGCGCGTTTCACTTTACGTAAGAATTACAAATTTCGACTGTAGTAAATATATCTTTTTCACTTTTATTGGTATTCAAGTCGGCGTTTTTGTATAAACAGTATAATTAATTCCACACAAGCACTTAATTTTTATTTAAATAATTGCTTAATCATATTTTTTAACATTGCACTCATTTTAGAGTGTAACTTGTGTAAATGTTAACAATTATTATTAGCTGAAGTAATAACATTTGATAAAGTAATTTAATTGAAACAAATTTCGAACTAAACATAATTTTTTAAAAAAAAAGTGGTGGTAAAGTTAAAAGAAATAAAACTATTTCAGTACATTTTACTCCCCGTTTTATTGATGTTTTGCATCAAAATGAATGTGTCAAAGTTTATGAACATAAATGCCAAATCTCGAGTTTCCAAATTTGTCAATCGCAAGGTTTTAATTCTTTTATACGGCGGAGATCACATTTTTTTAAATGCAGGACAGAATAATTTTTCGCATTTGTAAAGTGATTTTACTTTATTTAAAGTACAAATATGAATATTTTCATTGTTTTTTTTTTAAACGAGCATATTATTAAAAAGAGCTTTAAAAACACGTAAAAAAAAGCTTATTTTATATATATCTGTGATGTTTTTAATTTGTTTGCGCCTATTGCTTGCTTGTGTGGTTACTATTCTCTGAAACAGAAGCAGCAATACCATCCATTAGCATTTTTAATAACTAATTGTTACCTATGTCTATCCATTGCCTAAGCTTCTTTTTTTCAGTAGGCTTTAACTCATCATCGAATTGTTGTTAGAATTATAAAATAAGGCTGAAATAAAAGTAAAGACTAATTGTAATTATTTGTTTAGTTTTAGAATGTTTATGAAAAAAAAAAGTGGTAGCGCAACGGTTTCATTATTAGTAGATCCCGGATTTTGATAACCTAAAAAATCTCAACTAATGCCCTTATAAAATGCAAAAAATGCCCTTAAAAATGCGAAAATTGCGCTAAAAATGCCTTATGACATGACTTAAATAAAGTAAAAATATTGAACTAAAACAATGTTTTACTCTTTAAAATTATTATGAGTCATTTCAAAAAATATAAAGCAATGCAATACTTGTTCTACGTTCATTAAAATTTGAAAAATATGTTTTATATCCTAAAATAACAAAAAAAAAGGAAAATGTATTGACTCCAAAACATTTTCATTTTGTATAGAAACTTTAATGAATATAACAACTTCCATCTCATAATTACATTGGATTATTAAATGATTTTTGATATTTTGAAATGTAAACGAGCGTCTCTTGTCTGAAAGTAAATTTTTATACCTGGAGAAGCTTCTCGCAACGTCTACTGATGTTATTGGTGTGTACTTGAAAAAGACGGTCTCACTTACTGACAATTCTTCAATTTGAAAAGATGTTGCTTCACCTGTTAATATCCTAGAGATTTTCTTCATTGTTTGGAAGCCAGTGTTCTTCTCCAAAACTTTGTTCAATTTAGATGCTACTCTCTGTGCTATCTTTCCCCTTGCTTTTTGCAACACTTGACTCACTACGTCAATATAATTTATTGCACCGCAAAGTTCCAATTCTTGTTTCTCCAAGCTTGTAATTGTCGAGGACACAATAGCTAAGTTAGACTTGATAAATGAGAAGTTTCCTTCGATTTTATTAGAGGCGCTATCTTAATAAATACCGTTTTGTGCTATCTTAATTGATGCAGCATCTTCTGAATCAAGACAAATTATAAGACAAATCTTGCATTTCATATAGTAAAAATGGCCCAAAAAATAATAAAAATTGGAAAAAATTATCAAAAAATGCAAAATACGCCCCAAAATTAAAAAAGATGCCCTATAAATCTAAAAAAATGCTCTAAAGGACAAAAAATTTCCAAAAATGCAAAAAAAAATGCACATGTCATCAAAATCCGGCCCTTAATTATTAGGATTTATTTTTCAAAACGAGATAGATCGATCTCCATGAAACATTAATATTATACACTTTAAAATCTATTTGTGAAGTTATGGCTTTGTGCTTTTTCATGTTAAAGTTGTAGGTAACAAAAGTAGACACTTAATATAAACAAATATCTACTATCACACTTTTCAATATATAATTGTTTTTTAATGTTAAACGACTTATCACTATTAAAACCACTCGTTATGGTCCCGAATGAAACATATTTAGCATGGACATTAATTGCAGCGTTGCCAGATTAGGGGTTTCCCCCTAAATTTACGGGGATTTTTTTTTTTTTATCTTCAGTGGGTATTTTAGGGGAATTTGTTTTTAAGGGTTTGTTTTAGGGTTATTTGTGAGTTTTACTAGTTTCATTTTAATTGCGTTCTAATATCAAATTCTATAACTGAATGTGTGAGATGGTAATATGAAAATCAATATGTTAAACCAAAACAAAAAGATTAAGATTTAATTTTAGAACTTAACCCCTTTGTTGAATGTAGCAGGTTATTACTTAGCTCGATCAACCTGTACGTTTAGAGAATTTGATTTCAAATTATTTAAAATTTTTAATGTGCATGGTTTAGAAATAATGCCAAAGGATAAAAAAAAAAAGAAGTACGTACAGAAGTACAAGAAAGATTGGGAACACGAAATGCAGTTTAAAGGTTTAAGGGTAAAGGATTTTGTACCTACTTCTTCTATGTTAAAAATGTTTTACAGCGAAAACATATACAAATCAAAAAGTATTGACGAAAATATGTTGGATATTTTATCAAAAATTTAAGCATAATGTTAGAATTAAAATATTAAAAAGACTACATCGTTGATAATAAAATATTTTTGAAAAAATGTGCAAGTCAAAAAGTATTGAAAAAAATATCTTAAATATTTTAGTAGATATTAAAGATGAAGAAACGATTGAAATGTAAAAAAAGATTAATTTGTTGACAATAAAATATTAAAAAGTATTAAAGCAACGTTTTCTATACATTATTTAACTTTTGTACTATTTTTTAATACTTATACATTAAGTTAAAAATTTGGGGGTTTTCTTAAAATTTTAGGGGATTTTGCAACGCCATCTGGGGGTGAACGGTTATCAACACCTGGCAACACTGATTAATTGTTCTATTTGTATTGTTTATTACAGATTATATATAGATATAGATTCTTACGATATAGGTTTTTGTTCTGATAGACATTTTTACAACTATATATACAACATTTTGCAATTCTGATTTCGATAAGTGAATATTTTAAATTTAAATTTATTATAATAATTAGGAGGTTTTAAAACAAAATAATATATGTTCAGCACGAATTATTTTTATTTCTGCCCTAGTGATGATTTTCGACTTATTTCAAGATTATGAAAATAATTGGTGTTTAAATAACAATAATATTTAATGATTCTGATTTAAGATGTAAATTTTTATATCCTAATCTTTGATATAAAATTGATATTTATATAAATACGTATGTATATATTGAGCTTACATACGTTTTTTAACAAATAAATTTATTTTGAAAAGTTGAAAATATTTTTAAAATTTATTACAGTTATTGAAAAAAAAATTTCTTAGGAAATTTTTTTTGATTCAGTAAATTTATTGTTATAATTATCATAAAAACTATTTAAAGGAATTATTATCTATTTTATTGTTTTATATGTCACAGTTATTATGATTAACGAAAAAAACAAAACCCTTAAAATCTTTGATTTTTTTTTGTTCTAAATGCAAAATTTAAATATTGAAATTTATTTTTCATGTTTGAATGACCTTACGGTGTGGTAAAAATTATAAATTAAATGTAAAAACGTCAAATAATGTAATAATTGATAGAAATAAATTGGAAAATGAATAAATACTAGTTTTGAAAATTTACATTTGAATCAATATAAACCAGACATATTAATGTTTGCGCGTCATGTTAAGATACATTTGTGTTCAGTTCACAGCCTGACTCAAACATTTCCATAAACAAAACAAATTTATTTATTCCTGAGAATTCTAAATTCTAAATCCTAATTAAACAAGAAGTTACAAAACATAAAATTGTCAATACTTACTGGATACTTTCAATATAAAAATGAAAACTTTAAAAATGACAAACACCCGATTGTGATTAATAAAACCATCTTTTTAGATATGGACACAGGTAGTGCTTTAAAAATAATCCCAACTGAAATTTTTGAAAAGAATTTGTAAATGTAAAACAAACAAAAGGTAATATTCAACTAAGCCAAACTTGCACTTTAAGTTTAAAAATTGGAAAAATGGCTATGACAGTTGAAATTTATATTTCAAATACTGATTTACCTTATGACATATTGTGTTGAAAACATTGCATTGGATTTAAATTACTGATTGATTGTGTTAAACAAGTTGTAATGCCAAATCGGGAAGAAAAAAAAAAAAAAAAAAAAAAAAAAACTGATCAGCTTCTCTGATTATAAAAGTAACTTGTCCTTCCATTTTTTTTTTTAAATCCAGGTTAAAAATTGTAATAGTAGTACTGATAAAGAAAATAAAGTTGAAAATAAAGAAAATAAAAATAAAAGAAACGAATATCAAAACACTACAAAATATAGAGCCGACCGACCTATGTAGGGGGCAGGGAACTGTCCTTGCATCAAAAAGGTTCTGGGTTCGAATCCCGGGCAAGGCATGGATGTTTCTTTCTCTCTATCTGTGTTCTATGTCCTTTCTCCTTTGTGTGTGAATGTGACCCGCCCTATAAACGGGTTGTGGTAGTGTGACGTGGGCGACGCTGCTCCGCGGCCGTGGCTTCGCCACAGGTGGCAACTGGGTAACGAAAAGAAAGTTAGCAGTTCTGGCACTTTCTGTGGCCAATGGACAATAGTTCCAAGTGCCCGCCATTAAAAAAAAAAAAAATTTAGAAATGCATACGAAAGAATTATTAAACCAATTAACAATGAACAAAATAAGGAAAATATTCTTGAGAATGCTTATTTTCGTTTATTTTTATGTCCAAAACTTTATTTTCTTTAAGTTTTGGACATAAAAATAAACGAAAATAAGCATTTCAAAAATGTAAACAAAGTAAATTTACAGAAAACAAAATGGATTAAAAAAAAAAAAGACTCAAATAGTAAAACTGAAAATAAACTTGAATTTTTCAAATATTCTTGAGACTGATTATGATAATGCGGTATTTTCAGAGTCGGGTAGATGGAAAATCACCAATTCGAGATAGTGAAAAAAAAAAAAAGAAATCCAACTTCAGGAAATTTTGCAAATACTATTTTGCTATCGACTTGACAAATATGAAAGGTAAATAATAAATAAAGTGAAATAAAAAAATGGCTCAGAAAAGATCGATAATCGAGCAATATTAATTTAGATATCACCAAATTTAATAATATTTTTCAGGATAAAGGGTTAACTAAATGTAAACAAGGACCATACATACTTCTTGGAAAAATTTTGATGTTAGTTACCAAATGTTAACAAAGTAAATTTAGAGAAAAATAAAATAAAAAAAGGAACTTTGGGGCGTTGCATTTTCAGAGTCAGGTCGATGAAAAATCACCTATTTTTGCTGGATAAATGGTTGACTAAATGTAAACAGGGACCATGCAAAATTCTAGAAAGAATTTTTGATGTTAATTACAAAATAAATATGTAAAGAAATATTCAAAATAAAGAAAATACAGAAATAGTACATGTATTTAAATTGCGAAGGTGCAATCCATCTGACAAACTACAATTATCTCTAGAGTAATTAATAAATGTAATAATTTAAATACTAATGTGGTTTGATAATATAAAAAGAATTAATTAAGTTTTTGATGTATATTTTATATTGAACTTGATCCTTTAGTGGTTTTTCATAGTTTGATGTAAAATTAAATGAAATAATAATTAAAAAAAACACCGAATATGACCTGTCAAAACATGGTTTGTATGAATATATTCCGGATATTCTGGACTATCCGATCCTTCTAATTTTCTTTAGAGTGAAGCGTTTACTTTTATATGACAAAAAAAAAAAAAAAAAAAAAACATCGCACGATCTTTGTTTTCTTTCTTTGTGGTAAACACCACAAAAAGATAAAATTTTTATAATGCATATCTTAAATTTGGAGCTAGAATTCTCCAGCACAACATTACTGATATTTGGGACTGTTTTCCTCTTCTTAGGAATTACAGCCTCTTATCCAGATAAAAAGCCTTTATAAATACTGAAGTCTATAACTTCAGACTGAAGTTTTTTTCTGATAACTAAATCTGTCAACTGTTGTTTTTATCTTTCATGTTTTTGAATATTTGCTTTTTAAAAGATCGTGTAAAAATTTACTTTTTTAAGCGAAAGAATTGAAAAATGTATGGATGAAGAATGGTATTTATCGGCTAAAGACTATCATCGAGAAAAATAAACAAATGACTTTGAGCTGACAGAGAGTTGGAAAAACTATAAAAATTTTATTTCTAAAATTCTAATGAAAATTCGGCCTATGAACATTTATTTTTCAGAAAATTGTACGTCAAAATTAGTAACATTATTGTGTTAAATTTTTATCATTTTCACTAAAGAATGTTTTTTACAATTCTTATTACATTTTTATATTGCTTGAATGTTAATATTACAAATGTTAGCCTTTTCATACTAATTGTGCTTCTAACATATGGAAAGTATGGCAAATAGATATTTTTTTAGATGGTAGTTAAAGTTTTTGGGAAGGAAGGGATGAAACATAATAAACAATTCTTTTATGTTATTTCTTTATCATAATTCTCCTTCTTAATTTATTATTCAAAATTAAACATTTTCTTCCACTTTTTTAGTCACATCCTAATTCTTATTCGATTATTGGAATAAATCATGAATGAATAAAGTATGAAAGTTTGGATTAAAGCATGAATTATAAGATTTTAAATTGTTCCCTTTACTAACTGTAAGAACTATATTATCCCCTCGACCTATTTTATGAACCAATTGTAATTACTAACGTTTCCCTCTTTGCATGTGTCTTAAAAGTTCATCGGGACTTATTTGTTAGATTTTCGTTAGCTATTGAAAGAGAAACACTTTGATTTCTTGCTCTCATACAATGATTTCTTAATAAAAACATTCATTGTGTAACAGGGTGCGTAGCCAAATAATTGAACATAAAGTAAGCACCTTTTAAGCACTTTTCAAGCACTCAAAAAATATTTTTAAGTACTTTAAAAAATATCATAATTAGGCAGGGTTGGAAAGTTTTGATAATTGACATTTTTATCTTGTTTTAACCATCATGTCAAAAAAAAAAAAAAAAACTTTTGAGAATTGTATAAAAATTATGAAATTTTGAATTATGTAAAACAAATGGCGTTTTCATACGCTACGGACTGACATTACGCTGAAATAGATTGGGGTTGAATTAATTATGAAAACGTTGAATAGAACAATGTGAACTGTGACTTTTTGCATAATTCGAAGCGAAAATCAACATACTAAAGGAAAAATCTAATTTCGACAAAGGGAAAATTAAGCACTTTTTAAAAACACCCAATAAAAAAGGCACCTTTAAGGGCTTTTAAAAAACGAAAATCGAAAATAAGCACCTTTTAAAAACGCTACGCACCCTGTGTAAGGTTGTCGGTAATATAATTTATGGTAGATATTTTATGCACATCGCCCTAGAGTTGCACAATGGGTTACAAGTTATGGTCTGGGAAACATTCCTAAGGATGATACGAAAATAAGCCATTACAAGGCTACTTTCTTAATTTAGAAATCGATCTGAAAGGGAAGAATATTTTCTCCAGATCCATGTACCCACCGTACTGGTCAGAGATCGACCACAGGACTTTCGATTCCACAGATTTTACGAGCACGTACATGTACTCGGTGGGTCTTAGTGGAATCGAGGATCGAACCCTGGTTCCGAGTCCGATTCTCTAACCACTGGGCTACCACAGGCCAGTTATAATTTAAGACGTGTTGAATAGTTTGTCATGCGTTAAGTATTTTAGAATAATCCTATATTTTCATTGAAATAAAAACTTAGTTATTTAGTCAGATTTATTTTTCATCCTTTCTAAAACATTTGTATAAATTTTAAACATAAACGGTGTTATTTTGCGCATAGTGTCATAACAATTATTAATGATTTAATTAATGATTCTTGTTCATGGCCCCTACTATTGGATATAAAAATATTTATGCAGAATTTTCAATTTTGCTCGCAATTAAGAAGCCAATGATCGATTGCCAGGCATTGTATATTAGTAGTCAAAATCATTACAAATCAAACTTATTAAATCAAGATTAAAAAGTTTGAGTGCAAAATTTACTATTGCTTTAAATATCAAAGAAAATATTTTTAGCCCATCAACGCCCAAATTATTTCTACTTAATACATTTCAATGAATCTTTCAAATCTATTTTATTATGACCTAATAAGAGTTTAAAACTTAAAATTTAAGCATATTTTGCATTTACTTTAAAATTACAGTCCGTCCTCATTTGAGGACACTGTGGGCATTCCAGTGAGAAAATAATCTCTCTTGGATAAGCATGCGAACATTATGATTAGTTCTTATTTTAAATGTCGATTTAATTTTTTGGTATAGAATAGGTATAAATTGTATCACTCCTTAAAACTAAATATAATTTTACACTTTGATAATGTTTGCAAGCATTTTTATTAGTATTATTTTTCTTAATTTTTGAATTACAAAAAAGGATCAATATGAAGATAACTGATGCAAGTAAATGAATAATACCATGTAATTTCATTATATGTACATAAATATAGATAGATAGATATTTAGTATATTTATTAAAGCGTATATGAATACTTAAGTACATAAAATAAATTAAAAATACATAAAATGTTTAGTATATGAAAGCATTTAAAATATTCACAGAAGTATATACTAAATAATTGCTCAATTTACTTTGGAAAACAAAGTATGCATAAAGCTACGTTGCATTTATTATTCGTGGTTTTGAAGTACAATTTTCCATCTGACAACGTCTTTGCCTCTCCCTTTTAGTCCAATAGGATCGTACTTCACTGCAGCAGTAGAGGTTGACTTTATCATTTGCCGTCTACTTGATCAAACTGGCCTTTATTCAAATATGCGACGACAATCTCACCTCGAACATACTTTATTGAAATCTGCTTCTTACTCTTTTTTTGTGTTAAGAGTTTTATACAAAATATAAGCATTCACTACTTACATGTCTATCATTCTTGTAAATAAACACTAATTTCATTTTTGCCCCGTATTGATTTAGTGTGCTTTTCTAAGAAACAGGTATGTGGATCCCCCCCATGAAAGTATTGTACTCACGTATGATTTTTTTTATTGTGGCACAGGTACTCTTTCCTTTTGTACTCTGCACCACCACATTGTTTGCCCCTACAGAATTTATTTATTAGAAATTCGTTGCAATTGATTTATCGCCATTCCATCCGAATCCTGCTCATCAACCTCAGGAGGAATTAAAATAGTAACTGCCTAAATTTGTTCAAGAACAAATATTCCTGAGCTATTGTAAGGAGTCCTATCCTATTGTAAGAAATTTATGGGATATAGTATTGCATTGAATTTTTGAAGAATACGAAGATTTGAAAAACACGTACAAGGTGAAATGATTTCCTGAAATGAAGGAAATAATATTAAAAAAATGTCTGATAATTCTATAATTCACTTACTCTATCAAAATACTAACACGTACGCATAACGAATTGAATAAAAGCAAATTCTTTAAAATTTGCCTGTAACGCCCAGTGACCTCAATTGAGGACAGTAAAATATAATGTTATATAAAATGAAAAGAAACTGTAAAAAACAAATTTATTTAGCGTTATATGTTGAAATGTACTCTTTAAGAGAAAAACTGTAATAAATAAAATAATTTGCCTTTATTTTATTTGATATGACTGCATAAAAAGAAGAGGCATGTTTGAGGCTAGAAAAATCACAAAATGGCGATCCAAATAAAAAACCAAATATAACAGCATATTTATTCAAAATATTGCGGATGTGTTGATAGTGCTGCGAACTATCTTCTCAGAAAAGAAAAATTCTTTTTAAAATAAAAATTTTACATAATGATAATGACTGTCCTCAATTGAGGACAGTGGGCGTTAAAGCAGAGAAAATTGTGTTTATGTGTCTGTGTGTATAAATATATTGTGCATATAAATTAACTTCGGTTATACAAATTTTAAAATTGTGCTATTATCTATAAACTTTTTATGTACTACCTATTTATAAAAGTTAAAATATTATACAAAAAATTAACTTCGCTTAAAGAATTTTTTAAACCAAATGTATGCAGTTAGGTTGTGGCAGTTGAAAGAAGAAATTTCCTGCCACTGATAGCATAATTAAAAAAAAGTTTGGATTTTAGTTCTTGAATCAACTTTGATCATTTAAAGCAAATTCAAAAAGATCATTCAAATAAAGTAGAATTGACAAATTTTATTGTTGAAGTGCATATGTTCTTGCTAATAAACGATCTTTCCCCCCCACATTTTTAGAGGTAATGTAATGTATACAGTCTCCACAATTAAATAATCACACATACATTTAAATAAAAAAAAAGTTTATTCACCAAGTACTTTTCACAAATAAAAATTTAATTTACCAAGACAAGGTTTAGGAACTTATACAAAAATTTGTCCTTTTTTTTCTTCCAAGACATGAGTGCCACTTTAAAAAAATTTCAAGACTGAATTTATTTTATGACCAATAACCACTGTATAGCGCTGAAATTACAGGAATTTAAATTTCTGCGATTTCAAAATGCATCTTTTCATCAGAATAAGTTATATATTACAATACTTAATGATTTTTTTCTGAAAAGAATATTTTTTTCTTCATAATTTTAGTTCACTTTCTACACAGCAAACAAAACAAAAAATCCAGCTAACCATGTATATAGTTTCATACCAATTTCTAAAAAATACAATACTCACTTTTCCGTAAAACCATTCATATCTTTATTTTTCACTTCATCAGTAATGTTTTAGCTCCATAAATTTCCTTTTTAAAAAATAATATTACTGTAACTTTCATCAGCATTTCAAAATATCAAGAAAAAACAAATGCTATGCTATCTCCAGCAGATTCACAGGTCGCATAGCCATATTTTTCAATAAAAAATAAGCACCTTTTAAGTACTTTTTAAGAACTCAAAAAACAATTTTAATCACGTTCCAAAAAAAAAATTCATAATTAGGATTTGTGCAGTGATAATCGTTTAAAATTCTTAATTTATGAACATAAAATCAATAAAATTCAAAATCATTTTTAAAAACTTTACATAATCATGATAAAATAACTACTTTCTAATAAACAGAACGACAATCGACACAGCAAGGAAAAAAAAAAAAAAAAACACTTTTTAAAAGATAGAAAATGAAGTGCATTTTACGAACCCCGAATTAAAAATAAGCACCTTTAAGAACTTTTTAAAAAAGCTATACATCCTGATTCAGCAATACAAAGTTTCTTTGCACAAGCAAAGATTTTGTAGTTCAGTCAATCCTATTGTTTTAATGCAGTGTGACATGATTATTCAGTCATTTCGCTAAGATTATGAAAAATAAAAATGTTTTTAAAAGTTATTTTCATTTAAAAAAAAAAATATTTGTCATACGTTTTTTTAAAAAAATGGGGAAATATTAATTTTTTTTAAAAAAATTCATTTAAAAAACAAATTAAAGGTAATAAGAAAGGTTTGGAATTCAGTTCACTGAATTTTTCTAGAGACAGATTTCAGTCCTCAGTACTGAAAAGTGGAACTCATGCTCAAAGATTTCATACACAATTTTTTTCCTACGCATAAAACGAGACAGCTTTCACGATTAAGCACCACAACAAGTGTTAATAATTTACTAAAATACAAGACAGACTTTACAATTCATACATAAATAAAACATATGTTGCATCCGTTTTAATGATTCTATAGAGAAATGTGCTTAGAGGTAGTTTTTATGTAAGAAACAAAGACACATGTAAAAAACATAGCAAATGATAGTTATAGATAACTTTAATAAAAATCTTATCACTCATTTTTTTTACAAAAGTAGGAAAATACTTACTTATATGAAATTTGTTCAAGGTAATGTTAATTCTACTGAAATCTTTTTATCCAAAATTGGGGGACAACTCTTTTTACAGATAGTAATTGAAGATAATTTTAAAATTTAAATATAGCTACACCAAAAAACTGTTGGACATTGGACAGTTTTGGGTACCCTCTATGAAAAAGTTTTTTTTTTTTTTTTTTTTTTTTAAATTTATTTTTTATCACAGAAAAAAAAAATTCTTCTGCAGATAAAATATGAGAAAATTTTCGCAATTAGACAAGAAAATTGTTAAAAAAAATATATTATTTTTCCGTGGCTACATTTGTATAAAAAAGTTTTTTTTTTTTTTTTTTTTACTATTACTGGAGATAAATAGAAAAATACACAAAATTTTTAAATATATTTAGTATAATATATATGGATAATAATATAAAATAGATGTAATATATATATATGAAAAAAATATTTAATATAATATATATGGACAATTTTCACATTTAGACACTTCTACACAGATAATAATAAGAAATTCGTTTCAGGCATTGTATTGATAATAATTAAACTGAAATTATTTTTCTACATTGATGGAATTTTTTGCAAAAAAAAAAAAAATATTGTCTGTAACAATGCTGAATGACCTTCATGTATTATATAACTTCAGGTACATTTTTTTTCGTTTTCACAAAAGTAATAAAATAGTTTACAAATGATGCATGGAACAGTTATTTCTATCACATTTTAAATATTTACACACAGATACACACACAAAAAATGATATGGCAGTGTCAGTGATCTCACAAAAAAGATTAATATTTTTTTAGAGAGAGGAAATTTTTTTTCTTCTCCCCTTCGATAATAGCTCTTACACAGAAAGGCAAAATGTCTTTGACAGTGTTGATGATAATAATAAAATTTTTTTTATGCATTGATGAGATACTTTTTTAAGAGTAACACACAAGGGTGATTGTGAGCCCAACTCAAAAATCCTGAAAATTTCTTGAGTAAAATCATTAATGACCCATTTCAAAAAATTAATGCATTGATATTTTCAAAACACAAAATTATAAATAAATTATATGCAGCATAGTTTAAATGAATATTTAAATATAAGTTTACTTATATCTGTAATCACATTAATTTTTCTACCAAAAAAAATTTACCAATGAAAGAGATGCCAAGTATAAATTCTAGTTTTAAAATTTTTTAAATAAAATATGCAAAATTTTTTATACATTAATGTGATCGATGATTTCTTGAAACTTCTGGACTTTGGATTTCTGGATCACGGTTTGCGAAAAATCCGGATTTTTTCTGGAGCACAATCATCTCTGAACACATGAGGTGACATTGAAACAAACCTGCACTTACAGTTACAGGCAATGTTGAATAATAAATTTAATCACACTACAAACAATTTTACCTTTTTTTTTTGTATCACAGGAGTAAATTTTTAGTTAAATATGACTTATTTGGACAGTTTTTATAATTAAACACACACGGACAAAAATTTTCAGCAGGCAGTGTTCGAGGTTGGACTAAAAAAACATTTCTGATTGAGGTTGGCAATTACTTTCACAGGTAATCCCAAAGATAGGTTAAATAATTTCCAAATTTAAACGTATTTAAAAATTTTCTCAGACTTGAAGGCTCAGGAGGTTTTGGAGATGGAGCAATATATTCCCACCATCCTTCTTGATATCCTTCACGGACATGATCCAACAACACTTTACGTCGCCTTTCACAGTATCTAGTAACAAGAGACACATAATAAACATAACACGTATTAAAACAATACAAAACATGCTAAATTAACATAAAAATATGTTAATGTATTCATAACAAGTAATATAAATATTTTTTTTTTCAAAGTGAATTCCTACTTAGATCAGCAAAGAAAATTTTTATTTTAGTTACTCTTTATTAAATAATTAAAATTTTTTCTCCCATATAAAACTAAAATTAATTAAATTTAATTAATGAATTAATATTTGAAAGAAACTGTATTAACATCAAGTGTCAACCTCCACAAGTTTAAAAAAAAAAGGCATTTGAATTTGGGTGGATAAAGAAAAAGTATTTTATTAAAAATTGAAAATTTGAACAAGATATATAAATATATATAGGGAGAGTGTGAAGTAATAGTAGGAATTGAAAAAAAATAAGGTGCGTGGTATCAGACAACTATAAAAGTATAAATTTGGTGACATGGACCACACATGCTACCACGTAATGTTCTGTATTGAATTTGGCGAAAATAAAAAGCATTTGGAGCTTCAAGTTATTCCGATGCTGTATTGTTAAAGCATATAAAAAATGCTGCATTGTTTGAACATCCATAAAAAATAATGAGAATTATTTATTGATCTTAATCATTTTCCAGAAAGTGAGAAACACGTGCCACGTTTGTGGTTTCTTAAAAGTTTTATAACTGTTAATGTAATTCTATAATTAGCTATTTGTTCATTTTTAAGTCCAGACAATTTTTTCCAGCATGGTAGTTTATTCCACCTAAAATTAAAGTTTTGCTTTAAGTTTCAGACACTCAATCAGTGGCTTTTTTTATTTTTCATGTCAAAATTTTTTGAAGGACACACTGAAAAACAATATTAAAAAATTTACTTGTATTTATCCCGAACTTTTTGCACAATGTCTAAGACATTTTCTTCTGTTACATCTCTTTCCAAGTATTCAGATAACAACTCGGTTGCTCTCTCCAAATCTCTTTGGTTGTGCTGACAGGGGGAAAAAAAGTACAATTTAGAATTCTCTTATAATTTAAGAGAAAGTGACTTGTACACAAGTAATTTGGTAGCATTAAAATAAGTAAAATATACACACCACATTTGGAAAAAAACAAGCAAAAAAACAAGGAGCAATGAAAAGCTATTATTAATAAACCTTTTACGTCTGTTTCTGTTTTCAATAAGGATTCTTTGATAACTCAAATTGAAAAAGATGTTAAGCAAATTAAGTTAGATGGTTTTTGCTATGAAATGTGTTGAA
The DNA here is from genome assembly GCA_949128135.1 of Parasteatoda lunata. Taxonomy (NCBI): domain Eukaryota; kingdom Metazoa; phylum Arthropoda; class Arachnida; order Araneae; family Theridiidae; genus Parasteatoda; species Parasteatoda lunata. The sequence goes on from OX421978.1 coordinate 82,471,784, forward strand.
ATAAAATTTCAATGCCGAAAAACAAATTCTAAGCAAGTTTTACCTACATGTATTTTTTTCTATAAGCAAGGTTAGACACAGATTTCAAAGGTCAAAATGATTTGCACATTTCTTCTTCAAACAGCAAAAAGTCTTAATTTCACATTTTGTAGAATTCTTGCAAACCGGACATTCAAAAGTGTAGTTTTTATATAAATAAATCGAAATTGTCAGCTATTTTCTTCTAAAAAAATTAATAAAATTTTTTTTTAAAGGAATTTTGACCGAGTCCTAAGCTGACCAGATCCATGGGATAATCACCCTAGTCTTTCTTCCATTGAGTAAGGTTGTTTGTAAATGCATAACTTGTATAGAATTTTTATACTGGAAAGCAAATTCTAAGTAAGCCAGAGTAAACTGCAGTGCAATTAAAAAAAATCAACATAATTTTTTTACATTTGATTCTGAGAAAAAAGGCTTGACAACTATTTTCCTTCTATTGCTAATGCTATGAAAGCTAAAATAGAATTTCAAAAAATTGTTAAAACAAAATTTATTTTTGAAATTTTTTTTGCAATATGTAGCTTACTATATGAAGATATATAAAAATATAAATATATAAAAATCTCAATTTTGAATTTTTTGTCGCTACGTTGATTTTTCAATTGCACAGCAGCAAACACCTATGCAAAACTTTCTGTCTTAGTAAACACTTAAACAAAATAAGCTAGCCTATATAATATTTTTACAGCAGTTCTTTCCAATTAATTTACAGCTAGTAGGTTAGAGGTTGCGCATTGATCATTGGAAAGTAACAGATCGTGCACCACAACTTGCAGTGAAATAAAAAATCTACTAAACCAATAAAATCAAATGAATGAATCCAGATAAATGCATGAATCCAGTGAAATAAAAATCTAGTATCATGTTTTATGGAGTTAATTTGCAGCACAACTTCATAAATCAAAAGTTGTCAGTAACGCAAGACAATTGTAAAAGTAAGGCTTACCCAAATATATGTATAATGAAACCTGAATTAGTAAATTTAAGGTCGATAAATAGACACAAATGCATGTTATGTTAATTTCAAACTTTTTCAGGATTCTTACACAATTTCAGGAAAAAATTCCCTGACTTTTCTAGGTAAATCAGGAAAATTTCAATGAAAATCAAAAACATATTTAATCTATACCAAACAATTTTACATCAGACAACTTTCAATTTTTACTTGTGTTGTCAAATATTAGGTTTTGTGAGCAAAGAAATATCAATGAATGAATGGAAGTTGCACTAAAATGTGAATTTTTTACAACAAATAATTGTTATAGATGTCAGAATTATTTAACTCAAATCTCAGTAACTGATTACTGTTACCGACAATTCTGAGACTGGTTATTTTCTAGGCATGATGTAGGAGTTTTCTGGGTTTTTTAATTTTTATTTTTAAATTGCAATTTTTTCTGACTATTGCCTGCATTTTAGAACAAAAATAAAATTCTCTGATAATTCCAGGTATTCTATGTTCTCCCCGACTGATTTTTTGAAAAAATAGATAAGTTCAAAAGTAATTTAAATAAACATACATTCATCATCAAGAGGATATATCCTGCACATGTGATTAAAAAGAGAAATACACAATACATTTATAAAAGTAAACATGAAAAAAATTCTAATGTTTTTTTTAAGACAATTAAGAATTGTCAAATATGAATTAAACGGATAGCACAAAAAAATTTAAAATTATATTTTGAAATTTCAAATTTATATGTTGTGCTATGCTCTGCATTGCTCTACTGTCATGGGATAAATAACCTAATTGGTCTTTAAGTGTTATAGATGGCAATTAATAATTTTCGATGTGCAGCTTAACATGATTTATGTAATTGTAAAATTTGTTTTTTTCTCCTCTCAATTTTGTCTACCACATTAAGTTTCCTTGACAACGAAATGACTACCTAGGTGGTCCTATTGGTAAAATTCAGTGGTCCTATTGGACCACAAAATTTTTATTGCTGGTCTGAACCCTAGACATACACATGACTGAAAACTAAATATATCCGTTTGCAAAGTACAGTCGAACCTGTTTATCTCGAATCTCACGGGAAAAGTGAAAAATTCGAGATAAAGAGGTTTCGAATTATACAGGTACTTTAAAAAATTAATTTTAAATAAGAAATTCTATTAAAAGTGCTTTAATTGTTTTTAGTAGAAAAATATAGACATTTCTTTAAATTAATTATACCACATACAACTATTTACATAACAGTTTTTTAGCATACATTAAACACTGAAAATATTTTTTAGAAGATTTTTGACGTATACCTTATTTGTTCCGATTGTTCTTTTAAGGTTAGAAAGATCACAAATTCGTCATAGCCAACATTTTCCTGGAATTCAAGAGTAGTTTATAAGAATTCTACAGCTTTTTCTACTTCTTTTGCATTCACTTTTGATTCATCAATATGATTTTCAGTTTCTTCCTTTTCATCTGATATTCCTTTGACATTATCTATGATTTCCGCAACTGCCAATGTTCCGCATGTTGCCAGGCAGTTGTCCACTTGTAAAAATCATCAAAATTAATGTCAACAGTTAATCCAGATTTTATTGCATTCCATTCTGGCACTGCATTTTCAGCGTTAACATTTTCTTCTTCTTTACTGATGCTTTCTTCTTCTTATTCATCATCTTCACAACTATTCTTAAAACCAGCTTTTTAAAACTCTTTTGGATAGTTTTTAGAGACACATTTCTCCCGGCAAAACAGCAATTCTGATGGTGTCTAACTTGTTTCATCGATGGCATCTACAAGTTTGCGTACCAACTGTTTTCTATAGCTTTCTTATCTATGTTGAAAAGCTAACCCCTGATGGTCACTATTCATTAACCCCTCACTTACTGCCAGAATCATTGTATTCCTTTCTAGTTACGGAAGTGCAGGGATAGTAATTTAAATTCCAAGGAACACCCCTACCTGTTCATCCCTACTTCCTGCTGATTCACGGAATTCATCTCTGTCTACGAGTTCTATGGATAAAGAAAGTTTTGACATTTGTGCTCTATTATTAGAAATTCGAGAAACGGAGGTTTTTAAGAAAAAAAAAATTCGACATAAACATGGAAAATACATTGATTTTCGACATTAAATGTAGGGAATTTTGGAAATTTCGAGATAAAGAGGTTTTCGAGATAAAGAGGCTCGAGATAAACAGGTTCAACTGTATATATATGAGTGTACCAAAGTTATTTGATGCACATTATAGTTTAAAAGATGGAATTAAACAGTAAAAAATTAATGAGTCAAATTAAATTCTAACTAACTCAATAAATACAATCAGTTTAACTAAATCACACCAGCTAAATTATTTTCATGTTTATTATTGCAACAAGTAGTCTTATCCAAAGATTTATATGGCAGAATTTTAATTTGCAATTATAAGGTAGATACGAATTACCCACAAAAATGTTTATTGTTTAAATTAGGCTAAAACAAATGAAATAAAACATTTAAAAAAGAATAAGGAATCGAATCTAAGTTAAAACGTCTAAATAACTAAACAGAAAAAATAAATACAGATTAAATTAATTTAAAAATTAGTACAATCCACAATGTTCAGCTATTTCAAATTGCTCCGTTGTAAGAAAGAAAAAGAGGTTACACAGTATATGCAGATCAGATCATTCCATCAAATATATTGCCGAGTATCCTAAAATATTTCTATTTTATTCTGCAAACATCATTCAGGAATTCTTTTGCCAACAGATTTCTGCATTATTACAGGAGAGTATTTTTGCAAACAAATTACTGTGCTATCCCAACAGAAATTTGATTTAAACATTGCACTAGAGCTGCACAAACGGCTATTGGTGACGGTCTGGAAAAAAGCCCAGAGGAAGATTTGAAGACAGGTCATCACAATATTGATCTTCTGCAGAGGGGATAACTCCTCTAGTTTGGTAGCCTGAGGACCTGCACATGAAGTTGAGCACTTTACACACAGTTTAACGAGGACCGATACCGCACACCCTTGGACCCAACACAGGCTGATCAAAGTGGTCACCCACCCGCACACTGACCGCAGTTAGTGACGCTTGAGTTAGTCGCAGTTAGTGATGTTCTATTAGGAACCGTGTCTTTACGATCAGTTCACAACGGCTGCTACTCTTTCTGTAACCTTAATTTGTGTTTCAGTTACTATGTTATCCGTGTGCTATGCTATAGCAGATCCTGTCTCACCAGAACTTAATTAAAAAAAAAAATCTGAGATGAAAAATAATTTGCAAATGCTATAACAAAATCCTTTTTATGTCGTTGCAGACTATGCAATGATAACAGCCAACACCACTTTGTATAACTATTATAATATTTAATCAAATAAATCTTTTTATAGTTGTTTTTCAAGGTGACATCGAAACCTCAATGCTTTTTTTTTGCTACAACTTTAACTTTCTCGAAGCGATATGTGACATGTTTTATGCTAGGATATCATCTTTCTGATACCCTTTATCACTCTTTTAAATTTGCTGGTCAGATTTTTGTTTAATATAGTATTATTTATTAATGTTCATAACAAATTTAAAATTTTGACATGATTTGTCCCAACATTAAGTATTTCAGTACTTTGGTTCAGAATGAACAATTAAGGAAAATAAAGCTGAATTTCAGAATGTCTTAAAAACAGTACAAATGTACAAAATATAAAAATTTTCAAAACTACAAGGAGAGGTGTTAAAAATAATAATAAAAGAGAAAACTTACTTCGAATATAGCAAATTGATTACATTTATTGGAGAAATGGGCAAAGACATAAGTGAACATGAGTGTTTGACGACACATGCACAATACATCTACAGCTGTTTTAAGAAACTTTACTTCTATCCAGGTCAACTGTTGTCGCATCATTTCCTCCATTTTAACTTTAGCCCAGGTATAAAGCTGAAATGACAGAAATAGCATGAAATAAAAAGGTAATATTAAAAAAAAAAACATTAAATATAAAAAAGAAATATATAATCACTAAGTGTTCAAATTTCAAGCTTTGCTCATGGTTAAGATAACGCTCATAGTAGAACTGACATCTTCGAAGAGCAACATTAGACTTTCGTTTAGCGGTATTACCTATTTCATTCTTTTGCTTATCATAACGATTACACGAGTGCCTAGAAAGTAAAATATAAATTTTAAAATATATATATACACACTTAATAATTTTTAAATGGTTTTGAATAAATAAGAAAATAAAAATTTCTTAGTTAAAAATCTTAAGTTCAAAAATAATTACTAAAAAAAATAATCTTTTTATAAATTCTATTTTCATTTAAAGCTCACAGAGTTAATATGTTATATATACAATGCTCATTTAAATTAACACTCAAGCAAAGGAAAGAAAGAATTTAATTTAAAAGAAAAAATTTTTTTCTTCAAAAATGTTTGTTTCATGAAAACACAGTGAATTCTTGACAAAATCAAGATATGATGATAAACTAACAAACCATAAATTCATAAATTTTAACCATTAATTAATAAATAAGTTGTTTTTATTCAATAAATTTTTTAAAGATAACAATGTAAAAATATGAAAGATCAATATCAAAAACATCAGCAAAGAATAAAAAAAATTGAAATTAAATTTATTACATGGACATTAAAATGCTTATAGCAAACCGTGGGAATACAAGTAAAAAATCTTAATCTAGGATTGTTACAACAAACTTTGCAATAATTTTTTGAAAAAAAAAAAATTTAATAATGCAAAGACAAATAAAAACTGAACGGGAAAAAGTAACAATTTACAAAAATAAACTAGTAGAGAAAATCTTTGAATAACAAAAAAATAAAATAGCCCAACTGCAAAGTATTTTTTTTCTTTCCTTTTTTGATGAAATTCCCTATTACATTAAGAAATTTATACCCCAAATTGACTTATCAAATACATAGAGCATTGTCCCAACAGACCATTGTGGGCCTTAGAGAATAAGGTACTGCAGTTTTTTGATCAATCGTAGGATAATGGTAGCAAATTTACAGAGAGCCTCTGCAACATTATCTTCCTAAATCAAATGCAACCTTACAATCAGACCAGATTATTATTGTAAAAATTTAGTTTAATTATTATTAAATATAATACAATGAGACTATAGATTGTTTAACTTGTTCAGGACAGACGAAGGGAGAAACACAAGCAACAAAGAATTCTAATGAAGATAATAAAATTTTCTTAGGAAAAAAATTTTGTATTTTATGCAATATTACATTTGAACATGGAATGCATTAGTAGCTGATATTAGAAATTCATTCCTTTATTCTGTTCAAAAAAGAGCTTAGCTTACCAAGACAATTCTCTTTTCCAATATTTAAGGCAAAGCCAACAGAAACGATGTCGGCAGTTCTTATTGTTGCAAATAACATAGTTACAGCCGCCATTTTTTTGAATAGATGCATTACATTTTGGACATTCCTGCAAAAATCAAACTCGTTTAAAAATTGTATATTTTAGATGCATTATTCTTAAAAGTTTGCTTAAAAAAATAAAGCACTCACTTGTAGATAAAAATTTGTACAAATGGAGAAAATTGTATAAAATACTAAAAAGGTCATAACTTTAAATACACTAAACATCACTATTTAATGTAAAAATTATTATTTTTTTGTTGTAATAATTTTAATGTAAAAAAAAAAAAAGAATGTTAAATTGAACAAAATTAGTTAACAGATATTTAACCTTTGTATTCCTATTAATCCAAGTGAGTGATGCTACATCTTTGTCACGCTCTGTCTTCCACCTTTGCAATAAGTTACAACTAACAGGATCATGCCAACGTTCTCCACAAGCAAAACTAGAAATGGATTAACAATAAATAAGATATAACAATACAGAATGGGTTAGAAATTAAGGTAACTTCTAACCAAGTCAAAGGACCAGTAAGTAAAATAGTTCCTTAAAATACACTCACATGCTTCTGTTACATTAGTAACAGATATTTAATAAAAAGTATGGAACAAATAAATAATTAAATAAATAAGAAATACAATAATTTAGCAAATACAATATTTAAACTTTTGTAAACTAATTAAAAATGCAAATGTAGCAAATGTATGAGTTGAAATGTTATGATTATATTGTAATAAACAGTTTAATGTTATATATTTACCATAAATAGAGCACATACATCATCTAATAACCAATGATAAGCATCTAGCTTAATTTTAAGGGCTTTATCATTTAACAGCTATGGTAAGAATTTTAAATAATTTTGACCCCGGACAGATGACCTGGACAGTGCCTGAGCCAGAACCTCCTTTCCAAATTTTCACACCACAACCAGCAAGAGAACTTTCAGTCACTCCAGATCTAACATGCATCTTGCTAACAGCTATTTTATTGACTGTCTGGATTGAACTCACTATCCCCAGGTCACCAACCAGCGGTGTGAACAGCGCCTTATTGCCAGTACCCCCTCTCCAAATTTTCTCACCACAACCGGTAAGAGAACTTTCAGTCATGCAAGATCTAACATGCACTTTGCAGCCAGTTATTTTATTGGCTGTCTGAATTGAACTCACGATCTCCAGGTCACCAACCAGTGGAGTGAACATTGTTGTCAATTTTTTTATTATTATTGAAATTAAACAATAATTCAAAATCTTTTTAGCACTGATTATATCATATAAACAAGTATTAGTTTTACTTATTTATATTTTAAATAGCAGCGTGAATGAAGTCGTAATAGCATTAAGTAAAAATTATTATTAAAGCTTTAATTATTAGTTACAAAGAGAGTGAACATATATATTAGGAAGTCAATAAAATAAACTGTTACCAAAAAGTGTGCAGACATTCACAAGTCACAGGCTGAATATCCACATGTTGCACCGCAATAGCATAGTTACAACCTGGCTGTGGGCACCACCTTAATAGTTTATTACACTAAAATTTTAAAACAAAATGAACTCATTATGCTAATAAAAAAATGTGGTATGATTAAAAAAATCCCTGATGATTTATACTCTTATAAAAAAACATACAGCATCTGATCTCACTCCTATCTTCCCCCTTATATATTTCCACGAACCTGATTTAGAGAAAATTACAGAATAACAATAAGAGTGAAAATGGCGTGTGAAAAGTATCACTTTGTGTTGTCCCTTGTTCGAAGAGCTATCATACAAAGACTAATATTAAACTTTTTTCATTTGCCCGAAATAACTCGGGATAGTAAACTGATTTTAAACTAAAGGTTTCTTACACACAAAAAAAATTAAAATTTCAACATTCAAAACAAGAATCATTCTTGTTTGCAGTTATTAAAGGAATTCCTTTCATTTCAAGACATTTCATTTCAACATTCAAACCAATTTTAAAGATTCAATACTTGTGCATTATGTTTTGTTTCAGTTCCTTGTATTTATTAATAAAATAATAAAAAATGTGTTGATTTTTTGCATTTTTTTATAAGGAAAGTTGTTAAAGGTGACCTAAAACAAACAGTTGTAGCAAGGAGGAAGATCTTAGAATTTTCAAAATAGTTTAGTACAAAATATTTAGTGAAAGAAACATGTCAAATTCATAAATAAAAACATTTGCAAAATGATGCATTTATGTATGACGTTAGGAGTTGAATCAATACAAAATTCTCATAATCATATTGAAATAGCACTTTCACTGCAATTAGGGAAATTTAGAGGTTAATTTAAAAACTTTAGAATACAATACAAAGATTCAAACAGTATTCTGAGATAATTTAGACAGGAAATGTTGAGCTTGCACATAAATAAATAAAAATAAATTAATTAACTTTTGTACAGTTTTTCAATCTAAATAGATTTCGGTAGAAAAATCAATTCTCAGAATTATTAAACCGCTTTCTACATTCCTTAAAAGTATTAAATATTTCTAAAATCTTTTTTTATCTCTTTTAATTTTGTTTTGTTCCAGAAGAAAAAAAAATGCATAAGTATAGCTTCCATGTTAAACAAAACATGTATACTTTTAGAGTTGGCAAAACATATTAAATATGCCTAGAAAAAGTTTCTTTCATTTGTTTTACAGAAATTTTTTTTATAATTGCATAAATATGAGCAAAAAGTATATTTTGGAAACCTGAAGTAGATTTATGTAACATAAGTTATTATCTTACAATTATAGAAGAAAGACATTACTTTAAGCCTTAGAAAAAAGAGAAGCTCAATTACAAATTGAAATTATAAATATTGTGTGGAATTGTGTCACAAAGTAAGCAATTTTGGACAATTTGAAGAAATCAAATGAGATACCCTGTCTTAAAAACAGAGAACAACATTGAATTAAACTTAAATTTACCAGAAACAGAAAAAAATTAGGACGCCCGGTGGCTGAGTGGTAGCGCTTCACGCTCCTGTACCACAGGTTCGATCCTCGAGCCGAGAAAGGTTGACTCAGCCTTTCATCCCTTCGGTGGTTCGACAAATGAGTACCAAGAATGCTTGGGAACTAAGCACTGAGGGTTCCGCGTACGGTTGACCACCTAATCGGAACACCTGTCCCTGCACCCCAAAGTCAAGAAAACTGAGATGTGCACAGTAGGCCTTGGCCCTCTTTGGGCTGTCGCACCACTGAGTTTAGTTTAGAAAAAAAATTAAATATTTGAATATTAAAAAATCATGTAAAAATCACAGCAAACAAATACACCACAAGATTAAAATTTGAAAAGCTAATTAAAAATAAGCAAACTTTCATATTACAAACATTAAACATCATACATTTTAAACATTATGTATTTTGAACATTATAAAATTACATAGTACTAATAAAACAACAAAGTATAAAAACTAACAAATATAAAATAATATATATATATATTTTTTAAAAATAGTTCTGCTCTTAAAATAGTTATGCAATAACATATTACCTCAACAAAACTGTTAGTGATAAGATGCTGGTATTTCAATTTCACAATAGGATTAGTAATTAAATTCCTAAAAATAAATATGAATATTAGCCTTTAAAATGGTACAAAAATAGTAGTAATTAATTTGTATTATTTTGATTGAAATTGGCAATGGGATTTTTATTTCGAAATTAGAACAGTTATTGATAATCAAGCCCATCCAACATGATAATTTTTTAATAAATATTAATTATTTTTTTTAATTAACACTTTTGTTCAACTATTTCTTTTACAATAGTTTTTGATTTTTTACAGAAAAAAGGCAGTACACTTGTATAAGTACTAAATTTAATTTCAACTTTGTCAATATAAAGGATTCTAATTAATTTTCATCAAATTTCAAATATTTATGCATATATATATATATATATATATATATATATATATATATATATATATATATATATATATATATATATATATATATATATATATATATATATATATATATATGGTGCCAGGAAATTAAACAACAGTATAAATTTAGTCTGATACAAAAAAGGAGGAAACATCACTACAGTTATAGATCTCAAGTTAACCTTAAGAAGGTAATGTTCAACTCAAACAAAAGAAAGTATAGAAACAAGATCTAGTTTTTCTGGACTGGGCTTAAAATTTAGAAAAGTTGAATATTTAGTTAAGTAAAACATACGTAAGCCTTGGAACTGTTTGGTATATGGAGTTAAAGAACCTTAAAACTCATAATTTTTCAATGCTATTTTGTAACAAAAATAACTTTATTAAAGAAAATATATTGAGAAATATGAATTTGAAGGGCAAACATGTATGAACTTTTATTTATTCTTTGCTTTGAATTTTCAAATAAACTTTCATCAAAGTATATATTTTTGATATTAAAATACTCATTGGAAAAACTAAACAAATTACACTTTTAAATACTATAACATTTGAATATGTACCATAAAATAGTTTTAAACAAAACAGTTCAGTACTTACATAACTGATGTACTTACATAACTTACATAACAGTACTTACATAACTGTTTGATCATCAACAAGAATATCACAATCATGAGCAGGACAACTAATTATCTAAAAAATGATAAAAAAATGTTTATATGTTGTTTAAATAATTATATTATAAAAATGTCAAATAACATTTAAATAAAAATAATTACTTCAACGAAACATATATCTTATGTTTAAAGGACATTCATATTTTTATTGCAAAAAGACATATATTTTTTATATATTATTATTATATTATAAAATATAATATTATTTTATATAATACATAATTTAATATAAAAAAAATTAAGCTTATGCTGAAGTATTAAAAGAATTTGTCTAAAGAAATCACTCATTCTCATAGTTGAAATCAGTGTTTTGTATGGTTTATTTAGGCTCGAATAAATCCTAATTCTATACAATTCTCATTTTAATGTTTACTGTAGATCTAAATAGCGTGTTACTGGTTTTAACAATAGTAATTAGGAGCCTTCTGTATTAAAAGTAAAAAAGTTTTAAGTGAAAAAAAATCTATTGAAATTTAAGTATGATTAAAATGTACATCAAAGCCTCAAAACATTTTTTTTTACATTAAAATTAATAAAGTATCTCATATTTAGATATTTATTTCTGAGTAAATTTTCCAGCTTAATTTTAACAAATCTTACAATAATAATAATAAAAAACGTAGAAACTATTTCCAATAAACATTTTTAATAAACTAATTTAAAGTTTAAAGAAATATTAAAATTTGAATATTTTACCTGACTAATTCCTTGATCCATAATCTGGTTTGTAAGGTATTCACTCCAACATTCTGTGCAAAACCGATGACCACAAGCTAAGCCAGTCATCATCTATGAATTTAAAATATTTTCCATACTTAATAAAAAAAAGATTAAGACATTCAAATGCTGCAAAGCAAATTTAAAATTATACGTAAATGACAGCAAAAAATATTTTTAATAAAATGAATATATTAATGAAGAATAACAAAAATCTTAACTTCAAAAATTTTAAATTTTCAACAACTTTCCCTTATTAGGGTATCTATCTTTTAAATTTCGTTTGTTCACATTGGTTTGTCCGTGTTACATGTTTTTCTAGTCATTTACACTAAAAAAAAAAAAAAAAAAAAAAAAAAATAAATGTTAAAGCAATTATTGTGAAGTAATAAAACCTAATGATCAATAATATTCATAACTCGTATGGTCAAACCTGAAAACTGATCAAGAAAAAACATCAAATCCCTAACTTGTCTGGCTCATCATCTCAGTCTGTAAAATACCTCCCCAAACATCTCTTCAAATGCACATTAAAAATCTTAAATATATATCTATAATTAATCCGTAAGCAAAAATAGCCTTTATACATTATATCCAAAACAACACTTTTAATTTAATCCAATCCAAAGTATTTTTTGATAAAAAACGTATTCAAACTTTAAATAAATAAATAATAAAAAAAACCCTGATATTCTTGCAGTTATATTCTTAAAAAGTATTAGAGTTTTAAAAATTGTGTTGCTATTGCCTTAGTATTTAGATTAAAATTTTAATTTTTTTTAATTATGCACAGTGATAGGGGTGAACTTTTTTTAAAACAGAAATAAACTGCAAACAAAGGTAATAAAAAAGAATAAGCTTACTTTGTTACCAAAAAGCTAAGGAAACTAGCCTTTACTGAGGCCTTTTTGATGCAACAAACATGCATTTGCATTACATGGGGAGGAAAACTTCCCATGTTTAGCCCAATAGCAAGGGGATTTTAACCCCTGATTCATTTACCACTGGGAACATTTTATTCCAGCACAATGAAAGAGTATTATTTTTCAATTTTTAGAATAATCAACATGCACAGCACAAATTCTAAGAAAATAATAATAATCATTAAAGATCAGAGTATAATATCATACTACTTACATTGGAAGCCATATTCATCATGCATATTTCACATTCTAATGTTTGCACTTTTAATTGGGAATCCTAAATTTTCAGTAAAAGAAACAGCATATTATAAGATAAGCTTAAAAAATATGATTTTCAATAATTTAAAAGTACACCTATTGTAATTATTTTTAACAAAAGCCTTTTCAAATGAAGAAAAAACTATTTATCTTTTGCTGACAGCTGTTATTCAGTTATTTTGTTTAGACTCTGTTATTCAGTTAATGAATGGGAATAAAAGGCTTTAACACCAGAAGCAGGGTATACAAAAGGTTAATAAGTTTCAAAATTCCTGTCTTTGAAGACTTTTTTCCTTCAAAAGAAATATCATGAAGAAAACATAATCCATTCAGCTTTTTGTTCAGCTTCAACAAGAAAGGATAAATTCAAATAAAATTAAAAAAAGAAAAAGAAAAAAAAGCAACTTTTTTGATAGCTATCACGTCAGGTAATATGATCCAATTCAATATGCATTCTAGTTCCAGCTTTTTTATTTTATTTTTCCTTGAGCAAATCTTGCACTTAAAATAAGACCTTAAAAGGAAAGAATATTATACAGCCTGCTATATTAGAAATGATTAAATGAAATAAACAGAGTAAAATATTTAACATATTATAAAGTGTATATCATTTTATTATTAACCATACTCTCAAAATTGTTATTTAGTAAAAATATATAAATATATTTTTTACTTAGTTGATAGTATTAACATTAAAAAACATTATTTACCACATTTTAATCATATTTCTATTAAGTTTGAAAAAATACACTTCTAATGCTAATATAAATTTTCTATTGAGCCATAACGTATCAAAAATCCCCCCCCCCAAAAAATATTTTTTTTTTTTGATATTATTTTTGCAGTCAGAAGAAATTGAGGTGAAGTTATTTTTGGCTCAAAGTTGTCACAACTAGGTAACAATCTGTGACAAAAATCTAAACTTGTATTGATCTGTTTAATATGTGTCAAAATAAACAAATATAGTAAAGTAATCCTTATTTTTATTTTATACATCTGCTTATTGATAAAAAGCATATACTGTTCTAAAAAATGAATTAAATATAATATAACAATAATAAAAAAAAAATATTTAACCTGTAATTTAGGCTGCATTAAACATATTTTGAGTTTTATGGCTCTAAAAATACACAAGTGTTCATTGAAACTGTTATCAAAATGATTTATTTATGCTATTATTTGTTTCCAGACAAAAATTGTCGAAATCTCTGTCTGACTGAAAACAAAAAATGAATAAATTTACTTACAATATATATATATATATATAGATAGATAGATAGATAGATATAAAAAACTTTGAAATCACTTTTTCATGTGAAATTGGCATAATTAGTCAAAAAATATACGAGATTGTGTATGAAACTATTTAGCTTATGCATCAAATACTGTTCAAATGATTATAATGAAGGCAAATTAAAATGTTTGAAGGGAAAAATCCTCATAAATGCCATATTTTTTAAATTTATTCATGACAGAAATGTTTACCTTAGATGAATCTAATGGTTCTTTAAAGGGATCAATTACACGAGCCTCTTTAAATAAAGCCTCTTGATCGCCATCATAATACCTATAAAATATGTTTATGATATTAACAAAACTCATTTTGATTTGATTAACAGGACTAATTTTTTACTTGGAAATAATAAATGACCATTATCTCAAATTTGCTTTAAAGTAAGAAAGTTACAAACATGGAGCTTTCCTTTAAAACTTAAATGAGTTCATTTAGAAATTTGGATATAAAGTCCCTCCAATTTTGTAGAACACCTAATTTTTTTCAAATTCAACATAGTTTGTTTAAAATAAAGCATAAAACACAGTGCTTTGCAAGTAAATGATAGGAAATAACTTGAGCATTTAAGAATGTTCCAAGTTTGATTTAAAAAAACCAAGATGAGATTTGTGGAATGAAACTACTTAAAATAAAAAATAAATAAACTAATAGTAAGCGTGTGTTATGTGAGCATGGTGTAAAAAAAATAAATAAAGGAGTAAAGTTGAACATTTTAATTAATAAAGTTATAAAAAAATGATTAAGACTATTAATCACATTGGGTGATTGGGTATTAGAACAATGGGTAAAATGCCAAAATCAGAATCCTCGCAATTTAGTTGATTTGCGTGATCAAATCTTCAGTGAGTGGCTTAAATTGGATTTGAAGTACCCGCAAAACCTTCTCGACTCACTTCCTAATCGAATTTAAGCAGTTATCAAATCCAGAGGCGGTGTTATACGTTATTAAATGATATTTTTCATGATTTCTCTAAGGGTGACTAATTTTTTGTCGGGTGTGCTTATAACCTTTAATTAAATAAAAAAAGTCTTAATCATATATTACAATTCTGATTTTATTTTTCTGCTAAAAATAATTTAACTATTAAATTATAAAAAAAATAAGCAAGCATAAAATTGAAATAATTGATGCCCTTCATAACTTTCTAAAAGTTGAGCTAATATAAAATTTCATAAAAACACTTAAAAATAAAGAAAATAAGAACATAAATTAGTAGGCACATTAGATTAATATATTGGTAGTTTCTTGAAGTTTTAAATATCTAGGTACAAAATATTACAAATTTTTTGCTACATGCATGATAATCTTTTAAAACAGAATTAAGTGTTGCATAACACTTACTGAAAGACATTCTGATATACTTAATATTTTATTTTCTGAATGAAAATTAAGTTAAAACAAACCTTTCAAAGAGTTTTTGTTTGTCCCACTCAAAGTGATTTAATAAAATTCTGGTGATCGTAGGAGGAATCTATAAAAAATTGCTGTGATAAATAAATAGTCAAATATACAAATAATTATTCAAATAATAAACTTATAATAGATCATTTTTGTATATTTTCTCATCACATTATTGAACCATTCTTTTCTTAGTTTATACTATTTGTTTAGACCTAATTCCTTTCACAGTTTGTTTACTTATTTATTGATGGTTGAATTAATGTCAACACTAAAAAGCATCCTAAAATCAGATGAACTGTAAAAAACTTGTATCCCTCCGCTAGTATAACCAGTGTATCCCTCTGCTTATGTATTGTTTATGAGATAATGTGTAAGCAGGCTTGATAACCTAGGAAGTTTTATTAATGTGATTTGTATTTAAATTGAATCCCAATTTTACCAATCATAAGAGTTTTTTGTAATTTAAAAGTTTTAAAAGGATGTGAAAAATAAATAAATTTGAGAAAATTAATATCACAACATAAATAAAACAAAATGTTTGCCAAGTTTTGAGTGCTATTCCCTTATTAGCTATAGGTGTGTAAAATATAACCGCATGCTATTTTTTTGGGTAGCAAGCTTGCAGAGTCTTCTAAATTCATTTGTGTAATCAAAAGTTTAATTGAAAGAATGCATAATATTATAAACACTACAAGTGTAGCAATATGGAATGGCTTACTTTTTCAAACTTATAAATCAGAAGTAGAAACCTGGAAGTCTTTTGCTTAACCAAAAGTTTAAATAAAAGAATGCATAACATTATAAACACTACAAGTATAAAAACATGGAATGGATTGCTTTTTCAAACTTAGAAAATAAATCAGAAGTAGTAACCTGGAAGTTTTTTGCTTAACCAAAAGTTTAATTAAAAGAATGCATAATATTATAAACAATGGATTGCTTTTTCAAACTTAGAAAATAAATCGGAAGTAGTAACCCCTAGCACCACCCATCATTGCATAAATTTTTTTTAAATTAAGTTTTAGCAACAATGGGTCAGCAAAATGCTTAAAAGATGTTTTTATTTTCTTTTTCATTTTTCTAAATAAAAAAGACGTAATATTAGTCAAAACTGTTAGTCATCTTGTAAGCTACTAGACATACTTCTTAAAAATCAACTCTAAGAACAAGAGCTGACAGCTTCTCTTTGTGCCCTGGTGATTTTAGTACATAATATGATACTAGGCATCAAATGAAAACAGTTCAATAATTGAAGCATAATCAGTTGCATTTTTCAGGAGCAATAAAAAAAAAAAAAAAAAAAACAATTAAAAGGTACTTAATAATTAGGATCTATGGCAATAGGTTTATTCTTGTCAGTACAATCACCAGGGAAATAATTGCTCATTTTTCGCTATCAATATAATCATTTTTCGCTTATGCTATTAAAGTTTTGTGGTATAAAAATGCAAACACTTTTTTGACATCCCTTAAATTCGAATTTTTTGGGGTCAAAGGTTTAGTAAAAATTTTTTTTCCGCAAGAAAAATATTTTAATTAAAATAAAATTGCGCATACAAAAATTATACCTGGAAGACAGTGTTGACTTCTAGTATACATTCAATCATATGTTGCATTATTTGCTCAGTTGATAAAACAACATACTGAAACCTTTCAGATTCGTCTTCATGTTCAGATGTCGAATCATTATCCGAGCCAATATCACAGAACTCATTAAAATTAGAGTCCATGGTATAAAAATTTAAATATATATATGATAATTCGACGCAACAAACCTTTGAACTGTTATTTGGATTTTGTGCATATGACACTTATTAAATCTTTATGTTTGGCGAATGAAACCCAGCTTTTAGCTTACCTAAACTGATCAGTTTGAAACCTGGGCCATTCTCACTAAATGCGGTTCACGCAAACTCGATTTCCATTGAGGCAGATTGAGAGCCTAATTGGTGACTTCCCCCCTGCGAAAAATTCGCCAATCAGGCTCTCTTTTTGTCTTGACGGCGATACAAAAATTTAATAGCGGAGCCATTCAATTTATTTCAATAATTGAAAATTCCAGCTTGATCTTTTTTTGTGTGGAAACTATGTCTTTTTTAGGACATGCTTCATGCTGTGCAAAATGTCATTTTTATATCAAGCATAAATACTGTCTTATGTTCTTTTTTGAAGGTATCTTTCATTCACGTCTCAAAATGTTCCTTTGTATTTGTAGGGGATCGTAAACTTTATACGATAGTTGTGTAAACGTTTTTTTTAGCGTTAGTAACATGTATGTTTTAACGTAGCAATAATCTTTGCACTTAAAAAACCTCCCCCCCCCCAAATAAAATTGTTTTATACACCAAATGCATGATAAATCAATGGATCAAATAAATCTATATGCGTTCTTCTACTCTGTTAGTTATGCTTTTAATAATGCATAATTCTTTTTTGAACAATGCACTTAATTACATTGTTTAAAAGAGTAATTATTACAAATTTAGTGTTTATGTCATTTGTAAAGTTATCTTTAAAGAGATAAATACATCTTATTTTAAGAAATTTTGCAAATTTTTATCATGAAGGTGTTTGAACGAGTTCGGCGTTTTTTCGGATATTTTTGTTGCTGTTGTAAAAGTAATTATGACGAAGAGAAGGTTTGGTTGACATGGACGTCGATGGATTTTGAGTGGTTCCCAACAGATATGGGTGAAATTTAAACTTCTTTGTGGTACTTGTGAGTAATGACTTAAAAACAATAACATATAAGCAGAAGTACTCTGGGCTTTTGAGAGTCACTGCAAGGACTAGAAAATCCACATTTCCCGGTGGTCATAGAAACTTATAATACAGTCTCTTAGGCGGAAGTGAAAAAGCATTATAATGGCTTAAAACAATGACATGTAAGCAGATGCACTCTGAACTTTCGACTGAACCATCTGACTAAGGGCTGTTTGCAGCTTCTTTTTAGTTAGAGGAACCACTAGGGCAGAAGACTGACTTGACCTCTGGTTTCACCTGCAGTTGTTAACTGAGCAAAATTGAACGGCCTTCACACCTTGGTTTGCGCTTCTTTTAAGCAACTGCTGGTTGATCGGCACTTTCTGCAGATATATGGGGAACTAACGCGACGGGGCCTTCTGGACCTGGTCTATAGGCTTTCCTTCTCCAGGTGGATGAGTAACAACAACAACTCTGGACTTGTCAATGCAAAGACAAGAAAATCCACATTTCCCGGTGGTAATAGAAACTTACATTACAGTCTCTTGGAGGCTGAAGTGAAAAAACACTATAATGGCTTAAAACAATGACATGTAAGCAGATGTACTCTGGACTTTTGAGAGACATTGCAAGGACTAAAAAAAATTTTATGGCTTGAAGATCTGCCGAAATTGTTATTCTACATCTCGATTTGCAACGAAAATCGGAAGCGTTTTCTACCAAGCATTACAACCTGAGAGAACATTTAAAATATGCCTTTCTGGTTGTTGTTCCTGAAAAAGTTTCCTAAAATGATTTGGAAAATGAGTGTTGCGACGAGTTAACTCGAACTGAAAGACTTTGTAAAATACTTTGATTTAATTGTTCTATATTATTAGAGCTAAACTTTGTGCTATTGCTTTTACATTGTTCATAACCATTGGAATTCTAAATTTTGCAGATAAAAATTTTCTAATTGTATTGATTCTTTTTTTATTTTTTGCTATTTATTTTTTAAGTAATAAAATGTTTAGTGGAAGCGGATTGACTTTTCTAGTAAAACTTGTCCATGAGTCATAGAATCACTTGCTTTCTTCCAGCTAAAAGTCAATACTTGCGATTTTTGTACGATTCACACCTAATAAGAGAAGGGAGAAGTAGTTTTATAGTTATAGAATTCGTATAAATCTTACTAGAAAATCGTACAAGATGGCAGCTATTGCTCAACACAGTGCAGTCCCTGAGATTTGAACGATATAAGCTTTTAAGTCGCAAGGCTAAATGAGAATAAAAAATATTTTTTGTTTCGTCATATTTTCTGGGAAAGGAAAAAAAAATAACACGGTTGGAAATCAAAACTTTATTAAATTGTAGCATTTAGATAATAATCATTGATCTAGATATTTTTCATTCTTTTAATTTTTTATTCTTTTAAACAATTACAAAGCATGATAACAGAAATTGAATAAATTGAGTATATAAATAATGCAATTAGAATATAAATAATTACAAATTTCAAAAGATACGCCTTCTCACTTATTGGAATTTTCTCTGTTTTCTTTTTATATAAAAACTTGTAGCAAAATTTACGCTTTAATAATTTATTCATTTAATGCTATGTATAAATATTTGAAGAAAAGAAAAAGAATAATAAAAATAACATATGTAATAGCCTTAATAATAAATCGAATACAATTATTAGTGTTGACGAAAAGTGAACGAATTCTCCTTACAAATGATAATTCAATAGTTAGTTCTTTTCCACTACAAAAGATTCTTATAAGAAATTGCAAACGTTGACAACTACGTGCAGAAGGTATAAAAAAAAATTCTAAACAAATGAAAATTTTTACTACACAATTTCATTCTTTCATGCATGATCATATATAATCTAACCAAGTAACCACTTGTTCACAGATATAAAAGTTACAGTAGGTGTTTAACGACGAAATCGGAAGAATGTATTTTAGACACAATTTCAAGGGATTCTATAGCAGCAAATATGCATTATTATTTTTTATTTAATTTCGAATTAAAAGAAAAATGACCACCAATATTTATAAATAAATTGTATCTATAAATTAATTGTACTTATATTTTTTGTTAAACGCTGTCGAAATTTGATTCATTTTTACAGGATGTTCAGCAATCACAGTTCTAATCATAAGAGATTTTCAAAATTTTTGGTCCAAAATATAGTAAAAAAAAACTTTCTCATAAGAGGTCGCAAACAAATGTTTAAGATTGAAAAAAAAGAAGAAAAAAAAAAAAAACCTTATTAAAAGTTGGGGAATATTTATTGAAAATAATGGTTTTAAAAAACACGAAAACCAGTTTGATTACAGGAAAAACGTGAAGGTATTTCAATTAATAACTTTCTCAATTGTTCTTAGCTTCCTCCTTTGGCAGTAATACAGGTTTTTATCTTTATATACAATAGTGTTTGATTTTCTAATGGGAAAGTGCATCATAGGCAACACCAGTACAATATAAAGCGAATTTTTTTATAGTCGGTACAAAATGAGTGCTACTCCGCCTGAATGAGAAAAATCATATATTCTTCTCAACAGTGTAATTCAGAGATAGTAGGCTCGTTAAATACACAAACTAACTATTTATTCTAGTTCAGTTATTAAATCATCAAATATATATATATATATATATATATATATATATATATATATATATATATATTTTAATGGCGGGCCTTGGAACTATTGTCCATTGGCCACAGAAAGTGCCAGAACTGCTAACTCTCTTTTCGTTACCCAGTGGGCACCTGTGGCGAAGCCACGGCGGTGGAGCAGCGTCGCCCACGTCACACTACCACAACCCGTTTATAGGGCGGGTCACATTCACACAAAGGAGAAAGGTCATAGAGCACAGATAGAGAGAAAGAAACATCCATGCCTTGCCCGGGATTCGAACCCAGAACCTTTCTGATGCAAGGACAGTTCCCTGCCCCCTACACAGGCCGGTCGGCAAATCATCAAATATTGATAACGGTATTTTTTTCGCTTATCGTATCACTTTATGACCCGAAATGAGTTTATTTTCTTCAAACATAATTCTAAAAGTTCATATCAAGATAGTGATTACCGTGTATCCTGAATTAAAAAATATTTCTCTTTTTGTTCACAATCACTAAAGTAAACATGTTGCTAAGGGGAAAAAAAAGGAATAAATAAATAAATACAAAAAATAAATAAATAAAATAAGAACGTAAATGTTTAAGTGCTTCTTTGGCAAGTTTAAGTAGCATCTTTTAGTTAGTTGTCTTTCTTGATTCTTTTCTTGATAGGGTAGTAAAGCACTAAGCAGAGAGATTCGAAGAAATCAAACACTGAAATTAAACTCAATCCTAGCCACATTCCCATGTATCCTCCGATGTAGCTGAAAAGTTCCACACTCTGAAAAATACAAGAAAAATAAATCATGGACGAAGTGTCCATTACACCTTACAGTGGTATTATGCACAGCTAGTCACTGCCCTTATTACTTAACAGACGAGTCATGCAATGAAAAATTAAAAGAATGCAAACTCATGTTTTTCCGATGTTTTTTCTCTTCGAAGACTGGCTACTTATCGTTAGGTTTTTCCTTGTCACCAAGCCGAAAATAAAAGAGGGAGAACTGGAAGGAAAATAATTTTATTTGTAGATTGTTTTCACAGGGCAATAAAATATGTTCTTGTTTTTAAACATTAACTATTTATCACCATATACTTTCCCATGGGCAAGAAGCATTCCTATATGTTTATAACTGTTAAAATAATCTTTGTAGTCATAGATTGTCTATTCTTTCCGGAAAAAGCTAGAATGAAAAGATTTCTTTATCGGTTTTCGCACTTTTTCGTCTTGATGTATATAAACTTTTTCCCCAGATTTGACTTTCTTGGACTGGCCATGTAGATTTCTGTTTTCCTATAATAACTTTCGAGGACGGGCCATGCAGGTTACCGAATTTTTATTGTATCTCTCGTGGAAGAACCATATAGATTCCCGTTTTACCATTGTAACTTTCTAGATTGGGCTATAGTTTGTCTAAGATAAGAACTCCTCCAGCTACTAACTCTGAGGCCGTCTGGTGCTATGGAAATAAGAATGGCGCATTTTAGGGAGGGTAGCTTCACTGTTGGACTAACACAATAGACCGAATAAAGAGATTACCGTTCTCTCGCCGACCCGAGCCGAAACCACTCCAAAACAGTGACCCTGCACCCCTACTTGAAATAGTCATACCTCGTTACCATAGTCACCGCCACGGGTACAGACGAATATCTGTTAGAGTTCTTAGTTTAGTCAAACTATACATAGATTTCCATTGCAACTTCCTAGGACGGGCTACGTAGATTACGTATTACGTACGTGGTTACGTATTTTTGCTTCAATTTTTTGAACGCTCCTTAAGCATTTCATTTTATGTATATTGTTATAATTTTTTTTCTGGTACCAATACTTATAATCCCCTTAGAGTAACAATGATCTAAAATTTTTATTTTAGGTGATGGGAAAAATTTAAAAACATACATTTGTATAAAAATTATTTGTATTTATAAAAATAAATTTCATTTTAAAGTGAACATGCACTCGTATGTGTGTAAAAAATATTTTAGGAACGATTTTTTAATGCTCAAGAGAAATAAAGAAGCTAGTTACTAAAAGTTTTTAAGCATATTTGCCAACTTTTTTAGGTTTTCCGAATGAGTTAAGTTTTATAATAAATGAGGTAGTAAAACGTTTTGTTTTCATGCTTGATTCCTGTTTCAACAAATTTGTTTTGATGTGTCCTTTGAATTACCTTTAAAATACTTGCTTAAATAGCTTAAACATCCTCATAGAGTCTAGATATTTTATTGTGTTTTAACTGATGGCGAAAGGTAAATAAAGTATTAGCCTACAATTTCACTCTAATAGTTATTTTACGACCAGAGGGCAAATTTATTTGGAAATGTAAAGCTTGGTGCTGAATACCAATTTATAAAAATATATTTTTTTCTTACTTTAGATACCACTTTTAAAATTTTTTAGATACAGTACGATTCCTGTCTTGGGTCACTCGAGAAGTTCGAGTTGATTTTATCTATATACAAACATTTGTTATAATGATGATAATGTCTGTTATTGGCAGACTCTCATTCATATAGATAATAAATTTCTTTTTTTTTTTTTTCACCGGAAGTAAACGTTAGAGACGTTATTCTTTCTTAAATTGTAAGAAAAAAATCTCGAAAGGGCTTATCATGTTTTGTAACTGGACACCTCGAATATGGAATGTTTTTCAATCACACACCTTAACACTAGGTTTACGGACGTTTCTTACATACCTATCTCCACGAACACGCGTCAATTTGACGCATGAAAGAATACATATAATTGTGACTCTTAATTTAATAAATTCAATTTAGTAGATTTTTATCCACCACTATTTCTAAATAATTCGTAAGATTATATAATTCACAAATTTTTAATATGCTTGGTATTTAGTTATTTACCGTTTTTTTAAGTATTTTGGCGTCTCCGGAGCAGTTGGCATCTCTGCACTTAGAAACCAGGTGTGAAAAATGAATATATGAGATATATATTTATGGAATATTCTAGTATTTTATTTTTCAATACTCGAACTAAGCAACTAACAGGTTTTATAATTTTCATTACAAATCTCGAAATGCGTCTAATGACGCGTCCCGTAAACCTAGTGGTAAATATACAACATTAAAATCTTTATTAAATATTATATAAAGTACATTAAGTATCTTAAACTGTCCAAAACTTTATCAAAATCTGACAAATTACCATTGAGGAAACGAAGGATTGAAAGCATACACAAACTTTTAATTGATGGTAAAAATTAAGAGGAGTAGATAGGTGATTATCAAAATTAGTTTCAATTATCTGGAAATTCAACAGCTTCAATTTCTGGGAATTACACTGGTTTTGATGTGTTTTTTTTTTTCTCTATCTATCTTCTGTAAATAGCGATAGATTTCAAAAGCATTTATTTCCTTGTTTAAATGTTAGCTATGGCCCCTAATTAAAACTGAACTCAATGGCGTTATAGTTCGTGGTGGGCCAGAGTCTTCTGCCCCTCTTCCAGTTTTCTTGACCTTGGGTTCTGAGATGCAGTAGCAGATTTTAGCCTCTAAGGGCAGATTCTAGCCCCCAAGTTGGTACTCATTTTATCGACCCAGAGAAAGGGTGTAAGGATGAGAGTTAATCTTGACCAGTCACGAAAGCGTGAAACGCTGCTGCAACCTTGCTACTGGGCGTGATTTAATTTATGACAAAAATTCTTAAAAAAAAAAAAAAAAAAAAAAAAGGAATTAAGAATGGTAATTATGGAACACCATGTATATGAGCTGCCCCTCTCAGATTATGCAGAATTAAAATTTAATATATTTATTAATAATAAACTATTTTTGTTTTTACTGATTAGAGTTCTCTGAAAAAAAAAATTAAATTTTTATTGGCTTAAAATAAGCCTTTCAATTTTAATTATCTAAAACTTACCCTATACTTTGGATCATAAATTCGTTCTGTTAATCTGAAATTTCGAAAAAAAAATTGGAGGGAAATGAATCCACTTCTGAAAAATATACCAAAACATAATATTGTAAACAAACATAAAGAATTTTTCAATCTAATCATATAGTCAATCTAATGATTCAATCTAATTTTTCAATTTAGTGATTCAATTTAATGATATGTACAATCGGATTGCACATTTGTGCAATCTATGTTTGTCAGAATGAAATTATACAATTGGATGGAAAGAAATGAATTTATACAATTGAAATGAATTTTCACAATTACAAAATGAATTTATACAAGAAATGAAATTATACTATCGGATTGCACTTATGTTCAATGCGATTGTATAATTTCATTTCACAATTGGATCATTAAACTTGGAATTCATGGAATTTCAAATATACTGTTTTTTTAAAGGCTTGAATAAGTATTTGTTTCAATCAAAATTCTTATTACAATACTTTTTACAATATTATTCTTTTAGTAATATTTCGAGCTTTCTCAGCGTTCGTATAGTCTCTTTGATGTATGCTAATCAACAGTGTTTCTTTCTCAAAGTCTCAACTGTCGTCATTTATCATGCATTTATTGGGAATATTAAATAAATTTTCGTTTGATAACGCTGGGATAGCATAATTTTTTTTAATAACATCACTTCTTTTGTGCATGAAAGTTTTGAGCGGATCTTTGATATTTTCGCGTCGATGATCTGTAATCAGTTTTTTTCCACAAGGTAAGTTTTTTTTAGTAATTTAATAATGTATTTCTAACTAGGATGTTTTAAAATTCACTTGAATGACTATTAAGTGTCTTCACTTCTCTGCTGCATAAGAAGTGGTAGGAAAAGGCGATAATACATTTCAGCTTATGATGCAATACGATAAGTTAGCATATTTTTTGTTTTAAGTGTTTTTTCTTTAAAGTGCAGACAATTCTACATGTATGCATATAAATCTACACGTTTTTTTATAAACTTGTACAAACAAAAAGAAATACAAGTCAAAAAATAAATTTAAAATATTATTTTGGAAAAAAAAAAAAAATATGTAGCTTGTGTATTTTTATTTCTCTTATTTAATACTCAATGTTACTTAACTAATGACTGGAATGAGGATCCATCCTTTTAAAAACACGGTCGAAAAACTTCTATCGCTAGTTTTAGTTTATCAAAATAGTAATATAAACATCTAAATCTAAAACAACTTCTAAAGCATACCACATTAAAGCATTTAGATGAAGCTAACCCTATCTAAAGCATTATCTTCATGATGTGGAGTTATAAGAAATTATGGTATGAAGGAAAATTTTTTTTACATCCATAAACATTTTTGTTATCATAAAATCGTTCCTTTCTTACTTACTTGCAAGCTTCATCCTCTTTGTTACACTGAAAACAGAAAAAATTATGTTGAAGTACGAGATTTGTAAAATATGAAGTCGAAAAATAAAGGGAAAAAAGTAAAGTTGAAAGAGAGAGAGGAAAGTTAAAAAGTAAAGTCGAAAAGTAAAGCCTAGAAGTAAAGAGAATACATTTTTTTTTTCATTAGTCTATTTAAGAAAATGTCAATCCTCAAACTAAAAATAAATGAACTCAATTTAAATTTAAATTTTGAGATTCTTTTCCGAGCTACAACCAAAGTTCTCGCAAGTTTTGAAAAAAGTTGAAAATTGATTTTAATGCTTTTAATTCTTTACAGAATATTTCCCCCCCGACTCAGTATCGGATTTTAGAAAGATTAAATTCTCCCCATTTTTCATACTTTAACCCTTTAACGGGTCATTTATTTCTAGTAAAGGTAAATCAAAGTATTTTTAGAATTGAAATTGTTATCAGAATAGTAATTGATATAAAAAAAAACTCATTTAGTTTATAAAAATGCCATATTTTGGGTGGTAAGTATATTTATAACGACCTATTAGGAACTTATTGAGTTTTATTTTTATTTAGTTAAATTTTTTAAATGCTCCAATCTCTTCAAAAGTAATTATACATTTCAAAACTTTTATACGTTTTCTTAAATTAACAAATGGTTGCCAATTTTATTTAAACGCGCATCAAGAAAGCTGAAGTTATTAACAAATGGAAATCTAAATTAAAAGTGGTAAAAAAGTTCACCATAAACTTTAAAAATAGGTGGTAAGCATATTTACCACGGCTTTAGAAAGGGTTAAAATGAGACCTAAAAATAAATGGAATCAAAATTAAACTTGAATTTGATGACTCTTTTTCGAGGTATATAAAACCAAGCTCAAATATGCTTAAAAAAAAAAAAAATGGTAATTCGATTTTTATACGCTTAATTCAAAGAGATTCATTTTGAAATTATTCTTCCAATATTTGTAGCTGACTTAAGAAAATGACGATTGCACATTCTTTAATAATTCAATCTGAAAAAAAAAAAAATGAGAAAATAAAAATTTAAAGTCTCTAAATGGCTTGGATAAGTTGTCAGGCACAAAATTCACCATTATGTTCATTTCACTTTTTATTGAATTTGATTGGAATCAATTTAAAATAATGGGAAGGAATATTTTTTAGGTTACTGCAAAAGTTTAGTTTCTGTCCGAATTGCAGGAAGAGTATATTTTCAGAGGAATTATTATCGTCAAGTTCAATGTGATCAACTGTCAAAACGTTTAAAATCTAACATCTTTTCTGTATGGCTTTTGTCATATCGGACACGAGCTTTTGCAATTACATGATATTTTAATAATTCTCCTTACCAAGTGGTGAAGGAATTGCATCTCGTCGTATTTCACTTCATATATTTCCTCTCTAGGAAAAAAAAACCTGGGTGAATTTTTGGGAATAAATAAAATAAATAAAAGTATAAACAGCAAACATAAGTGCCAGAATAGTAACATTTAAAAAAGATTGAGTTTCAAGATATTTTCGCTTTGAATGAAAATTCTTCCGTTTATAGCAACGTTTTTTTTAAACGTATGATTCTCAGTTTAGTAAATTTAGTTGTAAGTTGTGCTGCCCTACTACACGTGAATGTTTCAAAAGTTCACATAAAACGCCACTTTGTTGAAGTTTTAAAAATTGATTTATTTCATTACAAGCCAAATTAATCAAAATTTTAAAAGCAGTAGTTCACCACTCTATAAAATAATTTGCAAAAAACATAGCAGTTGCAATGTTGTTTCCCCAATGCTCAACATTTTTAATGATGGATGCTACAAAAGCATTTGATCGAGTCTGGTATGCAGGACTGATCAATCAGTTAATCAAATTAAATTTCAATAGTGATATTATTCTACTACTGAAAACATCTTAACAAAAGAACATTTAAAATTAATGATATACTCTCTACAAAACATGACATCAAAGCTGGGGTGCCTCAAAGAAGTATCTTTGGACCCATACTTTATCTCTTCTATACTCAAGATTTTCCAATAAACAAAAGTGATCATAATAGCCTCACTGCTTTTTGCAGATCATACTGTGCATAATAGTTAAATCCAAATCGACAAATAATGCAATAAATAAACTACAAGACAAAATAAATATTTTTGAAACCAGGTGCACAAATTAGAAAATAGATATCGATGCCCAAAAATCCAACCAATTAATAATTAAAAAACAAAGGAAACGAACCATTCAAAATAATCTAAAACTTTACGATAATCAACTACCTAATAAATCATGCCATCTACTTAGGGCTGACAATCAACAGCAAATTAAATTGGGATGATCACATAAAATCAATACTGGCTAAAGCCCATGTATTCATAACAAACTCAAATGCCTATTAGGCCTCATTCAAAAATGTCTTTAAAAAAAACGTTGCCAGATCGTTGTTATATCAGACCAATTTTAACTAATGCATCCCCCGCTTGGTGCAATTTAAATAAAAATTAAGCTGAAAAATTAAATACCTTTCAAAATAAATTACTCAGAAAAATTTGCGGCCTACCACATTTTATAAGAAGCACCGAAATTCATAGAGATTTCAAAATTAAAATCCTTGCTGAGTCCATAGTAGAATTAAACTCGCAATTTTATAAGAAAGCATTAAAATGTCAAGCAGCAACTTTCAATAAAATTTTTGAATTAGAAATGCTCAGCGAAGATACTAAGATCAAACACATTGCTCACTTCCTCAACAGCGATGCAATACTATCTAAAGAAATTTAATTAAATTTACTACTTATTACCCCCAATAGGCCTTTCTAAGAGCCAAGTTAGATCGGATCCGTACCACTATCTTTGATAGGCGCTAAACCCAATATCATATAGACAAAACTCAATATCATTTAGGCACAAAATCAGGATCTAAATAATCACGATGGAAAGGTAAAAGCCTAGTGCAATTCTCTAGACTATGACTATGTTGTTTCCCGCATGCAGTGTGTTAAAATTTTTAAGGTCAGGGAAATAAAACTGGGCTTTCATAATAAGGAATTTTTTTTAAAGGGATTGCAAATTTGAGAAACCAACAATAATGTTTCAAAATTATTCATGTCTTTAAAAAAATCAGTTCAAAGGAGGCATATATGTGAGTAAAAAATGTAGGTAAGTTTATGCAATCTTCAAGTAGAAGCAAAATTCATTGAGAAAATGTAGCAGCTATTTTTTTCAGGGAAATTCTGAAAAAGTAATCAATTGCTTACACCCATGCTTGCGAGTGGCTATGATTACTTGTAATTAAAAGAACAGTTCGATGCAAAAATGTCACCTTTTGAGAAAGTGTTGCTTATTATTAAACTGCCCCAAGCCTTTCAAAAGTATAAGACAATTTATTTTCATCTCGCAAATCAGAAAACAAAAGTAATGAAAAGTAAGAACTTATAAGTAATGAACAATTCTTTTGACTTACTGGCATGCTGGCTGACACATTGAATTACAACGCTCTAGAATTTCCTTTGTCATGGTTGTTTTATCTGCAAATTTTATATCAAAATTAAGGACCAAGTACTGTGAGTACAAGTAAGAATTAATTAATGATAAAATGTGAGTAACTTTTCATGCAATAGTTAAAAAAAATAATCGATTTAAAGCTTTAGTAAGATTAAGTTTTTCATTAATATTTAGTAGTTATTAAAATTGTAGAAACTTTCACTTTAAAAGGAACATTAATTAAGCGAGAAATCAAACTTACCCTTTTCACAAAGTTCTTCTATGTGCGAATACGTAATCTGATCATCAACGCATAATCCTGCAGAACGAATTTTGTCCAATTTACAATATTCAATACATTCCTGTAGAAACAAAACTAAGTTAACGAAGCTAAATATTTCATAACCAAAAGCTTAATTTTTAAATACAAAATAAAGGAAACTGTTAAGACCCAAAATTTATAACCGTCTATGGATTTATTAAAAAAAATAAATAAAACTTAAGCTTGTAAATCCTCCCGCATTCATTTGAGCTTAAAAACTATAGAGCTAATTATGGTTAATATGCAATATAGTAATAAAATGGGAAAAACTATAGAGCTAATCATGGTTAATATGCAATATAGTAATAAAACGGGATTCTTATTTATTATTAAGAAATGCATCAGTTGCAGTTTATACTCCCTGTAAACGCATTCAAAATATCTAAAAGGACATCTAAGAAAATTAATGTGTGATAAGGGATGGATGACTTAATATTTTCCAAAAGAAAAACTTTTTTTTGTTGACTTTGACATCTAAATATGTGGCTGGGTGGCGCAGTTGGTTTGTCGTCGGCCATCTGAGCCCAAGTCTGCGGGTTCGATCCCCGGCCCAGACACCAGATTTTCGGGATGCAGAAAATCCTTAGCGACCATATCGTATGATTATGCGGCATGTAAAAGATCCCTGGAGTGCCTTATTGGCGCTTGGCCTTTCCGGCAAAATTAAATTCCTAGTGCACTTTAGCATCCAAATAGAGTCTCGGTGCTGCCATCTAGTGTGGCAGAAACTAGACGTCCAAATTAACAAGACCAACGGTATCTCACCCATTGTGGTGGTCTTGAAAGAGTGGATACCACTTCTGGAGAACGCACTAGGTCTGCTCATCGGCAAGACTGATTGTGCAGCTCATTGGAAATAAAAAATAAAAAAACATCTAAATATTTTCCCCACATCATTAATTAATGACTGTAAATAATGGTTTACATAAATGTTTTTGGTTTTATTTAATAGGGGATTAGCGCATAAGCCATTAAAACCTGGAATATGCTTAATATATCTAACACAACTAATATAATATGCTTAATATATCTACATACTACTAAAACTAGAATTAACCCTTTCCACTCGAGAGGTGATTGTCAGTCACCACTGTCTTATGTAAATTACCCACACTCTAATTGGGAAATTTTTTTTCATCTTCAGGTCGTTTAGCTACCACTTCATTCAGTGATCTACGGTTATTATAAGGTAAGTTTGTAAAAAATCTTTCAAAATGTTAGTGGTTGCATCCATTTTTCAAACCGTTGAAAGGACTTCGAGTGAAAAGGGTTAAAATAATTAAGCAACGAACAATTAAGCAATTTAAAATTGAATAAAAATTCTTTAATTACCACTTCTGTTAGAGGTCCTGTACCATTGTTTCTTTTCCACATTCCATTGTAGTCAGTACAGTTAGTACTATAAGGATATGGCAATCTTAGAACTTCAGTCTAAACACAATAATTATATATTACGATGAGTTTACATGTAAAATCAGCAGTTTGACTACTTATTTCAAGACTATTTCTTTTCCTCTCCACTAAACTTTACCCCCGAAGGAATGGAGACGAATAGGAGAATGCATATGCTTTTAATAAATATTATAAAATTTTCAAAAATAAACTGATTGCTTGAGCTAATAAATTATTACTTTAATAATAATGCATACTCATTCAGCTCATATTCAATCAGATCAATAATATTTACTCTATTCAGCGGAATTTTTTAAAGGCCATCATTCAATCGCGATTTCAAGTATAAGGTTTACAGTATTTTAGATCCAATATAAATTTTTTCCGGATGAAATTATATCGATACAGTTCTGCAATTAGTATTTTTTGAAAGTTAGCTTAGTATTATAAGTATGTCTGTTTCTAGATTTGTGATAAATATCTTTGGTTTTCGTAATTGTTTTAAGCATCAGAAAGTAACGGAAAACAGAACACAACAGAAGTAACAGAAAACAGAGCTGGAAGTAAGTAACTGAAAATTGTTTTAAGCATCATTCTATTTACTCCTAGCAGCAAAAATAACTTGGGACCACATTAGACCAATATTTACGAATCTTGGCTCAATAAGTGTTCAATGGGCCATTCTTTTTGTGATATTGGTCCAATATAGAATTGTGAGATTTACCCGATATTTTATATTCATTGTTCAGCTAATATAGGCCCCATATTGACCTTATATAGACCATTCTAGGACCAATATTAAAAATTCTAGGCATCCTAATATTGGTTCCTCGATGCAAGTTCTTATAGTGCCCATATTGAGCCTAACTGATAGGAGCTAAGGTAGAATTGTTGATAGGGGATTTCCATTAGTTTAAGCTATAATAAAATTAAATTTCAAAAAATCTAAAAACTGACAATGTAGTTTTAAATGACTTACTCAGAACCATAAATCGTATAATTTTAATGCTTTACATTTTTGAAAATAAAATCTAAAGAAGTTTTAAAAATTATCAAACATTATTTCTCCTAATTTAATAAAGCAACACGTGCATTTTCAATCTTTTCTGAAATGTTTAGTGTTGACGAAATATCAATAATACATAAAAATACATTTTCACATGATTAAAAGCCATCTTGAATATTATTTAACAATCCTTGAATGGGTAATTTAAAATACGGGCTTTAAGTTTTAAAATATGGATACAATTTACAAAAGAATTAATTTTCAATTCAAGCTTAGATTAAATAAATTGATAAAGAAGATGAGCATTTTTAATTACCATTGAAACATATGCTTTGTATGCATATCCTCCTTTGAGAATTGCACCTTCCTCAAAAGGGTTAACGAGACGTTTTCTGTTATGAACTGTGGCATATATAATTACTGGATCACTATGGAAGAAGTATTCATAGGAGAAAGTGAGTAGGAAAATATTAATACCTGTAAGAAAGAAATTATTCTCTTAATTATTTGGTGCATATTTATAAAATACTCGCAGAAGTTAAGAATAGAAAAAAATATAACTGGGAACGTGTTTGCTAAAACTAGATTATAAATTCATTACAAAAATGTTTCGTATAGTTGAGAATTATGACTGCTGGATCAAGTTTAAAACAACGAGAAATAACTGAAATTATGTCGTATAAAACAAGCAACGAATTTTACAAACTACAAAATACTGCTTTAAGTATAACTATTAAAATATTTTAATTTCATTAAAAAATTTAGGCTGAAAATACTGAATAGACTATAAACTTAAAAAATTGATGGTGAAAAGTATTAGGGTTGTATTTATGTGTTAATCCTTTGACGCAGAATTTATCTTTAAACATATTTTTCACACTTTTTTTCATTATTTTGTATTAATTGAGATGAAGAGAAAAAATTTTAAATTTAGGAATTTAATAATATGTTATTAAGAAATATAGCATGAGACGCCGGTGGCTTTAAAAAATCAAAGTAAAATTTTCCGAACAAAATTTTTATAAATTTTTTTAAATTTACAGATACTTTGATCTGAAGAGAAATAGTTATTCGTTATTGAAATTTCTTTAATTTACAAAATCAAATATTGATTCAATTTCTGAACGTGAACAAAAAAAAATATTTTTAGACTTATTTTTCTGGATTTAATATTTTAGATAATCTAAATAACTCTTTTATTAACTACTAACGCCCCCTGCTCGCTGGCGCTCACCAACCCCCGGAACTGCTTTCGCAGTTCATTTCGGATTGCTTCGCAATCAAATGCTCGCTCATTGGATACGTTCTTAACGTCTAGCTTTTGTATACTTTTTTGAATACTGAAGTTCCGAAAACTTTTCACTGTAGAAAATTCTAATTCATTTCAATGTTAATTTGAAATTACAGTTGTTAATTTGGGAATTTGGCGATACAACACTTATAGAATTGAAGGATTTGTTACGTCAAGCGCTCAGGTATCATAATTTTGATTTATGTTGCTAAGTTAACTTTCAAAAAATTCTATGGCTGGCAACAGCATTTTTATTTTTTTAGTAGTTTATTTTTATTTTTGCCGCAGCTGAATTGAACAACCTGATAATGCTCACTCTGGTTATTGTTTCCGTTTTTAAAAGCGCTATATGTTGAGCCAGCTCAGCTAGATTTGGCATGTGACATTTTTAGATGCAATCATTGGTCGATTTTCTAACGTTGCCATTCGGGAAGTTGTAATGAGACTTTTTTTTGGTGCCGTGTAAGAGAAATATATATATATATATAGATTAGAGTGTTTCCAATAATTAAAAATACAAAAATATATTTTTACTTGTAAATAAAGTGCCAGAAAAAAATGTACTCAAAAGGGACACCATGGTGGCCCTTTTCAGTGTCTCCCATCTGCGTTAAAAGGTTAAAAACTGCAATGAAATTACAAAATATAAATGTAAATTTAATTACGACTATAGAAAGGTTTGAATTTCATAAAGGTTTCCATCTGAAAACGCCAAATAACTTATAATAGTAAAAATAAATAAATAAATACTCACGAAAAGTATTAGGGTAGAAGTCATCTGTTGCGTCAGGTTCGTTTACATGGGAATCAATTGTGTAACAAAAAGTTGGTTTGGAATCTGATGTCACGAATGGAAAACTGCGAATACTACAACAAAAAATTCCACAAAGTTATGCAATGATAAAAAATGATGCAGATAGTAAGAAGTACAGTTAATTTCTTAACTTTTTTTAAAAATTTTATCTGTACAGTGACCAAAAAAAATGGACCATCCTGATTAACTTTTAATCTAAAGATCGATTCTTCACTTTCTAAGATTCAATCTTAATGTTTCAAGAGAGTAATTCAGATTTTTGATCCCCACCAAGCATTGTAGCCGCAATCTTCTTAAATATGATTCCAATAATTCGGTCAGAAGAGCGGTTCAAAATTTAGACTTTTTATTGCTAATTTTATTTCTGGTGTATTTCGCTATATCTTCAGAACTTCTTAAAGCGTTTAGATAATAAATAATTCCACGGAAAAATAATTCCATGTAAAAAGAAAACTTTTACTAAATATTTATTATTACTTTATGTAATAGAAGTTGAGCATATATTGAATTGTAAGGTATATATTAGTTTTTATGATTTTATAGAATGTAATTTTGCATTACAAAATACAAAATTTGTGCGAAATCAATCGAATAGTTTATGAGAAATTGAATTTTAAAAAGTCGCATTTTGACTTCGTTTAACTCGTTAACATGTTCTTGGGGAAGCAGCTAAGTACTGAGGCCCTATTCATTTTGAAGTATTGCGTTGAGATGGAATGCGGTGAAGTTTTAATCACATCAAAACAAAAAGAAAATAGCTGATTTTGGTTACTACTGCTCGCACTTAAATATTTTACTGGATGCTCCATGCCTTGAGACGGCTATTTACCCATCGATCATCAAGGTAAGTAGCGGTAATTGACATTAAGAAATATGTTAGATAGCAACAAACAGTACCAGCAAATAATAATAATTAAGTGTTTTAATAATTAAAATAATAACACAACAACAACAAAATCATTCTTGTGCAGAATGGAAAAGATTATTCAAATTTGCATGATTGGGGGTTATTGGGATTGAGGTAGAGTAATAAAAAAAACTGAGATCACTACTTTTTTGATTTCACATCTGATAAGTAAGGCCCGCGGATTTTGATGACATTTGCATTTTTTTGCATTTTTTGCATTTTTGGAAATTTTTTGTCCCTTAGAACATTTTTTTAGATTTATAGGGCATTTTTCTTTAAATTTTGGGGCATATTTTGCATTTTAAAGCATTTTTTAAATTTTTTGTTAATTTTTTCCAATTTTTATAATTTTTTATCATTTTTCATTATTACACTGGCTTCCAAACAATGAAGAAAATCTCTAGGATATTAGCAGGTGAAGCAACATCTTTTCAAATTGAAGAAGAATTGTCAGTAAGTGAGACCGTCTTTTTCAAGTACGCACCAATAACATCAGTAGACGTTGAAAGAAGCTTCTTCAGGTATAAAAATTAACTTTCAGACAAGAAACGCTCGTTTACATTTCAAAATATTAAAAAAAAATTAATAATCCAATGTAATTCTGATATTTAGTAATATTATGAGATGGAAGTTGTTATATTCATTAAAGTTTCTATACAAAATGAAAATGTTTTGGAGTCAATATATTTTCCTTTTTGTTTGTTATTTTAGGATATAAAGCATATTTTTCAAACTTTAATGAACGTAGAACAAGTATTGCATTGCTTTATATTTTTTGAAATGACTCATAATAATTTTAAAGAGTAAAAAATTGTTTTAGTTCAATATTTTTACTTTATTTAAGTCATGTGTCATGAGGCGTTTTTAGCGCAATTTTCGCATTTTAAGGGCATTTTTTGCATTTTTTAAGGGCATTTTTTGCACTTTTAAAGGGCATTTTTTGCACTTTTTAAGGGCATTAATTGAGATTTTTTAGGTCATCAAAATCCGGGCTCTACTGATAAGTAATTTTATATTTAATACATTATGATAAACAGAACCCATTTCTGTAAATTAAATTCGATTTATGCGATTCCGAATTATGTGATTCGAATTATGCGAAAAATAAACTTTAATTATGAAACACTTGTGGCTTCACTATTTTCTTTTTTGAAAGAAAAAAAACGCCTTCCTTAAAAAGTACATTCCTTTAAAAAAGAACACTAGGCATACATGCGTTAACACGTTCACGCCGGGTTGACCCACCGGTGGGTCACGCTAGATTGTCTCATCTTGGCAGCGCACCGGAGTAAAAACTGGTAACAATAAATTTCATTTTTTAGTTTTTTTCCGGGAATAATAAAAATCCATAACTATCAGATGTTTTTAACGGGTGCAATTTTTATATTGAATTGCTTCTTCGCCGTGAAAAATTTCCTTAGAGTAAATTGTTATTGTTGAGAATAGATTAACTCCTCCCCAATATTATCTAATATTGAAATAGTTCTTCTACCAGTATTTTCGCTTTTTCCGTACCAGTATTTTCACTTTTCGGTGTGAACGTGTTAATATATTATGATAAACAGAACTATCTCATTTCTGTGAAATAAACTTTTACAATTAACCTGTTGGACACATATTTTGCACTAATGGAAAAAGTGCTTCTAGGAAAAAATGTGGTTGCACGCAAATTAAATGGAAAGTTTCTTCAGAACTAATTTTGTTAAAAAATACGACAACGGCTTGATTTCAGAACAGGGAATATGCCACAAGATAGAAAATTTTATACAACTAATAGGCTTCGGCTGATAATATTCAACTTTTTCAATTGTAAGTGAGGAGACTGAAAGATTTGAGTTACAAATTTTTAACATTATTAAAAAGAGACTTTTTTTTTCAAAAAATGAAACATTGGCGTGTAAACGGCTATTTATAAAAAAACTTCTAGTTCCACTTCTTTCTTTTTTTGGGAAAAAAAAAAAGGAATTTTCCTTTAAAATGGGTTAATATATTATAATAAACAGAATGATCTCATTTCGGCGAAATAAAGTTTAATTATGAAACACTTGAGAATCAACTTTTTACCAAAAATTTTTACGATTTACTTCGTACAAACCAGCTAGTTTTTCCTATCAAAAAATATTAATAATATAAAAATATATATATATTTAAATCGAGAGGAAAGCGGATTTGTAAACATTTAATGTCTTCCAAAATAAATTACTAAAAAAATTTGTGGTGTCCCATATTTTACTAGAAACAAAGACATACATAGCGATTTTAAATTAAAGACCCTCACTGAAACTTTAATGACACTTAATATAGTAAAAATAATAAAACCCCTAGCCCGCTTTTTCATTAGCTATGCTATTTTCTAGTTTGTGCGTGTGTGTAGGCGCGTGTTTTGATTTTATTGGGCACCTGGGCCGCGAAGCGACCCCTATCCCATTGATGTGGAATTTTAGCATTATTTTGGTTGATCATTGAAGTAAGCAGGCAGTGCGGCTGCTGCGATGCTATTTTATCAGATAAATTCAATCAATCCTTCACTATTTTTAATCCTTTTATTGGTACTTATAAATTTAAATTAAAACACTGCAGGTCATTTCTCTAACTGTTCATAACTCTGATTTCTTATTGGTGCTGTGATTCAGTCAATGGCGTTGCAATCGCAGCAAATAGTTCAAAATTATGCTTATTCCTTTCTAAATCATGATTGTAATACCCGTACTATTCTTTTTCTTTCTTGTTTTTGAAACTCGTGATGAAAATTACTTCACAGATCAAGTTGAAAAGGTAAAAGACTCCTTCGGGGTCTAAGAGCCTTGGGTAATAATATGACTATGAGCGGGTTCGTGTTATTTTGTCTCAGTCACCTTAGGGCACATCACCGATGAAAGATTGAAGTGTCCGATTCGCATACAAGTAGTCGCATATTATTACTACTATTATTACTACTATTATTACTACTATTACTACTATTATGACTACTATTCCTACTACTATTACTACTATTATTATTACTATTATAACTATTATGAGTACTATAACTACTATTATTACTACTATTATTACTATTATAACTTCTATTACTACTACTACTTCTATTACTACTACTATTACTCTCTACGACCACATATCAAGTCAAATCAAAAGCGGGTTGAAATTCCGCCGCAACAAGATGAATCTTTGAGCTGTCTTGCTCTTAATTGTGTTATATGTGCTTAAAATTGTCTTAGGTTTATAAGCCTTAATTGAGCACACGAGCCTGTAAAAGCAGATTGTATCAATAAAGAGAGAGTCCTATTTTCTCCCGATTTGCTTACGAACCTACAAGGCAGATCTTTACCATCAACAATCTTCGTGCAATTATTTATAATTTCTTCTGTAGGAGCCATATCGACTACTTCACTCCAAGAACCATTAGTGAGCAAATCTTCGAGGGCTGTCTTCATATTAGGAACCTAAATATAAATAAGATGAGATAGAATTTATCAACACTTATAGTGAAGTTTTATCAACGATATTTCAAAGTCTGAAGACATGATTACACAGGTTGTTTAGTAAATGGAAAAAAAAATTGGAAAATGTTTTTCCCCAATACTTCATATCCCTTTCTAATAACGAGTGAAAACGGGTTTTGATATGCGAAAAAGAATCTAGGTTAAATACGACTTTCTACTTGCAGATGGGTGCCAATGGGTTTAAAGTTCATTTCTTTATTTTAGCGAAATTTTCTTAGTTTGCGGCGAAATTTTTACCCTTTAACATTTGAAGTTTTTTGCGATATACCTACAAGTAGTTACAGTTAGTTTTTTTGAGCAATGATGCTTTTTTGAGATAGACCTAAACATAAAGTTGCGGATTTTTCATTTTTTGAAACTTTCAATGGTTATATCTGCTAACCACACCAATAACCCAGCGAAGTGTTGCATCTCAAAAGCCCCATGGAAACGAGTGCATGCTAATAACTAGGTAGCAGTTTACTAACATGGCAAAACAAAGTTCTGCGTGTTGTTGCTTCTTAAGATATGCCGCTTCAAATAAACTGATATTTATCTTTTAAACCCATGCCAGTGGCGCCTGAACTCAGTTTGGACAACGCAAATGCGCCAGTTTTGGAATGGCCGAACTGAGTTCAGAATACGCGCTTAACGTCACGTTGCTTCCTGTGTATCATTAATAGTTTGTTCTCCATAAAATGCAATACCAAAGAAAATAAATCGTTTGTAAAATGAAGCAATAACAAAT
This sequence comes from Parasteatoda lunata, assembly GCA_949128135.1. Classification (NCBI taxonomy): domain Eukaryota; kingdom Metazoa; phylum Arthropoda; class Arachnida; order Araneae; family Theridiidae; genus Parasteatoda; species Parasteatoda lunata. Next base: position 82,511,338 of record OX421978.1, read on the forward strand.
TATTATATTTCATAGAGTTGCAATTTTTGATTAGTTCATTGGTTTCAACATACACATAAAAAACTATCGGCAGAAAAAGGAAAATATCTTAGGAAAACCATTAAGAAAAATATTGTTAAACATTCAACTTACAGCTTTATAAGTATCGTTTCCAAAGCAAAAGTTCGGATATTCAGAACAAAATGAGTTTTTATCATTATAAAATAAACAGGCACTCATGTTTCTTTCACAGTAAATATTTCTACGTACTCTAAGAAAGTAAGAAAGAAAAGAAAAAATATTTTTGTATTGATATCTGATATCATGACAAAACAAACATTGTATACTTGTATAGGTATTGACATATGTATTAACATTTCCTCATCAAAAATATTTTTTATTGACATTTCGAAAAAATATTCGGATATTCAGAGCAAAATGTGTTTTGATCATTATAAAATAAACAGGCACTCATGTTTCTTTCGCAATAAATATTTCTTCGTACTTTAAGAAAAAAAGGAAATAAAAAATTGCGTTGACATTTAAATAAATTATTTCAGCAAAAAATAAATAAATTAAAATTCGGATTAACTACTACTATTATTAAATACTTTTAGTTACTGATAAATGCTTAATTGCAGAATCGTGTTATCTTTAATGCCACGGGCGATTGAAAATGAAATAAGTGAAGATTAATATAATTTAAAATTATATTGAAATTGATAAATTAAGAAATTGTTATAGAATATTTTTATAGTTAACTGTAGAGAGGATTGCAATGATCATCATTTGCATAAGAACTGGGCATCTGAGGGAATGCGGCCCTTCTCCCATTCATCTTGAAAATAGAAGAGAAAAACATACACGATAGCAGTTAAAAGTAACAGGGCGCAAATTGGAGTTCAAGATAGTATGGCGCTTTGCCAAATTATTGGGAAAAATCAAAAATCGGCCCTTAAGATTATGATTAAGATTATGATTTTTCTTTTAAATATGAATTATTTAAAATGTGGTTGTTCTAAATAATCTAGTGGTTGTTACTATTGAATAATTAAGCAGATAACAAATAAGTAATAATGAATTGATCTTCTACCACTTTTTACATTTTTAGTCACGTGCTGGCTTCCCTACTTATTTGTTTCATTCATATAACAACAATAAAATACTTTTTTGGCCAACTTTAATCAATATAGCGTTTATACTTCATTTTCGTTAAAAAGAAAAATACTGGTAGTAAAAACTGGTTGATTTTCAGGAGGCTCTTACTATTTTTTAATTGTAAACTATTCAGCACTATTTACTTTTTTTTTCCGAGTGAAATACACTTCTTGAAAGGAGCCAACATTCTTCAAATAAGTAGTAACTCTATGGCAAATAGCAGCGCAAATGGCACTTATAACACATATATAGATGACTGTCTGTTTGGCTCAAGATTCCGAAGTCTTAAGCTTGCCCTTCAAAAATTACAGGAACAAATATATGAAACAGCAGTTAACGCCGGGAAGTCACAAATTCTAATTATACGGAAAAGAAGATTAAAAGTATTTCCACAATGCCAACCAAAAAGTTTTAATATCTAAATACCAATAGTTAAAAAGCAAATTACCTTTGCCCAATCATAAACAACAAACTTACACGGAATGATCATGTCAAAAGCATTATAAACAAAGCAAACGCGGCAATAATAGTCATACAACCTCTAATTTACAATCAGAATATGTCTCTAAAATTAAAGAAACTGCTCTATACATCAATGATCCGTTCTATACTTTCCTATGCCTCACCTGCCTAGCCAACAATACCATAGCATCTAATGAAAAAACTAAAATAATGTTGAAACAAGATTCCAAGAAAAATCACCTGTGCCAGATGGTTCATCCGGAATACAAACATCCATAAAGATTTTAAAATTCCAACTCTATCATAGCATATACATAAACTTTATGCAGATTTTTTCGAAAAAGTCACAAAATGCAGTACAGCCAGTTTTAACGAACTTCGACATTGAAAACTACAGTAAAGACAAGAAATATAGACCAATAGCTGCACATTTCTCCTCCGTATTATATCACAACCAATCGAAATAAATAATGGTTCTCAACTTCAAATCTTATCACAGTCTCCAACCACAGCTTTAAATTTGAAACTTCAACTTCTGCCTAAACTACAATTCTAAAAATTAAAATTCCTCAACAGCCAGTTTTAACGAACTTCGACTTTGAAAACTACAGTAAAGACAAGAAATATAGACCAATAGCTGCACATTTCTTCTCCGTATTATATCACAACCAATCGAAATAAATAATAGTTCTCAACTTCAAATCTTATCACAGTCTCCAACCACAGCTTTAAATTTGAAACTTCAACTTCTGCCTAAACTACAATTCTAAAAATTAAAATTCCTTAACAGCCAGTTTTAACGAACTTCGACTTTGAAAACTACAGTAAAGACAAGAAATATAGACCAATAGCTGCACATTTCTTCTCCGTATTATATCACAACCAATCGAAATAAATAATAGTTCTCAACTTCAAATCTTATCACAGTCTCCAACCACAGCTTTAAATTTGAAACTTCAACTTCTGCCTAAACTACAATTCTAAAAATTAAAATTCCTTAACAGCCAGTTTTAACGAACTTCGACTTTGAAAACTACAGTAAAGACAAGAAATATAGACCAATAGCTGCACATTTCTTCTCCGTATTATATCACAACCAATCGAAATAAATAATAGTTCTCAACTTCAAATCTTATCACAGTCTCCAACCACAGCTTTAAATTTGAAACTTCAACTTTTGCCTAAACTACAATTCTAAAAATTAAAATTCCTTAACAGCCAGTTTTAACGAACTTCGACTTTGAAAACTACAGTAAAGACAAGAAATATAGACCAATAGCTGCACATTTCTTCTCCGTATTATATCACAACCAATCGAAATAAATAATAGTTCTCAACTTCAAATCTTATCACAGTCTCCAACCACAGCTTTAAATTGGAAACTTCAACTTCTGCCTAAACTACAATTCTAAAAATTAAAATTCCTTAACAGCCAGTTTTAACGAACTTCGACTTTGAAAACTACAGTAAAGACAAGAAATATAGACCAATAGCTGCACATTTCTTCTCCGTATTATATCACAACCAATCGAAATAAATAATAGTTCTCAACTTCAAATCTTATCACAGTCTCCAACCACAGCTTTAAATTTGAAACTTCAACTTCTGCCTAAACTACAATTCTAAAAATTAAAATTCCTTAACAGCCAGTTTTAACGAACTTCGACTTTGAAAACTACAGTAAAGACAAGAAATATAGACCAATAGCTGCACATTTCTTCTCCGTATTATATCACAACCAATCGAAATAAATAATAGTTCTCAACTTCAAATCTTATCACAGTCTCCAACCACAGCTTTAAATTTGAAACTTCAACTTCTGCCTAAACTACAATTCTAAAAATTAAAATTCCTTAACAGCCAGTTTTAACGAACTTCGACTTTGAAAACTACAGTAAAGACAAGAAATATAGACCAATAGCTGCACATTTCTTCTCCGTATTATATCACAACCAATCGAAATAAATAATAGTTCTCAACTTCAAATCTTTTCACAGTCTCCAACCACAGCTTTAAATTTGAAACTTCAACTTCTGCCTAAACTACAATTCTAAAAATTAAAATTCCTTAACAGCCAGTTTTAACGAACTTCGACTTTGAAAACTACAGTAAAGACAAGAAATATAGACCAATAGCTGCACATTTCTTCTCCGTATTATATCACAACCAATCGAAATAAATAATAGTTCTCAACTTCAAATCTTATCACAGTCTCCAACCACAGCTTTAAATTTGAAACTTCAACTTCTGCTTAAACTACAATTCTAAAAATTAAAATTCTACAAAATAAAATCACAACTGCTGAAATCGATCAACCTGAAAATTGAATATTCAAGGCGTTTCCTCATTCTGACAAATTTTTTACCAATATTTAACTACAAGCAAAATTTTTGAAGCAAACCTAGTTTAGAGCAAGCTGTTTTTATTATCTCCATTTATTTTTAGTTACTTAAGCAAAGTGCTTGAAATGTATACACAGCACTGCCTGCTGACCATAAAGACTCAACACAAACTGAACTTGAATTCACGATAAATTGCACCGCTAGGATTAAACCCATGATTAGCCATAAAATTTCTAGCGCTGCTGTTGCTGTCTGAGGCAAATATGTTATGGCAGACAAAACTAGCATTTTTCTTGTGTACTTGTGTGTGCTCAAAAACTTTTATTTGAAAAAATTCCTTGTTTAACACGTTCACGCCGGCTGTTCCATCACCTCCTACATCAAAAAGCCTCCACACGGTCTGTTATAAGTAGTCCGCGCAGACTGTTTAAAAAGTGGACCAGTTATGCGCATGCACCCAAAACCTTTTATATAAGTGATTGAGAGCAATTTATCATATATATTTGAGAATTGAATCTGTAGTGGTTGACAAGTGAATAAGGCAAACCAATAATATTCATAAATAAAACAAATTTTTAGTCATATATTTGCTACCACTTTCTTATTTAAACTAGATTTTGTATTAAATGACTCGTTCGGAAAATAGACATCCTTCACCGTGGTCTGTTCTAGAGATGGGCAAAACTGCTACTTCTCAGTCACTGTTACTACTGCTACTGGGACCCAAAAGTAACAGTGACAAATAGCAGTGACTGTTATTATTTCGATATAGAATTAATATCGTATATCGATTAATCGTTATAATTTATCAGAATTCAATATAGATCAATCGATTAAATATTTTATTAAACAATCGATATGATTAGATTTTTTGTAAAATTAATCGATGTAATTAGTTTTTGGTAAAATTAATCGATATAATCAATTTTAAATGCAGTTAATAAAAATAATTAATCGTTATACTGAGTAGTCATTTTTATTATAAGTGATGATTTTTATTAACCAATGTATATCATAGTACGCAATATAGTAAGTAGTATGATTTTTATTAACTAATGTATTTCGTAGTACAAACTAAAGTAGTATGAATTTTAATAACCAGTATGGGACTTTATTTAATTCTTGTAAAATGTTAAAAATAACATAAAGAAAGCTTCTATCTCAGATAATATATTAATTTAAGACTCATAATTTTTCGTGTTACTAGTATTTTCATAATGCTATTACAGTGAAAATCTAATCTTTAAATTTTCGTAGTTGAGTTATCGGCATTTAAAAACGATGAATGCTTACATTAATTCGATATTTACTTTTAAAGGACACTGATTTTCTTTATTAAATGTACAGTTAAGTGCTAACTTAATCACAAGTAAAATTTTAGAAATGTTGTCACACAAAAAATTTCACCGTATTCATGAAATTCTTCATAGCTTTTTAACATTTTATGAAAGTTTTTCTTCTTTATGGAAAAGAATGCATAGTGTGAAAACAAAAATACATAAAAAATTTTTTTGTTGTTATGATGAGAAATTTCGTCATTCCATAATTTTGCATTTATTTCGTACACCACGTTTTGTTGTATTAATCAACAGATGGCGCCACTAAGCATATTTTTTAATTTTGAATGAAGTTTTATATGTAATATTATAAAAATTCATATCATACACATAAATGGAGCTTCTATCTGATGGTAAGGCGATAGATAAAAAAGTATTTTAAAAATAAATATTATAAGAAAATAATTTCAATTAATTTTTTCCTTCAAGCTTTGCAAAATATGAATACATTTTTAGGGCGTTACAAATCTGGACGTTTTAAAATGTGAAAATTATTTTATTTAAAAAAAAAATTTGAAAGGCGTCCAAATTTGAGAGTTAGCTTATATATACAAATATTAGCTTATACATATATACATATTCCATTTTTTTAAAAATACTCTTCTGTATGCGAAGAATTCTTTAAAGAAATCTCGAGCTCATTTTCTCTACTACAAAGTAATAAATTTTACAAAAATAATATTTACGAAAATAAAGGAAAATAATATCAATTTCATAAATAGAGCTAAACAATAAATTTAAATTTCTATTATTTATTTACATAGTTTCATTTATTTTTTCAAGCATTTTTTCTTAAATTGTTTGCTTGTTTAAAACACAAACTTTCATGTAGGTCTTGAAACAGGCAAACCAAGTTTAAAAATATGTTTAAACCATACTTAAAAAACAAACCATGTTTAAATATATAATTCTTCACAAAGGAAAAAATGCTATTGAAGAAATGTCTCAACGCTATCTATCGCCAAAGTTTACGTATACATAATGTGAATAATAATTTTAGTTAAGCAGTGTCGCCATCTATGGTCTATATTTACATTTATATTGGTTAAGCTTAAATTTACTTAGTTGTATTCAAAGAGGTTAGTTTTATTTTTTGATTTGACATTTATTGATAGCGGTCTTTATCCTCTTCACGATTTTTTACAGTTCTTAAATTAAACAAAAATTAAGATAAAAAGAAAATGTCATTAGTCTTTCCCTCCCAGTTGAATTACAATAATTTAAATGAAAAACAAAATATGTTATGATCAAAATTATGCAGAAATTAACTAACTACGCACAGCTATTGGCAGAATTTTGGAAATTATATATTTATTTTAATTTATTTATTTATTTTGTAATATTCAAGCAAATTTTTCCCAATAAAGTAGACATTTTAGAGTTTCTGGAACCTGACATTTTACCGTTTATTTTTAAAAAATCATAAAATAATTTATAAAAAAAATATTGATATTTAAATTTTATATATACAACTGATAACGACTTTTATTATGTAGCTTGAATAAATTTAATAGAAAATATTTTCCGCAAAATTTTGATAGTTATAAATCTTCAAATAAATAATTAAAATTAGCACATTCTCGCGGCATCGAACCTGAGACCTCCTACATACTAGTGCGGAATTGTACCCACTATACACTTTCCTTTTCGGCAGGAAGTTGCTTACAAGAAATTAAAAAGTTAATTTGTGCTCTTAAAAATAATAGATATTTTTTGAATCTTTATTCATAAATCATCACTGATATGTAATAACTTGTACTAACTTTTCGATTTAAGGGGGGGGGGGAGATAAAATTTTTCATTCTTTTCACATCTTAAGATATAAATAAAAATGTTTGCAGTGTCTGAAAACCTGATGTAAAAAATCCAAGTCTTTAAACAATATCTGTTTCTTCGAACATATATCATATCAACATATATCGAACATACTTTGCATAATTTTACGTTTTTATATGCTGCATAATTGATATTTATGACAAAAAATTCAGTTCCATTTAAAGAAGAAAAATCAATAAAAATTTTATTTTGTTTTAAATTTCAAGTATGAATATAAACTAAGCTATATATAATATATTCGAATTATATCTTATTTAGATATATAATATTGTATTAAGATTATTTTGAAGATTCATCATTAAAAACAATTTATCCTAATATTAAATTATAAAAATTATCAAATCAAAAACAGAGATCATTGTTTTTTTCGTTCCTTTTTTTTTCAAACTAAAATAGAAATTGGTTGGACATTATGAGATTTGATCAAAAATAACAGCAACATTTGTAACAGTGAAGCAGCTTAAACTTAGCAACGAAAATACTTTCATTTGCAGGTTACGATATGAGGCTGAAGCATCGACAGGCATTATTCACAGGTATTTCAGTATGATTTTTGGAGCAGCGACCATACCTGTGACATTTGGAACAGCTAGAGTAGCAGTGATAGTTGTCACAGTGAAAGTAGCAGTGAAATTTTTCACTGTGACAGTAGCAGTGAAATCTGTCACAGTGACAGTAGCAGTGATTTTTGTAACAGTGACAGTAGCAGTGATTTTTGTAACAGTGACAGTAGCAGTGATTTTGTCACTGTGACAACTTTTTGGTTGGAACAGGCTGTCACAGTTCCGTTACTTTTGACCCATCTCTAGTCTGTTCAGACTATCTATAAAAAACCGTGTGGAGGCTGTTCACACCCAGGCCTGAAAGCGGGACTATTTCAATATTAGATAATATTCGGGAGGAGTTAATCTATTCTCAACAATAACAATTCACTGTAAGGAAATTTTTCACGGCGACGAAGCAATTCAATATATAAATAGCATCCGTTTTAAACAATTGGTAGTTATCGATTTTAATACTCCCGGAAAAAAACTAACAATTATTTGTTACCAGTTTTTACTCCGGTGCGCCACCGTGAACGTGTTAAAGAACACTAAGTTCATTAAGGCTAATTTTACAATCTATGCTAACAATAGTCAGCACAATTCTAGGTTATACAGAGAAGCTTTTATACCTTGTGGATTACCATTAGTTGTTTAATTTATCTTAGAATTATTGTTGTATTAAAAGTGGTAGAATTTTTTTTTTTAATATATTGAAATATTGAATAACTGCAGATAATCATAGGGAATGGGAAACGAAATTAGTTTTTTTTAAAAAAAAAGTTTGGTTATGAATAGAATCTTTATAAGAGATTGTGGTATGAGTGTCTGGTTAACGGTCAAGTTCACTTAATTTCTTCATTTTATAATCACTAATTATTGTGGAAAAAATTTACAAAATCCAAAAATAATGTTATAGTTCATGATTGTATTTTTTTTTATATGTTTTCTTTCCCTTTCCCATTTTTATCAGCATACTAACATTGATGAAACTAACAAATCCATACTATCCAACTTCTACAGTTTCTGCGAGGAGATTTTTCTCAAATAATTAAAGTGGAAGTAAATGATGTGATAAACCTTTTTTTTTAATAAATTTGATTTTCAATCGCTTTCAACACCATCCTTTTCTTGTCTTGCTTTCGGATCTGGGAGCCTGGGCCGCGAAACGGCCCTTATCCCATTCCTCGTGTAGTATTCGTCATTTTGTAAGGTTTCGTTGATGTTAGCAGGCAATGTGGTCGCTGTCAGGGGGATTCAAGAACTTTGCTTGAATAAATAATAATAATGAAAATGAAGCGGAGAAGCTTGCTCTAAACTATGTGTGACCTGAGTTTTGGATGCTGGTTGATGGTCAATGTGGGGAAACGCTTGAGAGAACTTTCAGTATGTTATAGGTGGATATGTGATAAATTTTTTTTTAGAGTTTTTATTTATTTTGATGATTGTAATATTAGGCGCCGAATGCAAAGGGAGCGACTATTGGTCTGTATTTTATATATTTATTTTTTGCAGTTTTCGAAGTTAAATATCTGGTTAAAGTTAGCTGCATTACATTTTTTGGCCTTGTCGAAGAAATCTGCTTTTAATTTATGAATATATTGTGATAGGATCGGAATCTTGAGGTCTTTGCGAGTATTTGCATTTCTGATGAACCATCTGGAACAGGTGATTTTTCTTAGTATTTTGTTTTGACTATGGATGAGCTTTGCATGAGGTATTCCGATATGGCTGTCCAGGCAGGTGAGGCATATGTGAGAATTGGTCTGATCATCGACGTATAGAGAAATTTTCTTATTTTTAATGGCATGTTCTGGTTGTAGATGAGTGGTTGTACTACTATTGTTGCCGTATTTGCTTTATCTATTATATTTTTGATAGTGTCGTTCCAAGTGAGTTTGCTTTTTGTGACTTCGGGTATTTTCCACACCATCCAGAGCTGAAAGTCCATATTTCGAGAGGAATAAAATATCCATCGTTACCAAAATTTTCTTAACTGGTACAGTACTTAAATGGGACTTATTCATCAAGAAAAAGTTAATAACATTGAATAATATTATTGTTAACGCGTTGAATGCCACGGGGGTCACCGGTCATCGGCGAAGCCAAGATTATTAGAACCACATAATTCGAGTAAATTTTTAATTTTCCAATATTATTATTGTTACTTAAATGGTTTGAAGAAATTAATAATATAGAACACACAAAAATAGTTTTATTTATATACACAGAGATGCCAACTTGCTCCGGACTGCGAATAAATATTTTCAAGTGGTAGTTTATTAATTGTGATTCTTGGTTTAATAAATTCAATTTAGTTGATTTTTATCCACCACTATTTCTAAACAATTCGTAGGCTTATATGATTCGTCCCTTTTAACAGATGTGTTAACAGCCACCCCATAAACTGCTGAACTCAAACTGTCTTTTATTTTAACTGTTTATTTTACTTCATGATGTAGGAGGTGATGGCTAAGCCAACGCCTCCTTTAACTGAAAGCCGCCACACGGTTTTTTATAGGTAGTCTGATCAGACCACTGTGAAGGATATCCACTTTCCGAACGAGTCATTTAATACAAAATCTAATTGAAATAAGAAAGTGGTAGCAAATATATGACTAAAAATTTGTTTTATTTATGAATATTATTGGTTTGCCTTATTCACTTGCCAACCACTACAGATTCAATTCTCAAATATATATGATAAATTTCTCTCAATTGCTTTTATAAAAGGTTTTGGGTTCATGCGCACAACTGGTTCACTTTCTAAATAGTCTGCGCGGACTACTTATAAAAGACCGTGTGGAGGCTTTTTGATGTAGGAGGTGATGCTTCTGCGCGGCCCAGGTGCTCAATTTTTTATAAATAAAGAAAGAAAGACAGATGTGTTATGCCGAACCTTTTAAGAAATTAGCGAAATCTGTCTAATATTTGCAAATTTAGTTTGTAGTAATTTACCGTTCGGCCAGATGGGCAAGCCATGTAAAATTAGCGTGGCATTCAACGTGCTAATGTACCTGTTAGTATTGCCTACCTATTATTGCTGCAAAACGTAACAGCAGGTTGGACAACATGAAATGGGCTTCTCATATCGATGTTTACTACTGTTGGATATAACCAGTAATATTCCATGAATGACAAAGTCTGATACAGAAATCCAAGTAAACAAAATATAAATATCAGAGATTTCCACAATCTTTCCTTCCAGCTTGAAGTCGTGAAAATTTCAGGTAAACTTGTAATGAGAGATTTCTTAAAAATGTATTTCAAATGTTTGAGAAATGTGAGTTTTCTTCTTGCAGAAATTCCTTCTTTGCTGCTTGATATTTCCTTCAACGAAAGTTCAGATATATGAGTAAAGCAAATAACCATGTGAGTAAAGCCATAAATAAAAGTACAGAACACAAAATAAAAAATGAAGAGCATATGCAATTAAAATATAAAAGATTGAAATATTTAAAAAAGAAGTTGTGATCGCGCGCCTTATTACGATCGCTGGTTACCCATTGGTCAAATGCTTTTTCTTTCTGTATCGACTAACTACTAACATCACAACATTTCAAATCATGGGTTACAAAAACTGTCTCAATTGATGTTTGTCGTCAGATTGATTTTCATATGCTGCCTACGTACGTGTTTCAAGACGTCACAAAATACTTTTCCTTCTTCAGCATTCATATTAAAATCACCGTCAAGATAGTAATTATACGTTATTAATTAAAATAATATAAAATACTTTAAATTATTACTAGGGAAATACATTAAAAATTCCTGCTTGTGATAAAAAACAAAAACAAAAACAGCAGCGATTGCCATAGCAACACATGCAATGACGACGTATGCGCACTGATTACTATTACTCTTGGACACAGTTGAAAAGTGTGGACGCAATCCAATCCAAACCAAGACCCATTTTGCCAATGGGGAAAAAACCGACAACCCTGAATAACTTTTGATCTAATGATCGGATTTTCAAGTTCTAGGACTCAATCCTATTGGTTCAAGGGTGGTGACTTGAAATATGGGAGTTGATTAGTGCAGACGATCTTTCAAGTTCCGAAATCAGACACAAAAACGTACTTTCCACGAATAAACATACCTTTTTTTCAACTCATTCACATATTTGAATCCCAAAAGATAAGGGGTTACCGCTATCTAAACACATGGTCCCAATTGTTTGGTCAGGTAAGCGGTACAGTTTGAACCTTTTAATGTTATTTCATTTTGCCTTATCTCATCTCGTTAACTTTTTAAGCGAATTATTTTCTTTTTTGCACATAATTATAAAATTCCTTTATCCAAAGATAATCCCATGTAAAAATGATTTTAGTAAATAATCGGTCATTTTTGTATTATTTTATTTAGCATTAGTCGAAAAAAATTTCAATTATAAGGCATACATCAATATATTTCAATAAGGTATTATGACATCATTTTAAAGAAATAATTTCATATGGCAAAATGCAAAATTGATTTAATTAAAATTTTGTATTTTTCGACGTAAAATAAAATTTTTTAAATTAATGTAAAAATTTTTATGCCTTACCATTCAAAATCTTTTTGACTATTATCATATAAAGTAATAAAAAAAGATGAATATTTACTGAAAGTTATCCATTCCATGGAGTTATCGATGGATAAGCAAATTTTTAAACTTGCTTAAAATGTTTACAAGATATTGCGATGTGTAAAAAAAGTAAAATTAACAAAAACGTCCATACTTTGGACAGCTCAATAAAAGGTACTTTGGTTCAAAGTAGTAAATTTTTGAGTCTGATTTCGTAACTTAAAATATCGTCTGCGCTAATTAAAAGTACATTTGAAGTCACCCCTGAACCATTAAGTTAGAGTCCTAGAACGTTAAGATCCGATCATTAAATCAAAATTTATTTAGAATGGTCCATTTTTTATTTTGCGCATTATACATAAATTCAGATACTATACCCTTTCTTTTCTTAGATATTAATATGATATTATATTTGCAACACAAAAATTAATTATTTGACAAAATTGCACAAAAATTTGAAAATTCTTGAATTCGTATAAACAAAATCAAATCATATGTTCAAACATATGATTTTGTAGTAAAAAAAATTTTTTTCCTCAAATTTCTTTACCACTTTTTAAATCATTACCAATTGTGGCAACCCTATAGTGTAAAACTAGTTTTCTCACCTAAAAAAGCTAAGTCAATAAGGCATGCCAAATGTAAAAACGCCAACTTCTTCCTCTTGGAGGAAATAGTTTTTCTAGTGGTGGAAAAATGTATGTTCATTCTTGGGTTAGTAAATTTGATTTAAAGTTATTAATCCCACCGCTACATTTAATTTATTCAAATATTCCTATAACATGCCACTTTGCTCTAGCAGAAATACGATTATGCAGAAATAAAAAAAAAATAAAAAATTCTGGTAGCATCTAAATGCCTGGGTTTCTCGAACGGCTTTTGGTATTGTAATTTTTTTTCTTGAAAACCATTCAAAGGTGTGTATAAATGAAATTTTATGCAGCTGCCGTAAAAGCTTTTGAAATGTTGGCGAAAATGTGCAAAACTCAGTAAGCGTCAGTTTTTATTCGCCACAACTATATTAAATCTTATGCCGAAAGCGGTGCAATTGGCACCCCAGTGCCTATCATTTCATGGTGTGCCTTTTAAAGTATTAGAGAAAGAAAACAAAATTATGCAAGTTTTATTCTCTATCATTCTATAAAATCTTTAGCCGAATGTTGAGCAGTTGGCCTTTTTACGTTACTAACATTAAGAAAGTAAATAACAGTTTAAATCAAATGCCTACTTTACGATTCATACGAGAAGTATCTGAGAGGGAAGAACTTCGATTTCTTATGTACCACAAATCTGAATCCATGCGAACAATTAGCACCGATGCACTATGAGAACAAGTAACTGCAAAAGATAATACTATATATTATAACTGACAAACTGTAAGCTTTTTTGTGTATGATTTTCCCATGTGGTTATGGTTTTTGAATCAAATTTAACTCTTTCGTTACGGCAGTCCTTTCAGCTGAAATGACGTCACTGATTAGTGGTATTAATGATTAACCAGCAGTATCATGCTGGCACCGGCTAAATATGACCGTCGCACTACACAGGTCGTCGTGTGAATGCCGATTAAATGCAGCATTCATACTCACAAGTCATTGTTTGGATGCTGGCTTAACCAACGCCTCCTATAACCGAAATCCTCCACACGGTTTTTAACAGGCAGTCTGATTAGGCCTCTAGAACAGTGTTTCCCAAACTTATGACTTTTGTGTACCCTTTCTAAATTTTTCGTAACGCTGTGTACCCCTTAATAAAGAAATAAATGCATTTTTTACTATAAATAAATTGCACAATAGTAAAAAAAGGTACGCGTACCACACTTTGGGAAACACTGCTCTAGAAAGAACCATTTAATAAAAAATCTAGTAAAAATAAGAAAATGGTAGTAAATATACATCAAATTTTTTTTTTAAAATTTATGAATATTATTGGTTTGTCTGATTTACTTGTCAACTACTAGACTCAATTCTTAAATATGTATGATACATTTTTCTCAATTACTTTTAATTTAGAATTTGGGTTCATGCGCACATCTGGTTCACTTTTTAGATAGTCTGCGCAGACTACTAATAAAATACCGAGTGGAGGCTAAACACGGCACTCGTAACGAAAGAGTTAATATAGTTGTTTACATGAGAAACATACTGTGTGTTTCAGTTTTCCCTATAGTTTGCTATAGCTAAAGTTTGGGCATAGCTAATTAAGACAAACAGATTTATTTTTGCTTTCACTTTAAATCGAACGTATCCAACCCACGTGTGTTAAAAGTGTAATTATACAATTTTTAATTCGAACTAAGTAGTGGCGAATTAAATAAAGCAAACTATCATCACCCCTGCCCACAAATAAACTGCTAAAGAACTACTTTGGTTACCTGCTTTATATTTTTACCCTGATTGATACGGTTTCATGCTGGCACGCATTTGTGTCAGTCGGCGCGAAACGGTTTAAGTTATTCTTAAGTAATATTTAAAGCTATTCTAGCTCAAATTTTTATGCTCCCTTGAGTCTTGAATTTTTTTTACAGCTGTTACAAAAATGAGACAAATCTCGATAATTTAATACTTTTCTTGAGCGCCACTATAAGTTATTTTGCGAAAAAAAGATATTTATGTCGAAACACGTCATTAATTGTTAAGTGAAAATCTGTTTCCCCGATTCTACTCCCACTTCATATATTAACCCATTACATGTCTTAAAAATCCTAAGAATAAGTTAATGCTGCATCGCGGTAGTGCACTGAAATTTGACCTATGCCAACGCCACCTATAATTGAAATCCTCCACACGGTTCCACAAGAAGTAGTTTCTAAAGAGTAGTGTTATATTTTTTTATTATTTCAGATGAACAAAAATTTCCATATTCATCAAAACGTGCTAATATCAGTAGTTATAAATGCTTTTTGTATAACTGCAAAATTTCTCGAAATTCATTCATTCATTTAAAAGCTCATGAGAACCATGCATTTATTAAGCATAAAAAATTTAATACCAATTGAACAAATCTGCAAAAAAATGCGTCAAGGTTGGCAGCTAAGCTATTTGTCCACTAAAACGAAACATTTTATTCAACTTTTTTGATTATTTAAAATTTGATTTCAATTAATTGGAATAATAATTTTCTTCGGTTTTCAATCGATTTATAAAACTCGTAGTATTTCATTTTTAACTTCATACGCTTTTAATTTTTTTTTTTTTTTAAACCTGATTCGGAAGGCAAGAGAACTTCTAAAACTTGACTCTTGTAAATACAAACAGTGAAAAAATTTACACTGCTGCCAAATTGTACGGCAGTTGAGAACTTTAAATCAAATTTAATAAAAAAATATATACTATAAAATCTTATCTAAAAAAACCATACTGTAGGACCTTAGCTACCACAAGAAATTTTTTCCTCCAAAAAGTGAAAACAGATGGAAGTCTTGCAATTATTGCACATTTCCGCCCCTAATGAAATAAAAACAAAAATGGTCTTTAATGTTTCCGTTTTAAGTCCAATTTTCCCATGGTGGACTAGACGACGTTATCAAAGCTGATGGCAAAGGAACAGATCTTAGAGCAGTGATTCTCAACCACTGTGCCGCGGCACTTTTGTGTGCCGCCGAATTCTTAAAGTGTGCCGCCAAATTTTAGAAATGTATATAGCAAAAATTATAATGTTTTTTCTTATTACGAGTAAAGTTTAAATTAAAAACGAGTACTTAAATATGTATTTGAATATTGTAACAAAGAATTTTCACTTTCACCGCTTCGTTACATATTTCTCTGTGTCTCGTTTCTGACCACAGATAGATGTTACGGGAAAAGCTCAATTAATTGCATTCTTTCGGTTTATTCACGAAAATGATATAATTAATCAATTTTATTGTTGTCGTGAGTTACCTAATTTTACAACTGACAAACATATTTTTGATGCAATTAGTTCATATTTAAAAGAAATTAACGTTTCGTGGAATTCATGTATTGGCATTTGCTCAGATGGTGCTCCAGCTATGACTGGGCATCTAAGAGGATTTGTAGCGCATGTTAAAGAACTGAATGGGGTTACGCATTGTTTTTGAATCGAGAGGCACTTGTTACAATATATTTGCCGTCAGAATTGAAAATAGTTCTGGAACAATGTGTTAAAATGGTTAATTATATAAAATCAAAACTATTAAAAAGTCGCTTATTTAGTAATTTATAACAAGCTATGGAAGCTAAGTTCGAATCCTTGTTACTGCATACGGAAGTAAGGTGGTTGTCTAGAGGAAAAATTTTATGTCGTGTACTGGAATTAAAGACGAAATGAAAATGTTTTTTGAACAAAATAAAAATTATGATTTTGTTCATTTGTTGGAAGATAAAATATGGTGTGCTAAACTAGCTTACTTATCAGACATTTTTGTTATTTTTAATAACATAAATTCAAGTATGCAAGGACCGAAAGAAAATATATTAAACTCAACAGATAAACTGGTGGGATTCCAAAAACTAATAACTTTATGTAAGAATAAAGCCCAGGAAGGATATTTGGAAAAGTTTGCGTCAAACAAGAAAAAAAAAAAACTGTTAAATGTAGAAGGCGATTTGAGTAGCATTGTCATTTTTACGACCAAATATAAATGAAATTATCAAAAAACATCAACCTCAAATGTCTCATCAAAAATATTCTTATTATTCATTTGTAATTAATCCCTTTATAAACGTTGTTTTTGTTTACATATTATATTATTTTATTTTACATTCCAAATTATTATCAGGAACTATTTTACACAGTGTATTATAGGTAAGTAAACAACGTTTAAACTTATATTTTTCTTTGTGTGCCGCCAAATTTTGAAATCGTTAAAAGTGTGCCGCGACAAATAAAAGGTTTAGAATCACTGTCTTAGAGTATTTGATGATGGTGAAACAACAGAGGCACCTACTTTGGTCAAGAGGTCAGCAATTTCCTAACCATAGAGCCCAATGTGAAATGGGATCCATTGGAGAAAGATTTTGTGGTGTTGTTGTCGTAGGCCATTAAGGCACTTGGAGGTGCGATTGTTCTTGTTTTCCAATGGCGCCATCTATGTCCGAGAATTCGATTTCTGCCATACCCATACGGGACACCCGTGTATAGAGCGGACCCATTCATATGTCCATTCATTCATCCACAGATCGTAATTTTAACCTGAACCAGAGAATGATCAATCTTCAATCCAGTAGTCCCAGATGTATAGTTTGCTATGGAAACAGGAAGGACTTTGTGACCCGACAGATTTAAAATGCACCAGCCACCATTTGCTACGCGGGGAGTCTTCGGACGGCTGGATCGAACTCCCGTTCTTCCGTACATGAGTCAAGCGCCCTACCAAACAGGCTATCCCGACCAATCTTGTGGTGTAGAGAAAGCTATATTAAAGACTTGAAAATTGGAACAGCTGTCTTATCGCCGAATGTGTGGTGTTGCTAAGTTAACAAACTTTATCTTAATCAATAATCAATAACAATTTTGTAAATTATTTCCCTTTATTTTTTTGTGAAGTATTCTATAATTATTGCATAAATATTTTTAATTAAATAAATTTGAAACTTTCTAGTATTATTCTATGAATGTTATTTTTCATATTTATTAATTTAGAAACATTTTATAATATTTCTTATCTTTAAAATCTTAACTCATTACAGTAAGCTTTATTTTTTATAACTATAATATAGTCTTTTTTATAATTAGTATTTATTATTTCTATTTTTAAAATAGATATACATCTAAAAATCATACCTACGATTACTACGAAAATTTAATCCATCAATTCTGATCTATCGGTTCATTTTTCTTGAAATCGATGCTATGAACGATTTTTGAAGTTACTGAATTCACCAAAAAACTTTGTTTTGGAAAACAATAAGTATCTAAGGAGAGTTTCATGAGGTGCTTCTGCGAAACTTTAGGAGTTGTTATTGTAATAACATTTTCCAGCGAAAACTTATTTACTAAAATGCTTTTTTAGGTAATGATGTTATTTGGATGATTACTAAAACGCTTTAAGGCTTCCTAACCTTCTTTGTAGAAATAAAAGCAACGAAACTATAAAGCAATCAATGCTTCCCTTTTTATTCAAACTAATGTTAGTTCATGAGCAAAAACAAATCATTAGGCATGTATCTTCGTGTATTTCAAAATGATTATTTTATGTAATAACAATTTTCCTTTTAGTTATTAAGACATTTTAAATTAGAAAATATTTATTTAGACGATATTTGTCGATTATTGAATTTTTTTAAAACTATTGTAGCTTAATTGAGAGACATGTGAAATAAATTGATGTGCAATATTTTTTTATGTTTTTCTGAACAAGTTGAAATTAAGTACTGTCTAAATTTCCTGATTGTAATAATTTTCGGTGTGGCACAATAGCGATGACAGCAAAATGTTTGCTGTGAAAATTTATCTAATTCAGATTTAAAATGTATGCAAAATTTTGATTTTTTTCCCCGTTGAAACCAAATTTTTTCTACATGAATATTGCACAACTGACTCGTTCGACGAAAAACTTTCCATAAAAACTATAGTTTTGGCTCGTGATTAAAAGTTTTCCCTTAACACAGTTGAGTATTTCCTTGTTGGCATCCGATGTAAGTAAGCAAAACGAATTATTTCAACAAGCAAAACGAATAGAATGAGAATTATTCCTTAGTTATTTTTAATAATTCTGTCAAACTTAAACTGTTATATTAGACTTAAGATAACAATTTTTTAGACAAAGAAAAACATATTTGAACAAGGGGGCTAAGCCTCCACACGGTTTTTTGTACGTAGTCTGATCGGACCACTATGAAGATAAACCAATTTTTTTCTTTATTTGTCAAAAATTGGGTGCCTGGGCCGCGCTGCGTCCCCTAACCCATACATCATGAAAATCTATACACCAGGAATGAATACATATCATGTTAAGCAGGGAAAGAGTCATATAATATAAAATCTATTAAAAATTAGTAAGTGGTAGCAAATATATGGCTAAAAATTTTTTTTAATTTACGAATATAATTGGTTTGTTTTACTTGTGAACTACTACAGATTCAATTCTCAAATATATATGATAAATTTCTCTCAAGTACTTTTAAAAAAGAATTTGGTTTCATGCGTACAAGTGGTTCGCTTTTTAAATAATCTGCGCAGACTACTTATAAGAAACCGTGTGGAGGCTTTATGATGTAGGAGGTGATGGCTAAGCCAACGCCTCCTTTAACTGAAAGCCGCCACACGGTTTTTTATAGGTAGTCTGATCAGACCACTGTGAAGGATATCCACTTTCCGAACGAGTCATTTAATACAAAATCTAATTGAAATAAGAAAGTGGTAGCAAATATATGACTAAAAATTTGTTTTATTTATGAATATTATTGGTTTGCCTTATTCACTTGTCAACCACTACAGATTCAATTCTCAAATATATATGATAAATTGCTCTCAATCACTTATATAAAAGGTTTTGGGTTCATGCGCACAACTGGTTCACTTTTTAAACAGTCTGCGCTGACTACTTATGACAGACCGTGTGGAGGCTTTTTGATGTAGGAGGTGATGGCTAAGCTCTCTGCTCGCTGCTGCTCACAAAACCCGATGATTGCTTCGCAATAATTGTTGTTTCTAGGCAGAAAACGGTTTTTCTACTAAAGTTAAAATTATTCACTTACCATAATTCTGTTAGCTTACGCTTGTGCCCTTACTTCCCACGTCCAAATATTATTATATATTAGTATTATAAATATTTAGATACATTGGTGAACAGAAGTAATTTTTCTAAATAATCATTTTTTAAAATAACATTTATACTGTTGTAACATTGTATTGTTCAAAGAGATTTGATGATTTCCCAACCGTAATTTAATATTTTCACTTACTAAACTGGCTAGGTTTACGGGTTATATTAACACTAGGTTTACGGGTTATATTAACTCTAGGTTTACGGGACGCGTCATTTTGACCCATTTCGAGTTTTGTAAGGAAAATTACAAAACCCGTTTGATTTTTTATTTTATCTTTTGTAATGACTTTTAACCATTCATCGAGATAACCATTCATCGAGATTCTCTTTGTGGTATACCTATCTCTACGGATATGCGTCAATTTGACGCAATCGTAATTTAGACAAAATTTTGAGTAAACATGCAATTATCACATCAATAATAAATAGGAATGTAAAGACAATACTTTGATCCGTTATCGTTATCTCAGTGAAACAAGCGATAAACAACTGTTGCCGATGAGCAATAATAGAAAGAACAAATGCAGAATGTCAATTGATGACAGATTTTGAAGGTTTCACTTGCTTTGTTCGAGTATTGAAAAATAAAATACTAGAATATTTCATAAATACATATCTCACATATTCATTTTTTTTCTTGTAGTATATAAATACATTGGTTTCTGAGTGCGGAGATGCAAATTGCTCCGGACGCGCCAAAATACTTGGAAAAAAAAGTAAACAACTACTACTGAGTAAATTTTGCTTATAAAAAGTGGTGAATTATATAAGCCTACGAATTATTTAGGAATAGTGGTGGATGAAAATCTACTAAATTGAATTTATTAAATTAAGAATCACAATTATATGTATTCTTTCATGCGTCAAATTGACGCGTGCTCGTAGAGATAGGTATATAAGAAACGTCCGTAAACCTAGTGATGTATTCGTTCATGCGTCAAATTGACGTGTGTTCATCATGGCTGAAAGCCCTTATATAACAAGACGGAAAGGAGAAAAAACTGGTACGTAAGATAGTTCATTCCAGAATTTTCTTCGAAAAAAATAAAATATCTGTAACTATCAAGATTTCTTTAATAATTTTAACATATATATAAAACTGCTTCTTTTCCAGGATAAAGTAGATATTGTTGAATAATTTAAAAAAAAGAATAAGTAAACTCCTCCCAAAAACTAGCTATAATTGAAAAGGTTTTACTACCAGCCTTTCCTCTTTTCCGTCTCGCTTTCACCCCTGGTGTTCGTAGAGATAGTAGGTATATAAGAAACGTCCGTAAACCTAGTGTTAAATACTATTTTGCTTGGATCTCATTGTACATGAAGCTGATCATTAAGTTCTAAATCATTTAACAGATCTCTTTAACTTTAATTTATAACAATGTTATTTTTACAAAGAAAATAATTGTAAAATGGTAAATAAGATTACACTACTTTTCTAAATGACTTTAACTTAAAATGTAGCGCAGAATAACATTATAATAATAGTAATAATAAAAAAAAAAACAATTCTCTTAGTTTTAAATTCTTGAATTTAAAGTAAAGTAATTTAATAATAGTAGTATAGGAAAATATCTTTAAATATTAGGGATACAAAATTATTTATAGAAAAACAATACCTGTATGACTTTTATTAATTTTATGCTGGTGACAAAGCAATATGGCAATGAATGAAGCAAAACTGGATCCTACAACGTGATTTTCCGACTGATAAAATTGCACGAACAGCAATGGAAAACTGCGACACCATCGATTTTTATTTATAGTGAGAAACGTAAGCATCAAATATTTAATTTTAATAATTAAATATTGATTTTGGAGAACCATGTAACTGCTTTTAAATAGCAAATATGGATTTTTGACTATCAAGCATGTCGGAGTTAACTTATGCCATCGTTTCAGACGAAGTACTGAAAGCACTTAGTTTTGAAATAAGTATAACATATTTGAAAAATTATTCTTTCAATTCTTTTTGAATATCACATATTGATTTCACATTATTTTGAATATCACATTTTGAATTCACATTTTGAATGTCGCATATTGATTGTATTAAGTTTCAGTTTTTGAATACTATATATTGAATTTTAATAATCAAATAACAGTTTCTGAATATCACATATTGACTTTCAAGGATGATACGGTACCATTTAAATATTAAATATTGATTTTTAAGTACTAAACAATAGTTTCTGAAGATCGAATATCGATTTTTTAAATAACAAGGAATAGTTTTTTAATACTAGATATTGTCTTTTGAATGTCAGGCAGAAACGTTTGAATTAAATCACTGTGTCAGGAGCAAGATCGATAGCACTTCTTTCTTAGAGTAAGCAATAGACAGGGGTTGGACAAAAATATGGAAACTTTAATTACTAACTCTATGTAAATATTCCTCCTTTTCGCAGTAAGTGTTTTAGAAGATTTTACGTGGCAAAGTGGTTGGCACAAATGATCTTGCTTAATGCTTTTATGAAATGGGGTCCTTTTCACTCATGCAAAAATTGCATCGACTAAAACATGCATAGGTAGTTATAAAAGCTATTTTTTTTTTATCTCAATATCAGTATAATTATAAAAAAATGCTTAACATAAATATTGCACTTTATAATAATGATTTTATCATCAAATCCAGAAATCCTAATACAAAAACTACATTACAGAACAGCAATACAGAAACTACAGGATCAAATACATGAAATTGAAGACATGTGCGTTAAATTGAAAACAGCCGTAAATGCAGACATATCTCAAATCCTAATCATACAGAAAAGAAGAATAAAAATACTACCACAATGCAAACCATAAAGGTTCAATATCCAAATACCAATAGTCAAAATAGCAAACTATCTCGGCCTTATAATAAACAGCAAGCTGACCTGGAATGACCATATCAAAAATATAATAAATAAAGCAAATGCAGCAACACTATTAATACAACCACTCATCTACAACCAGTATGTTTCATTAAAACTAAGAAAACTGCTATATACATCAATGATCAGACCAATTCTCATATATGTCTCACCTGCCTGAACAAACCATACCGGAATATCTCATGAAAAAACTCAACTCAATCTCAGAACAAGACATTCAGAAAAATCACCCGTGGCAGATGGTTCATCAGAAACACAAATATTCACAAAGACCTCAAGATTCCGACCTTATCACAATATATCCACAAATTAAATGGAGATTTCTTTGACCAGGCCATAGAATGCAATACAGTGAACTTCAACCAGATATTCAACTTCCAGTTATAAAACTACAAAAAATATATAAAATTCTGACCAATAGTTGCTCACTTTTACATCCGACGCCTCATATCACAATCATCAAAACAAATAAAAACTGAATAAATTAATTACAGATCCACCCATAGCATTAGATTCAACGGCAACATTGACAACTCGATTAAGCGTTTCCTTACGTAGACCATCAATCTACATTCGGAGCCACATATAGTTTTATTTCAGATTATAACCGTCGTTGAACAGTCGACCCGATTTTTGGGTTTACGACTACTAATATTCAACTACGTAGCCTTGTAAATTTTAACCCAATCCAGAAGACAAGGGAACTTATCGATAATTTGCCTTCGTGGAGCACTTTTTTGACGAAACTAACCCGCATTTGCGTTACATGGAGAAAAAGATCACAAGAACCTCAAATGGTTAGCCTGGCGGCAAGAGGACTCTAACCCATGATCCTTTTATTATTTTCACTTACTCAAGCAAGGTGCTTGAATTCTGTTAACAGCTACCACATAGATCGCTGATTACAAAGAACCAATTCAAAAAAAAAAAAAAAAAAATACATGATGGATGGGATAGGGGCCGCTGCGCGGCCCAGGTGTCCAGCTCTCAACTCAAGACAAGACAAGAATGATTTTATAATTGTTAATATTGTTACTAAAAAAACTTCTCAGTTTGGTTAATGCGAATTTAGCATGAAAACAATTTCATCCTTTCTAAAATCTTCAAACTTTTTTTCTTCCAAAAGATTAACCTTTCAAGTTGTGACTACAGTTTTTCCCATGTAAAATCTTCCTAAATATTTGTTGCTAAAAGAAGGATTGTTTACATAGAATTAGTATATAAGTATTTTCATATGCTTGTCCAACTCTTGCGTGCATTTAATACGAAAATTGTTTTTTCAAAAAATAAAGATCTCTAATTTCCTAAACTGTGGGTGAATGATTATGTATAAGAAAACAGTAAAATATGTAGTTACAATTCATTAATTTTATTAATTTTCTTGACGTAATAAATAAATACATACACTTCTATTTCTGTTTTAGATTTTTCTCAAAAGTCAAAGCAAACTGTACCGCTTAAGTAGATGAACATTTAGTGTTTTCCTTGTCATATGAGCACTTTCAGAGTTTCTTTTTACTTTTTCGTCTCAATGGAAAGTATGTCAGTAAACATAGTGATTCCAAAAAGTCAAAAAATGATACTAGACTCAGACCCAGCCATAATCCCATGAATCCTCCAATATAACTAAACAGTTCTATACTCTGAAGAAAGAAATGAGAGATGTAATATATGAACATATAAACAACAATGAATATTTCCTAACATTATTGAATACTTTTAAACAATGAATATTTCTTAATCTCCATAAAATAAGGAGAAGCGTAATCGCTTCATAAAAGTATAGTTAAACCTTCTATGATGTATGGTTTCAGAATCTTTGTCAAAACTGCAGACACGTAAATACTTTGGTTTATATATGAACATATAAACAACAATGAATACTTTTAAACAATGAATGCTTCTTAATTTTAATAAAATAAGGAGGAGCGCAATCACTTTTGAAATCACTGTCATAAAAGTATAGTTAAAACTTACATGATGTATGATTTCAGAATCTTAGTCAAAACTGCAAACGCATTTGAAGTGAAATATTATTGATGATACTAAACGAAAGCCAAAACGTTATTAAAATCTGACCAATCCTAAAGGAGGAAAAAAATACTATTGATTTCTATAGGAAAAAATACGGTTTGATTACTATAGGAAACTATACAGCTCGGGGGTAATACTTCGGGGGGAGGCGAGGCAGTCTGCCGCAAAAACCTCTTCTCTCTCAAAAATTTGTTTGTTTAATCTCGTTACTTTATTTTAATTATCTCTCAGTAAATGTTAATGAATCCCAACTTTCACCATTCAATTGAGCTTCGGGGATTTACTATACATACTCACTCAAATGAATTAGTTAGAGCCCCTCGCGGGGCTGATGCTATGATAACTACCACATATGAGTATGAGTAGGAAACTAGATGGCGAAGTGAAGAAAATTTGTTGTTACCTATGTCCGGACGGTGTTACTTTTCCCGCGCAGATGGGACACCGGTGACTCAGTTTTTCAGACGCTCTAATTACAAACAAAAATATATTGTGGTATTTTTTTATTGAAAAAAAAAAAAAAACAGTTTAATATTATTTAAAAAAATCTGTTAGAATATCGAAATTGAATTTGTACTAAAATATGAAATAAAAAAAAGTTGTTTGAATTTTTTTCTCATTCGTATCCAAAATTTTATTAATAATTGATTTTGTATAAAGAAGCTTAATTGATGAATTACTGTTTCTCTTACGCGACATCTGCAAATAGGCGAATATTTAAATAAAACATTTTTGTTTGGAAGCGAGTAGTCAATCCATATTTAACATGGGACAAATGCGTCTCTATCTGCGACTATCTATCTATCCCTATTTGCAAACCATAAATTATTAAAACTCTATGTACAATATTTGTCTCCGATTTTGACCCAAATTAATACAAATAATGAAAAACGTATGAAAAATGTGTTTAATAAAGGTTCTACGCCAAAGGGTTAAGAAAAATTAAAATATAGCTGGTGGTTTAACCTTTTAAAAATTTACCTCCTGAAAATTTCATTAACTTCAAATAAGAAGTGATTTTTTAGTGATTAGAAGAGTTCGGACGGTCCCAAAATGTTTTAGAAAGTAGCTGATTTAAAAAATGTAAAAATATAATGCGTGACAATTTCACCTTGAAATTTATAAAATTTTCTTTGTGTTAATAATGTCTGTATGTTGCAATGGTATATAAAAAGACACATTTGGTAAATGTGCTTCTATTGGGCAACCAATGGGATTGGCTACTATTTCATTATTTTTAATAAATTTTTTCATGCAAGGCTGCGCACTCTCTGCGCTTGGAGAGAAAGTTTCTTATATTGGTAAAATGTATGCTTTAATGTATAATTCTGGCCAACGGTATCTCACCCATTGTGGTGGTCCTGAAAGAGTGGATACCACTTCTGGAGAACGCACAAGGTCTGCTCATCGGGAAGACTGATTGAGCAGCTCATAGGAAATAATAATAAAAAAAAAAAAGTATAATTCTTTGTTTAAGGATTTTATTTAAAATATTTTCCACGCCACCGTATGCGAATGATTTAAAAGTTCATATGAAAAGCCTTTTTGTAGCATAGTAAGAGATTCCAACCATCCGGTTATTTTTCAGTGGTAGTGAACTGCAGCAGATTTTTTGCTACATGCTACAAACATTTTTTTTTTTGTTGGAAATTATTTTTATTTGATAGTGATTAACAGAATTTTAGTAATGGACGAAATTTTTTGAATTCTAATTTTTTGAAACATAGATATATTATACTTGCTACCACTAGGAAATATTTGGAGTCACTGCAGATCTCTCGCGGTGCGGCTTTTAAATTGCTGGCAAAATTAACTGAAATTCTGAAAGTTTCAATTTTTGAATGCATGAAATATTTTTAAAAAAGCGTAGTTGTTGGCAGGCCTATACAGGGTGTAAACTCCTAAACCATCAAGAACCTAAACATGATTTGGTAAATTACCATGAAAAGGTAAAAAAGTCATTTCGGGACCTAAATGCCTCAAGCAACTACAGACTATTATTAAGACGAATTTTGTTCTGGCCTTTTAGCTTAGGCAATTTTCAACTTAAATAATGTAATGTAAATCAGGATTAAAATAAAAAACTGGGTTATTTTCGTATGATAATGATTATGGGCTAGATCAGGGATTTCCAACTTACATGAGGGGGGCCACAATTAAAAACACAAATCAAATGGCGGGCCGCAACTTTATAAAAATTTTATGTAGAACTCTTATATGTTTGAAGGAACAGTAAATATTACTGTCAGATTTTTACCAAGTTGTGCAAAACAAAAGTATTGAATTACAAATTAAAATACGAAGTAGATTTTTAAAAATATTTAATTGCATATTACTTTAATGGCTACAATAACTTTAATGTGCACCCATCTATTAAACAATTGATGAGCAACAGATATCTAATTGTTAAGATATACAACTTTAAAAAGGTTGGTATTAAAACTTACATAGTAGCACACAATATGTTCAATGATAAAATTGAGGCTTGTCTGCTGCAACCACCAGAGAATAGATAGTTACATTTTAAATTTAAGAGTGTGTGTAAATATTTTCGTCCAAAATGAGTGGTTTCAAAAAGTTAAATCAGAGAATTTCTTCGAGAAAATTTCTGTTACACACATGCTAAATTATATTCAAAAATTACAAAAAAATGGAAAAAAAAAAAAAAAAAAGAGCAACATGCACGATTATTTTTGTATTTGAATAAATATTTTCTTGGATGCCAAACCTGAGAAATAATTTTTTTTTGCACCGTTGGTATTATAAATTTCACAGAAACGAAGAAATTAGGTTTTTATTAACGATAAAAGTATTTTAAACCCATATAGATTTTATACGAAAATTGTCCGCTAAAAAATGACAACTATTATATAGTTCGCGGGCCACAAAAAAAGGCTTCGCGGGCCGGATAAGGCCCCCGGGCCGCCAGTTGGAAACCACTGAGCTAGATAATAACGCTTTAGCCTAGTTATATTTAGTTACTTATTTGCTGGTTATTTCAAAAGAAAAATTTTATGATACTTATAACCATAACACTTTTGGTACAGTAGGGGAGAGTGGGGTAAATTGTAACATTTTTTACTTAACTATTTTTAACTAACAAAAAATCCAATATATTATTAGTATTAATTGGCAGACGAGTAAAGTAGACTATCCTCTACTAGAAAAAGAAATAAATACCTTATTTTAAATGTTATTATATTAGTTATTAACAATTTTTGACAGTCGTGCACTTGTTACAATTGTCCCCACTTACGGGGTCAATTGTAACAGTTCATAAATTCAACTAAAACATAGTTAATTATACATATTATCATAGTTGTGATATATTTTTTAATTGATCAAAATAGTAGTGATATTTTAGGAGTAAAATTAATAATGGGCAGAGACCTAAAGGGTTAAACTTTTAACTTTAAGGGGTTAAAAATTTGAATTTATGCTGTGAAAGGTGACAAATAAAATAATGCACGTGCAACATAATATAAATGATATAGGAAATTATTGGTGGTTCTTAAAGAGTTAAGTAATGGTTTGTAAACATAAGATTATTTATTTTCAGCTTTTACATTCGTCCCTTTACTTATTGTTACAATCGTTCCCAAGACGCCATTTCAGCTTCATTTGTTAAAAACAATGCTAGTTAATTACCAAAACTAATCTTTCTTTTTTTTGAAATGTTAAATAAGGTGTCCACTTACATATTCGGTTAATAATTTTTATTTGTTTAAACAAAATAACTTTGTTACAATATAATATTCTAATACCAAAAAAAGTACTTACGAAGCGTGAAAATACCTTTTGTGATGTAACTCTTTCAAAAGTACATAAAAATGGTTGCCAG
This sequence comes from Parasteatoda lunata, assembly GCA_949128135.1. NCBI lineage: Eukaryota > Metazoa > Arthropoda > Arachnida > Araneae > Theridiidae > Parasteatoda > Parasteatoda lunata. The sequence continues at coordinate 82,540,041 of OX421978.1, forward strand.
CAGGGGTATACATGTAGATTTATTAAATACACCTTGTGCGCCACCTAGGAACCAAATCTAAAACCCGACACTCGAAATTTTTGCTCTGTGCTCTGTTACAATTGACCCCACTCTCCTCTAGTAATAAAATGAGTGCAGAAACAAATTTATTATCTTAGTCCAGTGGTCCTCAAACTTTGCTTCAAAACATCGCTCAGCGACTCTTATTCAAATTCGAATTGCGTCAAATCATTCTTAAATTGAAAAAAAAAAAAAAAACAACAACAACAACATATATGGCTTATTAGCTGCAACTTGTCCACTATTCGATTGTAACGTGACTTCCTTCAAATACCCGACTCGATGGCTGGTGGTTACGGTGGATGGCTCGATGGTCGTTACGAAGATTAATTTGATGCTTACCGTGGTTACGAAAATTAGTTTAGGTGGGGGAGGTCATGCCATTTCTCCAATTTCCTTCATCAGAAATGGGTTTATTCTTGTTTGCATGGCAGCGCACATCTTCAGACTTTCAGTGGGGTGAAGTTCTCGTTAGAGGTGAATAGTACCTTACATTAATTTTTTTACCTTGAATGTCATCACCCATTAGCATTATTTTTGACTTTCTAGTTTATGATTTGCTTACTTACATAACAATATTGCTCTTTTTCTGCATTAAACGCTCAGATCGTAAACAGTGGCGAGAAAATTCGGGTAGGTATTTCACCAATTTTCTGCCGATAGGATAGTTATATGCAGTTTTTTTTTTATAACTTTTTAAAGTTCCACTTTTTAAAATAAAAGTACATCATATTTGAGCTTAGAGTTAATGCATATTTATAGAGTCTTCTGTTAAATTTAAAAAAAAATTATAGTCAATTAGATATCTGTTTTTTATTTATTAAAATCTTACTGTGTATTTTGGCTCATATATCTGTTTAGTTAGGCGAAATCTTCGGAAAGATATCTTGAGTATGATGAATTCTGTTCTGAAAGGAAAGAAACATTAATAAATGTATTTTTAGTACATTACTTTATCTTCTATTAGAAAATTGAAAACTAAATTCGTATACCTAATTTAATATATATATATATATATATATATATATATATATATATATATATATATATATATATATATATATATATATAGCATAATAAATAAGTACAAAAAAACATGAAGAAAATTAAGAAAAACAATAAGTTTTATTTACTGCGCATAAGCTGCAGTTAAATAGTACGTATAAAATAAGTACAAAATGTAGATAGTACAAGGGAAAAATTACAGAACAATGAAAAAAGGGGTAAAAGGAAAAAAAAAATGACAGGGACAAATTTTTTTTAAAAAATCCGGAAAATAAAAGATGTAATCTTTTCATCAGCCTACACAATTATATCCGCAAAAAAGAGCTTTCTAACATTGTATCAATATAGCCAAAGCAAAATATATCAACACAATAGTGGGAGGAGCACTCAAAAATTTTACAAAAAAAATTACAATAAATAAAATATAACACAATAAGTAAAAAAATATCATGCAAAAACATAAAATAAAATATAAAGAAAAAACAGAATAAAACATGAAATGAAATCTATAAGGCGAGTAGCGAATTCAAATGAGCTTAAATAAACGGGAAATTTTTCAAGAATGATTTAAAATATTTTCGTAACAAGATTGCCAGATTGCAAAAATGAAAACAAAGGCGCAAATTGAGCTAAAATCGAACCAGAGGAGTTTTGTATTAAAGTGCGCTCTTACTGCATTACTGAAGTGCGTTTGATTTGTTAGTTACCAAGAATGGGACAGAAAATGGATGTGCGCAAGGTAATATTATGCTGGAAAATTTAAAGAAGATTTGAAAAAAAGATGTTTTTTTTTGGTTCAGAAAAATGTGGTTTTTTTTGGAAATGGCTACCGAAGGAAATTTTTATAAGTGAATTAGGGGGGTCCCAGTGGGCCCCTAAAGGTCTATTGCATATTTCACCGAGAAAAGGCTTTTGAAGGGAAGCTGCTGCACACCTGGCATGAAACAGTGGCCTGTTTGGTAGAGTGTTGGACTGTCAAATGGTGGCTGGAGCTTGGGGTCCCGGGTTTGAGCACCAGGACCGGGCAGTTTTGCACTTTTTTTTAATTCTTTTATTTTGCATAATATTATTTTTTTAATGTGTTTTTCGGTATTCTGCAGGCTCCTCCATGGCAGAAAAAATTTTTTTCTTTGAAAAAAGGGAAAAAACTGGAAAAATCAAGGAAAATCAGTTTTTTGTCCTTTTTCGACTCCTTCTGCAATATTTTAGAAAGTCTATCATGCATAGGGTGTTCTGTGTTTAAAATGGAGTATATTTCTTTGCTAAAGAACACGTAATGGAACAATGAGCAAAAAAAAGAAAGAAAAAGGCGAAATGTCGAGAATAAGGTTCAGGCTTCGAAACCCCCTAGCTCTCTTGGGTATTAAGTTATAATTTTCAAACTCGCACCCAAGGTAGGTCCCCATAGTCAAAATTTTTATAAGTGAATTGTGGGGGTGCAAGTGGGCCCCTGACGGTCTATTGCATATTTCACCGAGAAAAGGCTTTTGAACGGTAGCTGCTGCAGGCCTAATGGGAAACAGTGGCTTGTTTGGTAGAGTGTTGGACTGTCAACTGGTGGCTGGAGCCTGGGGTCCGGTGTTCGAATCCCAGGACAGGGCAGTTTTTCACTTTTTTTTCCTTTTTTTTAATTCCTTTATTTTGAATTATATTATTTTTTTAATGTGTTTTTCGGTATTCTGCAGGCTCCTGCATGGCAGAAATTTTTTTTTATTTTTGGAAAAATGGGAAAAAACTGGAAAAATCTAGGAAAATCGTTTTTTTTTGTCATTTTTCTACTCCTTTTGCAACATTTTAGGGAGTCTATCATGCATAGGGAGTTCTGTGTATAAAATGGAGTATATTTCTTTGCTAAAGAACACTTAATGGAACAATGAGCAAAAAAAAGAAAAAAAAGGACGAAATGTCAAGAATAAGGGTCAGGTTTCGAGACCCCCAAGCTCCCTTTGGTATTAAGTTCTAATTTTCAAACTCGCACCAAGGGTAGGTCCCCATGGTCCAACCATTGATACTGAAGGAAATTTTTTTAAGTGAATTAGGGGGGTGCAAGTGGGCCCCTAAAGGTCCATTGCATATTTCACCGAGAAAAGGCTTTTGAAGGGTAGCTGCTGCTGGCCTGATGTGAAACAGTGAGCTGTTTGGTAGAGTGTTGGACTGTCAACTGGAGCCAGGGGTCCCGGGTTCGAATCCCTGGACCGGGCAATTTTTCACTTTTTTAAAAAATTCCTTTATTTTGCATTATATTATTTTTTTAATGTGTTTTTCGGTATTCTGCAGTTACCTGCATGACAGAATTTTTTTTTTTTGGAAAAATTAGAAAAAACTGGAAAAATCAAGGAAAATTAGTTTTTTTGTCATTTTTCGACTCCTTTTTCAACATTTCAGGGAGTCTATCATGCATAGGGTGTTCTGTGTATGAAATGGAGTATATTTTTTGCTAAAGAAAGCTTAATGGAACAATGAGCAAAAAAAAGAAAAAAAAGACGAAATGTCGAGAATAAGGTTCAGGCTTCGAGACTCCCTAGCTCCCTTTGGTATTAAGTTATAATTTTCAAACTCACACCCAAGGTAGGTCCCCATGGTCCAACCATGGCTACCGAAGGAAATTTTTATAAGTGAATTAGGGGGGTCCCAGTGGGCCCCTGAAAGTCTATTGCATATTTCACCGAGAAAAGGCTTTTGAAGGGTAGCTGCTGCAGGCCTAATGGGAAACAGTGGCTTGTTTCGTAGAGTGTTGGACTGTCAACTGGTGACTGGAGCCTGGGGTCCGGTGTTCAAACCCCAGCACAGGGCAGTTTTTCACTTTTTTTTCCTTTTTTTTAATTCCTTTATTTTGAATTATATCATTTTTTTAATGTGTTTTTCGGTATTCTGCAGGCTCCTGCATGGCTGAAATATTTTTTTTTATTTTTGGAAAAATGGGAAAAAACTGGAAAAATCAAGGAAAATCGTTTTTTTTTGTCATTTTTCTACTCCTTTTGCAACATTTTAGGGAGTCTATCATGCATAGGGAGTTCTGTGTATAAAATGGAGTATATTTCTTTGCTAAAGAACACTTAATGGAACAATGAGCAAAAAAAAGAAAAAAAAGACGAAATGTCAAGAAAAAGGGTCAGGTTTCGAGACCCCCAAGCTCCCTTTGGTATTAAGATATAATTTTCAAACTCGCACCCAGGGTAGGTCCCATGGTCCAACCATTGATACTGAAGGAAATTTTTATAAGTGAATTAGGGGGGTGCAAGTGGGCCCCTAAAGGTCTATTGCATATCTCACCGAGAAAAGGCTTTTGAAGGGTAGCTGCTGCTGGCCTGATGTGAAACAGTGAGCTGTTTGGTAGAGTGTTGGACTGTCAACTGGTGGCTGGAGCCAGATGTCCCGGGTTCGAATCCCTGGACCGGGCAATTTTTCCCTTTTTTTAAAAATTCCTTTATTTTGCATTATATTATGTTTTTAATGTGTTTTTCGGTATTCTGCAGGCTCCTGCATGGCAGAAAATGTTGTTTTTTTTTCGAAAAATTGGAAAAAAACTGGAAAAATCCGGGAAAATCCGTTTTTTTTTGTCATTTTTCGACTCCTTTCGCAACATTTTAGGGAGTCTATCATGCATAGGGTGTTCTGTGTATAAAATGGAGTATATTTCTTTGATAAAGAACACTTAATGGAACAATGAGCAAAAAAAAGAAAAACAAGACGAAATGTCGAGAATAAGGTTCAGGCTTCGAGACCCCCTAGCTCCCTTTGGTATTAAGTTATAATTTTCAAACTCGCACCCATTGTAGGTCCCCATGGTCCAACCATGGCTACCAAAGGAAATTTTTATAAGTGAATTAGGGCGGTCCCAGTGTGCCCCTAAAGGTCTATTGCATATTTCACCGAGAAAAGGCTTTTAAAGGGAAGCTGCTGCAATCCTGGCATGAAACAGTGGCCTGTTTGGTAGAGTGTTGGACTGTCAAATGGTGGCTGGAGCCGGGGGTTCCGGGTTCGAACCCCAAGACCGGGCAGTTTTTCACTTTTTTTTCCTTTTTTTAAAAATTCCTTTATTTTGCGTTATATTATTTTTTTAATGTGTTTTTCGGTATTCTGCAGGTACCTGCATGACAGAATTTTTTTTTTTTGGAAAAATGGGAAAAAACTGGAAAAATCAAGGAAAATCAGTTTTTTTCCTTTTTCGACTCCTTTTGCAATATTTTAGGGAGTCCATTATGCATAAGGTGTTCTGTGTATAAAATGGAGCATATTTCATTGCTAAAGAACATGTAGTAGAACAATGTGAAAAAAGAAAAAAAAGACGAAATGTCAAGAATAAGGTTCAGGCTTCGAGACCCCTAGCTCCTCTTGGTAGTAAGTTATAATTTTCAAATTCACACCCAAGGTAGATCCCCATGGTCCAACCATGGCTACCGAAGGAAATTTTTATAAGTGAATTAGGGGGGTCTCAGTTGGCCCCTAAAGGTCTATTGCATATTTCACCGAGAAAAGGCTTTTGAAGGGTAGCTGCTGTAGGCCTGATGTGAAACACTGACCTATTTGGTAGAGTGTTGGACTGTCAAATGGTGGCTGGAGCCGGGGGTCCCGTGTTCGAAACCCAGGACCGGGCAGTTTTTCACTTTTTTTTCTTTTTTTTAAATTCTTTTATTTTGCAATATAATATTTTTTAATGTGTTATTCGGTATTCTGCAGGCTCCTCCATGGCTGAAAATTTTATTTTTTTGGAATAATGAGAAAAAACTGGAAAAATCAAGGAAAATCGTTTTTTTTTGTCATTTTTCGACTCCTTTTGCAACATTTTAGGGAGTCTATCATGCATACGGTGTTCTGTGCATAAATTGGAGCATATTTCTTTGCTAAAGAACACGTAATGGAACATTGAGTGAATTGAAGTGAATTAGTGATGTCCCAGTGGGCCCCTAAAGGTCTATTGCATATTTCACCGAGAAAAGGCTTTTGAAGGGAAGCTGCTGCAGGCCTGTTGTGAAACAGTGGCCTGTTTGGCAGAGTGTTGGACTGTCAACTAGTGGCTGGAGCCTGGGGTCCTGGAGTTGAACCCCAGGACTGGGCAGTTTTTAACTTTTTTTTTCCTTTTTTTAAACTTGCTTTATTTTGCATTATATTATTTTTTTAATGTGTTTTTCGGTATTCTGCAGGTGCCTGCATGGCAGAAAAATTAATTTTTTTATGGTAAAATGGTAAAAAACTGGAAAAATCCAGGAAAATCAGTTTTTTTTGGCATTCTTCGACTCCTTTTGCAACATTTTAGGGAGTCTATCATGCATAGGATGTTCTGTGTATAAAATGGAGCATACTTCTTTGCTAAAGAACACGTGATGGAACATTGAGAAAAAAAAAAGAAAAAAAAAGACGAAATGTCAAGAATAAGGTTCAGGCTTCGAGACCCCCTAGCACCCCTTGGTATTAAGTTATAATTTTCAAACTCGCACCCAAGGTAGAACTCCATGGTCCAACCATGACTACCGAAGGAAATTTTTATAAGTGAATTAGGGGGGTCCCAGTGGGCCCCTAAAGGTCTATTGCATATTAACAAGAAAAGGCTTTTGAAGGAAAGCTGCCGTACACCTGATGTGAAACAGTGGACTGTTTGGTAGAATGTTGGACTGTCAACTGGTGGCTGGAGCCTGGGGTCCTGGGTTCGAACCCCAGATCCGGAAAGTTTTTCACTTTTTTTTTCTTTTTTAAAATTCCTTTATTTTGCATTATATTATTTTTTAAATATGTTTTTCGGTATTCTGCAGGCTATTGCATGGCAGAAAAATTTGTTTTTTTTGGAGAAATGGTAAAAAACTGGAAAAATCAAGGAAAATCAGTTTTTTTGTCATTTTTCGACTCCTTTTGCAACATTTTAGGCAGTCTATAATGCATAGGGTGTTCTGTGTATAAAATGGAGTATATTTCTTTGCTAAAGCACACATAATGGAACAATGAGCAAAAAAAAAGGGAAAAAAAGACGATATGTCGAGAATAAGGTTCAGGCTTCGAGACCCCCTAGCTGCCCTTGGTGTTAAGTTATAATTTTCAAACTCGCACCCAAGGTAGGTCCCCATGGTCCAAACATGGCTACCGAAGGAAATTTTTATAAGTGAATTAGTGATGTCCCAGTGGGCCCCTAAAGGTCTATTGCATATTTCACCGAGAAAAGGTTTTTGAAGGGAAGCTACTGCAGGCCTGTTGTGAAACAGTGGCCTGTTTGGCAGAGTGTTGGACTGTCAATTAGTGGCTGGAGCCTGGGGTCCCGGGTTTGAACCCCAGGACTGGGCAGTTTTTAACTTTTTTTTCCTTTTTTTAAACTTGCTTTATTTAGCATTATATTATTTTTTTAATGTGTTTTTCGGTATTCTGCATACTCCTGCATGGCAGAAAAATTAATTTTTTGCTTGGAAAAATAGGAAAAAACTGGAAAAATCAAGGAAAATCAGTTTTTTTGTCATTTTTCGAATCCTTTTGCAACATTTTAGGGAGTCTATCATGCATAGGGTGTTCTCTGTTTAAAATGGAGTATATTTCTTTTATAAAGAACACTTAATGGAACAATGAGCAAAAAAAAAAAGAAAAAAAAAGACAAAATGTCGAAAATAAGGTTCAGGCTTCGAGACCCCCTAGCTCCCCTTGGTATTAAGTTATAATTTTCAAACTCGCACCCAAGGTAGGTCTCCATGATCCAACCATGGCTACTGAAGGAAATTTTTATAAGTGAATTAGGGGGGTCCCAGTGGGCCCCTAAAGGTCTATTGCATATTTCATCGAGAACAGGCTTTTGAAGGGAAGCTGCTGCAGGCCTGATGTGAAACAGTGGCCTGTTTGGTAGAGTGTTGGACTTATAACTGGTGGCTGGAGCTAGGGGTCCCGGGTTCGAACCCCAGGACCGGGCAGTTTTTCACGTTTTTTTCTTTTTTTTAAAATTCCTTTATTTTGCATTATATTATTTTTTTAATGTGTTTTTCGGTATTCTGCAGGCTCCTGCATGGCAGAAAAATTAATTTTTTTTTTGGTAAAATGGTAAAAAACTGGAAAAATCCAGGAAAATCAGTTTTTTTGGCCATTCTTCGACTCCTTTTGCAACATTTTAGGGAGTCTATCATGCATAGGATGTTCTGTGTATAAAATGGAGCATACTTCTTTGCTAAAGAACACGTAATGGAACATTGAGAAAAAAAAAAGAAAAAAAAAAGACGAAATGTCAAGAATAAGGTTCAGGCTTCGAGACCCCCTAGCACCCCTTGGTATTAAGTTATAATTTTCAAACTCGCACCCAAGGTAGAACCCCATGGTCCAACCATGGCTACCGAAGGAAATTTTTATAAGTGAATTAGTGATGTCCCAGTGGGCCCCTAAAGGTCTATTGCATATTTCATCGAGAACAGGCTTTTGAAGGGAAGCTGCTGCAGGCCTGATGTGAAACAGTGGCCTGTTTGGTAGAGTGTTGGACTTATAACTGGTGGCTGGTGCCAGGGGTCCCGGGTTCGAACCCCAGGACCGAGCTGTTTTTCACTTTTTTTTCCTTTTTTTTAAAATTCCTTTATTTTGCATTATATTATTTTTTTAATGTGTTTTTCGGTATTCTGCAGGCTACTGCATGGCAGAAAAATTTGCTTTTGTTTTGGAAAAATGGTAAAAAACTGGAAAAATCCAGGAAAATCAGTTTTTTTGGCATTCTTCGACTCCTTTTGCAACATTTTAGGGAGTCTATCAAGCATAGGATGTTCTGTGTATAAAATGGAGCATATTTCTTTGCTAAAGAACACGTAATGAACAATGAGAAAAAAAAAAGAAAAAAAAAGACGAAATGTCGAGAATAAGGTTCAGGCTTCGAGACCCCCTAGCTCCCCTTGGTATTAAGTTATAATTTTCAAACTCGCACCCAAGGTAGGTCTCCATGGTCCAACCATGGCTACCGAAGGAAATTTTTATAAGTGAATTAGGGGAGTCCCATTGGGCCCCTAAAGGTCTATTGCATATTTCATCGAGAACAGGCTTTTGAAGGGAAGCTGCTGCAGGACTGATGTGAAACAGTGGACTGTTTGGTAGAATGTTGGACTGTCAACTGGTGGCTGCAGCCTGGGGTCCCGGGTTCGAACCCCAGCACCGGGAATTTTTTCACTTTTTTTTCCTTTTTTAAAATTCCTTTATTTTGCATTATATTATTTTTTAAATATGGTTTTCGGTATTCTGCAGGCTATTGCATGGCAGAAAAATTTGTTTTTTTTTTGGAGAAATGGTAAAAAACTGGAAAAATCCAGGAAAATCAGTTTTTTTGGCATTCTTCGACTCCTTTTGCAACATTTTAGGTAGTCTATCATGCATAGTGTGTTCTGTGTATAAAATGGAGCATATTTCTTTGCTAAAGAACACGTAATGGAACAATGAGAAAAAAAAGAAAAAAAATGACGATATGTCGAGAATAAGGTTCAGGCTTCGAGACCCCCTAGCTCCCCTTGGTATTAAGTTATAATTTTCAAACTCGCACCCAAGGTAGGTCCCCATGGTCCAAACATGGCTTCCGAAGGAAATTTTTATAAGTGAATTAGTGATGTCCCAGTGGGCCCCTAAAGGTCTATTGCATATTTCACCGAGAAAAGGTTTTTGAAGGGAAGCTACTGCAGGCCTGTTGTGAAACAGTGGCCTGTTTGGCAGAGTGTTGGACTGTCAACGAGTGTCTGGAGCCTGGGGTCCCGGGTTTGAACCCCAGGACTGGGCAGTTCTTAACTTTTTTTCCTTATTTTAAACTTGCTATATTTTGCATTATATTATTTTTTTAATGTGTTTTTCGGTATTCTGCATACTCCTGCATGGCAGAAAAATTAATTTTTTGCTTGGAAAAATACGAAAAAACTGGAAAAATCAAGGAAAATCAGTTTTTTTTTTCATTTTTCGAACCCTTTTGCAACATTTTAGGGAGTCTATCATGCATAGGGTGTTCTCTGTATAAAATGGAGTATATTTCTTTGATAAAGAACACTTAATGGAACAATGAGCAAAAAAAAAAAGAAAAAAAAAGACGAAATGTAGAGAATAAGGTTCAGGCTGTGAGACTCCCTAGCTCCCCTTTGTATTAAGTTATAATTTTCAAACTCGCACCCAAGGTAGGTCCCCATGATCTAACCATGGCTACTGAAGGAAATTTTTATAAGTGAATTAGGGGGGTCCCAGTGGGCCCCTAAAGATCTATTGCATATTTCATCGAGAACAGGCTTTTGAAGGGAAGCTGCTGCAGGCCTGATGTGAAACAGTGGCCTGTTTGGTAGAGTGTTGGACTTATAACTGGTGGCTGGAGCCAGGGGTCCTGGGTTCGAACCCCAGGACCGGGCAGTTTTTCACTTTTTTTCCTTTTTTTAAAAATTCCTTTATTTTGCATTATATAATTTTTTTAATGTGTTTTTCGGTATTCTGCAGGCTATTGCATGGCAGAAAAATTTGCTTTTTTTTTGGAAAAATGGTAAAAAACTGGAAAATTCCAGGAAAATCAGTTTTTTTGGCATTCTTCGACTCCTTTTGCAACATTTTAGGGAGTCTATCAAGCATATGATGTTCTGTGTATAAAATGGAGCATATTTCTTTGCTAAAGAACACGTAATGGAACATTGAGGAAAAAAAAAGAAAAAAAAAAGACGAAATGTCAAGAATAAGGTTCAGGCTTCGAGACCCCCTAGCACCCCTTGGTATTAAGTTATAATTTTCAAACTCGCACCAAAGGTAGAACCCCATGGTCCAACCATGACTACCGAAGGAAATTTTTATAAGTGAATTAGGGGGGTCCCAGTGGGCCCCTAAAGGTCTATTGCATATTAACAAGAAAAGGCTTTTGAAGGAAAGCTGCCGTACACCTGATGTGAAACAGTGGACTGTTTGGTAGAATGTTGGACTGTCAACTGGAGCCTGGGGTCCTGGGTTCGAACACCAGCACCGGGAAGTTTTTCACTTATTTTTCCTTTTTTAAAATTCCTTTATTTTGCATTATATTATTTTTTAAATATGTTTTTCGGTATTCTGCAGGCTATTGCATGGCAGAAAAATTTGTTTTTTTTTTGAGAAATGGTAAAAAACTGGAAAAATCAAGGAAAATCAGTTTTTTTTGTCATTTTTCGACTCCTTTTGCAACATTTTAGGCAGTCTATAATGCATAGGGTGTTCTGTGTATAAAATGGAGTATATTTCTTTGCTAAAGAACACATAATGGAACAATGAGCAATAAAAAGGGAAAAAAAGACGATATGTCGAGAATAAGGTTCAGGCTTCGAGACCCTCTAGCTGCCCTTGGTGTTAAGTTATAATTTTCAAACTCGCACCCAAGGTAGGTCCCTATGGTCAAAACATGGCTACCGAAGGAAATTTTTATAAGTGAATTAGTGATGTCCCAGTGGGCCCCTAAAGGTCTATTGCATATTTCACCGAGAAAAGGTTTTTGAAGGGAAGCTACTGCAGGCCTGTTGTGAAACAGTGGCCTGTTTGGCAGAGTGTTGGACTGTCAATTAGTGGCTGGAGCCTGGGGTCCCGGGTATGAACCCCAGGACTGGGCAGTTTTTAACTTTTTTTTCCTTTTTTTAAACTTGCTTTATTTAGCATTATATTATTTTTTTAATGTGTTTTTCGGTATTCTGCATACTCCAGCATGGCAGAAAAATTAATTTTTTGCTTGGAAAAATAGGAAAAAACTGGAAAAATCAAGGAAAATCAGTTTTTTTGTCATTTTTCGAATCCTTTTGCAACATTTTAGGGAGTCTATCATGCATAGGGTGTTCTCTGTTTAAAATGGAGTATATTTCTTTTATAAAGAACACTTAATGGAACAATGAGCAAAAAAAAAAAGAAAAAAAAAGACAAAATGTCGAGAATAAGGTTCAGGCTTCGAGACCCCCTAGCTCCCCTTGGTATTAAGTTATAATTTTCAAACTCGCACCCAAGGTAGGTCTCCATGGTCCAACCATGGCTACTGAAGGAAATTTTTATAAGTGAATTAGGGGGGTCCCAGTGGGCCCCTAAAGGTCTATTGCATATTTCATCGAGAACAGGCTTTTGAAGGGAAGCTGCTGCAGGCCTGATGTGAAACAGTGGCCTGTTTGGTAGAGTGTTGGACTTATAACTGGTGGCTGGTGCCAGGGTTCGAACCCCAGGACCGAGCTGTTTTTCACTTTTTCTGCCTTTTTTAAAAATTCCTTTATTTTGCATTATATTATTTTTTTAATGTGTTTTTCGGTATTCTGCAGGCTATTGCATGGCAGAAAAATTTGCTGTGTATAAAATGGAGTATATTTCTTTGCTAAAGAACACATAATGGAACAATGAGCAAAAAAAAGGGAAAAAAAGACGATATGTCGAGAATAAGGTTCAGGCTTCGAGACCCCCTAGCTCCCCTTGGTTTTCAGTTATAATTTTCAAACTCTCACCCAAGGTAGGTCCCCATGGTCCAACCATGACTACCGAAGGAAATTTTTATAAGTGAATTAGGGGGGTCCCAGTGGGCCCCTAAAGGTCTATTGCATATTTCAACGAGAAAAGGCTTTTGAAGAAAAGCTGCAGTACACCTGATGTGAAACAGTGGACTGTTTGGTAGAATGTTGGACTGTCAACTGGTGGCTGGAGCCTAGGGTCCCGGGTTCGAACCCCAGCACCGGGAAGTTTTTCACTTTTTTTTCCTTTTTTAAAATTCCTTTATTTTGCATTATATTATTTTTTAAAAATGTTTTTCGGTATTCTGCAGGCTATTGCATGGCAGAAAAATTAATTTTTTTTTTGGTAAAATGGGAAAAAACTGGAAAAATCAAGGAAAATTAGTTTTTTTGTTATTTTTCAAATCCTTTTGCAAAATTTTAGGGAGTCTATTATGCATAGGGTGTTCTGTGTATAAAATGGAGTATACTTCTTTGATAAAGAATACTTAATGGAACAATGTTAAAAAAAAGACGAAATGTCGAGAATAAGGTTCAGGCTTCGAGACCCCTTAGCTCCCCTTGGTTTTAAGTTATAATTTTCAAACTCGCACCCAAGGTAGGTCCCCATCGTCCAACCATGGCAACCGAAGGAAATTTTTATAAGTGATTTAGGGGGGTCCCAGTTGGCCCCTAAATGTCTATTGCATATTTCATCGAGAACAGGCTTTTGAAGGGAAGCTGCTGCAGGCCTGATGTGAAACAGTGTCCTGTTTGGTAGAGTGTTGGACTGTCAACTGGTGGCTGGAGCCAGGGGTCCCGGGTTAGAACCCCTGGACCGGGCAGTTCTTCCCTTTTTTTAAAATTCCTTTATTCTGCATTATATTATTTTTTTAATGTGTTTTTCGGTATTCTGCAGGCTATTGCATGGCAGTAAAATTTGTTTTTTTTGGAAAAATGGTAAAAAACTGGAAAAATCCAGGAAAATCAGTTTTTTCGGCATTCTTCGACTCCTTATTCAACATTTTAGGGAGTCTATCATGCATAGGATGTTCTGTGTATAAAATGGAGCATACTTCTTTGCTAAAGAACACGTAATGGAACATTGAGAAAAAAAAAGAAAAAAAAGACGAAATGTCAAGAATAAGGTTCAGGCTTCGAGACCCCCTAGCACCCCTTGGTATTAAGTTATAATTTTCAAACTCGCACCCAAGGTAGAACCCCTTGGTCCAACCATGGCTACCGAAGGAAATTTCTATAAGTGAATTAGGGGGGTCACAGTGGGCCCCTAAATGTCTATTGCATATTTCACCGAGAAAAGGCTTTTGAAGGGAAGCTGCTGCAGTCCTGATGTGAAACAGTGGCCTGATTGGTAGAGTGTTGGACTGCCAACTGGTGGCTGGAGCCAGGGGTCCCGTGTTCGAACCCCAGCACCAGGAAGTTTTTCACTTTTTTTTCCTTTTTTAAAATTCCTTTATTTTGCATTATATTATTTTTTAAATATGTTTTTCGGTATTCTGCAGGCTATTGCATGACAGAAAAATTTGTTTTTTTTGGAGAAATGGTAAAAAACTGGAAAAATCCAGGAAAATCAGTTTTTCTGGCATTCTTCGACTCCTTTTTCAACATTTTAGGGAGTCTATCATGCATAGGATGTTCTGTGTATAAAATGGAGCATATTTCTTTGCTAAAGAACACGTAATGGAACATTGAGAAAAAAAAAAGAAAAAAAAGACGAAATGTCAAAAATAAGGTTCAGGCTTCGAGACCCCCTAGCACCCCTTGGTATTAAGTTATAATTTTCAAACTCGCACCCAAGGTAGAACCCCTTGGTCCAACTATGGCTACCGAAGGAAATTTTTATAAGTGAATTAGGGGGGTCACAGTGGGCCCCTAAATGGCTATTGCATATTTCACCGAGAAAAGGCTTTTGAAGGGAAGCTGCTGCAGTCCTGATGTGAAACAGTGGCCTGATTGGTAGAGTGTTGGACTGCCAACTGGTGGCTGGAGCCAGGGGTCCCGTGTTCGAACACCAGCACCGGGCAGTTTTTCACTTTTTTTTCCTTTTTTTTAATTCCTTTATTTTGCATTATATTAATTTTTTAATGAGTTTTTCGGTATTCTGCAGGCTATTGCATGGCAGTAAAATTTGTTTTTTTTTGGAAAAATGGTAAAAAACTGGAAAAATCCAGGAAAATCAGTTTTTTCGGCATTCTTCGACTCCTTTTTCAACATTTTAGGGAGTCTATCATGCATAGGATGTTCTGTGTATAAAATGGAGCATACTTCTTTGCTAAAGAACACGTAATGGAACATTGAGAAAAAAAAAGAAAAAAAAAAGACGAAATGTCAAGAATAAGGTTCAGGCTTCGAGACCCCCTAGCACCCCTTGGTAGAACCCCATGGTCCAACCATGACTACCGAAGGAAATTTTTATAAGTGAATTAGGGGGGTCCCAGTGGGCCCCTAAAGGTCTATTGCATATTTCATCGAGAACAGGCTTTTGAAGGGAAGCTGCTGCAGGCCTGATGTGAAACAGTGGCCTGTTTGGTAGAGTGTTGGACTTATAACTGGTGGCTGGTGCCAGGGTTCGAACCCCAGGACCGAGCTGTTTTTCACTTCTTCTTCCTTTTTTTAAAAATTCCTTTATTTTGCGTTATATTATTTTTTTAATGTGTTTTTCGGTATTCTGCAGGCTATTGCATGGCAGAAAAATTTGCTGTGTATAAAATGGAGTATATTTCTTTGCTAAAGAACACATAATGGAACAATGAGCAAAAAAAAGGGAAAAAAAGACGATATGTCGAGAATAAGGTTCAGGCTTCGAGACCCCCTAGCTCCCCTTGGTTTTCAGTTATAATTTTCAAACTCTCACCCAAGGTAGGTCCCCATGGTCCAACCATGACTACCGAAGGAAATTTTTATAAGTGAATTAGGGGGGTCCCAGTGGGCCCCTAAAGGTCTATTGCATATTTCAACGAGAAAAGGCTTTTGAAGGAAAGCTGCAGTACACCTGATGTGAAACAGTGGACTGTTTGGTAGAATGTTGGACTGTCAACTGGTGGCTGGAGCCTAGGGTCCCGGGTTCGAACCCCAGCACCGGGAAGTTTTTCACTTTTTTTTCCTTTTTTAAAATTCCTTTATTTTGCATTATATTATTTTTTAAAAATGTTTTTCGGTATTCTGCAGGCTATTGCATGGCAGAAAAATTTGTTTTTTTTGGAAAAATGGTAAAAAACTGGAAAAATCCAGGAAAATCAGTTTTTTTGGCATTCTTCGACTCCTTTTGCAACATTTTAGGGAGTCTATCATGCATAGGATGTTCTGTGTATAAAATGGAGCATACTTCTTTGCTAAAGAACACGTAATGGAACATTGAGAAAAAAAAAGACGAAATGTCGAGAATAAGGTTCAGACTTCGAGACCCCCTAGCTCCCCTTGGTGTTAAGTTATAATTTTGAAACTCGCACCCAAGGTAGGTCCACAAGTTCCAACCATGGCAACCGAAGGAAATTTTTATAAGTGATTTAGGGGGGTCCCAGTTGGCCCCTAAAGGTCTATTGCATATTTCATCGAGAACAGGCTTTTGAAGGGAAGCTGCTGCAGGCCTGATGTGAAACAGTGTCCTGTTTGGTAGAGTGTTGGACTGTCAACTGGTGGCTGGAGCCAGGGGTCCCGGGTTAGAACCCCTGGACCGGGCAGTTCTTCCCTTTTTTTTTTCCTTTTTTTTAAAATTCCTTTATTCTGCATTATATTATTTTTTTAATGTGTTTTTCGGTATTCTGCAGGCTATTGCATGGCAGTAAAATTTGTTTTTTTTGGAAAAATGGTAAAAAACTGGAAAAATCCAGGAAAATCAGTTTTTTCGGCATTCTTCGACTCCTTATTCAACATTTTAGGGAGTCTATCATGCATAGGATGTTCTGTGTATAAAATGGAGCATACTTCTTTGCTAAAGAACACGTAATGGAACATTGAGAAAAAAAAAAGAAAAAAAAGACGAAATGTCAAGAATAAGGTTCAGGCTTCGAGACCCCCTAGCACCCCTTGGTATTAAGTTAAAATTTTCAAACTCGCACCCAAGGTAGAACCCCTTGGTCCAACCATGGCTACCGAAGGAAATTTTTATAAGTGAATTAGGGGGGTCCCAGTGGGCCCCTAAAGGTCTATTGCATATTTCAACGAGAAAAGGCTTTTGAAGGAAAGCTGCTGTACACCTGATGTGAAACAGTGGACTGTTTGGTAGAATGTTGGACTGCCAACTGGTGGCTGGAGCCAGGGGTCCCGTGTTCGAACCCCAGCACCGGGCAGTTTTTCACTTTTTTTTAATTCCTTTATTTTGCATTATATTAATTTTTTAATGAGTTTTTCGGTATTCTGCAGGCTATTGCATGGCAGTAAAATTTGCTTTTTTTTTGGAAAAATGGTAAAAAACTGGAAAATTCCAGGAAAATCAGTTTTTTTGGCATTCTTCGACTCCTTTTGCAACATTTTAGGGAGTCTATCAAGCATATGATGTTCTGTGTATAAAATGGAGCATATTTCTTTGCTAAAGAACACGTAATGGAACATTGAGGAAAAAAAAAGAAAAAAAAAAGACGAAATGTCAAGAATAAGGTTCAGGCTTCGAGACCCCCTAGCACCCCTTGGTATTAAGTTATAATTTTCAAACTCGCACCAAAGGTAGAACCCCATGGTCCAACCATGACTACCGAAGGAAATTTTTATAAGTGAATTAGGGGGGTCCTAGTGGGCCCCTAAAGGTCTATTGCATATTAACAAGAAAAGGCTTTTGAAGGAAAGCTGCCGTACACCTGATGTGAAACAGTGGACTGTTTGGTAGAATGTTGGACTGTCAACTGGAGCCTGGGGTCCTGGGTTCGAACACCAGCACCGGGAAGTTTTTCACTTATTTTTCCTTTTTTAAAATTCCTTTATTTTGCATTATATTATTTTTTAAATATGTTTTTCGGTATTCTGCAGGCTATTGCATGGCAGAAAAATTTGTTTTTTTTTTGAGAAATGGTAAAAAACTGGAAAAATCAAGGAAAATCAGTTTTTTTGTCATTTTTCGACTCCTTTTGCAACATTTTAGGCAGTCTATAATGCATAGGGTGTTCTGTGTATAAAATGGAGTATATTTCTTTGCTAAAGAACACATAATGGAACAATGAGCAATAAAAAGGGAAAAAAAGACGATATGTCGAGAATAAGGTTCAGGCTTCGAGACCCTCTAGCTGCCCTTGGTGTTAAGTTATAATTTTCAAACTCGCACCCAAGGTAGGTCCCTATGGTCAAAACATGGCTACCGAAGGAAATTTTTATAAGTGAATTAGTGATGTCCCAGTGGGCCCCTAAAGGTCTATTGCATATTTCACCGAGAAAAGGTTTTTGAAGGGAAGCTACTGCAGGCCTGTTGTGAAACAGTGGCCTGTTTGGCAGAGTGTTGGACTGTCAATTAGTGGCTGGAGCCTGGGGTCCCGGGTATGAACCCCAGGACTGGGCAGTTTTTAACTTTTTTTTCCTTTTTTTAAACTTGCTTTATTTAGCATTATATTATTTTTTTAATGTGTTTTTCGGTATTCTGCATACTCCAGCATGGCAGAAAAATTAATTTTTTGCTTGGAAAAATAGGAAAAAACTGGAAAAATCAAGGAAAATCAGTTTTTTTGTCATTTTTCGAATCCTTTTGCAACATTTTAGGGAGTCTATCATGCATAGGGTGTTCTCTGTTTAAAATGGAGTATATTTCTTTTATAAAGAACACTTAATGGAACAATGAGCAAAAAAAAAAAGAAAAAAAAAGACAAAATGTCGAGAATAAGGTTCAGGCTTCGAGACCCCCTAGCTCCCCTTGGTATTAAGTTATAATTTTCAAACTCGCACCCAAGGTAGGTCTCCATGGTCCAACCATGGCTACTGAAGGAAATTTTTATAAGTGAATTAGGGGGGTCCCAGTGGGCCCCTAAAGGTCTATTGCATATTTCATCGAGAACAGGCTTTTGAAGGGAAGCTGCTGCAGGCCTGATGTGAAACAGTGGCCTGTTTGGTAGAGTGTTGGACTTATAACTGGTGGCTGGTGCCAGGGTTCGAACCCCAGGACCGAGCTGTTTTTCACTTTTTCTGCCTTTTTTAAAAATTCCTTTATTTTGCATTATATTATTTTTTTAATGTGTTTTTCGGTATTCTGCAGGCTATTGCATGGCAGAAAAATTTGCTGTGTATAAAATGGAGTATATTTCTTTGCTAAAGAACACATAATGGAACAATGAGCAAAAAAAAGGGAAAAAAAGACGATATGTCGAGAATAAGGTTCAGGCTTCGAGACCCCCTAGCTCCCCTTGGTTTTCAGTTATAATTTTCAAACTCTCACCCAAGGTAGGTCCCCATGGTCCAACCCTGACTACCGAAGGAAATTTTTATAAGTGAATTAGGGGGGTCCCAGTGGGCCCCTAAAGGTCTATTGCATATTTCAACGAGAAAAGGCTTTTGAAGAAAAGCTGCAGTACACCTGATGTGAAACAGTGGACTGTTTGGTAGAATGTTGGACTGTCAACTGGTGGCTGGAGCCTAGGGTCCCGGGTTCGAACCCCAGCACCGGGAAGTTTTTCACTTTTTTTTCCTTTTTTAAAATTCCTTTATTTTGCATTATATTATTTTTTAAAAATGTTTTTCGGTATTCTGCAGGCTATTGCATGGCAGAAAAATTAATTTTTTTTTTGGTAAAATGGGAAAAAACTGGAAAAATCAAGGAAAATTAGTTTTTTTGTTATTTTTCAAATCCTTTTGGAAAATTTTAGGGAGTCTATTATGCATAGGGTGTTCTGTGTATAAAATGGAGTATACTTCTTTGATAAAGAATACTTAATGGAACAATGTTAAAAAAAAGACGAAATGTCGAGAATAAGGTTCAGGCTTCGAGACCCCTTAGCTCCCCTTGGTTTTAAGTTATAATTTTCAAACTCGCACCCAAGGTAGGTCCCCATCGTCCAACCATGGCAACCGAAGGAAATTTTTATAAGTGATTTAGGGGGGTCCCAGTTGGCCCCTAAATGTCTATTGCATATTTCATCGAGAACAGGCTTTTGAAGGGAAGCTGCTGCAGGCCTGATGTGAAACAGTGTCCTGTTTGGTAGAGTGTTGGACTGTCAACTGGTGGCTGGAGCCAGGGGTCCCGGGTTAGAACCCCTGGACCGGGCAGTTCTTCCCTTTTTTTAAAATTCCTTTATTCTGCATTATATTATTTTTTTAATGTGTTTTTCGGTATTCTGCAGGCTATTGCATGGCAGTAAAATTTGTTTTTTTTGGAAAAATGGTAAAAAACTGGAAAAATCCAGGAAAATCAGTTTTTTCGGCATTCTTCGACTCCTTATTCAACATTTTAGGGAGTCTATCATGCATAGGATGTTCTGTGTATAAAATGGAGCATACTTCTTTGCTAAAGAACACGTAATGGAACATTGAGAAAAAAAAAGAAAAAAAAGACGAAATGTCAAGAATAAGGTTCAGGCTTCGAGACCCCCTAGCACCCCTTGGTATTAAGTTATAATTTTCAAACTCGCACCCAAGGTAGAACCCCTTGGTCCAACCATGGCTACCGAAGGAAATTTCTATAAGTGAATTAGGGGGGTCACAGTGGGCCCCTAAATGTCTATTGCATATTTCACCGAGAAAAGGCTTTTGAAGGGAAGCTGCTGCAGTCCTGATGTGAAACAGTGGCCTGATTGGTAGAGTGTTGGACTGCCAACTGGTGGCTGGAGCCAGGGGTCCCGTGTTCGAACCCCAGCACCAGGAAGTTTTTCACTTTTTTTTCCTTTTTTAAAATTCCTTTATTTTGCATTATATTATTTTTTAAATATGTTTTTCGGTATTCTGCAGGCTATTGCATGACAGAAAAATTTGTTTTTTTTGGAGAAATGGTAAAAAACTGGAAAAATCCAGGAAAATCAGTTTTTCTGGCATTCTTCGACTCCTTTTTCAACATTTTAGGGAGTCTATCATGCATAGGATGTTCTGTGTATAAAATGGAGCATATTTCTTTGCTAAAGAACACGTAATGGAACATTGAGAAAAAAAAAAGAAAAAAAAGACGAAATGTCAAAAATAAGGTTCAGGCTTCGAGACCCCCTAGCACCCCTTGGTATTAAGTTATAATTTTCAAACTCGCACCCAAGGTAGAACCCCTTGGTCCAACTATGGCTACCGAAGGAAATTTTTATAAGTGAATTAGGGGGGTCACAGTGGGCCCCTAAATGGCTATTGCATATTTCACCGAGAAAAGGCTTTTGAAGGGAAGCTGCTGCAGTCCTGATGTGAAACAGTGGCCTGATTGGTAGAGTGTTGGACTGCCAACTGGTGGCTGGAGCCAGGGGTCCCGTGTTCGAACACCAGCACCGGGCAGTTTTTCACTTTTTTTTCCTTTTTTTTAATTCCTTTATTTTGCATTATATTAATTTTTTAATGAGTTTTTCGGTATTCTGCAGGCTATTGCATGGCAGTAAAATTTGTTTTTTTTTGGAAAAATGGTAAAAAACTGGAAAAATCCAGGAAAATCAGTTTTTTCGGCATTCTTCGACTCCTTTTTCAACATTTTAGGGAGTCTATCATGCATAGGATGTTCTGTGTATAAAATGGAGCATACTTCTTTGCTAAAGAACACGTAATGGAACATTGAGAAAAAAAAAGAAAAAAAAAAGACGAAATGTCAAGAATAAGGTTCAGGCTTCGAGACCCCCTAGCACCCCTTGGTATTAAGTTATAATTTTCAAACTCGCACCCAAGGTAGAACCCCATGGTCCAACCATGACTACCGAAGGAAATTTTTATAAGTGAATTAGGGGGGTCCCAGTGGGCCCCTAAAGGTCTATTGCATATTTCATCGAGAACAGGCTTTTGAAGGGAAGCTGCTGCAGGCCTGATGTGAAACAGTGGCCTGTTTGGTAGAGTGTTGGACTTATAACTGGTGGCTGGTGCCAGGGTTCAAACCCCAGGACCGAGCTGTTTTTCACTTCTTCTTCCTTTTTTTAAAAATTCCTTTATTTTGCGTTATATTATTTTTTTAATGTGTTTTTCGGTATTCTGCAGGCTATTGCATGGCAGAAAAATTTGCTGTGTATAAAATGGAGTATATTTCTTTGCTAAAGAACACATAATGGAACAATGAGCAAAAAAAAGGGAAAAAAAGACGATATGTCGAGAATAAGGTTCAGGCTTCGAGACCCCCTAGCTCCCCTTGGTTTTCAGTTATAATTTTCAAACTCTCACCCAAGGTAGGTCCCCATGGTCCAACCATGACTACCGAAGGAAATTTTTATAAGTGAATTAGGGGGGTCCCAGTGGGCCCCTAAAGGTCTATTGCATATTTCAACGAGAAAAGGCTTTTGAAGGAAAGCTGCAGTACACCTGATGTGAAACAGTGGACTGTTTGGTAGAATGTTGGACTGTCAACTGGTGGCTGGAGCCTAGGGTCCCGGGTTCGAACCCCAGCACCGGGAAGTTTTTCACTTTTTTTTCCTTTTTTAAAATTCCTTTATTTTGCATTATATTATTTTTTAAAAATGTTTTTCGGTATTCTGCAGGCTATTGCATGGCAGAAAAATTTGTTTTTTTTGGAAAAATGGTAAAAAACTGGAAAAATCCAGGAAAATCAGTTTTTTTGGCATTCTTCGACTCCTTTTGCAACATTTTAGGGAGTCTATCATGCATAGGATGTTCTGTGTATAAAATGGAGCATACTTCTTTGCTAAAGAACACGTAATGGAACATTGAGAAAAAAAAAGACGAAATGTCGAGAATAAGGTTCAGACTTCGAGACCCCCTAGCTCCCCTTGGTGTTAAGTTATAATTTTGAAACTCTTACCCAAGGTAGGTCCACAAGTTCCAACCATGGCAACCGAAGGAAATTTTTATAAGTGATTTAGGGGGGTCCCAGTTGGCCCCTAAAGGTCTATTGCATATTTCATCGAGAACAGGCTTTTGAAGGGAAGCTGCTGCAGGCCTGATGTGAAACAGTGTCCTGTTTGGTAGAGTGTTGGACTGTCAACTGGTGGCTGGAGCCAGGGGTCCCGGGTTAGAACCCCTGGACCGGGCAGTTCTTCCCTTTTTTTTTTCCTTTTTTTTAAAATTCCTTTATTCTGCATTATATTATTTTTTTAATGTGTTTTTCGGTATTCTGCAGGCTATTGCATGGCAGTAAAATTTGTTTTTTTTGGAAAAATGGTAAAAAACTGGAAAAATCCAGGAAAATCAGTTTTTTCGGCATTCTTCGACTCCTTATTCAACATTTTAGGGAGTCTATCATGCATAGGATGTTCTGTGTATAAAATGGAGCATACTTCTTTGCTAAAGAACACGTAATGGAACATTGAGAAAAAAAAAAGAAAAAAAAGACGAAATGTCAAGAATAAGGTTCAGGCTTCGAGACCCCCTAGCACCCCTTGGTATTAAGTTAAAATTTTCAAACTCGCACCCAAGGTAGAACCCCTTGGTCCAACCATGGCTACCGAAGGAAATTTTTATAAGTGAATTAGGGGGGTCCCAGTGGGCCCCTAAAGGTCTATTGCATATTTCAACGAGAAAAGGCTTTTGAAGGAAAGCTGCTGTACACCTGATGTGAAACAGTGGACTGTTTGGTAGAATGTTGGACTGCCAACTGGTGGCTGGAGCCAGGGGTCCCGTGTTCGAACCCCAGCACCGGGCAGTTTTTCACTTTTTTTTAATTCCTTTATTTTGCATTATATTAATTTTTTAATGAGTTTTTCGGTATTCTGCAGGCTATTGCATGGCAGTAAAATTTGCTTTTTTTTGGAAAAATGGTAAAAAACTGGAAAAATCCAGGAAAATCAGTTTTTTCGGCATTCTTCGACTCCTTTTTCAACATTTTAGGGAGTCTATCATGCATAGGATGTTCTGTGTATAAAATGGAGCATACTTCTTTGCTAAAGAACACGTAATGGAACATTGAGAAAAAAAAAGAAAAAAAAAGACGAAATGTTAAGAATAAGGTTCAGGCTTCGAGACCCCCTAGCACCCCTTGGTATTAAGTTATAATTTTCAAACTCGCACCCAAGGTAGAACCCCATGGTCCAACCATGACTACCGAAGGAAATTTTTATAAGTGAATTAGGGGGGTCCCAGTGGGCCCCTAAATGTCTATTGCATATTTCAACGAGAAAAGGCTTTTGAAGGAAAGCTGCTGTACACCTGATGTGAAACAGTGGACTGTTTGGTAGAATGTTGGACTGTTAACTGGTGGCTGGAGCCTGGGGTCCCGGGTTCGAACCCCAGCACCGGGAAGTTTTTCACTTTTTTTTCCTTTTTTAAAATTCCTTTATTTTGCATTATATTATTTTTTAAATATGTTTTTCGGTATTCTGCAGGCTATTGCATGACAGAAAAATTTGTTTTTTTTGGAGAAATGGTAAAAAACTGGAAAAATCCAGGAAAATCAGTTTTTCTGGCATTCTTCGACTCCTTTTTCAACATTTTAGGGAGTCTATCATGCATAGGATGTTCTGTGTATAAAATGGAGCATATTTCTTTGCTAAAGAACACGTAATGGAACATTGAGAAAAAAAAAAGAAAAAAAAAAAGAAATGTCAAGAATAAGGTTCAGGCTTCGAGACCCCCTAGCACCCCTTGGTATTAAGTTATAATTTTCAAACTCGCACCCAAGGTAGAACCCCATGGTCCAACCATGACTACCGAAGGAAATTTTTATAAGTGAATTAGGGGGGTCCCAGTGGGCCCCTAAAGGTCTATTGCATATTTCATCGAGAACAGGCTTTTGAAGGGAAGCTGCTGCAGGCCTGATGTGAAACAGTGGCCTGTTTGGTAGAGTGTTGGACTTATAACTGGTGGCTGGTGCCAGGGTTCGAACCCCAGGACCGAGCTGTTTTTCACTTTTTCTTCCTTTTTTTAAAAATTCCTTTATTTTGCGTTATATTATTTTTTTAATGTGTTTTTCGGTATTCTGCAGGCTATTGCATGGCAGAAAAATTTGCTGTGTATAAAATGGAGTATATTTCTTTGCTAAAGAACACATAATGGAACAATGAGCAAAAAAAAGGGAAAAAAAGACGATATGTCGAGAATAAGGTTCAGGCTTCGAGACCCCCTAGCTCCCCTTGGTTTTCAGTTATAATTTTCAAACTCTCACCCAAGGTAGGTCCCCATGGTCCAACCATGACTACCGAAGGAAATTTTTATAAGTGAATTAGGGGGGTCCCAGTGGGCCCCTAAAGGTCTATTGCATATTTCAACGAGAAAAGGCTTTTGAAGGAAAGCTGCAGTACACCTTATGTGAAACAGTGGACTGTTTGGTAGAATGTTGGACTGTCAACTGGTGGCTGGAGCCTAGGGTCCCGGGTTCGAACCCCAGCACCGGGAAGTTTTTCACTTTTTTTTCCTTTTTTAAAATTCCTTTATTTTGCATTATATTATTTTTTAAAAATGTTTTTCGGTATTCTGCAGGCTATTGCATGGCAGAAAAATTTGTTTTTTTTGGAAAAATGGTAAAAAACTGGAAAAATCCAGGAAAATCAGTTTTTTTGGCATTCTTCGACTCCTTTTGCAACATTTTAGGGAGTCTATCATGCATAGGATGTTCTGTGTATAAAATGGAGCATACTTCTTTGCTAAAGAACACGTAATGGAACATTGAGAAAAAAAAAGACGAAATGTCGAGAATAAGGTTCAGACTTCGAGACCCCCTAGCTCCCCTTGGTGTTAAGTTATAATTTTGAAACTCGCACCCAAGGTAGGTCCACAAGTTCCAACCATGGCAACCGAAGGAAATTTTTATAAGTGATTTAGGGGGGTCCCAGTTGGCCCCTAAAGGTCTATTGCATATTTCATCGAGACCAGGCTTTTGAAGGGAAGCTGCTGCAGGCCTGATGTGAAACAGTGTCCTGTTTGGTAGAGTGTTGGACTGTCAACTGGCGGCTGGAGCCAGGGGTCCCGGGTTAGAACCCCTGGACCGGGCAGTTCTTCCCTTTTTTTTTCCTTTTTTTTAAAATTCCTTTATTCTGCATTATATTATTTTTTTAATGTGTTTTTCGGTATTCTGCAGGCTATTGCATGGCAGTAAAATTTGTTTTTTTTGGAAAAATGGTAAAAAACTGGAAAAATCCAGGAAAATCAGTTTTTTCGGCATTCTTCGACTCCTTATTCAACATTTTAGGGAGTCTATCATGCATAGGATGTTCTGTGTATAAAATGGAGCATACTTCTTTGCTAAAGAACACGTAATGGAACATTGAGAAAAAAAAAAGAAAAAAAAGACGAAATGTCAAGAATAAGGTTCAGGCTTCGAGACCCCCTAGCACCCCTTGGTATTAAGTTAAAATTTTCAAACTCGCACCCAAGGTAGAACCCCTTGGTCCAACCATGGCTACCGAAGGAAATTTTTATAAGTGAATTAGGGGGGTCCCAGTGGGCCCCTAAAGGTCTATTGCATATTTCAACGAGAAAAGGCTTTTGAAGGAAAGCTGCTGTACACCTGATGTGAAACAGTGGACTGTTTGGTAGAATGTTGGACTGCCAACTGGTGGCTGGAGCCAGGGATCCCGTGTTCGAACCCCAGCACCGGGCAGTTTTTCACTTTTTTTTAATTCCTTTATTTTGCATTATATTAATTTTTTAATGAGTTTTTCGGTATTCTGCAGGCTATTGCATGGCAGTAAAATTTGTTTTTTTTTGGAAAAATGGTAAAAAACTGGAAAAATCCAGGAAAATCAGTTTTTTCGGCATTCTTCGACTCCTTTTTCAACATTTTAGGGAGTCTATCATGCATAGGATGTTCTGTGTATAAAATGGAGCATACTTCTTTGCTAAAGAACACGTAATGGAACATTGAGAAAAAAAAAGAAAAAAAAAGACGAAATGTCAAGAATAAGGTTCAGGCTTCGAGACCCCCTAGCACCCCTTGGTATTAAGTTATAATTTTCAAACTCGCACCCAAGGTAGAACCCCATGGTCCAACCATGACTACCGAAGGAAATTTTTATAAGTGAATTAGGGGGGTCCCAGTGGGCCCCTAAATGTCTATTGCATATTTCAACGAGAAAAGGCTTTTGAAGGAAAGCTGCTGTACACCTGATGTGAAACAGTGGACTGTTTGGTAGAATGTTGGACTGTCAACTGGTGGCTGGAGCCTGGGGTCCCGGGTTCGAACCCCAGCACCGGGAAGTTTTTCACTTTTTTTTCCTTTTTTAAAATTCCTTTATTTTGCATTATATTATTTTTTAAATATGTTTTTCGGTATTCTGCAGGCTATTGCATGGCAGAAAAATTTGTTTTTTTTGGAGAAATGGTAAAAAACTGGAAAAATCCAGGAAAATCAGTTTTTTTGGCATTCTTCGACTCCTTTTGCAACATTTTAGGGAGTCTATCATGCATAAGATGTTCTGTGTATAAAATGGAGCATATTTCTTTGCTAAAGAACATGTAATGGAACATTGAGAAAAAAAAAAGAAAAAAAAGACGAAATGTCAAGAATAAGGTTCAGGCTTCGAGACCCCCTAGCACCCCTTGGTATTAAGTTATAAATTTCAAACTCGCACCCAAGGTAGAACCCCTTGGTCCAACCATGGCTACCGAAGGAAATTTTTATAAGTGAATGCTTATATGTGAAGGTCGAACCCCAGGACCGGGCAGTTTTTCACTTTTTTTTCTTTTTTTTAAAATTCCTTTATTTTGCATTATATTATTTTTTTAATGTGTTTTTCGGTATTCTGCAGGTTCCTGCATGGCAGAAAAATTAATTTTTTTTTGGTAAAATGGGAAAAAACTGGAAAAATCAAGGAAAATTAGTTTTTTTGTTATTTTTCAAATCCTTTTGCAAAATTTTAGGGAGTCTATCATGCATAGGGTGTTCTGTGTATAAAATGGAATATACTTCTTTGATAAAGAATACTTAATGGAACAATGTTTAAAAAAAGACGAAATGTCGAGAATAAGGTTCAGGCTTCGAGACCCCTTAGCTCCCCTTGGTTTTAAGTTATAATTTTCAAACTCGCAACCAAGGTAGTTCCCCATGGTCCAACTATGGCAACCGAAGGAAATTTTTATAAGTGATTTAGGGGGGTCCCAGTTGGCCCCTAAAGGTCTATTGCATATTTCATCGAGAAAAGGCTTTTGAAGGGAAGCTGCTGCAGGCCTGATGTGAAACAGTGGCCTGATTGGTAGAGTGTTAGACTTATAACTGGTGGCTGGAGCTAGGGGTCCCGGTTTCGAATTCCAGGACCGGGCAGTGTTTCACTTTTTTTTCTTTTTTTTAAAATTCCTTTATTTTGCATTATATTATTTTTTTAATGTGTTTTTCGGTATTCTGCAGGCTATTGCATGGCAGTAAAATTTGTTTTTTTTTTGGAAAAATGGTAAAAAACAGGAAAAATCCAGGAAAATCAGTTTTTTCGGCATTCTTCGACTCCTTTTGCAACATTTTAGGGAGTCTATCATGCATAGAATGTTCTGTGTATAAAATGGAGCATATTTCTTTGCTAAAGAACAAGTAATGGAACAATGAGAAAAAAAAAGACGAAATGTCGAGAATAAGGTTCAGGCTTCGAGACCCCCTAGCTCCCCTTGGTTTTAAGTTATAAATTTCAAACTCGCACCCCAGGTAGGTCCCCATGGTCCAACCACAGCTACCGAAGGAAATTTTTATAAGTGAATGCTTATATGTGAAGGTCGAACCCCAGGACCGGGCAGTTTTTCACTTTTTTTTCTTTTTTTTAAAATTCCTTTATTTTGCATTATATTATTTTTTTAATGTGTTTTTCGGTATTCTGCAGGTTCCTGCATGGCAGAAAAAGTAATTTTTTTTTGGTAAAATGGGAAAAAACTGGAAAAATGAAGGAAAATTAGTTTTTTTGTTATTTTTCAAATCCTTTTGCAAAATTTTAGGGAGTCTATCATGCATAGGGTGTTCTGTGTATAAAATGGAATATACTTCTTTGATAAAGAATACTTAATGGAACAATGTTTAAAAAAAGACGAAATGTCGAGAATAAGGTTCAGGCTTCGGGACCCCTTAGCTCCCCTTGGTTTTAAGTTATAATTTTCAAACTCGCAACCAAGGTAGGTCCCCATGGTCCAACTATGGCAACCGAAGGAAATTTTTATAAGTGATTTAGGGGGGTCCCAGTTGGCCCCTAAAGGTCTATTGCTTTTGAAGGGAAGCTGCTGCAGGCCTGATGTGAAACAGTGTCCTGTTTGGTAGAGTGTTGGACTGTCAACTGGTGGCTGGAGTCAGGGGTCCCGGGTTCGAATAAGGTTCAGGCTTCGAGACCCCCTAGCACCCCTTGGTATTAAGTTATAATTCTCAAACTCGCACCCAAGTTAGAACCCCATGGTCCAACCATGACAACCGAAGGAAATTTTTATAAGTGAATTAGGGGGGTCCCAGTGGGCCCCTAAAGGTCTATTGCATATTTCAACGAGAAAAGGCTTTTGAAGGAAAGCTGCTGTACACCTGATGTGAAACAGTGGACTGTTTGGTAGAATGTTGGACTGTCTACTGGTGGCTGGAGCCTGGGGTCCCGGGTTCGAACCCCAGCACCGGGAAGTTTTTCACTTTTTTTTCCTCTTTTAAAATTCCTTTATTTTGCATTATATTATTTTTTAAATATGTTTTTCGGTATTCTGCAGGCTATTGCATGGCAGAAAAATTTGTTTTTTTTTGGAGAAATGGTAAAAAACTGGAAAAATCCAGGAAAATCAGTTTTTTTGGCATTCTTCAACTCCTTTTGCAACATTTTAGGGAGTCTATCATGCATAGGATGTTCTGTGTATAAAATGGAGCATATTTCTTTGCTAAAGAACACGTAATGGAACATTGAGAAAAAAAAAAAGAAAAAAAAGGCGAAATGTCAAAAATAAGGTTCAGGCTTCGAGACCCCCTAGCACCCCTTGGTATTAAGTTATAATTTTCAAACTCGCAACCAAGGTAGAACCCCTTGGTCCAACCATGGCTACCGAAGGAAATTTTTATAAGTGAATTAGGGGGGTCACAGTGGGCCCTTAAATGTCTATTGCATATTTCACCGAGAAAAGGCTTTTGAAGGGAAGCTGCTGCAGTCCTGATGTGAAACAGTGGCCTGATTGGTAGAGTGTTGGACTGCCAACTGGTGGCTGGAGCCAGGGGTCCCGTGTTCGAACCCCAGCACCGGGCAGTTTTTCACTTTTTTTTCCTTTTTTTTAATTCCTTTATTTTGCATTATATTAATTTTTTAATGAGTTTTTCGGTATTCTGCAGGCTATTGCATGGCAGTAAAATTTGTTTTTTTTGGAAAAATGGTAAAAAACTGGAAAAATCCAGGAAAATCAGTTTTTTCGGCATTCTTCGACTCCTTTTTCAACATTTTAGGGAGTCTATCATGCATAGGATGTTCTGTGTATAAAATGGAGCATACTTCTTTGCTAAAGAACACGTAATGAAACATTGAGAAAAAAAAAGAAAAAAAAAGACGAAATGTTGAGAAAAAGGTTCAGGCTTCGAGACCCCCTAGCTCCCCTTGGTATTAAGTTAAAATTTTCAAACTCGCACCCAAGGTAGGTCCCCATGGTCCAACCATGGCTACCGAAGGAAATTTTTATAAGTGATTTAGGGGGGTCCCAGTGGGCCCCTAAAGGTCTATTGCATATTTCAACGAGAAAAGGCTTTTGAAGGAAAGCTGCTGTACACCTGATGTGAAACAGTGGACTGTTTGGTAGAATGTTGGACTGTCAACTGGTGGCTGGAGCCTGGGGTCCCGGGTTCAAACCCCAGCACTGGGAAGTTTTTCACTTTTTTTTCCTTTTTTAAAATTCCTTTATTTTGCATTATATTATTTTTTAAATATGTTTTTCGGTATTCTGCAGGCTATTGCATGACAGAAAAATTTGTTTTTTTTGGAGAAATGGTAAAAAACTGGAAAAATCCAGGAAAATCAGTTTTTTTGGCATTCTTCGACTCCTTTTGCAACATTTTAGGGAGTCTATCATGCATAGGATGTTCTGTGTATAAAATGGAGCATATTTCTTTGCTAAAGAACACGTAATGGAACATTGAGAAAAAAAAGAAAAAAAAGACGAAATGTCGAGAATAAGGTTCAGGCTTCGAGACCCCCTAGCTCCCCTTGGTTTTAAGTTATAAATTTCAAACTCGCACCCCAGGTAGGTCCCCATGGTCCAACCACAGCTACCGAAGGAAATTTTTATAAGTGAATGCTTATATGTGAAGGTCGAACCCCAGGACCGGGCAGTTTTTAACTTTTTTTTCTTTTTTTTAAAATTCCTTTATTTTGCATTATATTATTTTTTTAATGTGTTTTTCGGTATTCTGCAGGTTCCTGCATGACAGAAAAATTAATTTTTTTTTGGTAAAATGGGAAAAAACTGGAAAAATCAAGGAAAATTAGTTTTTTTGTTATTTTTCAAATCCTTTTGCAAAATATTAGGGAGTCTATCATGCATAGGGTGATCTGTGTATAAAATGGAATATACTTCTTTGATAAAGAATACTTAATGGAACAATGTTTAAAAAAAGACGAAATGTCGAGAATAAGGTTCAGGCTTCGAGACCCCTTAGCTCCCCTTGGTTTTAAGTTATAATTTTCAAACTCGCAACCAAGGTAGGTCCCCATGGTCCAACTATGGCAACCGAAGGAAATTTTTATAAGTGATTTAGGGGGGTCCCAGTTGGCCCCTAAAGGTCTATTGCATATTTCATCGAGAACAGGCTTTTGAAGGGAAGCTGCTGCAGGCCTGATGTGAAACAGTGTCCTGATTGGTAGAGTGTTGGACAGCCAACTGGTGGCTGGAGCCAGGGGTCCCGTGTTCGAACCCCAGCACCGGGCAGTTTTTCACTTTTTTTTCCTTTTTTTTAATTCCTTTATTTTGCATTATATTAATTTTTTAATGAGTTTTTCGGTATTCTGCAGGCTATTGCATGGCAGTAAAATTTGTTTTTTTTTGGAAAAATGGTAAAAAACTGGAAAAATCCAGGAAAATCAGTTTTTTCGGCATTCTTCGACTCCTTTTTCAACATTTTAGGGAGTCTATCATGCATAGGATGTTCTGTGTATAAAATGGAGCATACTTCTTTGCTAAAGAACACGTAATGAAACATTGAGAAAAAAAAAGAAAAAAAAAGACGAAATGTTGAGAAAAAGGTTCAGGCTTCGAGACCCCCTAGCTCCCCTTGGTATTAAGTTAAAATTTTCAAACTCGCACCCAAGGTAGGTCCCCATGGTCCAACCATGGCTACCGAAGGAAATTTTTATAAGTGATTTAGGGGGGTCCCAGTGGGCCCCTAAAGGTCTATTGCATATTTCAACGAGAAAAGGCTTTTGAAGGAAAGCTGCTGTACACCTAATGTGAAACAGTGGACTGTTTGGTAGAATGTTGGACTGTCAACTGGTGGCTGGAGCCTGGGGTCCCGGGTTCAAACCCCAGCACTGGGAAGTTTTTCACTTTTTTTTCCTTTTTTAAAATTCCTTTATTTTGCATTATATTATTTTTTAAATATGTTTTTCGGTATTCTGCAGGCTATTGCATGACAGAAAAATTTGTTTTTTTTGGAGAAATGGTAAAAAACTTAAAAAATCCAGGAAAATCAGTTTTTTTGGCATTCTTCGACTCCTTTTGCAACATTTTAGGGAGTCTATCATGCATAGGATGTTCTGTGTATAAAATGGAGCATATTTCTTTGCTAAAGAACACGTAATGGAACATTGAGAAAAAAAAGAAAAAAAAGACGAAATGTCGAGAATAAGGTTCAGGCTTCGAGACCCCCTAGCTCCCCTTGGTTTTAAGTTATAAATTTCAAACTCGCACCCCAGGTAGGTCCCCATGGTCCAACCACAGCTACCGAAGGAAATTTTTATAAGTGAATGCTTATATGTGAAGGTCGAACCCCAGGACCGGGCAGTTTTTAACTTTTTTTTCTTTTTTTTAAAATTCCTTTATTTTGCATTATATTATTTTTTTAATGTGTTTTTCGGTATTCTGCAGGTTCCTGCATGGCAGAAAAATTAATTTTTTTTTGGTAAAATGGGAAAAAACTGGAAAAATCAAGGAAAATTAGTTTTTTTGTTATTTTTCAAATCCTTTTGCAAAATATTAGGGAGTCTATCATGCATAGGGTGTTCTGTGTATAAAATGGAATATACTTCTTTGATAAAGAATACTTAATGGAACAATGTTTAAAAAAAGACGAAATGTCGAGAATAAGGTTCAGGCTTCGAGACCCCTTAGCTCCCCTTGGTTTTAAGTTATAATTTTCAAACTCGCAACCAAGGTAGGTCCCCATGGTCCAACTATGGCAACCGAAGGAAATTTTTATAAGTGATTTAGGGGGGTCCCAGTTGGCCCCTAAAGGTCTATTGCATATTTCATCGAGAACAGGCTTTTGAAGGGAAGCTGCTGCAGGCCTGATGTGAAACAGTGTCCTGATTGGTAGAGTGTTGGACTGCCAACTGGTGGCTGGAGCCAGGGGTCCCGTGTTCGAACCCCAGCACCGGGCAGTTTTTCACTTTTTTTTCCTTTTTTTTAATTCCTTTATTTTGCATTATATTAATTTTTTAATGAGTTTTTCGGTATTCCGCAGGCTATTGCATGGCAGTAAAATTTGTTTTTTTTTGGAAAAATGGTAAAAAACTGGAAAAATCCAGGAAAATCAGTTTTTTCGGCATTCTTCGACTCCTTTTTCAACATTTTAGGGAGTCTATCATGCATAGGATGTTCTGTGTATAAAATGGAGCATACTTCTTTGCTAAAGAACACGTAATGAAACATTGAGGAAAAAAAAGAAAAAAAAAGACGAAATGTTGAGAAAAAGGTTCAGGCTTCGAGACCCCCTAGCTCCCCTTGGTATTAAGTTAAAATTTTCAAACTCGCACCCAAGGTAGGTCCCCATGGTCCAACCATGGCTACCGAAGGAAATTTTTATAAGTGATTTAGGGGGGTCCCAGTGGGCCCCTAAAGGTCTATTGCATATTTCAACGAGAAAAGGCTTTTGAAGGAAAGATTCTGTACACCTGATGTGAAACAGTGGACTGTTTGGTAGAATGTTGGACTGTCAACTGGTGGCTGGAGATTGGGGTCCCGGGTTCAAACCCCAGCACTGGGAAGTTTTTCACTTTTTTTTCCTTTTTTAAAATTCCTTTATTTTGCATTATATTATTTTTTAAATATGTTTTTCGGTATTCTGCAGGCTATTGCATGACAGAAAAATTTGTTTTTTTTGGAGAAATGGTAAAAAACTGGAAAAATCCAGGAAAATCAGTTTTTTTGGCATTCTTCGACTCCTTTTGCAACATTTTAGGGAGTCTATCATGCATAGGATGTTCTGTGTATAAAATGGAGCATATTTCTTTGCTAAAGAACACGTAATGGAACATTGAGAAAAAAAAGAAAAAAAAGACGAAATGTCGAGAATAAGGTTCAGGCTTCGAGACCCCCTAGCTCCCCTTGGTTTTAAGTTATAAATTTCAAACTCGCACCCCAGGTAGGTCCCCATGGTCCAACCACAGCTACCGAAGGAAATTTTTATAAGTGAATGCTTATATGTGAAGGTCGAACCCCAGGACCGGGCAGTTTTTAACTTTTTTTTCTTTTTTTTAAAATTCCTTTATTTTGCATTATATTATTTTTTTAATGTGTTTTTCGGTATTCTGCAGGTTCCTGCATGGCAGAAAAATTAATTTTTTTTTGGTAAAATGGGAAAAAACTGGAAAAATCAAGGAAAATTAGTTTTTTTGTTATTTTTCAAATCCTTTTGCAAAATATTAGGGAGTCTATCATGCATAGGGTGTTCTGTGTATAAAATGGAATATACTTCTTTGATAAAGAATACTTAATGGAACAATGTTTAAAAAAAGACGAAATGTCGAGAATAAGGTTCAGGCTTCGAGACCCCCTAGCACCCCTTGGTATTAAGTTATAATTTTCAAACTCGCACCCAAGGTAGAACCCCATGGTCCAACCATGACTACCGAAGGAAATTTTTATAAGTGAATTAGGGGGGTCCCAGTGGGCCCCTAAAGGTCTATTGCATATTTCAACGAGAAAAGGCTTTTGAAGGAAAGCTGCTGTACACCTGATGTGAAACAGTGGACTGTTTGGTAGAATGTTGGACTGTCAACTGGTGGCTGGAGCCTGGGGTCCCGGGTTCGAACCCCAGCACCGGGCAGTTTTTCACTTTTTTTTCCTTTTTTTTAATTCCTTTATTTTGCATTATATTATTTTTTAAATATGTTTTTCGGTATTCTGCAGGCTATTGCATGGCAGAAAAATTTGTTTTTTTTGGAGAAATGGTAAAAAACTGGAAAAATCCAGGAAAATCAGTTTTTTTGGCATTCTTCGACTCCTTTTGCAACATTTTAGGGAGTCTATCATGCATAGGATGTTCTGTGTATAAAATGGAGCATATTTCTTTGCTAAAGAACACGTAATGGAACATTGAGAAAAAAAAGACGAAATGTCAAGAATAAGGTTCAGGCTTCGAGACCCCCTAGCACCCCTTGGTATTAAGTCATAATTTTCAAACTCGCTCCCAAGGTAGAACCCCATGGTCCAACCATGAATACCGAAGGAAATTTTTATAAGTGAATTAGGGGGGTCCCAGTGGGCCCCTAAAGGTCTATTGCATATTTCAACGAGAAAAGGCTTTTGAAGGAAAGCTGCTGTACACCTGATGTGAAACAGTGGACTGTTTGGTAGAATGTTGGACTGTCAACTGGTGGCTGGAGAATGGGGTCCCGGGTTCGAACCCCAGCACCGGGAAGTTTTTCACTTTTTTTTCCTTTTTTAAAATTCCTTTATTTTGAATTATATTATTTTTTAAATATGTTTTTCGGTATTCTGCAGGCTATTGCATGGCAGAAAAATTTGTTTTTTATTGGAGAAATGGTAAAAAACTGGAAAAATCCGGGAAAATCAGTTTTTTGGGCATTCTTCGACTCCTTTTGCAACATTTTAGGGAGTCTATCATGCATAGGATGTTCTGTGTATAAAATGGAGCATATTTCTTTGCTAAAGAACACGTAATGGAACATTGAGAAAAAAAAAAGAAAAAAAAAGACGAAATGTCAAAAATAAGGTTCAGGCTTCGAGACCCCCTAGCACCCCTTGGTATTAAGTTATAATTTTCAAACTCGCACCCAAGGTAGAACCCCTTGGTCCAACCATGGCTACCGAAGGATATTTTTATAAGTGAATTAGGGGGGTCACAGTGGGCCTCTAAATGTCTATTGCATATTTCACCGAGAAAAGGCTTTTGAAGGGAAGCTGCTGCAGTCCTGATGTGAAACAGTGGCCTGATTGGTAGAGTGTTGGACTGCCAACTGGTGGCTGGAGCCAGGGGTCCCGTGTTCGAACCCCAGCACCGGGCAGTTTTTCACTTTTTTTTCCTTTTTTTTTAATTCCTTTATTTTGCATTATATTAATTTTTTAATGAGTTTTTCGGTATTCTGCAGGCTATTGCATGGCAGTAAAATTTGTTTTTTTTTGGAAAAATGGTAAAAAACTGGAAAAATCCAGGAAAATCAGTTTTTTCGGCATTCTTCGACTCATTTTTCAACATTTTAGGGAGTCTATCATGCATAGGATGTTCTGTGTATAAAATGGAGCATACTTCTTTGCTAAAGAACACGTAATGGAACATTGAGAAAAAAAAAGAAAAAAAAAAGACGAAATGTCAAGAATAAGGTTCAGGCTTCGAGACCCCCTAGCACCCCTTGGTATTAAGTTATAATTTTCAAACTCGCACCCAAGGTAGAACCCCATGGTCCAACCATGACTACCGAAGGAAATTTTTATAAGTGAATTAGGGGGTCCCAGTGGGCCCCTAAAGGTCTATTGCATATTTCAACGAGAAAAGGCTTTTGAAGGAAAGCTGGTGTACACCTGATGTGAAACAGTGGACTGTTTGGTAGAATGTTGGACTGTCAACTGGTGGCTGGAGCCTGGGGTCCCGGGTTCGAACCCCAGCACCGGGATGTTTTTCACTTTTTTTTCCTTTTTTAAAATTCCTTTATTTTGCATTATATTATTTTTTAAATATGTTTTTCGGTATTCTGCAGGCTATTGCATGGCAGTAAAATTTGTTTTTTTTTGGAAAAATGGTAAAAAACTGGAAAAATCCAGGAAAATCAGTTTTTTCGGCATTCTTCGACTCCTTTTTCAACATTTTAGGGAGTCTATCATGCATAGGATGTTCTGTGTATAAAATGGAGCATACTTCTTTGCTAAAGAACACGTAATGAAACATTGAGAAAAAAAAAGAAAAAAAAAGACGAAATGTTGAGAAAAAGGTTCAGGCTTCGAGACCCCCTAGCTCCCCTTGGTATTAAGTTAAAATTTTCAAACTCGCACCCAAGGTAGGTCCCCATGGTCCAACCATGGCTACCGAAGGAAATTTTTATAAGTGATTTAGGGGGGTCCCAGTGGGCCCCTAAAGGTCTATTGCATATTTCAACGAGAAAAGGCTTTTGAAGGAAAGCTGCTGTACACCTGATGTGAAACAGTGGACTGTTTGGTAGAATGTTGGACTGTCAACTGGTGGCTGGAGCCTGGGGTCCCGGGTTCAAACCCCAGCACTGGGAAGTTTTTCACTTTTTTTTCCTTTTTTAAAATTCCTTTATTTTGCATTATATTATTTTTTAAATATGTTTTTCGGTATTCTGCAGGCTATTGCATGACAGAAAAATTTGTTTTTTTTGGAGAAATGGTAAAAAACTGGAAAAATCCAGGAAAATCAGTTTTTTTGGCATTCTTCGACTCCTTTTGCAACATTTTAGGGAGTCTATCATGCATAGGATGTTCTGTGTATAAAATGGAGCATATTTCTTTGCTAAAGAACACGTAATGGAACATTGAGAAAAAAAAGAAAAAAAAGACGAAATGTCGAGAATAAGGTTCAGGCTTCGAGACCCCCTAGCTCCCCTTGGTTTTAAGTTATAAATTTCAAACTCGCACCCCAGGTAGGTCCCCATGGTCCAAACACAGCTACCGAAGGAAATTTTTATAAGTGAATGCTTATATGTGAAGGTCGAACCCCAGGACCGGGCAGTTTTTAACTTTTTTTTCTTTTTTTAAAATTCCTTTATTTTGCATTATATTATTTTTTTAATGTGTTTTTTGGTATTCTGCAGGTTCCTGCATGGCAGAAAAATTAATTTTTTTTTGGTAAAATGGGAAAAAACTGGAAAAATCAAGGAAAATTAGTTTTTTTGTTATTTTTCAAATCCTTTTGCAAAATATTAGGGAGTCTATCATGCATAGGGTGTTCTGTGTATAAAATGGAATATACTTCTTTGATAAAGAATACTTAATGGAACAATGTTTAAAAAAAGACGAAATGTCGAGAATAAGGTTCAGGCTTCGAGACCCCTTAGCTCCCCTTGGTTTTAAGTTATAATTTTCAAACTCGCAACCAAGGTAGGTCCCCATGGTCCAACTATGGCAACCGAAGGAAATTTTTATAAGTGATTTAGGGGGGTCCCAGATGGCCCCTAAAGGTCTATTGCATATTTCATCGAGAACAGGCTTTTGAAGGGAAGCTGCTGCAGGCCTGATGTGAAACAGTGTCCTGTTTGGTAGAGTGTTGGACTGTCAACTGGTGGCTGGAGCCAGGGGACCCGGGTTCGAACCCCTGGACCGGGCAGTTCTTCACTTTTTTTTTCCTTTTTTTTAAAATTCCTTTATTCTGCATTATATTATTTTTTTAATGTGTTTTTCGGTATTCTGCAGGCTATTGCATGGCAGTAAAATTTGTTTTTTTTGGAAAAATGGTAAAAAACTGGAAAAATCCAGGAAAATCAGTTTTTTCGGCATTCTTCGACTCCTTTTTCAACATTTTAGGGAGTCTATCATGCATAGGATGTTCTGTGTATAAAATGGAGCATACTTCTTTGCTAAAGAACACGTAATGGAACATTGAGAAAAAAAAAGAAAAAAAAAGACGAAATGTCAAGAATAAGGTTCAGGCTTCGAGACCCCCTAGCACCCCTTGGTATTAAGTTATAATTTTCAAACTCGCACCCAAGGTAGAACCCCATGGTCCAACCATGACTACCGAAGGAAATTTTTATAAGTGAATTAGGGGGGTCCCAGTGGGCCCCTAAAGGTCTATTGCATATTTCAACGAGAAAAGGCTTTTGAAGGAAAGCTGCTGTACACCTGATGTGAAACAGTGGACTGTTTGGTAGAATGTTGGACTGTCAACTGGTGGCTGGAGCCTGGGGTCCCGGGTTCGAACCCCAGCACCGGGAAGTTTTTCACTTTTTTTTCCTTTTTTAAAATTCCTTTATTTTGCATTATATTCTTTTTTTAAATATGTTTTTCGGTATTCTGCAGGCTATTGCATGGCAGAAAAATTTGTTTTTTTTGGAGAAATGGTAAAAAACTGGAAAAATCCAGGAAAATCAGTTTTTTTGGCATTCTTCGACTCCTTTTGCAACATTTTAGGGAGTCTATCATGCATAGGATGTTCTGTGTATAAAATGGAGCATATTTCTTTGCTAAAGAACACGTAATGGAACATTGAGAAAAAAAAGAAAAAAAAGACGAAATGTCAAGAATAAGGTTCAGGCTTCGAGACCCCCTAGCACCCCTTGGTATTAAGTCATAATTTTCAAACTCGCTCCCAAGGTAGAACCCCATGGTCCAACCATGAATACCGAAGGAAATTTTTATAAGTGAATTAGGGGGGTCCCAGTGGGCCCCTAAAGGTCTATTGCATATTTCAACGAGAAAAGGCTTTTGAAGGAAAGCTGCTGTACACCTGATGTGAAACAGTGGACTGTTTGGTAGAATGTTGGACTGTCAACTGGTGGCTGGAGAATGGGGTCCCGGGTTCGAACCCCAGCACCGGGAAGTTTTTCACTTTTTTTTCCTTTTTTAAAATTCCTTTATTTTGAATTATATTATTTTTTAAATATGTTTTTCGGTATTCTGCAGGCTATTGCATGGCAGAAAAATTTGTTTTTTATTGGAGAAATGGTAAAAAACTGGAAAAATCCGGGAAAATCAGTTTTTTGGGCATTCTTCGACTCCTTTTGCAACATTTTAGGGAGTCTATCATGCATAGGATGTTCTGTGTATAAAATGGAGCATATTTCTTTGCTAAAGAACACGTAATGGAACATTGAGAAAAAAAAAAGAAAAAAAAAGACGAAATGTCAAAAATAAGGTTCAGGCTTCGAGACCCCCTAGCACCCCTTGGTATTAAGTTATAATTTTCAAACTCGCACCCAAGGTAGAACCCCATGGTCCAACCATGACTACCGAAGGAAATTTTTATAAGTGAATTAGGGGGTCCCAGTGGGCCCCTAAAGGTCTATTGCATATTTCAACGAGAAAAGGCTTTTGAAGGGAAGCTGCTGCAGTCCTGATGTGAAACAGTGGCCTGTTTGGTAGAGTGTTGGACTTATAACTGGAGGCTGGTGCCAGGGGTCCCGGGTTCGAACCCAAGGACCGAGCTGTTTTTCACTTTTTCTTCCTTTTTTTAAAAATTCCTTTATTTTGTATTATATTATTTTTTTAATGTGTTTTTCGGTATTCTGCAGGCTATTGCATGGCAGAAAAATTTGCTTTTTTTTGGAAAAATGGTAAAAAACTGGAAAAATCCAGGAAAATCAGTTTTTTTGGCATTCTTCGACTCTTTTTGCAACATTTTAGGGAGTCTATCAAGCATAGGATGTTCTGTGTATAAAATGGAGCATATTTCTTTGCTAAAGAACACGTAATGGAACAATGAGAAAAAAAAAGAAAAAAAAAGACGAAACGTCGAGAATAAGGTTCAGGCTTCGAGACCCCTTAGCCCCCCTTGGTTTTAAGTTATAATTTTCAAACTCTCACCCAAGGTAGGTCCCCATGGTCCAACCATGACTACCGGAGGAAATTTTTATAAGTGAATTAAGGGGGTCCCAGTGGGCCCCTAAAGGTCTATTGCATATTTCAACGAGAAAAGGCTTTTGAAGGAAAGCTGCTGTACACCTGATGTGAAACAGTGAACTGTTCTGTAGAATGTTGGACTGTTAACTGGTGGCTGGAGCCTGGGGTCCCGGTTTCAAACCCCAGAACCGGGCAGTTCTTCACTTTTTTTTTCCTTTTTTAAAAATTCCTTTATTCTGCATTATATTATTTTTTTAATGTGTTTTTCGGCATTCTGCAGGTTCCTGCATGGCAGTAAAATTAATTTTTTTTTTGGTAAAATGGGAAAAAACTGGAAAAATCAAGGAAAAATCAGTTTTTTTTTGTCATTTTTCGAATCCTTTTGCAACATTTTAGGGAGTCTATAATGCATAGGGTGTTCTGTGTATAAAATGGAGTATATTTCTTTGATAAAGAACACTTAATGGAACAATGAGCAAAAAAAAAATAGGAAATGTCGAGAATAAGGTTCAGGCTTCGAGACCCCCTACAACCCCTTGGTATTAAGTTATAATTTTCAAACTCGCACCCAAGGTAGAACCCCTTGGTCCAATCATGGCTACCGAAGAAAATTTTTATAAGTGAATTAGGGGGGTCACAGCGGGCCCCTAAATGTCTATTGCATATTTCACCGAGAAAAGGCTTTTGAAGGGAAGCTGCTGCAGTCCTGATGTGAAACAGTGGACTGATTGGTAGAGTGTTGGACTGCCAACTGGTGGCTGGAGCCAGGGGTCCCGTGTTCGAACCCCAGCACCGGGCAGTTTTTCACTTTTTTTTCCTTTTTTTTAATTCCTTTATTTTGCATTATATTAATTTTTTAATGAGTTTTTCGGTATTCTGCAGGCTATTGCATGGCAGAAAAATTTGTTTTTTTTGGAGAAATGGTAAAAAACTGGAAAAATCCAGGAAAATCAGTTTTTTTGGCATTCTTCGACTCCTTTTGCAACATTTTAGGGAGTCTATCATGCATAGGATGTTCTGTGTATAAAATGGAGCATATTTCTTTGCTAAAGAACACGTAATGGAACATTGAGAAAAAAAAAAGAAAAAAAAGACGAAATGTCAAGAATAAGGTTCAGGCTTCGAGACCCCCTAGCACCCCTTGGTATTAAGTTATAATTTTCAAACGCGCACCCAAGGTAGAACCCCTTGGTCCAACCATGGCTACCGAAGGAAATTTTTATAAGTGAATTAGGGGGGTCACAGTGGGCCCCTAATT
Organism: Parasteatoda lunata; assembly: GCA_949128135.1. Classification (NCBI taxonomy): domain Eukaryota; kingdom Metazoa; phylum Arthropoda; class Arachnida; order Araneae; family Theridiidae; genus Parasteatoda; species Parasteatoda lunata. Next base: position 82,581,621 of record OX421978.1, read on the forward strand.
GTCTATTGCATATTTCACCGAGAAAAGGCTTTTGAAGGGAAGCTGCTGCAGGCCTGATGTGAAACAGTGGCCTGATTGGTAGAGTGTTGGACTGCCAACTGGTGGCTGGAGCCAGGGGTCCCGTGTTCGAACCCCAGCACCGAGAAGTTTTTCACTTTTTTTTCCTTCCTTTATTTTGCATTATATTAATTTTTTAATGAGTTTTTCGGTATTCTGCAGGCTCCTGCTTGGCAGAAAAATGTGGTTTTTTTTTGGAAAAATGGGAAAGTACAGGAAAAATCAAGGAAAATCAGTTTTTTTGTCATTTTTCGACTCCTTTTGCAACATTTTAGGCAGTCTATAATGCATAGGGTGTTTTGTGTATAAAATGGAGTATATTTCTTTGCTAAAGAACACGTAATGGAACACGGAGAAAAAAAAAAAAAAGATGAAATGTCAAAAATAAGGTTCAGGCTTCGAGACCCCCTAGCACCCCTTGGTATTAAGTTATAATTTTCAAACTCGCACCCAAGGTAGAACCCCTTGGTCCAACCATGGCTACCGAAGGAAATTTTTATAAGTGAATTAGGGGGGTCACAGTGGGCCCCTAAAAGTCTATTGCATATTTCACCGAGAAAAGGCTTTTGAAGGGAAGCTGCTGCAGTCCTGATGTGAAACAGTGGCCTAATTGGTAGAGTGTTGGACTGCCAACCAGTGGCTGGAGCCAGGGGTCCCGTGTTCGAACCCCAGCACCGGGCAGTTTTTCACTTTTCTTTTATTCCTTTATTTTGCATTATATTAATTTTTTAATGAGTTTTTCGGTATTCTGCAGGCTATTGCATGGCAGTAAAATTTGTTTTTTTTTTGGAAAAATGGTAAAAAACTGGAAAAATCCAGGAAAATCAGTTTTTTCGGCATTCTTCGACTCCTTTTTCAACATTTTAGGGAGTCTATCATGCATAGGATGTTCTGTGTATAAAATGGAGCATACTTCTTTGCTAAAGAACACGTAATGGAACATTGAGAAAAAAAAAGAAAAAAAAAAGACGAAATTTCAAGAATAAGGTTCAGGCTTCGAGACCCCCTAGCACCCCTTGGTATTAAGTTATAATTTTCAAACTCGCACCCAAGGTAGAACCCCATGGTCCAACCATGACTACCGAAGGAAATTTTTATAAGTGAATTAGGGAGGTCCCAGTGGGCCCCTAAAGGTCTATTGCATATTTCAACGAGAAAAGGCTTTTGAAGGAAAGCTGCTGTACACCTGATGTGAAACAGTGGACTGTTTGGTAGAATGTTGGACTGTCAACTGGTGGCTGGAGCCTGGGGTCCCGGGTTCGAACCCCAGCACCGGGAAGTTTTTCACTTTTTTTTCCTTTTTTAAAATTCCTTTATTTTGCATTATATTATTTTTTAAATATGTTTTTCGGTATTTTGCAGGCTATTGCATGGCAGAAAAATTTGTTTTTTTTGGAGAAATGGTAAAAAACTGGAAAAATCCAGGAAAATCAGTTTTTTTGGCATTCTTCGACTCCTTTTGCAACATTTTAGGGAGTCTATCATGCATAGGATGTTCTGTGTTCAAAATGGAGCATATTTCTTTGCTAAAGAACACGTAATGGAACATTGAGAAAAAAAAAAGAAAAAAAAGACGAAATGTCAAATATAAGGTTCAGGCTTCGAGACCCCCTAGCACCCCTTGGTATTAAGTTATAATTTTCAAACTCGCACCCAAGGTAGAACCCCTTGGTCCAACCATGGCTACCGAAGGAAATTTTTATAAGTGAATTAGGGGGGTCACAGTGGGCCCCTAAATGTCTATTGCATATTTCACCGAGAAAAGGCTTTTGAAGGGAAGCTGCTGCAGTCCTGATGTGAAACAGTGGCCTGATTGGTAGAGTGTTGGACTGCAAACTGGTGGCTGGTGCCAGGGGTCCCGTGTTCGAACCCCAGCACCGGGCAGTTTTTCACTTTTTTTTCCTTTTTTTTAATTCCTTTATTTTGCATTATATTAATTTTTTAATGAGTTTTTCGGTATTCTGCAGGCTATTGCATGGCAGTAAAATTTGTTTTTTTTTGGAAAAATGGTAAAAAACTGGAAAAATCCAGGAAAATCAGTTTTTTCGGCATTCTTCGACTCCTTTTTCAACATTTTAGGGAGTCTATCATGCATAGGACGTTCTGTGTATAAAATGGAGCATATTTCTTTGCTAAAGAACACGTAATGGAACATTGAGAAAAAAAAAAGAAAAAAAAGACGAAATGTCAAGAATAAGGTTCAGGCTTCGAGACCCCCTAGCTGCCCTTGGTATTAAGTTATAATTTTCAAACTCGCACCCAAGGTAGGTCCCCATGGTCAAAACATGGCTACCGAAGGAAATTTTTATAAGTGAATTAGTGATGTCCCAGTGGGCCCCTAAAGGTCTATTGCATATTTCACCGAGAAAAGGTTTTTGAAGGGAAGCTACTGCAGGCCTGTTGTGAAACAGTGGCCTGTTTGGCAGAGTGTTGGACTGTCAATTAGTGGCTGGAGCCTGGGGTCCCGGGTTTGAACCCCAGGACTGGGCAGTTTTTAACTTTTTTTTCCTTTTTTTAAACTTGCTTTATTTAGCATTATATTATTTTTTTAATGTGTTTTTCGGTATTCTGCATACTCCTGCATGGCAGAAAAATTAATTTTTTGCTTGGAAAAATAGGAAAAAACTGGAAAAATCAAGGAAAATCAGTTTTTTTTGTTATTTTTCGAATCCTTTTGCAACATTTTAGGGAGTCTGTCATGCATAGGGTGTTCTCTGTCTAAAATGGAGTATGTTTCTTTTATAAAGAACACTTAATGGAACAATGAGCAAAAAAAAAGAAGAAAAAAAAGACAAAATGTCGAGAATAAGGTTCAGGCTTCGAGACCCCCTAGCTCCCCTTGGTATTAAGTTATAATTTTCAAACTCGCACCCAAGGTAGGTCTCCATGGTCCAACCATGGCTACCGAAGGAAATTTTTATAAGTGAATTAGGGGGGTCCCAGTGGGCCCCTAAAGGTCTATTGCATATTTCATCGAGAACAGGCTTTTGAAGGGAAGCTGCTGCAGGCCTGATGAGAAACAGTGGCCTGTTTGGTAGTAGTGGACTTATAACTGGTGGCTGGTGCCAGGGGTCCCGGGTTCGAACCCAAGGACCGAGCTGTTTTTCACTTTTTCTTCCTTTTTTTAGAATTCCTTTATTTTGCATTATATTATTTTTTTAATGTGTTTTTCGGTATTCTGCAGGCTATTGCATGGCAGTAAAATTTGTTTTTTTTTGGAAAAATGGTAAAAAACTGGAAAAATCCAGGAAAATCAGTTTTTTCGGCATTCTTCGACTCCTTTTGCAACATTTTAGGGAGTCTATCATGCATAGAATGTTCTGTGTATAAAATGGAGCATATTTCTTTGCTAAAGAACACGTAATGGAACAATGAGAAAAAAAAAGACGAAATGTCAAGAATAAGGTTCAAGTTTCGAGACCCCCTAGCTCCCCTTGGTTTTAAGTTATAATTTTCAAACTCGCACCCAAGGTAGGTCCCCATGGTCCAACCATGGCTACCGAAGGAAATTTTTATAAGTGAATTAGGGGGGTCACAGTGGGCCCCTAAATGTCTATTGCATATTTCACCGAGAAAAGGCTTTTGAAGGGAAGCTGCTGCAGTCCTGATGTGAAACAGTGGCCTGATTGGTAGAGTGTTGGACTGCAAACTGGTGGCTGGTGCCAGGGGTCCCGTTTTCGAACCCCAGCACCGGGCAGTTTTTCACTTTTTTTTCCTTTTTTTAAATTCCTTTATTTTGCATTATATTAATTTTTTAATGAGTTTTTCGGTATACTGCAGGCTATTGCATGGCAGTAAAATTTGTTTTTTTTGGAAAAATGGTAAAAAACTGGAAAAATCCAAGAAAATCAGTTTTTTCGGCATTCTTCGACTCCTTTTGCAACATTTTAGGGAGTCTATCATGCATAGGATGTTCTGTGTATAAAATGGAGCATATTTCTTTGCTAAAGAACACGTAATGGAACATTGAGAAAAAAAAAAGAAAAAAAAGACGAAATGTCAAGAATAAGGTTCAGGCTTCGAGACCCCCTAGCACCCCTTGGTATTAAGTTATAATTTTCAAACTCGCACCCAAGGTAGAACCCCTTGGTCCAACCATGGCTACCGAAGGAAATTTTTATAAGTGAATTAGGGGGGTCACAGTGGGCCCCTAATTGTCTATTGCATATTTCACCGAGAAAAGGCTTTTGAAGGGAAGCTGCTGCAGGCCTGATGTGAAACAGTGGCCTGATTGGTAGAGTGTTGGACTGCCAACTGGAGGCTGGAGCCAGGGGTCCCGTGTTCGAACCCCAGCACCGAAAAGTTTTTCACTTTTTTTTCCTTTTTTTTAATTCCTTTATTTTGCATTATATTATTTTTTTAATGAGTTTTTCGGTATTCTGCAGGCTCCTGCTTGGCAGAAAAATGTGGTTTTTTTTTTGGAAAAATAAGAAAGTACAGGAAAAATCAAGGAAAATCAGTTTTTTTGTCATTTTTCGACTCCTTTTGCAACATTTTAGGCAGTCTATAATGCATAGGGTGTTCTGTGTATAAAATGGAGTATATTTCTTTGCTAAAGAACACATAATGGAACAATGAGCAAAAAAAAGGGAAAAAAAGACGATATGTCGAGAATAAGGTTCAGGCTTCGAGACCCCCTAGCTGCCCTTGGTATTAAGTTATAATTTTCAAACTCGCACCCAAGGTAGGTCCCCATGGTCAAAACATGGCTACCGAAGGAAATTTTTATAAGTGAATTAGTGATGTCCCAGTGGGCCCCTAAAGGTCTATTGCATATTTCACCGAGAAAAGGTTTTTGAAGGGAAGCTACTGCAGGCCTGTTGTGAAACAGTGGCCTGTTTGGCAGAGTGTTGGACTGTCAATTAGTGGCTGGAGCCTGGGGTCCCGGGTTTGAACCCCAGGACTGAGCAGTTTTTAACTTTTTTTTCCTTTTTTTAAACTTGCTTTATTTAGCATTATATTATTTTTTTAATGTGTTTTTCGGTATTCTGCATACTCCTGCATGGCAGAAAAATTAATTTTTTGCTTGGAAAAATAGGAAAAAACTGGAAAAATCAAGGAAAATCAGTTTTTTTTGTCATTTTTCGAATCCTTTTGCAACATTTTAGGGAGTCTATCATGCATAGGGTGTTCTCTGTTTAAAATGGAGTATGTTTCTTTTATAAAGAACACTTAATGGAACAATGAGCAAAAAAAAAGAAAAAAAAAGACAAAATGTCGAGAATAAGGTTCAGGCTTCGAGACCCCCTAGCTCCCCTTGGTATTAAGTTATAATTTTCAAACTCGCACCCAAGGTAGGTCTCCATGGTCCAACCATGGCTACCGAAGGAAATTTTTATAAGTGAATTAGGGGGGTCCCAGTGGGCCCCTAAAGGTCTATTGCATATTTCATCGAGAACAGGCTTTTGAAGGGAAGCTGCTGCAGGCCTGATGAGAAACAGTGGCCTGTTTGGTAGTGTTGGACTTATAACTGGTGGCAGGTGCCAGGGCTCCCGGGTTCGAACCCAATGACCGAGCTGTTTTTCACTTTTTCTTCCTTTTTTTAAAAATTCCTTTATTTTGCATTATATTATTTTTTTAATGTGTTTTTCGGTATTCTGCAGGCTATTGCATGGCAGTAAAATTTGTTTTTTTTTGGAAAAATGGTAAAAAACTGAAAAAATCCAGGAAAATCAGTTTTTTCGGCATTCTTCGACTCCTTTTGCATCATTTTAGGGAGTCTATCATGCATAGAATGTTCTGTGTATAAAATGGAGCATATTTCTTTGCTAAAGAACACGTAATGGAACAATGAGAAAAAAAAAGACGAAATGCTGAGAATAAGGTTCAGGCTTCAAGAAACTAGCTCCCCTTGGTTTTAAGTTATAAATTTCAAACTCGCACCCCAGGTAGGTCCCCATGGTCCAACCACAGCTACCGAAGGATATTTTTATAAGTGAATGCTTATATGTGAAGGTCGAACCCCAGGACCGGGCAGTTTTTCAATTTTTTTTCATTTTTTTAAAATTCCTTTATTTTGCATTATATTATTTTTTAATGTGTTTTTCGGTATTCTGCAGGCTATTGCATGACAGTAAAATTTGTTTTTTTTTGGAAAAATGGTAAAAAACTGGAAAAATCCAGGAAAATCAGTTTTTTCGGCATTCTTCGACTCCTTTTTCAACATTTTAGGGAGTCTATCATGCATAGGATGTTCTGTGTATAAAATGGAGCATACTTCTTTGCTAAAGAACACGTAATGGAACATTGAGAAAAAAAAAGAAAAAAAAAAGACGAAATGTCAAGAATAAGGTTCAGGCTTCGAGACCCCCAAGCACCCCTTGGTATTAAGTTATAATTTTCAAACTCGCACCCAAGGTAGGTCCCCATGGTCCAACCATGACTACCGAAGGAAATTTTTATAAGTGAATTAGGGAGGTCCCAGTGGGCCCCTAAAGGTCTATTGCATATTTCAACGAGAAAAGGCTTTTGAAGGAAAGCTGCTGTACACCTGATGTGAAACAGTGGACTGTTTCGTAGAATGTTGGACTGTCAACTGGTGGCTGGAGCCTGGGGTCCCGGGTCTGAACCCCAGGACTGGGCAGTTTTTAACTTTTTTTTCCTTTTTTTAAACTTGCTTTATTTAGCATTATATTATTTTTTTAATGTGTTTTTCGGTATTCTGCATACTCCTGCATGGCAGAAAAATTAATTTTTTGCTTGGAAAAATAGGAAAAAACTGGAAAAATCAAGGAAAATCAGTTTTTTTTGTCATTTTTCGAATCCTTTTGCAACATTTTAGGGAGTCTATCATGCATAGGATGTTCTGTGTATAAAATGGAGTATATTTCTTTGATAAAGAACACTTAATGGAACAATGAGCAAAAAAAAAAAAGAAAAAAAAAGACGAAATGTCGAGAATAAGGTTCAGGCTGTGAGACTCCCTAGCTCCCCTTTGTATTAAGTTATAATTTTCAAACTCGCACCCAAGGTAGGTCCCCATGATCTAACCATGGCTACTGAAGGAAATTTTTATAAGTGAATTAGGGGGGTCCCAGTGGGCCCCTAAATATCTATTGCATATTTCATCGAGAACAGGCTTTTGAAGGGAAGCTGCTGCAGGCCTGATGTGAAACAGTGGCCTGTTTGGTAGAGTGTTGGACTTATAACTGGTGGCTGGAGCCAGGGGTCCTGGGTTCGAACCCCAGGACCGGGCAGTTTTTCAATTTCTTTTCTTTTTTTTAAAATTCCTTTATTTTGCATTATATTATTTTTTAATGTGTTTTTCGGTATTCTGCAGGCTATTGCATGGTAGTAAAATTTGTTTTTTTTTGGAAAAATGGTAAAAACTGGAAAAATCCAGGAAAATCAGTTTTTTCGGCATTCTTCGACTCCTTTTGCAACATTTTAGGGAGTCTATCATGCATAGAATGTTCTGTGTATAAAATGGAGCATATTTCTTTGCTAAAGAGCACGTAATGGAACAATGAGAAAAAAAAAGACGAAATGTCAAGAATAAGGTTCAGGTTTCGAGACCCCCTAGCTCCCCTTGGTTTTAAGTTATAATTTTCAAACTCTCACCCAAGGTAGGTCCCCATGGTCCAACCATGACTATCGAAGGAAATTTTTATAAGTGAATTAGGGGGGTCCCAGTGGGCCCCTAAAGGTCTATTGCATATTTCAACGAGAAAAGGCTTTTGAAGGAAAGCTGCTGTACACCTAATGTGAAACAGTGGACTGTTCTGTAGAATGTTGGACTGTTAACTGGAGGCTGGAGCCTGGGGTCCCGGTTTCGAACCCCAGAAACGGGCAGTTCTTCGCTTTTTTTTTCCTTTTTTTAAAAATTCCTTTATTCTGCATTATATTATTTTTTTAATGTGTTTTTCGGCATTCTGCAGGTTCCTGCATGGCAGTAAAATTAATTTTTTTTTGGTAAAATGGAAAAAAACTGGAAAAATCAAGGAAAATCAGTTTTTTTGTCATTTTTCGAATCCTTTTGCAACATTTTAGGGAGTCTATCATGCATAGGGTGTTCTGTGTATAAAATGGAGTATATTTCTTTGATAAAGAACACTTAATGGAACAATGAGCAAAAAAAAAAGGAGGAAATGTCGAGAATAAGGTTCAGGCTTCGAGACCCCGTAGCTCCCCTTGGTATTAAGTTATAATTTTGAAACTCGCACCCAAGGTAGGTCCACAAGGTCCAACCATGGCTACCGAAGGAAATTTTTATAAGTGAATTAGGGGAGTCCCAGTTGGCCCCTAAAGGTCTATTGCATATTTCATTGAGAACAGGCTTTTGAAGGGAAGCTGCTGCAGGCCTGATGTGAAACAGTGGCGTGTTTGGTAGAGTGTTAGACTTATAACTGGTGGCTGGAGCTAGGGGTCACGGGTTGGAATTCCAGGACCGGGCAGTGTTTCACTTTTTTTTCTTTTTTTTAAAATTCCTTTATTTTGCATTATATTATTTTTTTAATGTGTTTTTCGGTATTCTGCAGGCTATTGCATGGCAGTAAAATTTGTTTTTTTTTGGAAAAATGGTAAAAAACTGGAAAAATCCAGGAAAATCAGTTTTTTCGGCATTCTTCGACTCCTTTTGCAACATTTTAGGGAGTCTATCATGCATAGAATGTTCTGTGTATAAAATGGAGCATATTTCTTTGCTAAAGAACACGTAATGGAACTATGAGAAAAAAAAAGACGAAATGCCGAGAATAAGGTTCAGGCTTCGAGACCCCCTAGCTCCCCTTGGTTTTAAGTTATAAATTTCAAACTCGCACCTCAGGTAGGTCCCCATGGTCCAACCACAGTTACCGAAGGAAATTTTTATAAGTGAATGCTTATATGTGAAGGTCGAACCCCAGGACCGGGCAGTTTTTCACTTTTTTTCCTTTTTTTTTAAAATTCCTTTATTTTGCATTATATTATTTTTTTAATGTGTTTTTCGGTATTCTGCAGGCTATTGCATGGCAGTAAAATTTGTGTTTTTTTGGAAAAATGGTAAAAAACTGGAAAAATCCAGGAAAATCAGTTTTTTCGGCATTCTTCGACTCCTTTTGCAACATTTTAGGGAGTCTATCATGCATAGAATGTTCTGTGTATAAAATGGAGCATATTTCTTTGCTAAAGAACACGTAATGGAACAATGAGAAAAAAAAAGACGAAATGTCAAGAATAAGGTTCAGGTTTCGAGACCCCTAGCTCCCCTTGGTTTTAAGTTATAAATTTCAAACTCGCACCCCAGGTAGGTCCCCATGGTTCAACCATGGCTACCGAAGGAAATCTTTATAAGTGAATTAGGGGGGGCCCAGTGGGCCGCTAAAGGTCTATTGCATATTTCACCGAGAAAAGGCTTTTGAAGGGAAGCTGCTGCAGGCATGATGTGAAACAGTGGCCTGATTGGTAGAGTGTTGGACTGTCAACTGGTGGCAGGAGCTAGGGGTCCTGGGTTCCAATCCCAGGAACAGGCAGTTTTTCACTTTTTTTTCTTTTTTTTTTAAATTCCTTTATTTTGCATTATATAATTTTTTAATGTGTTTTTCGGTATTCTGCAGGTTCCTGCATGGCAGAAAAATTAATTTTTTTTGGTAAAATGGGAAAAAACTGGAAAAATCAAGGAAAATCAGTTTTTTTGGCATTCTTCGACTCCTTTTGCAACATTTTAGGGAGTCTATCATGCATAGGGTGTTCTGTGTAAAAAATGGAGTATATTTCTTTGATAAAGTACACTTAATGGATTAATGAGCAAAAAAAAAAGAAAAAAAAAGACGAAATGTCAAGAGTAAGGTTCAGGCTTCGAGACCCCCTAGCTCCCCTTGGTATTAAGTTATAATTTTCAAACTCGCACCCAAGGTAGGTCCCCATGGTCCAACAATGGCTACCGAAGGAAATTTTTATAAGTGCATTAGGGGGGTCCTAGTGGGCCCCTAAATGTCTATTGCATATTTCAGCAAGAACAGGCTTTTGAAGGGAAGCTGCTGCAGGCATGATGTGAAACAGTGGCCTGATTAATAGAGTGTTGGACTGTCAACTGGTGGCTGGAGCTAGGGGTCCCGGGTTCCAATCCCAGGACCGGGCAGTTTTTCACTTTTTTTTCTTTTTTTTTAAATTCCTTTATTTTGCATTATATTATTTTTTAATGTCTTTTTCGGTATTCTGCAGGTTCCTGCATGGCAGAAAAATTAATTTTTTTTGGTAAAATGGGAAAAAACTGGAAAAATCAAGGAAAATCAGTTTTTTTTGGCATTCTTCGACTCCTTTTGCAACATTTTAGGGAGTCTATCATGCATAGGGAGTTCTGTGTATAAAATGGAGTATATTTCTTTGATAAAGTACACTTAATGGATTAATGAGCAAAAAAAAAAGAGAAAAAAAAGACGAAATGTCAAGAGTAAGGTTCAGGCTTCGAGACCCCCTAGCTCCCCTTGGTATTAAGTTATAATTTTCAAACTCGCACCCAAGGTAGGTCCCCATGGTCCAACAATGGCTACCGAAGGAAATTTTTATAAGTGCATTAGGGGGGTCCCAGTGGGCCCCTAAATGTCTATTGCATATTTCAGCAAGAACAGGCTTTTGAAGGGAAGCTGCTGCAGGTCTGATGTGAAACAGTGGCCTGTTTGGTAGAGTGTTGGACTTATAACTGGTGGCTGGAGCCGGGGGTCCCGGGTTCGAACCCCAGGATCGGGCAGTTTTTCACTTTTTTTCCCTTTTTTTAAAAATTCCTCTATTTTTCATTATATTATTTTTTTATGTGTTTTTCGGTATTCTGCAGGCTATTGCATGGCAGAAAAATTTGCTTTTTTTTAATAAATGGTAAAAAACGGGAAAAATCCAGGAAAATCAGTTTTTTTGGCTTTCTTCGACTCCTTTTGCAACATTTTTGGATGTCTATCAAGCATAGGATGTTCTGTGTATAAAATGGAGCATATTTCTTTGCTAAAGAACACGTAATGGAACAATGAGAAAAAAAAAAAGAAAAAAAAGACGAAATGTCGAGAATAAGGTTCAGGCTTCGAGACCCCTTAGCTCCCCGTGGTTTTAAGTTATAATTTTCAAACTCGCTCCCAAGGTAGGTCCCCATAGTCCAACCATGGCTACCGAAGGAAATTTTTATAAGTGAATTAGGGGGGTCCCAGTGGGCCCCTAAAGGTATATTGCATATTTCACCGAGAAAAGGCTTGTGAAGGGAAGCTGCTGTAGGCCTGATGTGAAACAGTGGCCTGTTTGGTAGAGTGTTGGACTGTCAACTGGTGGCTGGAGCCAGGGGTCCCGGGTTCGAACTCTAGGACCGGGCAGTTTTTCACTTTCTTTTCCTTTTTTTAAAAATTCCTTTATTTTGCATTATATTATTTTTTAAATGTGTTTTTCGGTATTCTGCAGGCTATTTCATGGCAGAAAAATTTGCTTTTTTTTGGAAAAATGGTAAAAAACTAGAAAAATCCAGGAAAATCAGTTTTTTTGGCATTCTTCGACTCCTTTTGCAACATTTTAGGGAGTCTATCATGCATAGGGTGTTCTGTGTATAAAATGGAGTATATTTCTTTGATAAAGTACACTTAATGGATTAATGAGCAAAAAAAAAGAGAAAAAAAGACGAAATGTCGAGAGTAAGGTTCAGGCTTCGAGACCCCCTGGCTCCGCTTGGTATTAAGTTATAATTTTCCAACTCGCACCCAAGGTAGGCCCCCATGGTCCAACCATGGCTACCGAAGGAAATTTTTATAAGTGTATTAGGGGGGTCCCAGTGGGCCCCTAAAGGTCTATTGCATATTTCAGCAAGAACAGGCTTTTGAAGGGAAGCTGCTGCAGGTCTGATGTGAAACAGTGGCCTGTTTGGTAGAGTGTTGGACTTATAACTGGTGGCTGGAGCCAGGGGTCCCCGGTTCGAACCCCAGGACAGGGCAGTTTTTCACTTTTTTTTCCTTTTTTTTAAAAATTCCTTTATTTTGCATGATATTATTTTTTTAATGTGTTTTTCGGTATTCTGCAGGCTATTGCATGGCAGAAAAATTTGCTTTTTTTTGGAAAAATGGTAAAAAACTGGAAAATCCAGGAAAATCAGTTTTTTTTGCATTCTTCGACTCCTTTTGCAACATTTTTGGGATTCTATCAAGCATAGGATGTTCTGTGTATAAAATGGAGCATATTTCTTTGCTAAAGAACACGTAATGGAACAATGAGAAAAAAAAAGAAAAAAAAGACGAAATGTCGAGAATAAGGTTCAGGCTTCGAGACCCCTTAGCTCCCCTTGGTTTTAAGTTATAATTTTCAAACTCGCTCCCAAGATAGGTCCCCATAGTCCAACCATGGCTACCGAAGGAAATTTTTATAAGCGAATTAGGGGGGTCCCAGTGGGCCCCTAAAGGTCTATTGCATATTTCACCGAGAAAAGGCTTGTGAAGGGAAGCTGCTGTAGGCCTGATGTGAAACAGTGGCCTGTTTGGTAGAGTGTTGGACTGTCAACTGGTGGCTGGAGCCAGGGGTCCCGGGTTCGAACTCCATGACCGGGCAGTTTTTCACTTTTTTTTCCTTTTTTTAAAAATTCCTTTATTTTGCATTATATTATTTTTTTAATGTGTTTTTCGGTATTCTGCAGGCTATTGAATGGCAGAAAAATTTGCTTTTTTTTGGAAAAATGGTAAAAAACTGGAAAAATCCAGGAAAACCAGTTTTTTTGGCATTCTTCGACTCCTTTTGCAACATTTTAGGGAGTCTATCATGCATAGGATGTTCTGTGTATAAAATGGAGCATATTTCTTTGCTAAAGAACACGTAATGGAACAATGAGAAAAAAAAAAAGAAAAAAAAGACGAAATGTCGAGAATAAGGTTCAGGCTTCGAGACCCCTTAGCTCCCCTTGGTTTTAAGTTATAATTTTCAAACTCGCTCCCAAGGTAGGTCCCCATAGTCCAACCATGGCTACCGAAGGAAATTTTTATAAGTGATCTAGGGGGGTCCCAGTGGGCCCTTAAATGTCTATTGCATATTTCACCGAGAAAAGGCTTGTGAAGGGAAGCTGCTGTAGGCCTGATGTGAAACAGTGGCCTGTTTGGTAAAGTGTTGGACTGTCAACTGGTGGCAGGAGCCAGGGGTCCCGGGTTCGAACTCCAGGACCGGGCAGTTTTTCACTTTTTTTTCCTTTTTTTAAAAATTCCTTTGTTTTGCATTATATTATTTTTTAAATGTGTTTTTCGGTATTCTGCAGGCTATTGCATGGCAGAAAAATTTGCTTTTTTTTGGAAAAATGGTAAAAAACTGGAAAAATCCAGGAAAATCAGTTTTTTTGGCATTCTTCGACTCCTTTTGCAACATTTTAGGGAGTCTATCATGCATAGGGTTTTCTGTGTATAAAATGGAGTATATTTCTTTGATAAAGTACACTTAATGGATTAATGAGCAAAAAAAAAGAGAAAAAAAAGACGAAATGTCGAGAGTAAGGTTCAGGCTTCGAGACCCCCTAGCTCCTCTTGGTATTAAGTTATAATTTTCCAACTCGCACCCAAGGTAGGCCCCCATGGTCCAACCATGGCTACCGAAGGAAATTTTTATAAGTGTATTAGGGGGGTCCCAGTGGGCCCCTAAAGGTCTATTGCATATTTCAGCAAGAACAGGATTTTGAAGGGAAGCTGCTGCAGGTCTGATGTGAAACAGTGGCCTGTTTGGTAGAGTGTTGGATTTATAACTGGTGGCTGGAGCCAGGGGTCCCCGGTTCGAACCCCAGGACCGGGCAGTTTTTCACTTTTTTTTCCTTTTTTTAAAAAATTCCTTTATTTTGCATGATATTATTTTTTTAATGTGTTTTTCGGTATTCTGCAGGCTATTGCATGGCAGAAAAATTTGCTTTTTTTTGGAAAAATGGTAAAAAACTGGAAAAATCCAGGAAAATCAGTTTTTTTGGCATTCTTCGACTCCTTTTGCAACATTTTAGGGAGTCTATCATGCATAGGGTTTTCTGTGCATAAAATGGAGTATATTTCTTTGATAAAGTACACTTAATGGATTAATGAGCAAAAAAAAAGAGAAAAAAAAGACGAAATGTCGAGAGTAAGGTTCAGGCTTCGAGACCCCCTAGCTCCTCTTGGTATTAAGTTATAATTTTCCAACTCGCACCCAAGGTAGGCCCCCATGGTCCAACCATGGCTACCGAAGGAAATTTTTATAAGTGTATTAGGGGGGTCCCAGTGGGCCCCTAAAAGTCTATTGCATATTTCAGCAAGAACAGGATTTTGAAGGGAAGCTGCTGCAGGTCTGATGTGAAACAGTGGCCTGTTTGGTAGAGTGTTGGATTTATAACTGGTGGCTGGAGCCAGGGGTCCCCGGTTCGAACCCCAGGACCGGGCAGTTTTTCACTTTTTTTTCCTTTTTTTAAAAAATTCCTTTATTTTGCATGATATTATTTTTTTAATGTGTTTTTCGGAATTCTGCAGGCTATTGCATGGCAGAAAAATTTGCTTTTTTTTGGAAAAATGGTAAAAAACTGGAAAAATCCAGGAAAATCAGTTTTTTTGGCATTCTTCGACTCCTTTTGCAACATTTTTGGGATTCTATCAAGCATAGGAAGTTCTGTGTATAAAATGGAGCATATTTCTTTGCTAAAGAACACGTAATGGAACAATGAGAAAAAAAAAGAAAAAAAAGACGAAATGTCGAGAATAAGGTTCAGGCTTCGAGACCCCTTAGCTCCTCTTGGTTTTAAGTTATAATTTTCAAACTCGCTCCCAAGATAGGTCCCCATAGTCCAACCATGGCTACCGAAGGAAATTTTTATAAGTGAATTAGGGGGGTCCCAGTGGGCCCCTAAAGGTCTATTGCATATTTCACCGAGAAAAGGCTTGTGAAGGGAAGCTGCTGTAGGCCTGATGTGAAACAGTGGCCTGTTTGGTAGAGTGTTGGACTGTCAACTGGTGGCTGGAGCCAGGGGTCCCGGGTTCGAAGTCCAGGACCGGGCAGTTTTTCACTTTTTTTTCCTTTTTTTAAAAATTCCTTTATTTTGCATTATATTATTTTTTAAATGTGTTTTTCGGTATTCTGCAGGCTATTGCATGGCTGAAAAATTTGCTTTTTTTTGGAAAAATGGTAAAAAACTGGAAAAATCCAGGAAAATCAGTTTTTTTGGCATTCTTCGACTCCTTTTGCAACATTTTAGGGAGTCTATCATGCATAGGGTTTTCTGTGTATAAAATGGAGTATATTTCTTTGATAAAGTACACTTAATGGATTAATGAGCAAAAAAAAGAGAAAAAAAAGACGAAATGTCGAGAGTAAGGTTCAGGCTTCGAGACCCCCTAGCTATTAAGTCATAATTTTCCAACTCGCACCCAAGGTAGGCCCCCATGGTCCAACCATGGCTACCGAAGGAAATTTTTATAAGTGTATTAGGGGGGTCCCAGTGGGCCCCTAAAGGTCTATTGCATATTTCAGCAAGAACAGGCTTTTGAAGGGAAGCTGCTGCAGGTCTGATGTGAAACAGTGGCCTGTTTGGTAGAGTGTTGGACTTATAACTGGTGGCTGGAGCCAGGATATCCCGGTTCGAACCCCAGGACCGGGCAGTTTTTCACTTTGTTTTCCTTTTTTTTAAAAATTCCTTTATTTTGCATGATATTATTTTTTTAATGTGTTTTTCGGTATTCTGCAGGCTATTGCATGGCAGTAAATTTGCTTTTTTTTGGAAAAATGGTAAAAAACGGGAAAAATCCAGAAAAATCAGTTTTTTTGGCATTCTTCGACTCCTTTTGCAACATTTTTGGGTGTCTATCAAGCATAGGATGTTCTGTGTATAAAATGGAGCATATTTCTTTGCTAAAGAACACGTAATGGAACAATGAGAAAAAAAAAAAGAAAAAAAAGACGAAATGTCGAGAATAAGGTTCAGGCTTCGAGACCCCTTAGCTCCCCTTGGTTTTAAGTTATAATTTTCAAACTCGCACCCAAGGTAGGCCCCCATGGTCCAACCATGGCTACCGAAGGAAATTTTTATAAGTGATCTAGGGGGGTCCCAGTGGGCCCTTAAATGTCTATTGCATATTTCACCGAGAAAAGGCTTGTGAAGGGAAGCTGCTGTAGGCCTGATGTGAAACAGTGGCCTGTTTGGTAAAGTGTTGGACTGTCAACTGGTGGCAGGAGCCAGGGGTCCCGGGTTCGAACTCCAGGACCGGGCAGTTTTTCACTTTTTTTTCCTTTTTTTAAAAATTCCTTTGTTTTGCATTATATTATTTTTTAAATGTGTTTTTCGGTATTCTGCAGGCTATTGCATGGCAGAAAAATTTGCTTTTTTTTGGAAAAATGGTAAAAAACTGGAAAAATCCAGGAAAATCAGTTTTTTTGGCATTCTTCGACTCCTTTTGCAACATTTTAGGGAGTCTATCATGCATAGGGTTTTCTGTGTATAAAATGGAGTATATTTCTTTGATAAAGTACACTTAATGGATTAATGAGCAAAAAAAAAGAGAAAAAAAAGACGAAATGTAGAGAGTAAGGTTCAGGCTTCGAGACCCCCTAGCTCCTCTTGGTATTAAGTTATAATTTTCCAACTCGCACCCAAGGTAGGCCCCCATGGTCCAACCATGGCTACCGAAGGAAATTTTTATAAGTGTATTAGGGGGGTCCCAGTGGGCCCCTAAAGGTCTATTGCATATTTCAGCAAGAACAGGATTTTGAAGGGAAGCTGCTGCAGGTCTGATGTGAAACAGTGGCCTGTTTGGTAGAGTGTTGGATTTATAACTGGTGGCTGGAGCCAGGGGTCCCCGGTTCGAACCCCAGGACCGGGCAGTTTTTCACTTTTTTTTCCTTTTTTTAAAAAATTCCTTTATTTTGCATGATATTATTTTTTTAATGTGTTTTTCGGTATTCTGCAGGCTATTGCATGGCAGAAAAATTTGCTTTTTTTTGGAAAAATGGTAAAAAACTGGAAAAATCCAGGAAAATCAGTTTTTTTGGCATTCTTCGACTCCTTTTGCAACATTTTAGGGAGTCTATCATGCATAGGGTTTTCTGTGTATAAAATGGAGTATATTTCTTTGATAAAGTACACTTAATGGATTAATGAGCAAAAAAAAAGAGAAAAAAAAGACGAAATGTCGAGAGTAAGGTTCAGGCTTCGAGACCCCCTAGCTCCTCTTGGTATTAAGTTATAATTTTCCAACTCGCACCCAAGGTAGGCCCCCATGGTCCAATCATGGCTACCGAAGGAAATTTTTATAAGTGTATTAGGGGGGTCCCAGTGGGCCCCTAAAGGTCTATTGCATATTTCAGCAAGAACAGGATTTTGAAGGGAAGCTGCTGCAGGTCTGATGTGAAACAGTGGCCTGTTTGGTAGAGTGTTGGATTTATAACTGGTGGCTGGAGCCAGGGGTCCCCGGTTCGAACCCCAGGACCGGGCAGTTTTTCACTTTTTTTTCCTTTTTTTAAAAGATTCCTTTATTTTGCATGATATTATTTTTTTAATGTGTTTTTCGGTATTCTGCAGGCTATTGCATGGCAGAAAAATTTGCTTTTTTTTGGAAAAATGGTAAAAAACTGGAAAATCCAGGAAAATCAGTTTTTTTTGCATTCTTTGACTCCTTTTGCAACATTTTTGGGATTCTATCAAGCATAGGATGTTCTGTGTATAAAATGGAGCATATTTCTTTGCTAAAGAACACGTAATGGAACAATGAGAAAAAAAAAGAAAAAAAAGACGAAATGTCGAGAATAAGGTTCAGGCTTCGAGACCCCTTAGCTCCTCTTGGTTTTAAGTTATAATTTTCAAACTCGCTCCCAAGATAGGTCCCCATAGTCCAACCATGGCTACCGAAGGAAATTTTTATAAGTGAATTAGGGGGGTCCCAGTGGGCCCCTAAAGGTCTATTGCATATTTCACCGATAAAAGGCTTTTGAAGGGAAGCTGCTGCAGGCCTGATGTGAAACAGTGGACTGATTGGTACAGTGTTGGACTGTGATCTGGTGGCTGGAGCCAGGGGTCCCGGGTTCGAAACCCTGGAAAGGGCAGTTTTTCACTTTTTTTTAAAATTCCTTTATTTTGCATTATATTATTTTTTAAATATGTTTTTCGGTATTCTGCAGGCTATTGCATGGCAGAAAAATTTGTTTTTTTTTGGAAAAATGGTAAAAAACTGGAAAAATCCAGGAAAATCAGTTTTTTTGGCATTCTTCGACTCCTTTTGCAACATTTTAGGGAGTCTATCATGCATAGGGTGTTCTGTGTATAAAATGGAGTATATTTCTTTGATAAAGTACACTTAATGGATTAATGAGCAAAAAAAAAAGAGAAAAAAAAGACGAAATGTCGAGAGTAAGGTTCAGGCTACGAGACCCCCTAGCTCCCCTTGGTATTAAGTTATAATTTTCAAACTCGCACCCAAGGTAGGTCCCCATGGTCCAACAATGGCTAGCGAAGGAAATTTTTATAAGTGCATTAGGGGGGTCCCAGTGGGCCCCTAAAGGTCTATTGCATATTTCAGCAAGAACAGGCTTTTGAATTGAAGCTGCTGCAGGTCTGATGTGAAACAGTGGCCTGTTTGGTAGAGTGTTGGACTTATAATTGGTGGCTGGAGCCAGGGGTCCCGGGTTCGAACCCCAGGACCGGGCAGTTTTCCACTTTTTTCCCTTTTTTTAAAAATTCCTTTATTTTTCATTATATTATTTTTTTAATGTGTTTTTCGGTATTCTGCAGGCTATTGCATGGCAGAAAAATTTGCTTTTTTTTAATAAATGGTAAAAAACGGGAAAAATCCAGGAAAATCAGTTTTTTTGGTATTCTTCGACTCCTTTTACAACATTTTTGGGAGTCTATCAAGCATAGGATGTTCTGTGTATAAAATGGAGCATATTTCTTTGCTAAAGAACACGTAATGGAACAATGAGAAAAAAAAAGAAAAAAAAGACGAAATGTCGAGAATAAGGTTCAGGCTTCGAGACCCCTTAGCTCCCCTTGGTTTTAAGTTATAATTTTCAAACTCGCACCCAAGGTAGGTCCCCATAGTCCAACCACGGCTACCGAAGGAAATTTTTATAAGTGAATTAGGGGGGTCCCAGTGGGCCCCTAAAGGTCTATTGCATATTTCACCGAGAAAAGGCTTTTGAAGGGAAGCTGCTGTAGGCCTGATGTGAAACAGTGGCCTGATTGGTAGAGTGTTGGACTGTAAACTGGTGGCTGGAGCCAGGGGTCCCGGGTTCGAACCCCTGGAAAGGGCCCTTTTTCACTTTTTTTTCCTTTTTTTTAAAATTTGTTATTTTGAATTATATTATTTTTTAAATGTGTTTTTCGGTATTCTGCAGGCTATTGCATGGCAGAAAAATTTGCTTTTTTTTGGAAAAATGGTAAAAAACTGGAAAATCCAGGAAAATCAGTTTTTTTTGCATTCTTCGACTCCTTTTGCAACATTTTTGGGATTCTATCAAGCATATGATGTTCTGTGTATAAAATGGAGCATATTTCTTTGCTAAAGAACACGTAATGGAACAATGAGAAAAAAAAAAGAAAAAAAGACGAAATGTCGAGAATAAGGTTCAGGCTTCGAGACCCCTTAGCTCCCCTTGGTTTTAAGTTATAATTTTCAAACTCGCACCCAAGGTAGGTCCCCATAGTCCAACCATGGCTACCGAAGGAAATTTTTATAAGTGAATTAGGGGGGTCTTAGTGGGCCCCTAAAGGTCTATTGCATATTTCACCGAGAAAAGGCTTTTGAAGGGAAGCTGCTGTAGGCCTGATGTGAAACAGTGGACTGATTGGTAGAGTGTTGGACTGTCAACTGGTGGCAGGAGCCAGGGGTCCCGGGTTCGAGCTCCTGGAAAGGGCAGTTTTTCACTTTTTTTTCCTTTTTTTTAAAATTCCTTTATTTGCATTATATTATTTTTTAAATATGTTTTTCGGTATTCGGCAGGCTATTGCATGGCAGAAAAAAAATTTTTTTTTTTGGAAAAATGGTAAAAAACTGGAAAAATCCAGGAAAATCAGTTTTTTTGTCATTCTTCGAATCCTTTTGCAACATTTTAGGGAGTCTATCATGCATAGAGTGTTCTGTGTATAAAATGGGGTATATTTCTTTGATGAAGAACACTTAATGGAACAATGAGCAAAAAAAAAGAAAAAAAAAGTCGAAATGTCGAGAATAAGGTTCAGGCTTCCAGACCCCCTAGCTCCCCTTGGTATTAAGTTATAATTTTCAAACTCGCACCCAAGGTAGGTCCCCATGGTCCAACCATGGCTACCGAAGGAAATTTTTATAAGTGAATTAGAGGGGTCCCAGTGGGCCCCCTAAAGGTCTATTGCATATTTCATCGAGAACAGGCTTTTGAAGGGAAGCTGCTGCAGCCCTGATGTGAAACAGTATCCTGTTTGGTAGAGAGTTGGACTTATAACTGGTGGCTGGAGCCAGGTGTCCCGGGTTCGAACCCCAAGACCGGGCAGTTTTTCACTTTTTTTTCCTTTTTGTAAAAATTCCTTTATTTTGCATTATATTATTTTTTTAATGTGTTTTTCGGTATTCTGCAGGCTATTGCATGGCAGAAAAATTTGCTTTTTTTTGGAAAAATGGTAAAAAACTGGAAAAATCCAGGAAAATCAGTTTTTTTGGCATTCTTCGACTCCTTTTGCAACATTTTTGGTAGTCTATCAAGCATAGGATGTTCTGTATATAAAATGGAGCATATTTCTTTGCTAAAAAACACGTAATGGAACAATGAGAAAAAAAAAGAAAAAAAAAGACGAAATGTCGAGAATAAGGTTCAGGCTTCGAGACCCCTTAGCTCCCCTTGGTTTTAAGTCATAATTTTCAAACTCGCACCCAAGGTAGGTCACCATAGTCCAACCATGGCTACCGAAGGAAATTTTTATAAGTGAATTAGGGGGGTCCCAGTGGGCCCCTAAAGGTCTATTGCATATTTCACCGAGAAAAGGCTTTTGAAGGGAAGCTGCTGCAGGTCTGATGTGAAACAGTGGCCTGTTTGGTAGAGTGTTGGACTTATAACTGGTGGCTGGAGCCAGGGGTCCCCGGTTCGAACCCCAGGACAGGGCAGTTTTTCACTTTTTTTTCCTTTTTTTTAAAAATTCCTTTATTTTGCATGATATTATTTTTTAAATATGTTTTTCGGTATTCGGCAGGCTATTGCATGGCAGAAAAAAAATTTTTTTTTTGGAAAAATGGTAAAAAACTGGAAAAATCCAGGAAAATCAGTTTTTTTGTCATTCTTCGAATCCTTTTGCAACATTTTAGGGAGTCTATCATGCATAGAGTGTTCTGTGTATAAAATGGGGTATATTTCTTTGATGAAGAACACTTAATGGAACAATGAGCAAAAAAAAAGAAAAAAAAAGTCGAAATGTCGAGAATAAGGTTCAGGCTTCCAGACCCCCTAGCTCCCCTTGGTATTAAGTTATAATTTTCAAACTCGCACCCAAGGTAGGTCCCCATGGTCCAACCATGGCTACCGAAGGAAATTTTTATAAGTGAATTAGAGGGGTCCCAGTGGGCCCCCTAAAGGTCTATTGCATATTTCATCGAGAACAGGCTTTTGAAGGGAAGCTGCTGCAGCCCTGATGTGAAACAGTATCCTGTTTGGTAGAGAGTTGGACTTATAACTGGTGGCTGGAGCCAGGTGTCCCGGGTTCGAACCCCAAGACCGGGCAGTTTTTCACTTTTTTTTCCTTTTTGTAAAAATTCCTTTATTTTGCATTATATTATTTTTTTAATGTGTTTTTCGGTATTCTGCAGGCTATTGCATGGCAGAAAAATTTGCTTTTTTTTGGAAAAATGGTAAAAAACTGGAAAAATCCAGGAAAATCAGTTTTTTTGGCATTCTTCGACTCCTTTTGCAACATTTTTGGTAGTCTATCAAGCATAGGATGTTCTGTATATAAAATGGAGCATATTTCTTTGCTAAAAAACACGTAATGGAACAATGAGAAAAAAAAAGAAAAAAAAAGACGAAATGTCGAGAATAAGGTTCAGGCTTCGAGACCCCTTAGCTCCCCTTGGTTTTAAGTCATAATTTTCAAACTCGCACCCAAGGTAGGTCACCATAGTCCAACCATGGCTACCGAAGGAAATTTTTATAAGTGAATTAGGGGGGTCCCAGTGGGCCCCTAAAGGTCTATTGCATATTTCACCGAGAAAAGGCTTTTGAAGGGAAGCTGCTGCAGGTCTGATGTGAAACAGTGGCCTGTTTGGTAGAGTGTTGGACTTATAACTGGTGGCTGGAGCCAGGGGTCCCCGGTTCGAACCCCAGGACAGGGCAGTTTTTCACTTTTTTTTCCTTTTTTTTAAAAATTCCTTTATTTTGCATGATATTATTTTTTTAATGTGTTTTTCGGTATTCTGCAGGCTATTGCATGGCAGAAAAATTTGCTTTTTTTTGGAAAAATGGTAAAAAACTGGAAAATCCAGGAAAATCAGTTTTTTTTGCATTCTTCGACTCCTTTTGCAACATTTTTGGGATTCTATCAAGCATAGGATGTTCTGTGTATAAAATGGAGCATATTTCTTTGCTAAAGAACACGTAATGGAACAATGAGAAAAAAAAAGAAAAAAAAGACGAAATGTCGAGAATAAGGTTCAGGCTTCGAGACCCCTTAGCTCCCCTTGGTTTTAAGTTATAATTTTCAAACTCGCTCCCAAGATAGGTCCCCATAGTCCAACCATGGCTACCGAAGGAAATTTTTATAAGCGAATTAGGGGGGTCCCAGTGGGCCCCTAAAGGTCTATTGCATATTTCACCGAGAAAAGGCTTGTGAAGGGAAGCTGCTGTAGGCCTGATGTGAAACAGTGGCCTGTTTGGTAGAGTGTTGGACTGTCAACTGGTGGCTGGAGCCAGGGGTCCCGGGTTCGAACTCCATGACCGGGCAGTTTTTCACTTTTTTTTCCTTTTTTTAAAAATTCCTTTATTTTGCATTATATTATTTTTTTAATGTGTTTTTCGGTATTCTGCAGGCTATTGCATGGCAGAAAAATTTGCTTTTTTTTGGAAAAATGGTAAAAAACTGGAAAAATCCAGGAAAACCAGTTTTTTTGGCATTCTTCGACTCCTTTTGCAACATTTTAGGGAGTCTATCATGCATAGGGTTTTCTGTGTATAAAATGGAGTATATTTCTTTGATAAAGTACACTTAATGGATTAATGAGCAAAAAAAAAGAGAAAGAAAAGACGAAATGTCGAGAGTAAGGTTCAGGCTTCGAGACCCCCTAGCTATTAAGTCATAATTTTCCAACTCGCACCCAAGGTAGGCCCCCATGGTCCAACCATGGCTACCGAAGGAAATTTTTATAAGTGTATTAGGGGGGTCCCAGTGGGCCCCTAAAGGTCTATTGCATATTTCAGCAAGAACAGGCTTTTGAAGGGAAGCTGCTGCAGGTCTGATGTGAAACAGTGGCCTGTTTGGTAGAGTGTTGGACTTATAACTGGTGGCTGGAGCCAGGATATCCCGGTTCGAACCCCAGGACCGGGCAGTTTTTCACTTTGTTTTCCTTTTTTTAAAAATTCCTTTATTTTGCATGATATTATTTTTTTAATGTGTTTTTCGGTATTCTGCAGGCTATTGCATGGCAGTAAATTTGCTTTTTTTTGGAAAAATGGTAAAAAACGGGAAAAATCCAGAAAAATCAGTTTTTTTGGCATTCTTCGACTCCTTTTGCAACATTTTTGGGTGTCTATCAAGCATAGGATGTTCTGTGTATAAAATGGAGCATATTTCTTTGCTAAAGAACACGTAATGGAACAATGAGAAAAAAAAAAAGAAAAAAAAGACGAAATGTCGAGAATAAGGTTCAGGCTTCGAGACCCCTTAGCTCCCCTTGGTTTTAAGTTATAATTTTCAAACTCGCACCCAAGGTAGGCCCCCATGGTCCAACCATGGCTACCGAAGGAAATTTTTATAAGTGATCTAGGGGGGTCCCAGTGGGCCCTTAAATGTCTATTGCATATTTCACCGAGAAAAGGCTTGTGAAGGGAAGCTGCTGTAGGCCTGATGTGAAACAGTGGCCTGTTTGGTAAAGTGTTGGACTGTCAACTGGTGGCAGGAGCCAGGGGTCCCGGGTTCGAACTCCAGGACCGGGCAGTTTTTCACTTTTTTTTCCTTTTTTTAAAAATTCCTTTGTTTTGCATTATATTATTTTTTAAATGTGTTTTTCGGTATTCTGCAGGCTATTGCATGGCAGAAAAATTTGCTTTTTTTTGGAAAAATGGTAAAAAACTGGAAAAATCCAGGAAAATCAGTTTTTTTGGCATTCTTCGACTCCTTTTGCAACATTTTAGGGAGTCTATCATGCATAGGGTTTTCTGTGTATAAAATGGAGTATATTTCTTTGATAAAGTACACTTAATGGATTAATGAGCAAAAAAAAGAGAAAAAAAAGACGAAATGTAGAGAGTAAGGTTCAGGCTTCGAGACCCCCTAGCTCCTCTTGGTATTAAGTTATAATTTTCCAACTCGCACCCAAGGTAGGCCCCCATGGTCCAACCATGGCTACCGAAGGAAATTTTTATAAGTGTATTAGGGGGGTCCCAGTGGGCCCCTAAAGGTCTATTGCATATTTCAGCAAGAACAGGATTTTGAAGGGAAGCTGCTGCAGGTCTGATGTGAAACAGTGGCCTGTTTGGTAGAGTGTTGGATTTATAACTGGTGGCTGGAGCCAGGGGTCCCCGGTTCGAACCCCAGGACCGGGCAGTTTTTCACTTTTTTTTCCTTTTTTTAAAAAATTCCTTTATTTTGCATGATATTATTTTTTTAATGTGTTTTTCGGTATTCTGCAGGCTATTGCATGGCAGAAAAATTTGCTTTTTTTTGGAAAAATGGTAAAAAACTGGAAAAATCCAGGAAAATCAGTTTTTTTGGCATTCTTCGACTCCTTTTGCAACATTTTAGGGAGTCTATCATGCATA
The DNA here is from genome assembly GCA_949128135.1 of Parasteatoda lunata. Classification (NCBI taxonomy): domain Eukaryota; kingdom Metazoa; phylum Arthropoda; class Arachnida; order Araneae; family Theridiidae; genus Parasteatoda; species Parasteatoda lunata. The sequence continues at coordinate 82,606,530 of OX421978.1, forward strand.
GGGTTTTCTGTGTATAAAATGGAGTATATTTCTTTGATAAAGTACACTTAATGGATTAATGAGCAAAAAAAAAGAGAAAAAAAAGACGAAATGTCGAGAGTAAGGTTCAGGCTTCGAGACCCCCTAGCTCCTCTTGGTATTAAGTTATAATTTTCCAACTCGCACCCAAGGTAGGCCCCCATGGTCCAATCATGGCTACCGAAGGAAATTTTTATAAGTGTATTAGGGGGGTCCCAGTGGGCCCCTAAAGGTCTATTGCATATTTCAGCAAGAACAGGATTTTGAAGGGAAGCTGCTGCAGGTCTGATGTGAAACAGTGGCCTGTTTGGTAGAGTGTTGGATTTATAACTGGTGGCTGGAGCCAGGGGTCCCCGGTTCGAACCCCAGGACCGGGCAGTTTTTCACTTTTTTTTCCTTTTTTTAAAAGATTCCTTTATTTTGCATGATATTATTTTTTTAATGTGTTTTTCGGTATTCTGCAGGCTATTGCATGGCAGAAAAATTTGCTTTTTTTTGGAAAAATGGTAAAAAACTGGAAAATCCAGGAAAATCAGTTTTTTTTGCATTCTTTGACTCCTTTTGCAACATTTTTGGGATTCTATCAAGCATAGGATGTTCTGTGTATAAAATGGAGCATATTTCTTTGCTAAAGAACACGTAATGGAACAATGAGAAAAAAAAAGAAAAAAAAGACGAAATGTCGAGAATAAGGTTCAGGCTTCGAGACCCCTTAGCTCCTCTTGGTTTTAAGTTATAATTTTCAAACTCGCTCCCAAGATAGGTCCCCATAGTCCAACCATGGCTACCGAAGGAAATTTTTATAAGTGAATTAGGGGGGTCCCAGTGGGCCCCTAAAGGTCTATTGCATATTTCACCGATAAAAGGCTTTTGAAGGGAAGCTGCTGCAGGCCTGATGTGAAACAGTGGACTGATTGGTACAGTGTTGGACTGTGATCTGGTGGCTGGAGCCAGGGGTCCCGGGTTCGAAACCCTGGAAAGGGCAGTTTTTCACTTTTTTTTAAAATTCCTTTATTTTGCATTATATTATTTTTTAAATATGTTTTTCGGTATTCTGCAGGCTATTGCATGGCAGAAAAATTTGTTTTTTTTTGGAAAAATGGTAAAAAACTGGAAAAATCCAGGAAAATCAGTTTTTTTGGCATTCTTCGACTCCTTTTGCAACATTTTAGGGAGTCTATCATGCATAGGGTGTTCTGTGTATAAAATGGAGTATATTTCTTTGATAAAGTACACTTAATGGATTAATGAGCAAAAAAAAAAGAGAAAAAAAAGACGAAATGTCGAGAGTAAGGTTCAGGCTACGAGACCCCCTAGCTCCCCTTGGTATTAAGTTATAATTTTCAAACTCGCACCCAAGGTAGGTCCCCATGGTCCAACCATGGCTAGCGAAGGAAATTTTTATAAGTGCATTAGGGGGGTCCCAGTGGGCCCCTAAAGGTCTATTGCATATTTCAGCAAGAACAGGCTTTTGAATTGAAGCTGCTGCAGGTCTGATGTGAAACAGTGGCCTGTTTGGTAGAGTGTTGGACTTATAATTGGTGGCTGGAGCCAGGGGTCCCGGGTTCGAATCCCAGGACCGGGCAGTTTTCCACTTTTTTCCCTTTTTTTAAAAATTCCTTTATTTTTCATTATATTATTTTTTTAATGTGTTTTTCGGTATTCTGCAGGCTATTGCATGGCAGAAAAATTTGCTTTTTTTTAATAAATGGTAAAAAACGGGAAAAATCCAGGAAAATCAGTTTTTTTGGTATTCTTCGACTCCTTTTACAACATTTTTGGGAGTCTATCAAGCATAGGATGTTCTGTGTATAAAATGGAGCATATTTCTTTGCTAAAGAACACGTAATGGAACAATGAGAAAAAAAAAGAAAAAAAAGACGAAATGTCGAGAATAAGGTTCAGGCTTCGAGACCCCTTAGCTCCCCTTGGTTTTAAGTTATAATTTTCAAACTCGCACCCAAGGTAGGTCCCCATAGTCCAACCATGGCTACCGAAGGAAATTTTTATAAGTGAATTAGGGGGGTCCCAGTGGGCCCCTAAAGGTCTATTGCATATTTCACCGAGAAAAGGCTTTTGAAGGGAAGCTGCTGTAGGCCTGATGTGAAACAGTGGCCTGATTGGTAGAGTGTTGGACTGTAAACTGGTGGCTGGAGCCAGGGGTCCCGGGTTCGAACCCCTGGAAAGGGCCCTTTTTCACTTTTTTTTCCTTTTTTTTAAAATTTGTTATTTTGAATTATATTATTTTTTAAATATGTTTTTCGGTATTCTGCAGGCTATTGCATGGCAGAAAATGTTTTTTTGGAAAAATGGTAAAAAATTGGAAAAATCCAGGAAAATCAGTTTTTTTGTCATTTTTCGAATCCTTTTGCAACATTTTAGGGAGTCTATCATGCATAGGGTGTTCTGTGTATAAAATGGAGTATATTTCTTTGATAAAGAACACTTAATGGAACAATGAGCAAAAAAAAAAGAAAAAAAAAGACGAAATGTCGAGAATAAGGTTCAGGCTTCCAGACCCCCTAGCTCCCCTTGGTATTAAGTTATAATTTTCAAACTCGCACCCAAGGTAGGTCCCCATGGTCCAACCATGGCTAGCGAAGGAAATTTTTATAAGTGCATTAGGGGGGTCCCAGTGGGCCCCTAAAGGTCTATTGCATATTTCAGCAAGAACAGGCTTTTGAATTGAAGCTGCTGCAGGTCTGATGTGAAACAGTGGCCTGTTTGGTAGAGTGATGGACTTATAATTGGTGGCTGGAGCCAGGGGTCCCGGGTTCGAACCCCAGGACCGGGCAGTTTTCCACTTTTTTCCCTTTTTTTAAAAATTCCTTTATTTTTCATTATATTATTTTTTTAATGTGTTTTTCGGTATTCTGCAGGCTATTGCATGGCAGAAAAATTTGCTTTTTTTTAATAAATGGTAAAAAACGGGAAAAATCCAGGAAAATCAGTTTTTTTGGTATTCTTCGACTCCTTTTACAACATTTTTGGGAGTCTATCAAGAATAGGATGTTCTGTGTATAAAATGGAGCATATTTCTTTGCTAAAGAACACGTAATGGAACAATGAGAAAAAAAAAAGAAAAAAAAGACGAAATGTCGAGAATAAGGTTCAGGCTTCGAGACCCCCTAGCTCCCCTTGGTTTTAAGTTATAATTTTCAAACTCGCACCCAAGGTAGGTCCCCATAGTCCAACCATGGCTACCGAAGGAAATTTTTATAAGTGAATTAGGGGGGTCCCAGTGGGCCCCTAAAGGTCTATTGCATATTTCACCGAGAAAAGGCTTTTGAAGGGAAGCTGCTGTAGTCCTGATGTGAAACAGTGGCCTGATTGGTAGAGTGTTGGACTGTAAACTGGTGGCTGGAGCCAGGGGTCCCGGGTTCGAACCCCTGGAAAGGGCCCTTTTTCACTTTTTTTTCCTTTTTTTTAAAATTTGTTATTTTGAATTATATTATTTTTTAAATATGTTTTTCGGTATTCTGCAGGCTATTGCATGGCAGAAAATTTTTTTTTGGAAAAATGGTAAAAAACTGGGAAAATCCAGGAAAATCAGTTTTTTTGTCATTTTTCGAATCCTTTTGCAACATTTTAGGGAGTCTATCATGCATAGGGTGTTCAGTGAATAAAATGGAGTATATTTCTTTGATAAAGAACACTTAATGGAACAATGAGCAAAAAAAAAAAGAAAAAAAAGACGAAATGTCGAGAATAAGGTTCAGGCTTCCAGACCCCCTAGCTCCCCTTGGTATTAAGTTATAATTTTCAAACTCGCACCCAAGGTAGGTCGCCATCGTCCAACCATGGCTACCAAAGGAAATTTTTATAAGTGAATTAGGGGGTCCCAGTGGGCCCCCTAAATGTCTATTGCATATTTCATCGAGAACAGGCTTTTGAAGGGAAGCTGCTGCAGGCCTGATGTCAAAAAAAGTGGCCTGTTTGGTAGAGTGTTGGACTTATAACTGGTGGCTGGAGCCAGGGGTCCCGGGTTCGAACCCCAGGACCGGGCAGTTTTTCACTTTTTTTCCTTTTTTTAAAAATTCCTTTATTTTGCATTATATTATTTTTTTAATGTGTTTTTCGGTATTCTGCAGGCTATTGCATGGCAGAAAAATTTGCTTTTTTTTGGAAAAATGGTAAAAAACTGGAAAAATCCAAGAAAATCAGTTTTTTTGGCATTCTTCGACTCCTTATGCAACATTTTAGGGAGTCTATCAAGCATAGGATGTTCTGTGTATAAAATGGAGCATATTTCTTTGCTAAAGAACATGTAATGGAACAATGAGGAAAAAAATAGAAAAAAAAGACGAAATGTCGAGAATAAGGTTCAGGCTTCGAGACCCCTTAGCTCCCCTTGGTTTTAAGTTATAATTTTCAAACTCGCACCCAAGGTAGGTCCCCATAGTCCAACCATGGCTACTGAAGGAAATTTTTATAAGTGAATTAGGGGGGTCCCAGTGGGCCCCTAAAGGTCTATTGCATATTTCACCGATAAAAGGCTTTTGAAGGGAAGCTGCTGCAGGCCTGATGTGAAACAGTGGACTGATTGGTAAAGTGTTGGACTGTGATCTGGCGGCTGGAGCCAGGGGTCCCGGGTTCGAAACCCTGGAAAGGGCAGTTTTTCACTTTTTTTTAAAATTCCTTTATTTTGCATTATATTATTTTTTAAATATGTTTTTCGGTATTCTGCAGGCTATTGCATGGCAGAAAAATTTGTTTTTTTTTGGAAAAATGGTAAAAAACTGGAAAAATCCAGGAAAATCAGTTTTTTTGGCATTCTTCGACTCCTTTTGCAACATTTTAGGGAGTCTATCATGCATAGGGTGTTCTGTGTATAAAATGGAGTATATTTCTTTGATAAAGTACACTTAATGGATTAATGAGCAAAAAAAAAGAGAAAAAAAAGACGAAATGTCGAGAGTAAGGTTCAGGCTACGAAACCCCCTAGCTCCCCTTGGTATTAAGTTATAATTTTCAAACTCGCACCCAAGGTAGGTCCCCATGTTCCAACCATGGCTAGCTAAGGAAATTTTTATAAGTGCATTAGGGGGGTCCCAGTGGGCCCCTAAAGGTCTATTGCATATTTCAGCAAGAACAGGCTTTTGAATTGAAGCTGCTGCAGGTCTGATGTGAAACAGTGGCCTGTTTGGTAGAGTGTTGGACTTATAATTGGTGGCTGGAGCCAGGGGTCCCGGGTTCGAACCCCAGGACCGGGCAGTTTTCCACTTTTTTCCCTTTTTTTAAAAATTCCTTTATTTTTCATTATATTATTTTTTTAATGTGTTTTTCGGTATTCTGCAGGCTATTGCATGGCAGAAAAATTTGCTTTTTTTTAATAAATGGTAAAAAACGGGAAAAATCCAGGAAAATCAGTTTTTTTGGCATTCTTCGACTCCTTTTGCAACATTTTTGGGAGTCTATCAAGCATAGGATGTTCTGTGTATAAAATGGAGCATATTTCTTTGCTAAAGAACACGTAATGGAACAATGAGAAAAAAAAAGAAAAAAAAGACGAAATGTCGAGAATAAGGTTCAGGCTTCGAGACCCCTTAGCTCCCCTTGGTTTTAAGTTATAATTTTCAAACTCGCACCCAAGGTAGGTCCCCATAGTCCAACCATGGCTACCGAAGGAAATTTTTATAAGTGAATTAGGGGGGTCCCAGTGGGCCCCTAAAGGTCTATTGCATATTTCACCGAGAAAAGGCTTTTGAAGTTGGAAGCTGCTGTAGGCCTGATGTGAAACAGTGGCTTGATTGGTAGAGTGTTGGACTGTAAACTGGTGGCTGGAGCCAGGGGTCCCGGGTTCGAACCCCTGGAAAGGGCCCTTTTTCAATTTTTTTTCCTTTTTTTTAAAATTTGTTATTTTGAATTATATTATTTTTTAAATATATTTTTCGGTATTCTGCAGGCTATTGCATGGCAGAAATTTTTTTTTGGAAAAATGGTAAAAAACTCCGAAAATCCAGGAAAATCAGTTTTTTTGTCATTTTTCGAATCCTTTTGCAACATTTTAGGGAGTCTATCATGCATAGGGTGTTCTGTGTATAAAATGGAGTATATTTCTTTGATAAAGAACACTTAATGGAACAATGAGCAAAAAAAAAAGAAAAAAAAGACGAAATGTCGAGAATAAGGTTCAGGCTTCCAGACCCCCTAGCTCCCCTTGGTTTTAAGTTATAATTTTCAAACTCGCACCCAAGGTAGGTCCCCATAGTCCAACCATGGCTACCGAAGGAAATTTTTATAAGTGAATTAGGGGGGTCCCAGTGGGCCCCAAAAGGTCTATTGCATATTTCACCGAGAAAAGGCTTTTGAAGGGAAGCTGCTGTAGTCCTGATGTGAAACAGTGGCCTGATTGGTAGAGTGTTGGACTGTAAACTGGTGGCTGGAGCCAGGGGTCCCGGGTTCGAACCCCTGGAAAGGGCCCTTTTTCACTTTTTTTTCCTTTTTTTTAAAATTTGTTATTTTGAATTATATTATTTTTTAAATATGTTTTTCGGTATTCTGCAGGCTATTGCATGGCAGAAAATTTTTTTTTGGAAAAATGGTAAAAAACTGGGAAAATCCAGGAAAATCAGTTTTTTTGTCATTTTTCGAATCCTTTTGCAACATTTTAGGGAGTCTATCATGCATAGGGTGTTCAGTGAATAAAATGGAGTATATTTCTTTGATAAAGAACACTTAATGGAACAATGAGCAAAAAAAAAAGAAAAAAAAGACGAAATGTCGAGAATAAGGTTCAGGCTTCCAGACCCCCTAGCTCCCCTTGGTATTAAGTTATAATTTTCAAACTCGCACCCAAGGTAGGTCGCCATCGTCCAACCATGGCTACCAAAGGAAATTTTTATAAGTGAATTAGGGGGTCCCAGTGGGCCCCCTAAATGTCTATTGCATATTTCATCGAGAACAGGCTTTTGAAGGGAAGCTGCTGCAGGCCTGATGTCAAAAAAAGTGGCCTGTTTGGTAGAGTGTTGGACTTATAACTGGTGGCTGGAGCCAGGGGTCCCGGGTTCGAACCCCAGGACCGGGCAGTTTTTCACTTTTTTTTCCTTTTTTTAAAAATTCCTTTATTTTGCATTATATTATTTTTTTAATGTGTTTTTCGGTATTCTGCAGGCTATTGCATGGCAGAAAAATTTGCTTTTTTTTGGAAAAATGGTAAAAAACTGGAAAAATCCAAGAAAATCAGTTTTTTTGGCATTCTTCGACTCCTTATGCAACATTTTAGGGAGTCTATCAAGCATAGGATGTTCTGTGTATAAAATGGAGCATATTTCTTTGCTAAAGAACATGTAATGGAACAATGAGGAAAAAAATAGAAAAAAAAGACGAAATGTCGAGAATAAGGTTCAGGCTTCGAGACCCCTTAGCTCCCCTTGGTTTTAAGTTATAATTTTCAAACTCGCACCCAAGGTAGGTCCCCATAGTCCAACCATGGCTACTGAAGGAAATTTTTATAAGTGAATTAGGGGGGTCCCAGTGGGCCCCTAAAGGTCTATTGCATATTTCACCGAGAAAAGGCTTTTGAAGGGAAGCTGCTGCAGGTCTGATGTGAAACAGTGGCCTGTTTGGTAGAGTGTTGGACTTATAACTGGTGGCTGGAGCCAGGGGTCCCCGGTTCGAACCCCAGGACAGGGCAGTTTTTCACTTTTTTTTCCTTTTTTTTAAAAATTCCTTTATTTTGCATGATATTATTTTTTAAATATGTTTTTCGGTATTCGGCAGGCTATTGCATGGCAGAAAAAAAATTTTTTTTTTTGGAAAAATGGTAAAAAACTGGAAAAATCCAGGAAAATCAGTTTTTTTGTCATTCTTCGAATCCTTTTGCAACATTTTAGGGAGTCTATCATGCATAGAGTGTTCTGTGTATAAAATGGGGTATATTTCTTTGATGAAGAACACTTAATGGAACAATGAGCAAAAAAAAAGAAAAAAAAAGTCGAAATGTCGAGAATAAGGTTCAGGCTTCCAGACCCCCTAGCTCCCCTTGGTATTAAGTTATAATTTTCAAACTCGCACCCAAGGTAGGTCCCCATGGTCCAACCATGGCTACCGAAGGAAATTTTTATAAGTGAATTAGAGGGGTCCCAGTGGGCCCCCTAAAGGTCTATTGCATATTTCATCGAGAACAGGCTTTTGAAGGGAAGCTGCTGCAGCCCTGATGTGAAACAGTATCCTGTTTGGTAGAGAGTTGGACTTATAACTGGTGGCTGGAGCCAGGTGTCCCGGGTTCGAACCCCAAGACCGGGCAGTTTTTCACTTTTTTTTCCTTTTTGTAAAAATTCCTTTATTTTGCATTATATTATTTTTTTAATGTGTTTTTCGGTATTCTGCAGGCTATTGCATGGCAGAAAAATTTGCTTTTTTTTTGGAAAAATGGTAAAAAACTGGAAAAATCCAGGAAAATCAGTTTTTTTGGCATTCTTCGACTCCTTTTGCAACATTTTTGGTAGTCTATCAAGCATAGGATGTTCTGTATATAAAATGGAGCATATTTCTTTGCTAAAAAACACGTAATGGAACAATGAGAAAAAAAAAGAAAAAAAAAGACGAAATGTCGAGAATAAGGTTCAGGCTTCGAGACCCCTTAGCTCCCCTTGGTTTTAAGTCATAATTTTCAAACTCGCACCCAAGGTAGGTCACCATAGTCCAACCATGGCTACCGAAGGAAATTTTTATAAGTGAATTAGGGGGGTCCCAGTGGGCCCCTAAAGGTCTATTGCATATTTCACCGAGAAAAGGCTTTTGAAGGGAAGCTGCTGCAGGTCTGATGTGAAACAGTGGCCTGTTTGGTAGAGTGTTGGACTTATAACTGGTGGCTGGAGCCAGAGGTCCCCGGTTCGAACCCCAGGACAGGGCAGTTTTTCACTTTTTTTTCCTTTTTTTTAAAAATTCCTTTATTTTGCATGATATTATTTTTTTAATGTGTTTTTCGGTATTCTGCAGGCTATTGCATGGCAGAAAAATTTGCTTTTTTTTGGAAAAATGGTAAAAAACTGGAAAATCCAGGAAAATCAGTTTTTTTTGCATTCTTCGATTCCTTTTGCAACATTTTTGGGATTCTATCAAGCATAGGATGTTCTGTGTATAAAATGGAGCATATTTCTTTGCTAAAGAACACGTAATGGAACAATGAGAAAAAAAAAGAAAAAAAAGACGAAATGTCGAGAATAAGGTTCAGGCTTCGAGACCCCTTAGCTCCCCTTGGTTTTAAGTTATAATTTTCAAACTCGCTCCCAAGATAGGTCCCCATAGTCCAACCATGGCTACCGAAGGAAATTTTTATAAGCGAATTAGGGGGGTCCCAGTGGGCCCCTAAAGGTCTATTGCATATTTCACCGAGAAAAGGCTTGTGAAGGGAAGCTGCTGTAGGCCTGATGTGAAACAGTGGCCTGTTTGGTAGAGTGTTGGACTGTCAACTGGTGGCTGGAGCCAGGGGTCCCGGGTTCGAACTCCATGACCGGGCAGTTTTTCACTTTTTTTTCCTTTTTTTAAAAATTCCTTTATTTTGCATTATATTATTTTTTTAATGTGTTTTTCGGTATTCTGCAGGCTATTGCATGGCAGAAAAATTTGCTTTTTTTTGGAAAAATGGTAAAAAACTGGAAAAATCCAGGAAAACCAGTTTTTTTGGCATTCTTCGACTCCTTTTGCAACATTTTAGGGAGTCTATCATGCATAGGGTTTTCTGTGTATAAAATGGAGTATATTTCTTTGATAAAGTACACTTAATGGATTAATGAGCAAAAAAAAAGAGAAAGAAAAGACGAAATGTCGAGAGTAAGGTTCAGGCTTCGAGACCCCCTAGCTATTAAGTCATAATTTTCCAACTCGCACCCAAGGTAGGCCCCCATGGTCCAACCATGGCTACCGAAGGAAATTTTTATAAGTGTATTAGGGGGGTCCCAGTGGGCCCCTAAAGGTCTATTGCATATTTCAGCAAGAACAGGCTTTTGAAGGGAAGCTGCTGCAGGTCTGATGTGAAACAGTGGCCTGTTTGGTAGAGTGTTGGACTTATAACTGGTGGCTGGAGCCAGGATATCCCGGTTCGAACCCCAGGACCGGGCAGTTTTTCACTTTGTTTTCCTTTTTTTTAAAAATTCCTTTATTTTGCATGATATTATTTTTTTAATGTGTTTTTCGGTATTCTGCAGGCTATTGCATGGCAGTAAATTTGCTTTTTTTTGGAAAAATGGTAAAAAACGGGAAAAATCCAGAAAAATCAGTTTTTTTGGCATTCTTCGACTCCTTTTGCAACATTTTTGGGTGTCTATCAAGCATAGGATGTTCTGTGTATAAAATGGAGCATATTTCTTTGCTAAAGAACACGTAATGGAACAATGAGAAAAAAAAAAAGAAAAAAAAGACGAAATGTCGAGAATAAGGTTCAGGCTTCGAGACCCCTTAGCTCCCCTTGGTTTTAAGTTATAATTTTCAAACTCGCACCCAAGGTAGGCCCCCATGGTCCAACCATGGCTACCGAAGGAAATTTTTATAAGTGATCTAGGGGGGTCCCAGTGGGCCCTTAAATGTCTATTGCATATTTCACCGAGAAAAGGCTTGTGAAGGGAAGCTGCTGTAGGCCTGATGTGAAACAGTGGCCTGTTTGGTAAAGTGTTGGACTGTCAACTGGTGGCAGGAGCCAGGGGTCCCGGGTTCGAACTCCAGGACCGGGCAGTTTTTCACTTTTTTTTCCTTTTTTTAAAAATTCCTTTGTTTTGCATTATATTATTTTTTAAATGTGTTTTTCGGTATTCTGCAGGCTATTGCATGGCAGAAAAATTTGCTTTTTTTTGGAAAAATGGTAAAAAACTGGAAAAATCCAGGAAAATCAGTTTTTTTGGCATTCTTCGACTCCTTTTGCAACATTTTAGGGAGTCTATCATGCATAGGGTTTTCTGTGTATAAAATGGAGTATATTTCTTTGATAAAGTACACTTAATGGATTAATGAGCAAAAAAAAGAGAAAAAAAAGACGAAATGTAGAGAGTAAGGTTCAGGCTTCGAGACCCCCTAGCTCCTCTTGGTATTAAGTTATAATTTTCCAACTCGCACCCAAGGTAGGCCCCCATGGTCCAACCATGGCTACCGAAGGAAATTTTTATAAGTGTATTAGGGGGGTCCCAGTGGGCCCCTAAAGGTCTATTGCATATTTCAGCAAGAACAGGATTTTGAAGGGAAGCTGCTGCAGGTCTGATGTGAAACAGTGGCCTGTTTGGTAGAGTGTTGGATTTATAACTGGTGGCTGGAGCCAGGGGTCCCCGGTTCGAACCCCAGGACCGGGCAGTTTTTCACTTTTTTTTCCTTTTTTTAAAAAATTCCTTTATTTTGCATGATATTATTTTTTTAATGTGTTTTTCGGTATTCTGCAGGCTATTGCATGGCAGAAAAATTTGCTTTTTTTTGGAAAAATGGTAAAAAACTGGAAAAATCCAGGAAAATCAGTTTTTTTGGCATTCTTCGACTCCTTTTGCAACATTTTAGGGAGTCTATCATGCATAGGGTTTTCTGTGTATAAAATGGAGTATATTTCTTTGATAAAGTACACTTAATGGATTAATGAGCAAAAAAAAAGAGAAAAAAAAGACGAAATGTCGAGAGTAAGGTTCAGGCTTCGAGACCCCCTAGCTCCTCTTGGTATTAAGTTATAATTTTCCAACTCGCACCCAAGGTAGGCCCCCATGGTCCAATCATGGCTACCGAAGGAAATTTTTATAAGTGTATTAGGGGGGTCCCAGTGGGCCCCTAAAGGTCTATTGCATATTTCAGCAAGAACAGGATTTTGAAGGGAAGCTGCTGCAGGTCTGATGTGAAACAGTGGCCTGTTTGGTAGAGTGTTGGATTTATAACTGGTGGCTGGAGCCAGGGGTCCCCGGTTCGAACCCCAGGACCGGGCAGTTTTTCACTTTTTTTTCCTTTTTTTAAAAGATTCCTTTATTTTGCATGATATTATTTTTTTAATGTGTTTTTCGGTATTCTGCAGGCTATTGCATGGCAGAAAAATTTGCTTTTTTTTGGAAAAATGGTAAAAAACTGGAAAATCCAGGAAAATCAGTTTTTTTTGCATTCTTTGACTCCTTTTGCAACATTTTTGGGATTCTATCAAGCATAGGATGTTCTGTGTATAAAATGGAGCATATTTCTTTGCTAAAGAACACGTAATGGAACAATGAGAAAAAAAAAGAAAAAAAAGACGAAATGTCGAGAATAAGGTTCAGGCTTCGAGACCCCTTAGCTCCTCTTGGTTTTAAGTTATAATTTTCAAACTCGCTCCCAAGATAGGTCCCCATAGTCCAACCATGGCTACCGAAGGAAATTTTTATAAGTGAATTAGGGGGGTCCCAGTGGGCCCCTAAAGGTCTATTGCATATTTCACCGATAAAAGGCTTTTGAAGGGAAGCTGCTGCAGGCCTGATGTGAAACAGTGGACTGATTGGTACAGTGTTGGACTGTGATCTGGTGGCTGGAGCCAGGGGTCCCGGGTTCGAAACCCTGGAAAGGGCAGTTTTTCACTTTTTTTTAAAATTCCTTTATTTTGCATTATATTATTTTTTAAATATGTTTTTCGGTATTCTGCAGGCTATTGCATGGCAGAAAAATTTGTTTTTTTTTGGAAAAATGGTAAAAAACTGGAAAAATCCAGGAAAATCAGTTTTTTTGGCATTCTTCGACTCCTTTTGCAACATTTTAGGGAGTCTATCATGCATAGGGTGTTCTGTGTATAAAATGGAGTATATTTCTTTGATAAAGTACACTTAATGGATTAATGAGCAAAAAAAAAAGAGAAAAAAAAGACGAAATGTCGAGAGTAAGGTTCAGGCTACGAGACCCCCTAGCTCCCCTTGGTATTAAGTTATAATTTTCAAACTCGCACCCAAGGTAGGTCCCCATGGTCCAACCATGGCTAGCGAAGGAAATTTTTATAAGTGCATTAGGGGGGTCCCAGTGGGCCCCTAAAGGTCTATTGCATATTTCAGCAAGAACAGGCTTTTGAATTGAAGCTGCTGCAGGTCTGATGTGAAACAGTGGCCTGTTTGGTAGAGTGTTGGACTTATAATTGGTGGCTGGAGCCAGGGGTCCCGGGTTCGAACCCCAGGACCGGGCAGTTTTCCACTTTTTTCCCTTTTTTTAAAAATTCCTTTATTTTTCATTATATTATTTTTTTAATGTGTTTTTCGGTATTCTGCAGGCTATTGCATGGCAGAAAAATTTGCTTTTTTTTAATAAATGGTAAAAAACGGGAAAAATCCAGGAAAATCAGTTTTTTTGGTATTCTTCGACTCCTTTTACAACATTTTTGGGAGTCTATCAAGCATAGGATGTTCTGTGTATAAAATGGAGCATATTTCTTTGCTAAAGAACACGTAATGGAACAATGAGAAAAAAAAAGAAAAAAAAGACGAAATGTCGAGAATAAGGTTCAGGCTTCGAGACCCCTTAGCTCCCCTTGGTTTTAAGTTATAATTTTCAAACTCGCACCCAAGGTAGGTCCCCATAGTCCAACCATGGCTACCGAAGGAAATTTTTATAAGTGAATTAGGGGGGTCCCAGTGGGCCCCTAAAGGTCTATTGCATATTTCACCGAGAAAAGGCTTTTGAAGGGAAGCTGCTGTAGGCCTGATGTGAAACAGTGGCCTGATTGGTAGAGTGTTGGACTGTAAACTGGTGGCTGGAGCCAGGGGTCCCGGGTTCGAACCCCTGGAAAGGGCCCTTTTTCACTTTTTTTTCCTTTTTTTTAAAATTTGTTATTTTGAATTATATTATTTTTTAAATATGTTTTTCGGTATTCTGCAGGCTATTGCATGGCAGAAAATGTTTTTTTGGAAAAATGGTAAAAAATTGGAAAAATCCAGGAAAATCAGTTTTTTTGTCATTTTTCGAATCCTTTTGCAACATTTTAGGGAGTCTATCATGCATAGGGTGTTCTGTGTATAAAATGGAGTATATTTCTTTGATAAAGAACACTTAATGGAACAATGAGCAAAAAAAAAAGAAAAAAAAAGACGAAATGTCGAGAATAAGGTTCAGGCTTCCAGACCCCCTAGCTCCCCTTGGTATTAAGTTATAATTTTCAAACTCGCACCCAAGGTAGGTCCCCATGGTCCAACCATGGCTAGCGAAGGAAATTTTTATAAGTGCATTAGGGGGGTCCCAGTGGGCCCCTAAAGGTCTATTGCATATTTCAGCAAGAACAGGCTTTTGAATTGAAGCTGCTGCAGGTCTGATGTGAAACAGTGGCCTGTTTGGTAGAGTGATGGACTTATAATTGGTGGCTGGAGCCAGGGGTCCCGGGTTCGAACCCCAGGACCGGGCAGTTTTCCACTTTTTTCCCTTTTTTTAAAAATTCCTTTATTTTTCATTATATTATTTTTTTAATGTGTTTTTCGGTATTCTGCAGGCTATTGCATGGCAGAAAAATTTGCTTTTTTTTAATAAATGGTAAAAAACGGGAAAAATCCAGGAAAATCAGTTTTTTTGGTATTCTTCGACTCCTTTTACAACATTTTTGGGAGTCTATCAAGAATAGGATGTTCTGTGTATAAAATGGAGCATATTTCTTTGCTAAAGAACACGTAATGGAACAATGAGAAAAAAAAAGAAAAAAAAGACGAAATGTCGAGAATAAGGTTCAGGCTTCGAGACCCCCTAGCTCCCCTTGGTTTTAAGTTATAATTTTCAAACTCGCACCCAAGGTAGGTCCCCATAGTCCAACCATGGCTACCGAAGGAAATTTTTATAAGTGAATTAGGGGGGTCCCAGTGGGCCCCTAAAGGTCTATTGCATATTTCACCGAGAAAAGGCTTTTGAAGGGAAGCTGCTGTAGTCCTGATGTGAAACAGTGGCCTGATTGGTAGAGTGTTGGACTGTAAACTGGTGGCTGGAGCCAGGGGTCCCGGGTTCGAACCCCTGGAAAGGGCCCTTTTTCACTTTTTTTTCCTTTTTTTTAAAATTTGTTATTTTGAATTATATTATTTTTTAAATATGTTTTTCGGTATTCTGCAGGCTATTGCATGGCAGAAAATTTTTTTTTGGAAAAATGGTAAAAAACTGGGAAAATCCAGGAAAATCAGTTTTTTTGTCATTTTTCGAATCCTTTTGCAACATTTTAGGGAGTCTATCATGCATAGGGTGTTCAGTGAATAAAATGGAGTATATTTCTTTGATAAAGAACACTTAATGGAACAATGAGCAAAAAAAAAAAGAAAAAAAAGACGAAATGTCGAGAATAAGGTTCAGGCTTCCAGACCCCCTAGCTCCCCTTGGTATTAAGTTATAATTTTCAAACTCGCACCCAAGGTAGGTCGCCATCGTCCAACCATGGCTACCAAAGGAAATTTTTATAAGTGAATTAGGGGGTCCCAGTGGGCCCCCTAAATGTCTATTGCATATTTCATCGAGAACAGGCTTTTGAAGGGAAGCTGCTGCAGGCCTGATGTCAAAAAAAGTGGCCTGTTTGGTAGAGTGTTGGACTTATAACTGGTGGCTGGAGCCAGGGGTCCCGGGTTCGAACCCCAGGACCGGGCAGTTTTTCACTTTTTTTTCCTTTTTTTAAAAATTCCTTTATTTTGCATTATATTATTTTTTTAATGTGTTTTTCGGTATTCTGCAGGCTATTGCATGGCAGAAAAATTTGCTTTTTTTTGGAAAAATGGTAAAAAACTGGAAAAATCCAAGAAAATCAGTTTTTTTGGCATTCTTCGACTCCTTATGCAACATTTTAGGGAGTCTATCAAGCATAGGATGTTCTGTGTATAAAATGGAGCATATTTCTTTGCTAAAGAACATGTAATGGAACAATGAGGAAAAAAATAGAAAAAAAAGACGAAATGTCGAGAATAAGGTTCAGGCTTCGAGACCCCTTAGCTCCCCTTGGTTTTAAGTTATAATTTTCAAACTCGCACCCAAGGTAGGTCCCCATAGTCCAACCATGGCTACTGAAGGAAATTTTTATAAGTGAATTAGGGGGGTCCCAGTGGGCCCCTAAAGGTCTATTGCATATTTCACCGATAAAAGGCTTTTGAAGGGAAGCTGCTGCAGGCCTGATGTGAAACAGTGGACTGATTGGTAAAGTGTTGGACTGTGATCTGGCGGCTGGAGCCAGGGGTCCCGGGTTCGAAACCCTGGAAAGGGCAGTTTTTCACTTTTTTTTAAAATTCCTTTATTTTGCATTATATTATTTTTTAAATATGTTTTTCGGTATTCTGCAGGCTATTGCATGGCAGAAAAATTTGTTTTTTTTTGGAAAAATGGTAAAAAACTGGAAAAATCCAGGAAAATCAGTTTTTTTGGCATTCTTCGACTCCTTTTGCAACATTTTAGGGAGTCTATCATGCATAGGGTGTTCTGTGTATAAAATGGAGTATATTTCTTTGATAAAGTACACTTAATGGATTAATGAGCAAAAAAAAAGAGAAAAAAAAGACGAAATGTCGAGAGTAAGGTTCAGGCTACGAAACCCCCTAGCTCCCCTTGGTATTAAGTTATAATTTTCAAACTCGCACCCAAGGTAGGTCCCCATGTTCCAACCATGGCTAGCTAAGGAAATTTTTATAAGTGCATTAGGGGGGTCCCAGTGGGCCCCTAAAGGTCTATTGCATATTTCAGCAAGAACAGGCTTTTGAATTGAAGCTGCTGCAGGTCTGATGTGAAACAGTGGCCTGTTTGGTAGAGTGTTGGACTTATAATTGGTGGCTGGAGCCAGGGGTCCCGGGTTCGAACCCCAGGACCGGGCAGTTTTCCACTTTTTTCCCTTTTTTTAAAAATTCCTTTATTTTTCATTATATTATTTTTTTAATGTGTTTTTCGGTATTCTGCAGGCTATTGCATGGCAGAAAAATTTGCTTTTTTTTAATAAATGGTAAAAAACGGGAAAAATCCAGGAAAATCAGTTTTTTTGGCATTCTTCGACTCCTTTTGCAACATTTTTGGGAGTCTATCAAGCATAGGATGTTCTGTGTATAAAATGGAGCATATTTCTTTGCTAAAGAACACGTAATGGAACAATGAGAAAAAAAAAGAAAAAAAAGACGAAATGTCGAGAATAAGGTTCAGGCTTCGAGACCCCTTAGCTCCCCTTGGTTTTAAGTTATAATTTTCAAACTCGCACCCAAGGTAGGTCCCCATAGTCCAACCATGGCTACCGAAGGAAATTTTTATAAGTGAATTAGGGGGGTCCCAGTGGGCCCCTAAAGGTCTATTGCATATTTCACCGAGAAAAGGCTTTTGAAGTTGGAAGCTGCTGTAGGCCTGATGTGAAACAGTGGCTTGATTGGTAGAGTGTTGGACTGTAAACTGGTGGCTGGAGCCAGGGGTCCCGGGTTCGAACCCCTGGAAAGGGCCCTTTTTCAATTTTTTTTCCTTTTTTTTAAAATTTGTTATTTTGAATTATATTATTTTTTAAATATATTTTTCGGTATTCTGCAGGCTATTGCATGGCAGAAATTTTTTTTTGGAAAAATGGTAAAAAACTCCGAAAATCCAGGAAAATCAGTTTTTTTGTCATTTTTCGAATCCTTTTGCAACATTTTAGGGAGTCTATCATGCATAGGGTGTTCTGTGTATAAAATGGAGTATATTTCTTTGATAAAGAACACTTAATGGAACAATGAGCAAAAAAAAAAGAAAAAAAAGACGAAATGTCGAGAATAAGGTTCAGGCTTCCAGACCCCCTAGCTCCCCTTGGTTTTAAGTTATAATTTTCAAACTCGCACCCAAGGTAGGTCCCCATAGTCCAACCATGGCTACCGAAGGAAATTTTTATAAGTGAATTAGGGGGGTCCCAGTGGGCCCCAAAAGGTCTATTGCATATTTCACCGAGAAAAGGCTTTTGAAGGGAAGCTGCTGTAGTCCTGATGTGAAACAGTG
This sequence comes from Parasteatoda lunata, assembly GCA_949128135.1. NCBI lineage: Eukaryota > Metazoa > Arthropoda > Arachnida > Araneae > Theridiidae > Parasteatoda > Parasteatoda lunata. Next base: position 82,624,410 of record OX421978.1, read on the forward strand.
GCCTGATTGGTAGAGTGTTGGACTGTAAACTGGTGGCTGGAGCCAGGGGTCCCGGGTTCGAACCCCTGGAAAGGGCCCTTTTTCACTTTTTTTTCCTTTTTTTTAAAATTTGTTATTTTGAATTATATTATTTTTTAAATATGTTTTTCGGTATTCTGCAGGCTATTGCATGGCAGAAAATTTTTTTTTGGAAAAATGGTAAAAAACTGGGAAAATCCAGGAAAATCAGTTTTTTTGTCATTTTTCGAATCCTTTTGCAACATTTTAGGGAGTCTATCATGCATAGGGTGTTCAGTGAATAAAATGGAGTATATTTCTTTGATAAAGAACACTTAATGGAACAATGAGCAAAAAAAAAAGAAAAAAAAGACGAAATGTCGAGAATAAGGTTCAGGCTTCCAGACCCCCTAGCTCCCCTTGGTATTAAGTTATAATTTTCAAACTCGCACCCAAGGTAGGTCGCCATCGTCCAACCATGGCTACCAAAGGAAATTTTTATAAGTGAATTAGGGGGTCCCAGTGGGCCCCCTAAATGTCTATTGCATATTTCATCGAGAACAGGCTTTTGAAGGGAAGCTGCTGCAGGCCTGATGTCAAAAAAAGTGGCCTGTTTGGTAGAGTGTTGGACTTATAACTGGTGGCTGGAGCCAGGGGTCCCGGGTTCGAACCCCAGGACCGGGCAGTTTTTCACTTTTTTTTCCTTTTTTTAAAAATTCCTTTATTTTGCATTATATTATTTTTTTAATGTGTTTTTCGGTATTCTGCAGGCTATTGCATGGCAGAAAAATTTGCTTTTTTTTGGAAAAATGGTAAAAAACTGGAAAAATCCAAGAAAATCAGTTTTTTTGGCATTCTTCGACTCCTTATGCAACATTTTAGGGAGTCTATCAAGCATAGGATGTTCTGTGTATAAAATGGAGCATATTTCTTTGCTAAAGAACATGTAATGGAACAATGAGGAAAAAAATAGAAAAAAAAGACGAAATGTCGAGAATAAGGTTCAGGCTTCGAGACCCCTTAGCTCCCCTTGGTTTTAAGTTATAATTTTCAAACTCGCACCCAAGGTAGGTCCCCATAGTCCAACCATGGCTACTGAAGGAAATTTTTATAAGTGAATTAGGGGGGTCCCAGTGGGCCCCTAAAGGTCTATTGCATATTTCACCGATAAAAGGCTTTTGAAGGGAAGCTGCTGCAGGCCTGATGTGAAACAGTGGACTGATTGGTAAAGTGTTGGACTGTGATCTGGCGGCTGGAGCCAGGGGTCCCGGGTTCGAAACCCTGGAAAGGGCAGTTTTTCACTTTTTTTTAAAATTCCTTTATTTTGCATTATATTATTTTTTAAATATGTTTTTCGGTATTCTGCAGGCTATTGCATGGCAGAAAAATTTGTTTTTTTTTGGAAAAATGGTAAAAAACTGGAAAAATCCAGGAAAATCAGTTTTTTTGGCATTCTTCGACTCCTTTTGCAACATTTTAGGGAGTCTATCATGCATAGGGTGTTCTGTGTATAAAATGGAGTATATTTCTTTGATAAAGTACACTTAATGGATTAATGAGCAAAAAAAAAGAGAAAAAAAAGACGAAATGTCGAGAGTAAGGTTCAGGCTACGAGACCCCCTAGCTCCCCTTGGTATTAAGTTATAATTTTCAAACTCGCACCCAAGGTAGGTCCCCATGTTCCAACCATGGCTAGCTAAGGAAATTTTTATAAGTGCATTAGGGGGGTCCCAGTGGGCCCCTAAAGGTCTATTGCATATTTCAGCAAGAACAGGCTTTTGAATTGAAGCTGCTGCAGGTCTGATGTGAAACAGTGGCCTGTTTGGTAGAGTGTGTGACTTATAATTGGTGGCTGGAGCCAGGGGTCCCGGGTTCGAACCCCAGGACCGGGCAGTTTTCCACTTTTTTCCCTTTTTTTAAAAATTCCTTTATTTTTCATTATATTATTTTTTTAATGTGTTTTTCGGTATTTTGCAGGCTATTGCATGGCAGAAAAATTTGCTTTTTTTTAATAAATGGTAAAAAACGGGAAAAATCCAGGAAAATCAGTTTTTTTGGCATTCTTCGACTCCTTTTACAACATTTTTGGGAGTCTATCAAGCATAGGATGTTCTGTGTATAAAATGGAGCATATTTCTTTGCTAAAGAACACGTAATGGAACAATGAGAAAAAAAAAGAAAAAAAAGACGAAATGTCGAGAATAAGGTTCAGGCTTCGAGACCCCTTAGCTCCCCTTGGTTTTAAGTTATAATTTTCAAACTCGCACCCAAGGTAGGTCCCCATAGTCCAACCATGGCTACCGAAGGAAATTTTTATAAGTGAATTAGGGGGGTCCCAGTGGGCCCCTAAAGGTCTATTGCATATTTCACCGAGAAAAGGCTTTTGAAGTTGGAAGCTGCTGTAGGCCTGATGTGAAACAGTGGCTTGATTGGTAGAGTGTTGGACTGTAAACTGGTGGCTGGAGCCAGGGGTCCCGGGTTCGAACCCCTGGAAAGGGCCCTTTTTCACTTTTTTTTCCTTTTTTTTAAAATTTGTTATTTTGAATTATATTATTTTTTAAATATGTTTTTCGGTATTCTGCAGGCTATTGCATGGCAGAAATTTTTTTTTGGAAAAATGGTAAAAAACTGGGAAAATCCAGGAAAATCAGTTTTTTTGTCATTTTTCGAATCCTTTTGCAACATTTTAGGGAGTCTATCATGCATAGGGTGTTCTGTGTATAAAATGGAGTATATTTCTTTGATAAAGAACACTTAATGGAACAATGAGCAAAAAAAAAAGAAAAAAAAGACGAAATGTCGAGAATAAGGTTCAGGCTTCCAGACCCCCTAGCTCCCCTTGGTATTAAGTTATAATTTTCAAACTCGCACCCAAGGTAGGTCGCCATCGTCCAACCATGGCTACCAAAGGAAATTTTTATAAGTGAATTAGGGGGTCCCAGTGGGCCCCCTAAATGTCTATTGCATATTTCATCGAGAACAGGCTTTTGAAGGGAAGCTGCTGCAGGCCTGATGTCAAAAAAAGTGGCCTGTTTGGTAGAGTGTTGGACTTATAACTGGTGGCTGGAGCCAGGGGTCCCGGGTTCGAACCCCAGGACCGGGCAGTTTTTCACTTTTTTTTCCTTTTTTTAAAAATTCCTTTATTTTGCATTATATTATTTTTTTAATGTGTTTTTCGGTATTCTGCAGGCTATTGCATGGCAGAAAAATTTGCTTTTTTTTGGAAAAATGGTAAAAAACTGGAAAAATCCAAGAAAATCAGTTTTTTTGGCATTCTTCGACTCCTTATGCAACATTTTAGGGAGTCTATCAAGCATAGGATGTTCTGTGTATAAAATGGAGCATATTTCTTTGCTAAAGAACATGTAATGGAACAATGAGGAAAAAAATAGAAAAAAAAGACGAAATGTCGAGAATAAGGTTCAGGCTTCGAGACCCCTTAGCTCCCCTTGGTTTTAAGTTATAATTTTCAAACTCGCACCCAAGGTAGGTCCCCATAGTCCAACCATGGCTACCGAAGGAAATTTTTATAAGTGAATTAGGGGGGTCCCAGTGGGCCCCTAAAGGTCTATTGCATATTTCACCGATAAAAGGCTTTTGAAGGGAAGCTGCTGCAGGCCTGATGTGAAACAGTGGACTGATTGGTAAAGTGTTGGACTGTGATCTGGCGGCTGGAGCCAGGGGTCCCGGGTTCGAAACCCTGGAAAGGGCAGTTTTTCACTTTTTTTTAAAATTCCTTTATTTTGCATTATATTATTTTTTAAATATGTTTTTCGGTATTCTGCAGGCTATTGCATGGCAGAAAAATTTGTTTTTTTTTAGAAAAATGGTAAAAAACTGGAAAAATCCAGGAAAATCAGTTTTTTTGGCATTCTTCGACTCCTTTTGCAACATTTTAGGGAGTCTATCATGCATAGGGTGTTCTGTGTATAAAATGGAGTATATTTCTTTGATAAAGTACACTTAATGGACTAATGAGCAAAAAAAAAGAGAAAAAAAAGACGAAATGTCGAGAGTAAGGTTCAGGCTACGAGACCCCCTAGCTCCCCTTGGTATTAAGTTATAATTTTCAAACTCGCACCCAAGGTAGGTCCCCATGTTCCAACCATGGCTAGCGAAGGAAATTTTTATAAGTGCATTAGGGGGGTCCCAGTGGGCCCCTAAAGGTCTATTGCATATTTCAGCAAGAACAGGCTTTTGAATTGAAGCTGCTGCAGGTCTGATGTGAAACAGTGGCCTGTTTGGTAGAGTGTTGGACTTATAATTGGTGGCTGGAGCCAGGGGTCCCGGGTTCGAACCCCAGGACCGGGCAGTTTTCCACTTTTTTCCCTTTTTTTAAAAATTCCTTTATTTTTCATTATATTATTTTTTTAATGTGTTTTTCGGTATTCTGCAGGCTATTGCATGGCAGAAAAATTTGCTTTTTTTTAATAAATGGTAAAAAACGGGAAAAATCCAGGAAAATCAGTTTTTTTGGCATTCTTCGACTCCTTTTACAACATTTTTGGGAGTCTATCAAGCATAGGATGTTCTGTGTATAAAATGGAGCATATTTCTTTGCTAAAGAACACGTAATGGAACAATGAGAAAAAAAAAGAAAAAAAAGACGAAATGTCGAGAATAAGGTTCAGGCTTCGAGACCCCTTAGCTCCCCTTGGTTTTAAGTTAAAATTTTCAAACTCGCACCCAAGGTAGGTCCCCATAGTCCAACCATGGCTACCGAAGGAAATTTTTATAAGTGAATTAGGGGGGTCCCAGTGGGCCCCTAAAGGTCTATTGCATATTTCACCGAGAAAAGGCTTTTGAAGGGAAGCTGCTGTAGGCCTGATGTGAAACAGTGGCCTGATTGGTAGAGTGTTGGACTGTAAACTGGTGGCTGGAGCCAGGGGTCCCGGGTTTGAACCCCTGGAAAGGGCCCTTTTTCACTTTTTTTTCCTTTTTTTTAAAATTTGTTATTTTGAATTATATTATTTTTTAAATATGTTTTTCGGTATTCTGCAGGCTATTGCATGGCAGAAAATTTTTTTTTGGAAAAATGGTAAAAAACTGGAAAAATCCAGGAAAATCAGTTTTTTTGTCATTTTTCGAATCCTTTTGCATTTTAGGGAGTCTATCATGCATAGGGTGTTCTGTGTATAAAATGGAGTATATTTCTTTGATAAAGAATACTTAATGGAACAATGAGAAAAAAAAAAAGAAAAAAAAAAGACGAAATGTCGAGAATAAGGTTCAGGATTCCAGACCCCCTAGCTCCCCTTGGTATTAAGTTATAATTTTAAAACTCGCACCCAAGGTAGGTCCCCATGGTCCAACAATGTCTACCGAAGGAAATTTTTATAAGTGAATTAGGGGGGTCCCAGTGGGCCCCTAAATGTTTATTGCATATTTCATCGAGAACAGGCTTTTGAAGGGAAGCTGCTGCAGGCCTGATGTGAAACAGTGGCCTGTTTGGTAGAGTGTTGGACTTATAACTGGTGGCTGGAGCCAGGGGTCCCGGGTTCGAACCCCAGGACCGGGCAGTTTTTCACTTTTTTTCCCTTTTTTTAAAAATTCCTTTATTTTTCATTATATTATTTTTTTAATGTGTTTTTCGGTATTCTGCAGGCTATTGCATGGCAGAAAAATGTGCGTTTTTTTAATAAATGGTAAAAAACGGGAAAAATCCAGGAAAATCAGTTTTTTTGGCATTCTTCGACTCCTTTTACAACATTTTTGGGAGTCTATCAAGCATAGGATGTTCTGTGTATAAAATGGAGCATATTTCTTTGCTAAAGAACACGTAATGGAACAATGAGAAAAAAAAAGAAAAAAAAAGACAAAATGTCGAGAATAAGGTTCAGGCTTCGAGACCCCTTAGCTCCCCTTGGTATCAAGTTATAATTATTAAACTCGCACCCAAGGTAGTTCCCCGTAGTCCAACCATGGCTACCTAAGGAAATTTTTATAAGTGAATTAGGGGGGTCCCAGTGGGCCCCTAAAGGTCTATTGCATATTTCAGCAAGAACAGGCTTTTGAAGGGAAGCTGCTGCAAGCCTGATGTGAAACAGTGGCCTGTTTGGTAGAGTGTTGGACTTACAACTGGTGGCTGGAGCCAGGGGTCCCGGGTTCGAACCCCAGGACCGGGCAGTTTTTCACTTTTTTTTCCTTTTTTTAAAAATTCCTTTATTTTGCATTATATTATTTTTTAATGTGTTATTCGGTATTCTGCAGGCTATTGCATGGCAGAAAAATTTGCTTTTTTTTGGAAAAATGGTAAAAAACTGGAAAAATCCAGGAAAATCAGTTTTTCTGGCATTCTTCGACTCCTTATGCAATATTTTAGGGAGTCTATCATGCATAGGGTGTTCTGTGTATAAAATGGAGTATATTTCTTTGATAAAGAACACTTAATGGAACAATGAGCAAAAAAAAAAAGAAAAAAAAAGACGAAATGTCGAGAATAAGGTTCAGGCTTCGAGACCCCCTAGCTCCCCTTGGTATTAAGTTATAATTTTCAAACTCACACCCAAGGTAGGTCCCCATGGTCCAACCATGGCTACCGAAGGAAATTTTTATAAGTGAATTAGGGGGGTCCCAGTGGGCCCCTAAAGGTCTATTGCATATTTCACCGAGAAAAGGCTTTTGAAGGGAAGCTGCTGCAGGCCTGATGTGAAACAGTGGCCTGATTGGTAGAGTGTTGGACTGTGAACTGGTGGCTGGAGCCAGGGGTCCCGGGTTCGAAACCCTGGAAAGGGCAGTTTTTCACTTTTTTTACCTTTTTTTTAAAATTCCTTTATTTTGCATTATATTATTATTTAAATATGTTTTTCGGTATTCTGCAGGCTTTTGCATGGCAGAAAAATGTGTTTTTTTTTGGAAAAATGGTAAAAAACTGGAAAAATCCAGGAAAATCAGTTTTTTTGGCATTCTTCGACTCCTTTTGCAACATTTTACTGAGTCTATCATGCATAGCGTGTTCTGTGTATAAAATGGAGTATATTTCTTTGATAAAGTACACTTAATGGATTAATGAGCAAAAAAAAAGAGAAAAAAAAGACGAAATGTCGAGAGTAAGGTTCAGGCTTCGAGACCCCCTAGCTCCCCTTGGTATTAAGTTATAATTTTCAAACTCGCACCCAAGGTAGGTCCCCATGGTCCAACCATGGCTACCGAAGGAAATTTTTATAAGTGCATTAGGGGGTTCCAGTGGGCCCCTAAAGGTCTATTGCATATTTCAGCAAGAACAGGCTTTTGAAGGGAAGCTGCTGCAGGTCTGATGTGAAACAGTGGCCTGTTTGGTAGAGTGTTGGACTTATAATTGGTGGCTGGAGCCAGGGGTGCCGGGTTCGAACCCCAGGACCGGGCAGTTTTTCACTTTTTTTCCCTTTTTCTAAAAATTCCTTTATTTTTCATTATATTATTTTTTTAATGTGTTTTTCGGTATTCTGCAGGCTATTGCATGACAGAAAAATTTGCTTTTTTTTAATAAATGGTAAAAAACTGGAAAAATCCAAGAAAATCAGTTTTTTTGGCATTCTTCGACTCCTTATGCAACATTTTAGGGAGTCTATCAAGCATAGGATGTTCTGTGTATAAAATGGAGCATATTTCTTTGCTAAAGAACATGTAATGGAACAATGAGGAAAAAAATAGAAAAAAAAGACGAAATGTCGAGAATAAGGTTCAGGCTTCGAGACCCCTTAGCTCCCCTTGGTTTTAAGTTATAATTTTCAAACTCGCACCCAAGGTAGGTCCCCATAGTCCAACCATGGCTACCGAAGGAAATTTTTATAAGTGAATTAGGGGGGTCCCAGTGGGCCCCTAAAGGTCTATTGCATATTTCACCGATAAAAGGCTTTTGAAGGGAAGCTGCTGCAGGCCTGATGTGAAACAGTGGACTGATTGGTACAGTGTTGGACTGTGATCTGGCGGCTGGAGCCAGGGGTCCCAGGTTCGAAACCCTGGAAAGGGCAGTTTTTAACTTTTTTTTAAAATTCCTTTATTTTGCATTATATTATTTTTTAAATATGTTTTTCGGTATTCTGCAGGCTATTGCATGGCAGAAAAATTTGTTTTTTTTTGGAAAAATGGTAAAAAACTGGAAAAATCCAGGAAAATCAGTTTTTTTGGCATTCTTCGACTCCTTTTGCAACATTTTAGGGAGTCTATCATGCATAGGGTGTTCTGTGTATAAAATGGAGTATATTTCTTTGATAAAGAATACTTAATGGAACAATGAGCAAAAAAAAAAGAAAAAAAAAAGACGAAATGTCGAGAATAAGGTTCAGGATTCCAGACCCCCTAGCTCCCCTTGGTATTAAGTTATAATTTTAAAACTCGCACCCAAGGTAGGTCCCCATGGTCCAACAATGGCTACCGAAGGAAATTTTTATAAGTGAATTAGGGGGGTCCCAGTGGGCCCCTAAATGTTTATTGCATATTTCATCGAGAACAGGCTTTTGAAGGGAAGCTGCTGCAGGCCTGATGTGAAACAGTGGCCTGTTTGGTAGAGTGTTGGACTTATAACTGGTGGCTGGAGCCAGGGGTCCCGGGTTCGAACCCCAGGACAGGGCAGTTTTTCACTTTTTTTCCCTTTTTTTAAAAATTCCTTTATTTTTCATTATATTATTTTTTTAATGTGTTTTTCGGTATTCTGCAGGCTATTGCATGGCAGAAAAATGTGCGTTTTTTTAATAAATGGTAAAAAACGGGAAAAATCCAGGAAAATCAGTTTTTTTGGCATTCTTCGACTCCTTTTACAACATTTTTGGGAGTCTATCAAGCATAGGATGTTCTGTGTATAAAATGGAGCATATTTCTTTGCTAAAGAACACGTAATGGAACAATGAGAAAAAAAAAGAAAAAAAAAGACAAAATGTCGAGAATAAGGTTCAGGCTTCGAGACCCCTTAGCTCCCCTTGGTATCAAGTTATAATTATTAAACTCGCACCCAAGGTAGTTCCCCGTAGTCCAACCATGGCTACCTAAGGAGATTTTTATAAGTGAATTAGGGGGGTCCCAGTGGGCCCCTAAAGGTCTATTGCATATTTCAGCAAGAACAGGCTTTTGAAGGGAAGCTGCTGCAAGCCTGATGTGAAACAGTGGCCTGTTTGGTAGAGTGTTGGACTTACAACTGGTGGCTGGAGCCAGGGGTCCCGGGTTCGAACCCCAGGACCGGGCAGTTTTTCACTTTTTTTTCCTTTTTTTAAAAATTCCTTTATTTTGCATTATATTATTTTTTAATGTGTTATTCGGTATTCTGCAGGCTATTGCATGGCAGAAAAATTTGCTTTTTTTTGGAAAAATGGTAAAAAACTGGAAAAATCCAGGAAAATCAGTTTTTCTGGCATTCTTCGACTCCTTATGCAATATTTTAGGGAGTCTATCATGCATAGGGTGTTCTGTGTATAAAATGGAGTATATTTCTTTGATAAAGAACACTTAATGGAACAATGAGCAAAAAAAAAAGAAAAAAAAAGACGAAATGTCGAGAATAAGGTTCAGGCTTCGAGACCCCCTAGCTCCCCTTGGTATTAAGTTATAATTTTCAAACTCGCACCCAAGGTAGGTCCCCATGGTCCAACCATGGCTACCGAAGGAAATTTTTATAAGTGAATTAGGGGGGTCCCAGTGGGCCCCTAAAGGTCTATTGCATATTTCAGCAAGAACAGGCTTTTGAAGGGAAGCTGCTGCAGGTCTGATGTGAAACAGTGGCCTGTTTGGTAGAGTGTTGGACTTATAATTGGTGGCTGGAGCCAGGGGTGCCGGGTTCGAACCCCAGGACCGGGCAGTTTTTCACTTTTTTTCCCTTTTTCTAAAAATTCCTTTATTTTTCATTATATTATTTTTTTAATGTGTTTTTCGGTATTCTGCAGGCTATTGCATGACAGAAAAATTTGCTTTTTTTTAATAAATGGTAAAAAACTGGAAAAATCCAAGAAAATCAGTTTTTTTGGCATTCTTCGACTCCTTATGCAACATTTTAGGGAGTCTATCAAGCATAGGATGTTCTGTGTATAAAATGGAGCATATTTCTTTGCTAAAGAACATGTAATGGAACAATGAGGAAAAAAATAGAAAAAAAAGACGAAATGTCGAGAATAAGGTTCAGGCTTCGAGACCCCTTAGCTCCCCTTGGTTTTAAGTTATAATTTTCAAACTCGCACCCAAGGTAGGTCCCCATAGTCCAACCATGGCTACCGAAGGAAATTTTTATAAGTGAATTAGGGGGGTCCCAGTGGGCCCCTAAAGGTCTATTGCATATTTCACCGATAAAAGGCTTTTGAAGGGAAGCTGCTGCAGGCCTGATGTGAAACAGTGGACTGATTGGTACAGTGTTGGACTGTGATCTGGCGGCTGGAGCCAGGGGTCCCAGGTTCGAAACCCTGGAAAGGGCAGTTTTTAACTTTTTTTTAAAATTCCTTTATTTTGCATTATATTATTTTTTAAATATGTTTTTCGGTATTCTGCAGGCTATTGCATGGCAGAAAAATTTGTTTTTTTTTGGAAAAATGGTAAAAAACTGGAAAAATCCAGGAAAATCAGTTTTTTTGGCATTCTTCGACTCCTTTTGCAACATTTTAGGGAGTCTATCATGCATAGGGTGTTCTGTGTATAAAATGGAGTATATTTCTTTGATAAAGAATACTTAATGGAACAATGAGCAAAAAAAAAAGAAAAAAAAAAGACGAAATGTCGAGAATAAGGTTCAGGATTCCAGACCCCCTAGCTCCCCTTGGTATTAAGTTATAATTTTAAAACTCGCACCCAAGGTAGGTCCCCATGGTCCAACAATGGCTACCGAAGGAAATTTTTATAAGTGAATTAGGGGGGTCCCAGTGGGCCCCTAAATGTTTATTGCATATTTCATCGAGAACAGGCTTTTGAAGGGAAGCTGCTGCAGGCCTGATGTGAAACAGTGGCCTGTTTGGTAGAGTGTTGGACTTATAACTGGTGGCTGGAGCCAGGGGTCCCGGGTTCGAACCCCAGGACAGGGCAGTTTTTCACTTTTTTTTCCCTTTTTTTAAAAATTCCTTTATTTTTCATTATATTATTTTTTTAATGTGTTTTTCGGTATTCTGCAGGCTATTGCATGGCAGAAAAATGTGCGTTTTTTTAATAAATGGTAAAAAACGGGAAAAATCCAGGAAAATCAGTTTTTTTGGCATTCTTCGACTCCTTTTACAACATTTTTGGGAGTCTATCAAGCATAGGATGTTCTGTGTATAAAATGGAGCATATTTCTTTGCTAAAGAACACGTAATGGAACAATGAGAAAAAAAAAGAAAAAAAAAGACAAAATGTCGAGAATAAGGTTCAGGCTTCGAGACCCCTTAGCTCCCCTTGGTATCAAGTTATAATTATTAAACTCGCACCCAAGGTAGTTCCCCGTAGTCCAACCATGGCTACCTAAGGAGATTTTTATAAGTGAATTAGGGGGGTCCCAGTGGGCCCCTAAAGGTCTATTGCATATTTCAGCAAGAACAGGCTTTTGAAGGGAAGCTGCTGCAAGCCTGATGTGAAACAGTGGCCTGTTTGGTAGAGTGTTGGACTTACAACTGGTGGCTGGAGCCAGGGGTCCCGGGTTCGAACCCCAGGACCGGGCAGTTTTTCACTTTTTTTTCCTTTTTTTAAAAATTCCTTTATTTTGCATTATATTATTTTTTAATGTGTTATTCGGTATTCTGCAGGCTATTGCATGGCAGAAAAATTTGCTTTTTTTTGGAAAAATGGTAAAAAACTGGAAAAATCCAGGAAAATCAGTTTTTCTGGCATTCTTCGACTCCTTATGCAATATTTTAGGGAGTCTATCATGCATAGGGTGTTCTGTGTATAAAATGGAGTATATTTCTTTGATAAAGAACACTTAATGGAACAATGAGCAAAAAAAAAAAGAAAAAAAAAGACGAAATGTCGAGAATAAGGTTCAGGCTTCGAGACCCCCTAGCTCCCCTTGGTATTAAGTTATAATTTTCAAACTCGCACCCAAGGTAGGTCCCCATGGTCCAACCATGGCTACCGAAGGAAATTTTTATAAGTGAATTAGGGGGGTCCCAGTGGGCCCCTAAAGGTCTATTGCATATTTCACCGAGAAAAGGCTTTTGAAGGGAAGCTGCTGCAGGCCTGATGTGAAACGGTGGCCTGATTGGTAGAGTGTTGGACTGTGAACTGGTGGCTGGAGCCAGGGGTCCCGGGTTCGAAACCCTGGAAAGGGCAGTTTTTCACTTCTTTTACCTTTTTTTTAAAATTCCTTTATTTTGCATTATATTATTATTTAAATATGTTTTTCGGTATTCTGCAGGCTTTTGCATGGCAGAAAAATGTGTTTTTTTTTGGAAAAATGGTAAAAAACTGGAAAAATCCAGGAAAATCAGTTTTTTTGGCATTCTTCGACTCCTTTTGCAACATTTTACTGAGTCTATCATGCATAGCGTGTTCTGTGTATAAAATGGAGTATATTTCTTTGATAAAGTACACTTAATGGATTAATGAGCAAAAAAAAAGAGAAAAAAAAGACGAAATGTCGAGAGTAAGGTTCAGGCTTCGAGACCCCCTAGCTCCCCTTGGTATTAAGTTATAATTTTCAAACTCGCACCCAACGTAGGTCCCCATGGTCCAACCATGGCTACCGAAGGAAATTTTTATAAGTGCATTAGGGGGTTCCAGTGGGCCCCTAAAGGTCTATTGCATATTTCAGCAAGAACAGGCTTTTGAAGGGAAGCTGCTGCAGGTCTGATGTGAAACAGTGGCCTGTTTGGTAGAGTGTTGGACTTATAATTGGTGGCTGGAGCCAGGGGTGCCGGGTTCGAACCCCAGACCGGGCAGTTTTTCACTTTTTTTCCCTTTTTCTAAAAATTCCTTTATTTTTCATTATATTATTTTTTTAATGTGTTTTTCGGTATTCTGCAGGCTATTGCATGACAGAAAAATTTGCTTTTTTTTAATAAATGGTAAAAAACGGGAAAAATCCAGGAAAATCAGTTTTTTTGGCATTCTTCGACTCCTTTTGCAACATTTTTGGGAGTCTATCAAGCATAGGATGTTCTGTGTATAAAATGGAGCATATTTCTTTGCTAAAGAACACGTAATGGAACAATGAGAAAAAAAAAGAAAAAAAAGACGAAATGTCGAGAATAAGGTTCAGGCTTCGAGACCCCTTAGCTCCCCTTGGTTTCAAGTTATAATTTTCAAACTCGCACCCAAGGTAGGTCCCCATAGTCCAACCATGGCTACCTAAGGAAATTTTTATAAGTGAATTAGGGGGGTCCCAGTGGGCCCCTAAAGGTCTATTGCATATTTCACAGAGAAAAGGCTTTTGAAGGGAAGCTGCTGTAGGCCTGATGTGAAACAGTGGCCTGATTGTAAGAGTGTTGGACTGTCAACTGGTGGCTGGAGCCAGGGGTCCCGGGTTCGAACCCCTGGAAAGGGCAGTTTTTCACTTTTTTTCCCCTTTTTTTTAAAATTCCTTTATTTTGCATTGTATTATTTTTTAAATATGTTTTTCGGTATTCTGCAGGCTATTGCATGGCAGAAAAATTTGTTTTTTTTTGGAAAAACTGGAAAAATCCAGGAAAATCAGTTTTTTTGTCATTTTTCGAATCCTTTTGCAACATTTTAGGGAGTCTATCATGCATAGGGTGTTCTGTGTATAAAATGGAGTATATTTCTTTGATAAAGTACACTTAATGGAACAATGAGCAAAAAAAAGAGAAAAAAAAGTCGAAATGTCGAGAGTAAGGTTCAGGCTTCGAGACCCCCTAGCTCCCCTTGGTTTTAAGTTATAATTTTGAAACTCGAACCCAAGGTAAGTCCCCATGATCCAACCATGGCTACTGAAGGAAATTTTAATAAGTGAATTAGGGGTCCAAATGGACGCCTAAAGGTCTATTGCATATTTCACTGAGAAAAGGCTTTTGAAGGGAAGCTGCTGCAGGCCTGATGTGAAACAGTGGCCTGATTGGTAGAGTGTTGGACTGTCAACTGGTGGCTGGAGCTAGGGGTCTTGGGTTCGAAGCCCAGGACCGGGCAGTTCTTCACTTTTTTTTCCTTTTTTTAAAAAATCCTTTATTCTGCATTGTATTATTTTTTTAATATGTTTTTCGGTATTCTGCAGGCTATTGCATGGCAGAAAAATTTGCTTTTTTTTGGAAAAATGGTAAAAAACTGGAAAAATCCAGGAAAATCAGTTTTTCTGGCATTCTTCGACTCCTTATGCAATATTTTAGGGAGTCTATCATGCATAGGGTGTTCTGTGTATAAAATGGAGTATATTTCTTTGATAAAGAACACTTAATGGAACAATGAGCAAAAAAAAAAGAAAAAAAAAGACGAAATGTCGAGAATAAGGTTCAGGCTTCGAGACCCCCTAGCTCCCCTTGGTATTAAGTTATAATTTTCAAACTCGCACCCAAGGTAGGTCCCCATGGTCCAACCATGGCTACCGAAGGAAATTTTTATAAGTGAATTAGGGGGGTCCCAGTGGGCCCCTAAAGGTCTATTGCATATTTCACCGAGAAAAGGCTTTTGAAGGGAAGCTGCTGCAGGCCTGATGTGAAACGGTGGCCTGATTGGTAGAGTGTTGGACTGTGAACTGGTGGCTGGAGCCAGGGGTCCCGGGTTCGAAACCCTGGAAAGGGCAGTTTTTCACTTCTTTTACCTTTTTTTTAAAATTCCTTTATTTTGCATTATATTATTATTTAAATATGTTTTTCGGTATTCTGCAGGCTTTTGCATGGCAGAAAAATGTGTTTTTTTTTGGAAAAATGGTAAAAAACTGGAAAAATCCAGGAAAATCAGTTTTTTTGGCATTCTTCGACTCCTTTTGCAACATTTTACTGAGTCTATCATGCATAGCGTGTTCTGTGTATAAAATGGAGTATATTTCTTTGATAAAGTACACTTAATGGATTAATGAGCAAAAAAAAAGAGAAAAAAAAGACGAAATGTCGAGAGTAAGGTTCAGGCTTCGAGACCCCCTAGCTCCCCTTGGTATTAAGTTATAATTTTCAAACTCGCACCCAACGTAGGTCCCCATGGTCCAACCATGGCTACCGAAGGAAATTTTTATAAGTGCATTAGGGGGTTCCAGTGGGCCCCTAAAGGTCTATTGCATATTTCAGCAAGAACAGGCTTTTGAAGGGAAGCTGCTGCAGGTCTGATGTGAAACAGTGGCCTGTTTGGTAGAGTGTTGGACTTATAATTGGTGGCTGGAGCCAGGGGTGCCGGGTTCGAACCCCAGACCGGGCAGTTTTTCATTTTTTTTCCCTTTTTCTAAAAATTCCTTTATTTTTCATTATATTATTTTTTTAATGTGTTTTTCGGTATTCTGCAGGCTATTGCATGACAGAAAAATTTGCTTTTTTTTAATAAATGGTAAAAAACGGGAAAAATCCAGGAAAATCAGTTTTTTTGGCATTCTTCGACTCCTTTTGCAACATTTTTGGGAGTCTATCAAGCATAGGATGTTCTGTGTATAAAATGGAGCATATTTCTTTGCTAAAGAACACGTAATGGAACAATGAGAAAAAAAAAGAAAAAAAAGACGAAATGTCGAGAATAAGGTTCAGGCTTCGAGACCCCTTAGCTCCCCTTGGTTTCAAGTTATAATTTTCAAACTCGCACCCAAGGTAGGTCCCCATAGTCCAACCATGGCTACCTAAGGAAATTTTTATAAGTGAATTAGGGGGGTCCCAGTGGGCCCCTAAAGGTCTATTGCATATTTCACAGAGAAAAGGCTTTTGAAGGGAAGCTGCTGTAGGCCTGATGTGAAACAGTGGCCTGATTGTAAGAGTGTTGGACTGTCAACTGGTGGCTGGAGCCAGGGGTCCCGGGTTCGAACCCCTGGAAAGGGCAGTTTTTCACTTTTTTTCCCCTTTTTTTTAAAATTCCTTTATTTTGCATTGTATTATTTTTTAAATATGTTTTTCGGTATTCTGCAGGCTATTGCATGGCAGAAAAATTTGTTTTTTTTTGGAAAAACTGGAAAAATCCAGGAAAATCAGTTTTTTTGTCATTTTTCGAATCCTTTTGCAACATTTTAGGGAGTCTATCATGCATAGGGTGTTCTGTGTATAAAATGGAGTATATTTCTTTGATAAAGTACACTTAATGGAACAATGAGCAAAAAAAAGAGAAAAAAAAGTCGAAATGTCGAGAGTAAGGTTCAGGCTTCGAGACCCCCTAGCTCCCCTTGGTTTTAAGTTATAATTTTGAAACTCGAACCCAAGGTAAGTCCCCATGATCCAACCATGGCTACTGAAGGAAATTTTAATAAGTGAATTAGGGGTCCAAATGGACGCCTAAAGGTCTATTGCATATTTCACTGAGAAAAGGCTTTTGAAGGGAAGCTGCTGCAGGCCTGATGTGAAACAGTGGCCTGATTGGTAGAGTGTTGGACTGTCAACTGGTGGCTGGAGCTAGGGGTCTTGGGTTCGAAGCCCAGGACCGGGCAGTTCTTCACTTTTTTTCCCCTTTTTTTTAAAATTCCTTTATTCTGCATTGTATTATTTTTTTAATATGTTTTTCGGTATTCTGAAGGCTATTGCATGGCAGAATTTTTTTTTTTTTTTTTTGGAAAAATAGTAAAAACCTGGAAAAATCCAGGAAAATCAGTTTTTTTTGTCATTTTTCGAATCCTTTTGCAACATTTTAGGGAGTCTATCATGCATAGGGTGTTCTGTGTATAAAATGGAGTATATTTCTTTGATAAAGAACACTTAATGGAACAATGAGCAAAAAAAAAAAGAAAAAAAAGACGAAATGTCGAGAATAAGGTTCAGGCTTCCAGACCCCCTAGCTCCCATTGGTATTAAGTTATAATTTTCAAACTCGCACCCAAGGTAGGTCCCCATGGTCCAACCATGGCTACCGAAGGAAATTTTTATAAGCGAATTAGGGGGGTCCCAGTGGGCCCCTAAAGGTCTATTGCATATTTCATCAAGAACAGGCTTTTGAAGAGAAGCTGCTGTAGGCCTGATGTGAAACAGTGGCCTGTTTGGTAGAGTGTTGGATAGTCAACTGGTGGCTGGAGTCAGGGGTCCCGGTTTCGAACACCAGGACAGGGCAGTTCTTCACTTTTTTTTCCTTTTTTTAAAAATTCCTTTATTTTGCATTATATTATTTTTTTAATGTGTTTTTCGGTATTCTGCAGGCTATTGCATGGCAGAAAAATTTGCTTTTTTTAGGAAAAATGGTAAAAAACTGGAAAAATCCAGGAAAATCAGTTTTTTTGGCATTCTTCGACTCCTTATGCAACATTTTAGGGAGTCTATCAAGCATAGGATGTTCTGTGTATAAAATGGAGCATATTTCTTTGCTAAAGAACACGTAATGGAACAATGAGAAAAAAAAAGAAAAAAAAGACGAAATGTCGAGAATAAGGTTCAGGCTTCGAGACCCCTTAGCTCCCCTTGGTTTTAAGTTATAATTTTCAAACTCGCACCCAAGGTAGGTCCCCATAGTCCAACCATGGCTACCGAAGGAAATTTTTATAAGTGAATTAGGGGGTCCCAGTGGGCCCCTAAAGGTCTATTGCATATTTCACCGATAAAAGGCTTTTGAAGGGAAGCTGCTGCAGGCCTGATGTGAAACAGTGGACTGATTGGTACAGTGTTGGACTGTGATCTGGTGGCTGGAGCCAGGGGTCCCGGGTTCGAAACCCTGGAAAGGGCAGTTTTTCACTTTTTTTTGCTTTTTTTTAAAATTCCTTTATTTTGCATTATATTATTTTTTTAATATGTTTTTCGGTATTCTGAAGGCTATTGCATGGCAGAAAAATTTGTTTTTTTTTGAAAAAATGGTAAAAAACTGGAAAAATCCAGGAAAATCAGTTTTTTTGGCATTCTTCGACTCCTTTTGCAACATTTTTGGGAGTCTATCAAGCATAGGATGTTCTGTGTATAAAATGGAGCATATTTCTTTGCTAAAGAACACGTAATGGAACAATGAGAAAAAAAAATAAAAAAAAGACGAAATGTCGAGAATAAGGTTCAGGCTTCGAGACCCCTTAGCTCCCCTTGGTTTTAAGTTATAATTTTCAAACTCGAACCCAAGGTAGGTCCCCATGATCCAACCATGGCTACTGAAGGAAATTTTTATAAGTGAATTAGGGGTCCCAGTGCACGCCTAAAGGACTATTGCATATTTCACAGAGAAAAGGCTTTTGAAGGGAAGCTGCTGCAGGCCTGATGTGAAACAGTGGCCTGATTGGTAGAGTGTTGGACTTATAATTGGTGGCTGGAGCCAGGGGTCCCGGGTTCGAACCCCAGGACCGGGCAGTTTTCCACTTTTTTCCCTTTTTTAAAAATTCCTTCATTTTTCATTATATTATTTTTTTAATGTGTTTTTCGGTATTCTGCAGGCTATTGCATGGCAGAAAAATTTGCTTTTTTTTAATAAATGGTAAAAAACGGGAAAAATCCAGGAAAATCAGTTTTTTTGGCATTCTTCCGACTCCTTTTACAACATTTTTGGGAGTCTATCAAGCATAGGATGTTCTGTGTATAAAATGGAGCATATTTCTTTGCTAAAGAACACGTAATGGAACAATGAGAAAAAAAAAGAAAAAAAAGACGAAATGTCGAGAATAAGGTTCAGGCTTCGAGACCCCTTAGCTCCCCTTGGTTTGAAGTTATAATTTTCAAACTCGCACCCAAGGTAGGTCCCCATAATCCAACCATGGCTACCGAAGGAAATTTTTATAAGTGAATTAGGGGGGTCCCAGTGGGCCCCTAAAGGTCTATTGCATATTTCACCGAGAAAAGGCTTTTGAAGGGAAGCTGCTGTAGGCCTGATGTGAAACAGTGGCCTGATTGGTAGTGTGTTGGACTGTAAACTGGTGGCTGGAGCCAGGGGTCCCGGGTTTGAACCCCTGGAAAGGGCCCTTTTTCACTTTTTTTTTCCTTTTTTTTAAAATTTGTTATTTTGAATTATATTATTTTTTAAATATGTTTTTCGGTATTTTGCAGGCTATTGCATGGCAGAAAATTTTTTTTTGGAAAAATGGTAAAAAACTGGAAAAATCCAGGAAAATCAGTTTTTTTGTCATTTTTCGAATCCTTTTGCAACATTTTAGGGAGTCTATCATGCATAGTGTGTTCTGTGTATAAAATGGAGTATATTTCTTTGATAAAGAATACTTAATGGAACAATGAGCAAAAAAAAAAGAAAAAAAAAAAGACGAAATGTCGAGAATAAGGTTCAGGATTCCAGACCCCCTAGCTCCCCTTGGTATTAAGTTATAATTTTAAAACTCGCACCCAAGGTAGGTCCCCATGGTCCAACAATGGCTACCGAAGGAAATTTTTATAAGTGAATTAGGGGGGTCCCAGTGGGCCCCTAAAGGTCTATTGCATATTTCAGCAAGAACAGGCTTTTGAAGGGAAGCTGCTGCAAGCCTGATGTGAAACAGTGGCCTGTTTGGTAGAGTGTTGGACTTATAACTGGTGGCTGAAGCCAGGGGTCCCGGGTTCGAACCCCAGGACCGGGCAGTTTTTCACTTTTTTTTCCTTTTTTTAAAAATTCCTTTATTTTGCATTATATTATTTTTTAATGTGTTATTCGGTATTCTGCAGGCTATTGCATGGCAGAAAAATTTGCTTTTTTTTGGAAAAATGGTAAAAAACTGGAAAAATCCAGGAAAATCAGTTTTTTTGGCATTCTTCGACTCCTTATGCAATATTTTAGGGAGTCTATCATGCATAGGGTGTTCTGTGTATAAAATGGAGTATATTTCTTTGATAAAGAACACTTAATGGAACAATGAGCAAAAAAAAAAGAAAAAAAAAGACGAAATGTCGAGAATAAGGTTCAGGCTTCGAGACCCCCTAGCTCCCCTTGGTATTAAGTTATAATTTTCAAACTCGCACCCAAGGTAGGTCCCCATGGTCCAACCATGGCTACCGAAGGAAATTTTTATAAGTGAATTAGGGGGGTCCCAGTGGGCCCCTAAAGGTCTATTGCATATTTCACCGAGAAAAGGCTTTTGAAGGGAAGCTGCTGCAGGCCTGATGTGAAACGGTGGCCTGATTGGTAGAGTGTTGGACTGTGAACTGGTGGCTGGAGCCAGGGGTCCCGGGTTCGAAACCCTGGAAAGGGCAGTTTTTCACTTCTTTTACCTTTTTTTTAAAATTCCTTTATTTTGCATTATATTATTATTTAAATATGTTTTTCGGTATTCTGCAGGCTTTTGCATGGCAGAAAAATGTGTTTTTTTTTGGAAAAATGGTAAAAAACTGGAAAAATCCAGGAAAATCAGTTTTTTTGGCATTCTTCGACTCCTTTTGCAACATTTTACTGAGTCTATCATGCATAGCGTGTTCTGTGTATAAAATGGAGTATATTTCTTTGATAAAGTACACTTAATGGATTAATGAGCAAAAAAAAAGAGAAAAAAAAGACGAAATGTCGAGAGTAAGGTTCAGGCTTCGAGACCCCCTAGCTCCCCTTGGTATTAAGTTATAATTTTCAAACTCGCACCCAACGTAGGTCCCCATGGTCCAACCATGGCTACCGAAGGAAATTTTTATAAGTGCATTAGGGGGTTCCAGTGGGCCCCTAAAGGTCTATTGCATATTTCAGCAAGAACAGGCTTTTGAAGGGAAGCTGCTGCAGGTCTGATGTGAAACAGTGGCCTGTTTGGTAGAGTGTTGGACTTATAATTGGTGGCTGGAGCCAGGGGTGCCGGGTTCGAACCCCAGACCGGGCAGTTTTTCATTTTTTTTCCCTTTTTCTAAAAATTCCTTTATTTTTCATTATATTATTTTTTTAATGTGTTTTTCGGTATTCTGCAGGCTATTGCATGACAGAAAAATTTGCTTTTTTTTAATAAATGGTAAAAAACGGGAAAAATCCAGGAAAATCAGTTTTTTTGGCATTCTTCGACTCCTTTTGCAACATTTTTGGGAGTCTATCAAGCATAGGATGTTCTGTGTATAAAATGGAGCATATTTCTTTGCTAAAGAACACGTAATGGAACAATGAGAAAAAAAAAGAAAAAAAAGACGAAATGTCGAGAATAAGGTTCAGGCTTCGAGACCCCTTAGCTCCCCTTGGTTTCAAGTTATAATTTTCAAACTCGCACCCAAGGTAGGTCCCCATAGTCCAACCATGGCTACCTAAGGAAATTTTTATAAGTGAATTAGGGGGGTCCCAGTGGGCCCCTAAAGGTCTATTGCATATTTCACAGAGAAAAGGCTTTTGAAGGGAAGCTGCTGTAGGCCTGATGTGAAACAGTGGCCTGATTGTAAGAGTGTTGGACTGTCAACTGGTGGCTGGAGCCAGGGGTCCCGGGTTCGAACCCCTGGAAAGGGCAGTTTTTCACTTTTTTTCCCCTTTTTTTTAAAATTCCTTTATTTTGCATTGTATTATTTTTTAAATATGTTTTTCGGTATTCTGCAGGCTATTGCATGGCAGAAAAATTTGTTTTTTTTTGGAAAAACTGGAAAAATCCAGGAAAATCAGTTTTTTTGTCATTTTTCGAATCCTTTTGCAACATTTTAGGGAGTCTATCATGCATAGGGTGTTCTGTGTATAAAATGGAGTATATTTCTTTGATAAAGTACACTTAATGGAACAATGAGCAAAAAAAAGAGAAAAAAAAGTCGAAATGTCGAGAGTAAGGTTCAGGCTTCGAGACCCCCTAGCTCCCCTTGGTTTTAAGTTATAATTTTGAAACTCGAACCCAAGGTAAGTCCCCATGATCCAACCATGGCTACTGAAGGAAATTTTAATAAGTGAATTAGGGGTCCAAATGGACGCCTAAAGGTCTATTGCATATTTCACTGAGAAAAGGCTTTTGAAGGGAAGCTGCTGCAGGCCTGATGTGAAACAGTGGCCTGATTGGTAGAGTGTTGGACTGTCAACTGGTGGCTGGAGCTAGGGGTCTTGGGTTCGAAGCCCAGGACCGGGCAGTTCTTCACTTTTTTTCCCCTTTTTTTTAAAATTCCTTTATTCTGCATTGTATTATTTTTTTAATATGTTTTTCGGTATTCTGAAGGCTATTGCATGGCAGAATTTTTTTTTTTTTTTTTGGAAAAATAGTAAAAACCTGGAAAAATCCAGGAAAATCAGTTTTTTTTGTCATTTTTC
This sequence comes from Parasteatoda lunata, assembly GCA_949128135.1. NCBI lineage: Eukaryota > Metazoa > Arthropoda > Arachnida > Araneae > Theridiidae > Parasteatoda > Parasteatoda lunata. The sequence continues at coordinate 82,646,472 of OX421978.1, forward strand.
GAATCCTTTTGCAACATTTTAGGGAGTCTATCATGCATAGGGTGTTCTGTGTATAAAATGGAGTATATTTCTTTGATAAAGAACACTTAATGGAACAATGAGCAAAAAAAAAAAGAAAAAAAGACGAAATGTCGAGAATAAGGTTCAGGCTTCCAGACCCCCTAGCTCCCATTGGTATTAAGTTATAATTTTCAAACTCGCACCCAAGGTAGGTCCCCATGGTCCAACCATGGCTACCGAAGGAAATTTTTATAAGCGAATTAGGGGGGTCCCAGTGGGCCCCTAAAGGTCTATTGCATATTTCATCAAGAACAGGCTTTTGAAGAGAAGCTGCTGTAGGCCTGATGTGAAACAGTGGCCTGTTTGGTAGAGTGTTGGATAGTCAACTGGTGGCTGGAGTCAGGGGTCCCGGTTTCGAACACCAGGACAGGGCAGTTCTTCACTTTTTTTTCCTTTTTTTAAAAATTCCTTTATTTTGCATTATATTATTTTTTTAATGTGTTTTTCGGTATTCTGCAGGCTATTGCATGGCAGAAAAATTTGCTTTTTTTAGGAAAAATGGTAAAAAACTGGAAAAATCCAGGAAAATCAGTTTTTTTGGCATTCTTCGACTCCTTATGCAACATTTTAGGGAGTCTATCAAGCATAGGATGTTCTGTGTATAAAATGGAGCATATTTCTTTGCTAAAGAACACGTAATGGAACAATGAGAAAAAAAAAGAAAAAAAAGACGAAATGTCGAGAATAAGGTTCAGGCTTCGAGACCCCTTAGCTCCCCTTGGTTTTAAGTTATAATTTTCAAACTCGCACCCAAGGTAGGTCCCCATAGTCCAACCATGGCTACCGAAGGAAATTTTTATAAGTGAATTAGGGGGTCCCAGTGGGCCCCTAAAGGTCTATTGCATATTTCACCGATAAAAGGCTTTTGAAGGGAAGCTGCTGCAGGCCTGATGTGAAACAGTGGACTGATTGGTACAGTGTTGGACTGTGATCTGGTGGCTGGAGCCAGGGGTCCCGGGTTCGAAACCCTGGAAAGGGCAGTTTTTCACTTTTTTTTGCTTTTTTTTAAAATTCCTTTATTTTGCATTATATTATTTTTTTAATATGTTTTTCGGTATTCTGAAGGCTATTGCATGGCAGAAAAATTTGTTTTTTTTTGAAAAAATGGTAAAAAACTGGAAAAATCCAGGAAAATCAGTTTTTTTGGCATTCTTCGACTCCTTTTGCAACATTTTTGGGAGTCTATCAAGCATAGGATGTTCTGTGTATAAAATGGAGCATATTTCTTTGCTAAAGAACACGTAATGGAACAATGAGAAAAAAAAATAAAAAAAAGACGAAATGTCGAGAATAAGGTTCAGGCTTCGAGACCCCTTAGCTCCCCTTGGTTTTAAGTTATAATTTTCAAACTCGAACCCAAGGTAGGTCCCCATGATCCAACCATGGCTACTGAAGGAAATTTTTATAAGTGAATTAGGGGTCCCAGTGCACGCCTAAAGGACTATTGCATATTTCACAGAGAAAAGGCTTTTGAAGGGAAGCTGCTGCAGGCCTGATGTGAAACAGTGGCCTGATTGGTAGAGTGTTGGACTTATAATTGGTGGCTGGAGCCAGGGGTCCCGGGTTCGAACCCCAGGACCGGGCAGTTTTCCACTTTTTTCCCTTTTTTTAAAAATTCCTTCATTTTTCATTATATTATTTTTTTAATGTGTTTTTCGGTATTCTGCAGGCTATTGCATGGCAGAAAAATTTGCTTTTTTTTAATAAATGGTAAAAAACGGGAAAAATCCAGGAAAATCAGTTTTTTTGGCATTCTTCCGACTCCTTTTACAACATTTTTGGGAGTCTATCAAGCATAGGATGTTCTGTGTATAAAATGGAGCATATTTCTTTGCTAAAGAACACGTAATGGAACAATGAGAAAAAAAAAGAAAAAAAAGACGAAATGTCGAGAATAAGGTTCAGGCTTCGAGACCCCTTAGCTCCCCTTGGTTTGAAGTTATAATTTTCAAACTCGCACCCAAGGTAGGTCCCCATAATCCAACCATGGCTACCGAAGGAAATTTTTATAAGTGAATTAGGGGGGTCCCAGTGGGCCCCTAAAGGTCTATTGCATATTTCACCGAGAAAAGGCTTTTGAAGGGAAGCTGCTGTAGGCCTGATGTGAAACAGTGGCCTGATTGGTAGTGTGTTGGACTGTAAACTGGTGGCTGGAGCCAGGGGTCCCGGGTTTGAACCCCTGGAAAGGGCCCTTTTTCACTTTTTTTTTCCTTTTTTTTAAAATTTGTTATTTTGAATTATATTATTTTTTAAATATGTTTTTCGGTATTTTGCAGGCTATTGCATGGCAGAAAATTTTTTTTTGGAAAAATGGTAAAAAACTGGAAAAATCCAGGAAAATCAGTTTTTTTGTCATTTTTCGAATCCTTTTGCAACATTTTAGGGAGTCTATCATGCATAGTGTGTTCTGTGTATAAAATGGAGTATATTTCTTTGATAAAGAATACTTAATGGAACAATGAGCAAAAAAAAAAGAAAAAAAAAAAGACGAAATGTCGAGAATAAGGTTCAGGATTCCAGACCCCCTAGCTCCCCTTGGTATTAAGTTATAATTTTAAAACTCGCACCCAAGGTAGGTCCCCATGGTCCAACAATGGCTACCGAAGGAAATTTTTATAAGTGAATTAGGGGGGTCCCAGTGGGCCCCTAAAGGTCTATTGCATATTTCAGCAAGAACAGGCTTTTGAAGGGAAGCTGCTGCAAGCCTGATGTGAAACAGTGGCCTGTTTGGTAGAGTGTTGGACTTATAACTGGTGGCTGAAGCCAGGGGTCCCGGGTTCGAACCCCAGGACCGGGCAGTTTTTCACTTTTTTTTCCTTTTTTTAAAAATTCCTTTATTTTGCATTATATTATTTTTTAATGTGTTATTCGGTATTCTGCAGGCTATTGCATGGCAGAAAAATTTGCTTTTTTTTGGAAAAATGGTAAAAAACTGGAAAAATCCAGGAAAATCAGTTTTTTTGGCATTCTTCGACTCCTTATGCAATATTTTAGGGAGTCTATCATGCATAGGGTGTTCTGTGTATAAAATGGAGTATATTTCTTTGATAAAGAACACTTAATGGAACAATGAGCAAAAAAAAAAAGAAAAAAAAAGACGAAATGTCGAGAATAAGGTTCAGGCTTCGAGACCCCCTAGCTCCCCTTGGTATTAAGTTATAATTTTCAAACTCGCACCCAAGGTAGGTCCCCATGGTCCAACCATGGCTACCGAAGGAAATTTTTATAAGTGAATTAGGGGGGTCCCAGTGGGCCCCTAAAGGTCTATTGCATATTTCACCGAGAAAAGGCTTTTGAAGGGAAGCTGCTGCAGGCCTGATGTGAAACAGTGGCCTGATTGGTAGAGTGTTGGACTGTGAACTGGTGGCTGGAGCCAGGGGTCCCGGGTTCGAAACCCTGGAAAGGGCAGTTTTTCACTTTTTTTTCCTTTTTTTTAAAATTCCTTTATTTTGCATTATATTATTATTTAAATACGTTTTTCGGTATTCTGCAGGCTTTTGCATGGCAGAAAAATGTGTTTTTTTTTGGAAAAATGGTAAAAAACTGGAAAAATCCAGGAAAATCAGTTTTTTTGGCATTCTTCGACTCCTTTTGCAACATTTTACTGAGTCTATCATGCATAGCGTGTTCTGTGTATAAAATGGAGTATATTTCTTTGATAAAGTACACTTAATGGATTAATGAGCAAAAAAAAAGAGAAAAAAAAAAGACGAAATGTCGAGAGTAAGGTTCAGGCTTCGAGACCCCCTAGCTCCCCTTGGTATTAAGTTATAATTTTCAAACTCGCACCCAAGGTCGGTCCCCATGGTCCAACCATGGCTACCGAAGGAAATTTTCATAAGTGCATTAGGGGGGTCCCAGTGGGCCCCTAAAGGTCTATTGCATATTTCAGCAAGAACAGGCTTTTGAAGGGAAGCTGCTGCAGGTCTGATGTGAAACAGTGGCCAGTTTGGTAGAGTGTTGGACTTATAATTGGTGGCTGGAGCCAGGGGAGCCGGGTTCGAACCCCAGGACCGGGCAGTTTTTCACTTTTTTTCCGTTTTTCTAAAAATTCCTTTATTTTTCAATATATTATTTTTTTAATGTGTTTTTCGGTATTCTGCAGGCTATTGCATGACAGAAAAATTTGCTTTTTTTTAATAAATGGTAAAAAACGGGAAAAATCCAGGAAAATCAGTTTTTTTGGCATTCTTCGACTCCATTTGCAACATTTTTGGGAGTCTATCAAGCATATGATGTTCTGTGTATAAAATGGAGCATATTTCTTTGCTAAAGAACACGTAATGGAACAATGAGAAAAAAAAAGAAAAAAAAGACCAAATGTCGAGAATAAGGTTCAGGCTTCGAGACCCCTTAGCTCCCCTTGGTTTCAAGTTATAATTTTCAAACTCGCACCCAATGTAGGTCCCCATAGTCCAACCATGGCTACCTAAGGAAATTTTTATAAGTGAATTAGGGGGGTCCCAGTGGGCCCCTAAAGGTCTATTGCATATTTCACCGAGAAAAGGCTTTTGAAGGGAAGCTGCTGTAGGCCTGATGTGAAACAGTGGCCTGATTGTAAGAGTGTTGGACTGTCAACTGGTGGCTGGAGCCAGGGGTCCCGGGTTCGAACCCCTGGAAAGGGCAGTTTTTCACTTTTTTCCCCCTTTTTTTTAAAATTCCTTTATTTTGCATTGTATTATTTTTTAAATATGTTTTTCGGTATTCTGCAGGCTATTGCATGGCAGAAAAATTTGTTTTTTTTTTGAAAAACTGGAAAAATCCAGGAAAATCAGTTTTTTTGTCATTTTTCGAATCCTTTTGCAACATTTTAGGGAGTCTATCATGCATAGGGTGTTCTGTGTATAAAATGGAGTATATTTCTTTGATAAAGTACACTTAATGGAACAATGAGCAAAAAAAAGAGAAAAAAAAGTCGAAATGTCGAGAGTAAGGTTCAGGCTTCGAGACCCCCTAGCTCCCCTTGGTTTTAAGTTATAATTTTGAAACTCGAACCCAAGGTAAGTCCCCATGATCCAACCATGGCTACTGAAGGAAATTTTAATAAGTGAATTAGGGGTCCAAATGGACGCCTAAAGGTCTATTGCATATTTCACTGAGAAAAGGCTTTTGAAGGGAAGCTGCTGCAGGCCTGATGTGAAACAGTGGCCTGATTGGTAGAGTGTTGGACTGTCAACTGGTGGCTGGAGCTAGGGGTCCTGGGTTCGAAGCCCAGGACCGGGCAGTTCTTCACTTTTTTTTCCTTTTTTTAAAAAATCCTTTATTCTGCATTGTATTATTTTTTTAATATGTTTTTCGGTATTCTGAAGGCTATAGCATGGCAGAATTTTTTTTTTTTTTTTTTTGGAAAAATAGTAAAAACCTGGAAAAATCCAGGAAAATCAGTTTTTTTGGCATTCTTCGATTCTTTATGCAACATTTTAGGGAGTCTATCAAGCATAGGATGTTCTGTGTATAAAATGGAGCATATTTCTTTGCTAAAGAACACGTAATGGAACAATGAGAAGAAAAAAAAGAAAAAAAAAACGAAATTTTGAGAATAAGGTTCAGGCTTCGAGACCCCTTAGCTCCCCTTGGTTTTAAGTTATAATTTTCAAACTCGCACCCAAGGTAGGTCCCCCTAGTCCAATCATAGCTACCGAAGGAAATTTTTATAAGTGAATTAGGGGGGTCCCAGTGGGCCCCTAAAGGTCTATTGCATATTTCACCGAGAAAAGGCTTTTGAAGGGAAGCTGCTGTAGGCCTGATGTGAAACAGTGGCCTGAATGGTAGAGTGTTGGACTGTAAACTGGTGGCTGGAGCCAGGGGTCCTGGGTTCGAACCCCTGGAAAGGGCAGTTTTTCACTTTTTTTTAAAATTCCTTTATTTCGCATTATATTATTTTTTAAATATGTTTTTTGGTATTCTGCAGGCTATTGCATGGCAGAAAAATTTGTTTTTTTTTGGAAAAATGGTAAAAAACTGGAAAAATCCAGGAAAATCAGTTTTTTTGTCATTTTTCGAATCCTTTTGCATAATTTTAGGGAGTCTATCATGCATAGGGTGTTCTGTGTATAAAATGGAGTATATTTCTTTGATAAAGAACACTTAATGGAACAATGAGCAAAAAAAAAAAAGAAAAAAAAAGACGAAATGTCGAGAATAAGGTTCAGGCTTCCAGACCCCCTAGCTCCCCTTGGTATTAAGTTATAATTTTTAAACTCGCACCCAAGGTAGGTCCCCATAGTCCAATCATAGCTACCGAAGGAAATTTTTATAAGTGAATTAGGGGGGTCCCAGTGAGCCCCTAAAGGTCTATTGCATATTTCACCGAGAAAAGGCTTTTGAAGGGAAGCTGCTGCAGGCCTGATATGAAACAGTGGCCTGATTGGTAGAGTGTTGGACTGTCGACTGGTGGCTGGAGCCAGGGGTCCCGGGTTCGAACCCCTGGAAAGGGCAGTTTTTCACTTTTTTTTCCTTTTTTATAAAATTCCTTTATTTTGCATTATATTATTTTTTAAATATGTTTTTCGGTATTCTGCAGGCTATTGCATGGCAGAAAAATTTGTTTTTTTTTGGAAAAATGGTAAAAAACTGGAAAAATCCAGGAAAATCAGTTTTTTTGTCATTTTTCGAATCCTTTTGCAACATTTTTGGGAGTCTATCAAGCATAGGATGTTCTGTGTATAAAATGGAGCATATTTCTTTGCTAAAGAACACGTAATGGAACAATGAGAAGAAAAAAAAGACGAAATTTTGAGAATAAGGTTCAGGCTTCAAGACCCCTTAGCTCCCCTTTGTTTTAAGTTATAATTTTCAAACTCGCACCCAAGGTAGGTCCCCATAGTCCAACCATGGCTACCGAATGAAATTTTTATAAGTGAATTAGGGGGGTCCCAGTGGGCCCCTAAAGGTCTATTGCATATTTCACCGAGAAAAGGCTTTTGAAGGGAAGCTGCTGTAGGCCTGATGTGAAACAGTGGCCTGTTTGGTAGAGTGTTGGACTTATAACTGGAGGCTGGAGCCAGGGGTCCCGGGTTCGAACCCCAGGACCGGGCAGTTTTTCACTTTTTTTCCTTTTTTTAAGAATTCCTTTATTTTGCATTATATTATTTTTTTAATGTGTTTTTCGGTATTCTGCAGGCTATTGCATGGCAGAAAAATTTGCTTTTTTTTGGAAAAATGGTAAAAAACTGGAAAAATCCAGTAAAATCAGTTTTTTTGGCATTCTTCGATTCTTTATGCAACATTTTAGGGAGTCTATCAAGCATAGGATGTTCTGTGTATAAAATGGAGCATATTTTTTTGCTAAAGAACACGTAATGGAACAATGAAAAAAAAAAGAAAAAAAAGACGAAATGTCGAGAATAAGGTTCAGGCTTCGAGACCCCTTAGCTCCCCTTGGTTTTAAGTTATAATTTTCAAACTCGCACCCAAGGTAGGTCCCCATAGTCCAACCATGGCTACCTAAGGAAATTTTTATAAGTGAATTAGGGGGGTCCCAGTGGGCCCCTAAAGGTCTATTGCATATTTCACCGAGAAAAGGCTTTTGAAGGGAAGCTGCTGTAGGCCTGATGTGAAACAGTGGCCTGATTGTAAGAGTGTTGGACTGTCAACTGGTGGCTGGAGCCAGGGGTCCCGGGTTCGAACCCCTGGAAAGGGCAGTTTTTCACTTTTTTTTTCCTTTTTTTTTAAAATTCCTTTATTTTGCATTGTATTATTTTTTAAATATGTTTTTCGGTATTCTGCAGGCTATTGCATGGCAGAAAAATTTGTTTTTTTTTGGAAAAACTGGAAAAATCCAGGAAAATCAGTTTTTTTGTCATTTTTCGAATCCTTTTGCAACATTTTAGGGAGTCTATCATGCATAGGGTGTTCTGTGTATAAAATGGAGTATATTTCTTTGATAAAGTACACTTAATGGAACAATGAGCAAAAAAAAGAGAAAAAAAAGACGAAATGTCGAGAGTAAGGTTCAGCCTTCGAGACCCCCTAGCTCCCCTTGGTTTTAAGTTATAATTTTGAAACTCGAACCCAAGGTAGGTCCCCATGATCCAACCATGGCTACCGAAGGAAATTTTTATAAGTGAATTAGGGGTGTCCCAGTGGGCCCCTAAAAGTCTATTGCATATTTCATCGAGAACAGGCTTTTGAAGGGAAGCTGCTGTAGGCCTGATGTGAAAAAGTGGCCTGTTTGGTAGAGTGTTGGACTGTCAACTGGTGGCTGGAGTCAGGGGTCCCGGTTTCGAACCCCAGGACAGGGCAGTTCTTCACTTTTTTTTCCTTTTTTAAAAATTCCTTTATTTTGCATTATATTATTTTTTAAATATGTTTTTCGGTATTCTGCAGGCTATTGCATGGCAGAAAATTTGTTTTTTTTTGGAAAAATGGTAAAAAACTGGAAAAATCCAGGAAAATCAGTTTTTTTGTCATTTTTCGAATCCTTTACTAACATTTTAGGGACTCTATCATTCATAGGGAGTTCTGTGTATAAAATGGAGTATATTTCTTTGATAAAGTACACTTAATGGAACAATGAGCAAAAAAAAAAAGAAAAAAAAGAGGAAATGTCGAGAGTAAGGCTCAGGCTTCGAGACCCCCTATCTCCCCTTGGTATTAAGTTATAATTTTCAAACTCGTACCCAAGGTAGGTCCCCATGGTCCAACCATGGCTACCGAAGGAAATCTTTATAAGTGAGTTAGGGGGGTCCTAGTGGGCCCCTAAAGGTCTATTGCATATTTCATCGAGAACAGGCTTTTGAAGGGAAGCTGCTGCAGGCCTGATGTGAAACAGTGGCCTGTTTGGTAGAGTGTTGGACTTATAACTGGTGGCTGGAGCCAGGGGTCCCGGGTTCGTACCCCAGGACCGGGCAGTTTTTCACTTTTTTTTCCTTTTTTTAAAAATTCCTTTATTTTGCATTATATTATTTTTTAAATATGTTTTTCGGTATTCTGCAGGCTATTGCATGGCAGAAAAATTTGTTTTTTTTTGGAAAAATGGTAAAAAACTGGAAAAATCCAGGAAAATCAGTTTTTTTGTCATTTTTTGAATCCTTTTGCAACATTTTTGGGAGTCTATCAAGCATAGGATGTTCTGTGTATAAAATGGAGCATATTTCTTTGCTAAAGAACACGTAATGGAACAATGAGAAGAAAAAAAAGAAAAAAAAAACGAAATTTTGAGAATAAGGTTCAGGCTTCGAGACCCCTTAGCTCCCCTTGGTTTCAAGTTATAATTTTCAAACTCGCACCCAAGGTAGGTCCCCATAGTCCAACCATGGCTACCTAAGGAAATTTTTATAAGTGAATTAGGGGGGTCCCAGTGGGCCCCTAAAGGTCTATTGCATATTTCACCGAGAAAAGGCTTTTGAAGGGAAGCTGCTGTAGGCCTGATGTGAAACAGTGGCCTGATTGTAAGAGTGTTGGACTGTCAACTGGTGGCTGGAGCCAGGGGTCCCGGGTTCGAACTCTTGGAAAGGGCAGTTTTTCACTTTTTTCCCCCTTTTTTTTAAAATTCCTTTATTTTGCATTGTATTATTTTTTAAATATGTTTTTCGGTATTCTGCAGGCTATTGCATGGCAGAAAAATTTGTTTTTTTTTTGAAAAACTGGAAAAATCCAGGAAAATCAGTTTTTTTGTCATTTTTCGAATCCTTTTGCAACATTTTAGGGAGTCTATCATGCATAGGGTGTTCTGTGTATAAAATGGAGTATATTTCTTTGATAAAGTACACTTAATGGAACAATGAGCAAAAAAAAGAGAAAAAAAAGTCGAAATGTCGAGAGTAAGGTTCAGGCTTCGAGACCCCCTAGCTCCCCTTGGTTTTAAGTTATAATTTTGAAACTCGAACCCAAGGTAAGTCCCCATGATCCAACCATGGCTACTGAAGGAAATTTTAATAAGTGAATTAGGGGTCCAAATGGACGCCTAAAGGTCTATTGCATATTTCACTGAGAAAAGGCTTTTGAAGGGAAGCTGCTGCAGGCCTGATGTGAAACAGTGGCCTGATTGGTAGAGTGTTGGACTGTCAACTGGTGGCTGGAGCTAGGGGTCCTGGGTTCGAAGCCCAGGACCGGGCAGTTCTTCACTTTTTTTTCCTTTTTTTAAAAAATCCTTTATTCTGCATTGTATTATTTTTTTAATATGTTTTTCGGTATTCTGAAGGCTATAGCATGGCAGAATTTTTTTTTTTTTTTTTTTGGAAAAATAGTTAAAATCTGGAAAAATCCAGGAAAATCAGTTTTTTTGTCATTTTTCGAATCCTTTTGCAACATTTTAGGGAGTCTATCATGCATAGGGTGTTCTGTGTATAAAATGGAGTATATTTCTTTGATAAAGAACACTTAATGGAACAATGAGCAAAAAAAAAAAGAAAAAAAAAGACGAAATGTCGAGAATAAGGTTCAGGCTTCCAGACCCCCTAGCTCCCCTTGGTATTAAGTTATAATTTTCAAACTCGCACCCAAGGTAGGTCCCCATGGTCCAACCATGGCTACCGAAGGAAATTTTTATAAGTGAATTAGGGGGGTCCCAGTGGGCCCCTAAAGGTCTATTGCATATTTCATCGAGAACAGGCTTTTGAAGGGAAGCTGCTGTAGGCCTGATGTGAAACTGTGGCCTGTTTGGTAAAGTGTTGGACTGTGATCTGGCGGCTGGAGCCAGGGGTCCCGGGTTCGAAACCCTGGAAAGGGCAGTTTTTCACTTTTTTTTAAAATTCCTTTATTTTGCATTATATTATTTTTTAAATATGTTTTTCGGTATTCTGCAGGCTATTGCATGGCAGAAAATTTTTTTTGGAAAAATGGTAAAAAACTGGGAAAATCCAGGAAAATCAGTTTTTTTGTCATTTTTCGAATCCTTTTGCAACATTTTAGGGAGTCTATCATGCATAGGGTGTTCTGTGTATAAAATGGAGTATATTTCTTTGATAAAGAACACTTAATGGAACAATGAGCAAAAAAAAAAGAAAAAAAAGACGAAATGTCGAGAATAAGGTTCAGGCTTCCAGACCCCCTAGCTCCCCTTGGTATTAAGTTATAATTTTCAAACTCGCACCCAAGGTAGGTCGCCATCGTCCAACCATGGCTACCAAAGGAAATTTTTATAAGTGAATTAGGGGGTCCCAGTGGGCCCCCTAAATGTCTATTGCATATTTCATCGAGAACAGGCTTTTGAAGGGAAGCTGCTGCAGGCCTGATGTCAAAAAAAGTGGCCTGTTTGGTAGAGTGTTGGACTTATAACTGGTGGCTGGAGCCAGGGGTCCCGGGTTCGAACCCCAGGACCGGGCAGTTTTTCACTTTTTTTTCCTTTTTTTAAAAATTCCTTTATTTTGCATTATATTATTTTTTTAATGTGTTTTTCGGTATTCTGCAGGCTATTGCATGGCAGAAAAATTTGCTTTTTTTTGGAAAAATGGTAAAAAACTGGAAAAATCCAAGAAAATCAGTTTTTTTGGCATTCTTCGACTCCTTATGCAACATTTTAGGGAGTCTATCAAGCATAGGATGTTCTGTGTATAAAATGGAGTATATTTCTTTGATAAAGTACACTTAATGGATTAATGAGCAAAAAAAAAGAGAAAAAAAAGACGAAATGTCGAGAGTAAGGTTCAGGCTACGAGACCCCCTAGCTCCCCTTGGTATTAAGTTATAATTTTCAAACTCGCACCCAAGGTAGGTCCCCATGTTCCAACCATGGCTAGGGAAGGAAATTTTTATAAGTGCATTAGGGGGGTCCCAGTGGGCCCCTAAAGGTATATTGCATATTTCAGCAAGAACAGGCTTTTGAATTGAAGCTGCTGCAGGTCTGATGTGAAACAGTGGCCTGTTTGGTAGAGTGTTGGACTTATAATTGGTGGCTGGAGCCAGGGGTCCCGGGTTCGAACCCCAGGACCGGGCAGTTTTCCACTTTTTTCCCTTTTTTTAAAAATTCCTTTATTTTTCATTATATTATTTTTTTAATGTGTTTTTCGGTATTCTGCAGGCTATTGCATGGCAGAAAAATTTGCTTTTTTTTAATAAATGGTAAAAAACGGGAAAAATCCAGGAAAATCAGTTTTTTTGGCATTCTTCGACTCCTTTTACAACATTTTTGGGAGTCTATCAAGCATAGGATGTTCTGTGTATAAAATGGAGCATATTTCTTTGCTAAAGAACACGTAATGGAACAATGAGAAAAAAAAAGAAAAAAAAGACGAAATGTCGAGAATAAGGTTCAGGCTTCGAGACCCCTTAGCTCCCCTTGGTTTTAAGTTATAATTTTCAAACTCGCACCCAAGGTAGGTCCCCATAGTCCAACCATGGCTACCGAAGGAAATTTTTATAAGTGAATTAGGGGGGTCCCAGTGGGCCCCTAAAGGTCTATTGCATATTTCACCGAGAAAAGGCTTTTGAAGGGAAGCTGCTGCAGGCCTGATGTGAAACAGTGGACTGATTGGTAAAGTGTTGGACTGTGATCTGGCGGCTGGAGCCAGGGGTCCCGGGTTCGAAACCCTGGAAAGGGCAGTTTTTCACTTTTTTTTAAAATTCCTTTATTTTGCATTATATTATTTTTTAAATATGTTTTTCGGTATTCTGCAGGCTATTGCATGGCAGAAAAATTTGTTTTTTTTTAGAAAAATGGTAAAAAACTGGAAAAATCCAGGAAAATCAGTTTTTTTGGCATTCTTCGACTCCTTTTGCAACATTTTAGGGAGTCTATCATGCATAGGGTGTTCTGTGTATAAAATGGAGTATATTTCTTTGATAAAGTACACTTAATGGATTAATGAGCAAAAAAAAAGAGAAAAAAAAGACGAAATGTCGAGAGTAAGGTTCAGGCTACGAGACCCCCTAGCTCCCCTTGGTATTAAGTTATAATTTTCAAACTCGCACCCAAGGTAGGTCCCCATGTTCCAACCATGGCTAGCGAAGGAAATTTTTATAAGTGCATTAGGGGGGTCCCAGTGGGCCCCTAAAGGTCTATTGCATATTTCAGCAAGAACAGGCTTTTGAATTGAAGCTGCTGCAGGTCTGATGTGAAACAGTGGCCTGTTTGGTAGAGTGTTGGACTTATAATTGGTGGCTGGAGCCAGGGGTCCCGGATTCGAACCCCAGGACCGGGCAGTTTTCCACTTTTTTCCCTTTTTTTAAAAATTCCTTTATTTTTCACTATATTATTTTTTTAATGTGTTTTTCGGTATTCTGCAGGCTATTGCATGGCAGAAAAATTTGCTTTTTTTTAATAAATGGTAAAAAACGGGAAAAATCCAGGAAAATCAGTTTTTTTGGCATTCTTCGACTCCTTTTACAACATTTTTGGGAGTCTATCAAGCATAGGATGTTCTGTGTATAAAATGGAGCATATTTCTTTGCTAAAGAACACGTAATGGAACAATGAGAAAAAAAAAGAAAAAAAAGACGAAATGTCGAGAATAAGGTTCAGGCTTCGAGACCCCTTAGCTCCCCTTGGTTTTAAGTTATAATTTTCAAACTCGCACCCAAGGTAGGTCCCCATAGTCCAACCATGGCTACCGAAGGAAATTTTTATAAGTGAATTAGGGGGGTCCCAGTGGGCCCCTAAAGGTCTATTGCATATTTCACCGAGAAAAGGCTTTTGAAGGGAAGCTGCTGTAGGCCTGATGTGAAACAGTGGCCTGATTGGTAGAGTGTTGGACTGTAAACTGGTGGCTGGAGCCAGGGGTCCCGGGTTTGAACCCCTGGAAAGGGCCCTTTTTCACTTTTTTTTCCTTTTTTTTAAAATTTGTTATTTTGAATTATATTATTTTTTAAATATGTTTTTCGGTATTCTGCAGGCTATTGCATGGCAGAAAATTTTTTTTTGGAAAAATGGTAAAAAACTGGAAAAATCCAGGAAAATCAGTTTTTTTGTCATTTTTCGAATCCTTTTGCATTTTAGGGAGTCTATCATGCATAGGGTGTTCTGTGTATAAAATGGAGTATATTTCTTTGATAAAGAATACTTAATGGAACAATGAGCAAAAAAAAAAGAAAAAAAAAAGACGAAATGTCGAGAATAAGGTTCAGGATTCCAGACCCCCTAGCTCCCCTTGGTATTAAGTTATAATTTTAAAACTCGCACCCAAGGTAGGTCCCCATGGTCCAACAATGTCTACCGAAGGAAATTTTTATAAGTGAATTAGGGGGGTCCCAGTGGGCCCCTAAATGTTTATTGCATATTTCATCGAGAACAGGCTTTTGAAGGGAAGCTGCTGCAGGCCTGATGTGAAACAGTGGCCTGTTTGGTAGAGTGTTGGACTTATAACTGGTGGCTGGAGCCAGGGGTCCCGGGTTCGAACCCCAGGACCGGGCAGTTTTTCACTTTTTTTCCCTTTTTTTAAAAATTCCTTTATTTTTCATTATATTATTTTTTTAATGTGTTTTTCGGTATTCTGCAGGCTATTGCATGGCAGAAAAATGTGCGTTTTTTTAATAAATGGTAAAAAACGGGAAAAATCCAGGAAAATCAGTTTTTTTGGCATTCTTCGACTCCTTTTACAACATTTTTGGGAGTCTATCAAGCATAGGATGTTCTGTGTATAAAATGGAGCATATTTCTTTGCTAAAGAACACGTAATGGAACAATGAGAAAAAAAAAGAAAAAAAAAGACAAAATGTCGAGAATAAGGTTCAGGCTTCGAGACCCCTTAGCTCCCCTTGGTATCAAGTTATAATTATTAAACTCGCACCCAAGGTAGTTCCCCGTAGTCCAACCATGGCTACCTAAGGAAATTTTTATAAGTGAATTAGGGGGGTCCCAGTGGGCCCCTAAAGGTCTATTGCATATTTCAGCAAGAACAGGCTTTTGAAGGGAAGCTGCTGCAAGCCTGATGTGAAACAGTGGCCTGTTTGGTAGAGTGTTGGACTTACAACTGGTGGCTGGAGCCAGGGGTCCCGGGTTCGAACCCCAGGACCGGGCAGTTTTTCACTTTTTTTTCCTTTTTTTAAAAATTCCTTTATTTTGCATTATATTATTTTTTAATGTGTTATTCGGTATTCTGCAGGCTATTGCATGGCAGAAAAATTTGCTTTTTTTTGGAAAAATGGTAAAAAACTGGAAAAATCCAGGAAAATCAGTTTTTCTGGCATTCTTCGACTCCTTATGCAATATTTTAGGGAGTCTATCATGCATAGGGTGTTCTGTGTATAAAATGGAGTATATTTCTTTGATAAAGAACACTTAATGGAACAATGAGCAAAAAAAAAAAGAAAAAAAAAGACGAAATGTCGAGAATAAGGTTCAGGCTTCGAGACCCCCTAGCTCCCCTTGGTATTAAGTTATAATTTTCAAACTCACACCCAAGGTAGGTCCCCATGGTCCAACCATGGCTACCGAAGGAAATTTTTATAAGTGAATTAGGGGGGTCCCAGTGGGCCCCTAAAGGTCTATTGCATATTTCACCGAGAAAAGGCTTTTGAAGGGAAGCTGCTGCAGGCCTGATGTGAAACAGTGGCCTGATTGGTAGAGTGTTGGACTGTGAACTGGTGGCTGGAGCCAGGGGTCCCGGGTTCGAAACCCTGGAAAGGGCAGTTTTTCACTTTTTTTACCTTTTTTTTAAAATTCCTTTATTTTGCATTATATTATTATTTAAATATGTTTTTCGGTATTCTGCAGGCTTTTGCATGGCAGAAAAATGTGTTTTTTTTTGGAAAAATGGTAAAAAACTGGAAAAATCCAGGAAAATCAGTTTTTTTGGCATTCTTCGACTCCTTTTGCAACATTTTACTGAGTCTATCATGCATAGCGTGTTCTGTGTATAAAATGGAGTATATTTCTTTGATAAAGTACACTTAATGGATTAATGAGCAAAAAAAAAGAGAAAAAAAAGACGAAATGTCGAGAGTAAGGTTCAGGCTTCGAGACCCCCTAGCTCCCCTTGGTATTAAGTTATAATTTTCAAACTCGCACCCAAGGTAGGTCCCCATGGTCCAACCATGGCTACCGAAGGAAATTTTTATAAGTGCATTAGGGGGTTCCAGTGGGCCCCTAAAGGTCTATTGCATATTTCAGCAAGAACAGGCTTTTGAAGGGAAGCTGCTGCAGGTCTGATGTGAAACAGTGGCCTGTTTGGTAGAGTGTTGGACTTATAATTGGTGGCTGGAGCCAGGGGTGCCGGGTTCGAACCCCAGGACCGGGCAGTTTTTCACTTTTTTTCCCTTTTTCTAAAAATTCCTTTATTTTTCATTATATTATTTTTTTAATGTGTTTTTCGGTATTCTGCAGGCTATTGCATGACAGAAAAATTTGCTTTTTTTTAATAAATGGTAAAAAACTGGAAAAATCCAAGAAAATCAGTTTTTTTGGCATTCTTCGACTCCTTATGCAACATTTTAGGGAGTCTATCAAGCATAGGATGTTCTGTGTATAAAATGGAGCATATTTCTTTGCTAAAGAACATGTAATGGAACAATGAGGAAAAAAATAGAAAAAAAAGACGAAATGTCGAGAATAAGGTTCAGGCTTCGAGACCCCTTAGCTCCCCTTGGTTTTAAGTTATAATTTTCAAACTCGCACCCAAGGTAGGTCCCCATAGTCCAACCATGGCTACCGAAGGAAATTTTTATAAGTGAATTAGGGGGGTCCCAGTGGGCCCCTAAAGGTCTATTGCATATTTCACCGATAAAAGGCTTTTGAAGGGAAGCTGCTGCAGGCCTGATGTGAAACAGTGGACTGATTGGTACAGTGTTGGACTGTGATCTGGCGGCTGGAGCCAGGGGTCCCAGGTTCGAAACCCTGGAAAGGGCAGTTTTTAACTTTTCTTTAAAATTCCTTTATTTTGCATTATATTATTTTTTAAATATGTTTTTCGGTATTCTGCAGGCTATTGCATGGCAGAAAAATTTGTTTTTTTTTGGAAAAATGGTAAAAAACTGGAAAAATCCAGGAAAATCAGTTTTTTTGGCATTCTTCGACTCCTTTTGCAACATTTTAGGGAGTCTATCATGCATAGGGTGTTCTGTGTATAAAATGGAGTATATTTCTTTGATAAAGTACACTTAATGGATTAATGAGCAAAAAAAAAGAGAAAAAAAAGACGAAATGTCGAGAGTAAGGTTCAGGCTACGAGACCCCCTAGCTCCCCTTGGTATTAAGTTATAATTTTCAAACTCGCACCCAAGGTAGGTCCCCATGTTCCAACCATGGCTAGCGAAGGAAATTTTTATAAGTGCATTAGGGGGGTCCCAGTGGGCCCCTAAAGGTCTATTGCATATTTCAGCAAGAACAGGCTTTTGAATTGAAGCTGCTGCAGGTCTGATGTGAAACAGTGGCCTGTTTGGTAGAGTGTTGGACTTATAATTGGTGGCTGGAGCCAGGGGTCCCGGGTTCGAACCCCAGGACCGGGCAGTTTTCCACTTTTTTCCCTTTTTTTAAAAATTCCTTTATTTTTCATTATATTATTTTTTTAATGTGTGTTTCGGTATTCTGCAGGCTATTGCATGGCAGAAAAATTTGCTTTTTTTTAATAAATGGTAAAAAACGGGAAAAATCCAGGAAAATCAGTTTTTTTGGCATTCTTCGACTCCTTTTACAACATTTTTGGGACTCTATCAAGCATAGGATGTTCTGTGTATAAAATGGAGCATATTTCTTTGCTAAAGAACACGTAATGGAACAATGAGAAAAAAAAAGAAAAAAAAGACGAAATGTCGAGAATAAGGTTCAGGCTTCGAGACCCCTTAGCTCCCCTTGGTTTAAGTTATAATTTTCAAACTCGCACCCAAGGTAGGTCCCCATAGTCCAACCATGGCTACCGAAGGAAATTTTTATAAGTGAATTAGGGGGGTCCCAGTGGGCCCCTAAAGGTCTATTGCATATTTCACCGAGAAAAGGCTTTTGAAGGGAAGCTGCTGTAGGCCTGATGTGAAACAGTGGCCTGATTGGTAGAGTGTTGGACTGTAAACTGGTGGCTGGAGCCAGGGGTCCCGGGTTTGAACCCCTGGAAAGGGCCCTTTTTCACTTTTTTTTCCTTTTTTTTAAAATTTGTTATTTTGAATTATATTATTTTTTAAATATGTTTTTCGGTATTCTGCAGGCTATTGCATGGCAGAAAATTTTTTTTTGGAAAAATGGTAAAAAACTGGAAAAATCCAGGAAAATCAGTTTTTTTGTCATTTTTCGAATCCTTTTGCAACATTTTAGGGAGTCTATCATGCATAGGGTGTTCTGTGTATAAAATGGAGTATATTTCTTTGATAAAGAATACTTAATGGAACAATGAGAAAAAAAAAGAAAAAAAAAGACAAAATGTCGAGTATAAGGTTCAGGCTTCGAGACCCCTTAGCTCCCCTTGGTATCAAGTTATAATTATTAAACTCGCACCCAAGGTAGTTCCCCGTAGTCCAACCATGGCTACCTAAGGAGATTTTTATAAGTGAATTAGGGGGGTCCCAGTGGGCCCCTAAAGGTCTATTGCATATTTCAGCAAGAACAGGCTTTTGAAGGGAAGCTGCTGCAAGCCTGATGTGAAACAGTGGCCTGTTTGGTAGAGTGTTGGACTTACAACTGGTGGCTGGAGCCAGGGGTCCCGGGTTCGAACCCCAGGACCGGGCAGTTTTTCACTTTTTTTTCCTTTTTTTAAAAATTCCTTTATTTTGCATTATATTATTTTTTAATGTGTTATTCGGTATTCTGCAGGCTATTGCATGGCAGAAAAATTTGCTTTTTTTTGGAAAAATGGTAAAAAACTGGAAAAATCCAGGAAAATCAGTTTTTCTGGCATTCTTCGACTCCTTATGCAATATTTTAGGGAGTCTATCATGCATAGGGTGTTCTGTGTATAAAATGGAGTATATTTCTTTGATAAAGAACACTTAATGGAACAATGAGCAAAAAAAAAAAGAAAAAAAAAGACGAAATGTCGAGAATAAGGTTCAGGCTTCGAGACCCCCTAGCTCCCCTTGGTATTAAGTTATAATTTTCAAACTCGCACCCAAGGTAGGTCCCCATGGTCCAACCATGGCTACCGAAGGAAATTTTTATAAGTGAATTAGGGGGGTCCCAGTGGGCCCCTAAAGGTCTATTGCATATTTCACCGAGAAAAGGCTTTTGAAGGGAAGCTGCTGCAGGCCTGATGTGAAACAGTGGCCTGATTGGTAGAGTGTTGGACTGTGAACTGGTGGCTGGAGCCAGGGGTCCCGGGTTCGAAACCCTGGAAAGGGCAGTTTTTCACTTCTTTTACCTTTTTTTTAAAATTCCTTTATTTTGCATTATATTATTATTTAAATATGTTTTTCGGTATTCTGCAGGCTTTTGCATGGCAGAAAAATGTGTTTTTTTTTGGAAAAATGGTAAAAAACTGGAAAAATCCAGGAAAATCAGTTTTTTTGGCATTCTTCGACTCCTTTTGCAACATTTTACTGAGTCTATCATGCATAGCGTGTTCTGTGTATAAAATGGAGTATATTTCTTTGATAAAGTACACTTAATGGATTAATGAGCAAAAAAAAAGAGAAAAAAAAGACGAAATGTCGAGAGTAAGGTTCAGGCTTCGAGACCCCCTAGCTCCCCTTGGTATTAAGTTATAATTTTCAAACTCGCACCCAACGTAGGTCCCCATGGTCCAACCATGGCTACCGAAGGAAATTTTTATAAGTGCATTAGGGGGTTCCAGTGGGCCGCTAAAGGTCTATTGCATATTTCAGCAAGAACAGGCTTTTGAAGGGAAGCTGCTGCAGGTCTGATGTGAAACAGTGGCCTGTTTGGTAGAGTGTTGGACTTATAATTGGTGGCTGGAGCCAGGGGTGCCGGGTTCGAACCCCAGACCGGGCAGTTTTTCACTTTTTTTCCCTTTTTCTAAAAATTCCTTTATTTTTCATTATATTATTTTTTTAATGTCTTTTTCGGTATTCTGCAGGCTATTGCATGACAGAAAAATTTGCTTTTTTTTAATAAATGGTAAAAAACGGGAAAAATCCAGGAAAATCAGTTTTTTTGGCATTCTTCGACTCCTTTTGCAACATTTTTGGGAGTCTATCAAGCATAGGATGTTCTGTGTATAAAATGGAGCATATTTCTTTGCTAAAGAACACGTAATGGAACAATGAGAAAAAAAAAGAAAAAAAAGACGAAATGTCGAGAATAAGGTTCAGGCTTCGAGACCCCTTAGCTCCCCTTGGTTTCAAGTTATAATTTTCAAACTCGCACCCAAGGTAGGTCCCCATAGTCCAACCATGGCTACCTAAGGAAATTTTTATAAGTGAATTAGGGGGGTCCCAGTGGGCCCCTAAAGGTCTATTGCATATTTCACAGAGAAAAGGCTTTTGAAGGGAAGCTGCTGTAGGCCTGATGTGAAACAGTGGCCTGATTGTAAGAGTGTTGGACTGTCAACTGGTGGCTGGAGCCAGGGGTCCTGGGTTCGAACCCCTGGAAAGGGCAGTTTTTCACTTTTTTTCCCCTTTTTTTTAAAATTCCTTTATTTTGCATTGTATTATTTTTTAAATATGTTTTTCGGTATTCTGCAGGCTATTGCATGGCAGAAAAATTTGTTTTTTTTTGGAAAAACTGGAAAAATCCAGGAAAATCAGTTTTTTTGTCATTTTTCGAATCCTTTTGCAACATTTTAGGGAGTCTATCATGCATAGGGTGTTCTGTGTATAAAATGGAGTATATTTCTTTGATAAAGTACACTTAATGGAACAATGAGCAAAAAAAAGAGAAAAAAAAGTCGAAATGTCGAGAGTAAGGTTCAGGCTTCGAGACCCCCTAGCTCCCCTTGGTTTTAAGTTATAATTTTGAAACTCGAACCCAAGGTAAGTCCCCATGATCCAACCATGGCTACTGAAGGAAATTTTAATAAGTGAATTAGGGGTCCAAATGGACGCCTAAAGGTCTATTGCATATTTCACTGAGAAAAGGCTTTTGAAGGGAAGCTGCTGCAGGCCTGATGTGAAACAGTGGCCTGATTGGTAGAGTGTTGGACTGTCAACTGGTGGCTGGAGCTAGGGGTCTTGGGTTCGAAGCCCAGGACCGGGCAGTTCTTCACTTTTTTTTCCTTTTTTTAAAAAATCCTTTATTCTGCATTGTATTATTTTTTTAATATGTTTTTCGGTATTCTGAAGGCTATTGCATGGCAGAATTTTTTTTTTTTTTTTTGGAAAAATAGTAAAAACCTGGAAAAATCCAGGAAAATCAGTTTTTTTTGTCATTTTTCGAATCCTTTTGCAACATTTTAGGGAGTCTATCATGCATAGGGTGTTCTGTGTATAAAATGGAGTATATTTCTTTGATAAAGAACACTTAATGGAACAATGAGCAAAAAAAAAAGAAAAAAAAGACGAAATGTCGAGAATAAGGTTCAGGCTTCCAGACCCCCTAGCTCCCATTGGTATTAAGTTATAATTTTCAAACTCGCACCCAAGGTAGGTCCCCATGGTCCAACCATGGCTACCGAAGGAAATTTTTATAAGCGAATTAGGGGGGTCCCAGTGGGCCCCTAAAGGTCTATTGCATATTTCATCAAGAACAGGCTTTTGAAGAGAAGCTGCTGTAGGCCTGATGTGAAACAGTGGCCTGTTTGGTAGAGTGTTGGATAGTCAACTGGTGGCTGGAGTCAGGGGTCCCGGTTTCGAACACCAGGACAGGGCAGTTCTTCACTTTTTTTTCCTTTTTTTAAAAATTCCTTTATTTTGCATTATATTATTTTTTTAATGTGTTTTTCGGTATTCTGCAGGCTATTGCATGGCAGAAAAATTTGCTTTTTTTAGGAAAAATGGTAAAAAACTGGAAAAATCCAGAAAAATCAGTTTTTTTGGCATTCTTCGACTCCTTATGCAACATTTTAGGGAGTCTATCAAGCATAGGATGTTCTGTGTATAAAATGGAGCATATTTCTTTGCTAAAGAACACGTAATGGAACAATGAGAAAAAAAAAGAAAAAAAAGACGAAATGTCGAGAATAAGGTTCAGGCTTCGAGACCCCTTAGCTCCCCTTGGTTTTAAGTTATAATTTTCAAACTCGCACCCAAGGTAGGTCCCCATAGTCCAACCATGGCTACCGAAGGAAATTTTTATAAGTGAATTAGGGGGTCCCAGTGGGCCCCTAAAGGTCTATTGCATATTTCACCGATAAAAGGCTTTTGAAGGGAAGCTGCTGCAGGCCTGATGTGAAACAGTGGACTGATTGGTACAGTGTTGGACTGTGATCTGGTGGCTGGAGCCAGGGGTCCCGGGTTCGAAACCCTGGAAAGGGCAGTTTTTCACTTTTTTTTGCTTTTTTTTAAAATTCCTTTATTTTGCATTATATTATTTTTTTAATATGTTTTTCGGTATTCTGAAGGCTATTGCATGGCAGAAAAATTTGTTTTTTTTTGAAAAAATGGTAAAAAACTGGAAAAATCCAGGAAAATCAGTTTTTTTGGCATTCTTCGACTCCTTTTGCAACATTTTTGGGAGTCTATCAAGCATAGGATGTTCTGTGTATAAAATGGAGCATATTTCTTTGCTAAAGAACACGTAATGGAACAATGAGAAAAAAAAATAAAAAAAAGACGAAATGTCGAGAATAAGGTTCAGGCTTCGAGACCCCTTAGCTCCCCTTGGTTTTAAGTTATAATTTTCAAACTCGAACCCAAGGTAGGTCCCCATGATCCAACCATGGCTACTGAAGGAAATTTTTATAAGTGAATTAGGGGTCCCAGTGCACGCCTAAAGGACTATTGCATATTTCACAGAGAAAAGGCTTTTGAAGGGAAGCTGCTGTAGGCCTGATGTGAAACAGTGGCCTGATTGTAAGAGTGTTGGACTGTCAACTGGTGGCTGGAGCCAGGGGTCCTGGGTTCGAACCCCTGGAAAGGGCAGTTTTTCACTTTTTTTCCCCTTTTTTTTAAAATTCCTTTATTTTGCATTGTATTATTTTTTAAATATGTTTTTCGGTATTCTGCAGGCTATTGCATGGCAGAAAAATTTGTTTTTTTTTGGAAAAACTGGAAAAATCCAGGAAAATCAGTTTTTTTGTCATTTTTCGAATCCTTTTGCAACATTTTAGGGAGTCTATCATGCATAGGGTGTTCTGTGTATAAAATGGAGTATATTTCTTTGATAAAGTACACTTAATGGAACAATGAGCAAAAAAAAGAGAAAAAAAAGTCGAAATGTCGAGAGTAAGGTTCAGGCTTCGAGTTTCCCTAGCTCCCCTTGGTTTTAAGTTATAATTTTGAAACTCGAACCCAAGGTAAGTCCCCATGATCCAACCATGGCTACTGAAGGAAATTTTAATAAGTGAATTAGGGGTCCAAATGGACGCCTAAAGGTCTATTGCATATTTCACTGAGAAAAGGCTTTTGAAGGGAAGCTGCTGCAGGCCTGATGTGAAACAGTGGCCTGATTGGTAGAGTGTTGGACTGTCAACTGGTGGCTGGAGCTAGGGGTCTTGGGTTCGAAGCCCAGGACCGGGCAGTTCTTCACTTTTTTTTCCTTTTTTTAAAAAATCCTTTATTCTGCATTGTATTATTTTTTTAATATGTTTTTCGGTATTCTGAAGGCTATTGCATGGCAGAATTTTTTTTTTTTTTTTTTGGAAAAATAGTAAAAACCTGGAAAAATCCAGGAAAATCAGTTTTTTTTGTAATTTTTCGAATCCTTTTGCAACATTTTAGGGAGTCTATCATGCATAGGGTGTTCTGTGTATAAAATGGAGTATATTTCTTTGATAAAGAACACTTAATGGAACAATGAGCAAAAAAAAAAGAAAAAAAAGACGAAATGTCGAGAATAAGGTTCAGGCTTCCAGACCCCCTAGCTCCCATTGGTATTAAGTTATAATTTTCAAACTCGCACCCAAGGTAGGTCCCCATGGTCCAACCATGGCTACCGAAGGAAATTTTTATAAGCGAATTAGGGGGGTCCCAGTGGGCCCCTAAAGGTCTATTGCATATTTCATCAAGAACAGGCTTTTGAAGAGAAGCTGCTGTAGGCCTGATGTGAAACAGTGGCCTGTTTGGTAGAGTGTTGGATAGTCAACTGGTGGCTGGAGTCAGGGGTCCCGGTTTCGAACACCAGGACAGGGCAGTTCTTCACTTTTTTTTCCTTTTTTTAAAAATTCCTTTATTTTGCATTATATTATTTTTTTAATGTGTTTTTCGGTATTCTGCAGGCTATTGCATGGCAGAAAAATTTGCTTTTTTTAGGAAAAATGGTAAAAAACTGGAAAAATCCAGGAAAATCAGTTTTTTTGGCATTCTTCGACTCCTTATGCAACATTTTAGGGAGTCTATCAAGCATAGGATGTTCTGTGTATAAAATGGAGCATATTTCTTTGCTAAAGAACACGTAATGGAACAATGAGAAAAAAAAAGAAAAAAAAGACGAAATGTCGAGAATAAGGTTCAGGCTTCGAGACCCCTTAGCTCCCCTTGGTTTTAAGTTATAATTTTCAAACTCGCACCCAAGGTAGGTCCCCATAGTCCAACCATGGCTACCGAAGGAAATTTTTATAAGTGAATTAGGGGGTCCCAGTGGGCCCCTAAAGGTCTATTGCATATTTCACCGATAAAAGGCTTTTGAAGGGAAGCTGCTGCAGGCCTGATGTGAAACAGTGGACTGATTGGTACAGTGTTGGACTGTGATCTGGTGGCTGGAGCCAGGGGTCCCGGGTTCGAAACCCTGGAAAGGGCAGTTTTTCACTTTTTTTTGCTTTTTTTTAAAATTCCTTTATTTTGCATTATATTATTTTTTTAATATGTTTTTCGGTATTCTGAAGGCTATTGCATGGCAGAAAAATTTGTTTTTTTTTGAAAAAATGGTAAAAAACTGGAAAAATCCAGGAAAATCAGTTTTTTTGGCATTCTTCGACTCCTTTTGCAACATTTTTGGGAGTCTATCAAGCATAGGATGTTCTGTGTATAAAATGGAGCATATTTCTTTGCTAAAGAACACGTAATGGAACAATGAGAAAAAAAAATAAAAAAAAGACGAAATGTCGAGAATAAGGTTCAGGCTTCGAGACCCCTTAGCTCCCCTTGGTTTTAAGTTATAATTTTCAAACTCGAACCCAAGGTAGGTCCCCATGATCCAACCATGGCTACTGAAGGAAATTTTTATAAGTGAATTAGGGGTCCCAGTGCACGCCTAAAGGACTATTGCATATTTCACAGAGAAAAGGCTTTTGAAGGGAAGCTGCTGCAGGCCTGATGTGAAACAGTGGCCTGATTGGTAGAGTGTTGGACTTATAATTGGTGGCTGGAGCCAGGGGTCCCGGGTTTGAACCCCAGGACCGGGCAGTTTTCCACTTTTTTCCCTTTTTTTAAAAATTCCTTCATTTTTCATTATATTATTTTTTTAATGTGTTTTTCGGTATTCTGCAGGCTATTGCATGGCAGAAAAATTTGCTTTTTTTTAATAAATGGTAAAAAACGGGAAAAATCCAGGAAAATCAGTTTTTTTGGCATTCTTCCGACTCCTTTTACAACATTTTTGGGAGTCTATCAAGCATAGGATGTTCTGTGTATAAAATGGAGCATATTTCTTTGCTAAAGAACACGTAATGGAACAATGAGAAAAAAAAAGAAAAAAAAGACGAAATGTCGAGAATAAGGTTCAGGCTTCGAGACCCCTTAGCTCCCCTTGGTTTGAAGTTATAATTTTCAAACTCGCACCCAAGGTAGGTCCCCATAATCCAACCATGGCTACCGAAGGAAATTTTTATAAGTGAATTAGGGGGGTCCCAGTGGGCCCCTAAAGGTCTATTGCATATTTCACCGAGAAAAGGCTTTTGAAGGGAAGCTGCTGTAGGCCTGATGTGAAACAGTGGCCTGATTGGTAGTGTGTTGGACTGTAAACTGGTGGCTGGAGCCAGGGGTCCCGGGTTTGAACCCCTGGAAAGGGCCCTTTTTCACTTTTTTTTTCCTTTTTTTTAAAATTTGTTATTTTGAATTATATTATTTTTTAAATATGTTTTTCGGTATTTTGCAGGCTATTGCATGGCAGAAAATTTTTTTTTGGAAAAATGGTAAAAAACTGGAAAAATCCAGGAAAATCAGTTTTTTTGTCATTTTTCGAATCCTTTTGCAACATTTTAGGGAGTCTATCATGCATAGTGTGTTCTGTGTATAAAATGGAGTATATTTCTTTGATAAAGAATACTTAATGGAACAATGAGCAAAAAAAAAAGAAAAAAAAAAAGACGAAATGTCGAGAATAAGGTTCAGGATTCCAGACCCCCTAGCTCCCCTTGGTATTAAGTTATAATTTTAAAACTCGCACCCAAGGTAGGTCCCCATGGTCCAACAATGGCTACCGAAGGAAATTTTTATAAGTGAATTAGGGGGGTCCCAGTGGGCCCCTAAAGGTCTATTGCATATTTCAGCAAGAACAGGCTTTTGAAGGGAAGCTGCTGCAAGCCTGATGTGAAACAGTGGCCTGTTTGGTAGAGTGTTGGACTTATAACTGGTGGCTGGAGCCAGGGGTCCCGGGTTCGAACCCCAGGACCGGGCAGTTTTTCACTTTTTTTTCCTTTTTTTAAAAATTCCTTTATTTTGCATTATATTATTTTTTAATGTGTTATTCGGTATTCTGCAGGCTATTGCATGGCAGAAAAATTTGCTTTTTTTTGGAAAAATGGTAAAAAACTGGAAAAATCCAGGAAAATCAGTTTTTTTGGCATTCTTCGACTCCTTATGCAATATTTTAGGGAGTCTATCATGCATAGGGTGTTCTGTGTATAAAATGGAGTATATTTCTTTGATAAAGAACACTTAATGGAACAATGAGCAAAAAAAAAAAGAAAAAAAAAGACGAAATGTCGAGAATAAGGTTCAGGCTTCGAGACCCCCTAGCTCCCCTTGGTATTAAGTTATAATTTTCAAACTCGCACCCAAGGTAGGTCCCCATGGTCCAACCATGGCTACCGAAGGAAATTTTTATAAGTGAATTAGGGGGGTCCCAGTGGGCCCCTAAAGGTCTATTGCATATTTCACCGAGAAAAGGCTTTTGAAGGGAAGCTGCTGCAGGCCTGATGTGAAACAGTGGCCTGATTGGTAGAGTGTTGGACTGTGAACTGGTGGCTGGAGCCAGGGGTCCCGGGTTCGAAACCCTGGAAAGGGCAGTTTTTCACTTTTTTTTCCTTTTTTTTAAAATTCCTTTATTTTGCATTATATTATTATTTAAATACGTTTTTCGGTATTCTGCAGGCTTTTGCATGGCAGAAAAATGTGTTTTTTTTTGGAAAAATGGTAAAAAACTGGAAAAATCCAGGAAAATCAGTTTTTTTGGCATTCTTCGACTCCTTTTGCAACATTTTACTGAGTCTATCATGCATAGCGTGTTCTGTGTATAAAATGGAGTATATTTCTTTGATAAAGTACACTTAATGGATTAATGAGCAAAAAAAAAGAGAAAAAAAAAGACGAAATGTCGAGAGTAAGGTTCAGGCTTCGAGACCCCCTAGCTCCCCTTGGTATTAAGTTATAATTTTCAAACTCGCACCCAAGGTAGGTCCCCATGGTCCAACCATGGCTACCGAAGGAAATTTTCATAAGTGCATTAGGGGGGTCCCAGTGGGCCCCTAAAGGTCTATTGCATATTTCAGCAAGAACAGGCTTTTGAAGGGAAGCTGCTGCAGGTCTGATGTGAAACAGTGGCCAGTTTGGTAGAGTGTTGGACTTATAATTGGTGGCTGGAGCCAGGGGAGCCGGGTTCGAACCCCAGGACCGGGCAGTTTTTCACTTTTTTTCCGTTTTTCTAAAAATTCCTTTATTTTTCATTATATTATTTTTTTAATGTGTTTTTCGGTATTCTGCAGGCTATTGCATGACAGAAAAATTTGCTTTTTTTTAATAAATGGTAAAAAACGGGAAAAATCCAGGAAAATCAGTTTTTTTGGCATTCTTCGACTCCATTTGCAACATTTTTGGGAGTCTATCAAGCATATGATGTTCTGTGTATAAAATGGAGCATATTTCTTTGCTAAAGAACACGTAATGGAACAATGAGAAAAAAAAAGAAAAAAAAGACGAAATGTCGAGAATAAGGTTCAGGCTTCGAGACCCCTTAGCTCCCCTTGGTTTCAAGTTATAATTTTCAAACTCGCACCCAATGTAGGTCCCCATAGTCCAACCATGGCTACCTAAGGAAATTTTTATAAGTGAATTAGGGGGGTCCCAGTGGGCCCCTAAAGGTCTATTGCATATTTCACCGAGAAAAGGCTTTTGAAGGGAAGCTGCTGTAGGCCTGATGTGAAACAGTGGCCTGATTGTAAGAGTGTTGGACTGTCAACTGGTGGCTGGAGCCAGGGGTCCCGGGTTCGAACCCCTGGAAAGGGCAGTTTTTCACTTTTTTCCCCCTTTTTTTTAAAATTCCTTTATTTTGCATTGTATTATTTTTTAAATATGTTTTTCGGTATTCTGCAGGCTATTGCATGGCAGAAAAATTTGTTTTTTTTTTGAAAAACTGGAAAAATCCAGGAAAATCAGTTTTTTTGTCATTTTTCGAATCCTTTTGCAACATTTTAGGGAGTCTATCATGCATAGGGTGTTCTGTGTATAAAATGGAGTATATTTCTTTGATAAAGTACACTTAATGGAACAATGAGCAAAAAAAAGAGAAAAAAAAGTCGAAATGTCGAGAGTAAGGTTCAGGCTTCGAGACCCCCTAGCTCCCCTTGGTTTTAAGTTATAATTTTGAAACTCGAACCCAAGGTAAGTCCCCATGATCCAACCATGGCTACTGAAGGAAATTTTAATAAGTGAATTAGGGGTCCAAATGGACGCCTAAAGGTCTATTGCATATTTCACTGAGAAAAGGCTTTTGAAGGGAAGCTGCTGCAGGCCTGATGTGAAACAGTGGCCTGATTGGTAGAGTGTTGGACTGTCAACTGGTGGCTGGAGCTAGGGGTCCTGGGTTCGAAGCCCAGGACCGGGCAGTTCTTCACTTTTTTTTCCTTTTTTTAAAAAATCCTTTATTCTGCATTGTATTATTTTTTTAATATGTTTTTCGGTATTCTGAAGGCTATAGCATGGCAGAATTTTTTTTTTTTTTTTTTTGGAAAAATAGTAAAAACCTGGAAAAATCCAGGAAAATCAGTTTTTTTGGCATTCTTCGATTCTTTATGCAACATTTTAGGGAGTCTATCAAGCATAGGATGTTCTGTGTATAAAATGGAGCATATTTCTTTGCTAAAGAACACGTAATGGAACAATGAGAAGAAAAAAAAGAAAAAAAAAACGAAATTTTGAGAATAAGGTTCAGGCTTCGAGACCCCTTAGCTCCCCTTGGTTTCAAGTTATAATTTTCAAACTCGCACCCAAGGTAGGTCCCCATAGTCCAACCATAGCTACCGAAGGAAATTTTTATAAGTGAATTAGGGGGGTCCCAGTGGGCCCCTAAAGGTCTATTGCATATTTCACCGAGAAAAGGCTTTTGAAGGGAAGCTGCTGTAGGCCTGATGTGAAACAGTGGCCTGAATGGTAGAGTGTTGGACTGTAAACTGGTGGCTGGAGCCAGGGGTCCTGGGTTCGAACCCCTGGAAAGGGCAGTTTTTCACTTTTTTTTAAAATTCCTTTATTTCGCATTATATTATTTTTTAAATATGTTTTTTGGTATTCTGCAGGCTATTGCATGGCAGAAAAATTTGTTTTTTTTTGGAAAAATGGTAAAAAACTGGAAAAATCCAGGAAAATCAGTTTTTTTGTCATTTTTCGAATCCTTTTGCATAATTTTAGGGAGTCTATCATGCATAGGGTGTTCTGTGTATAAAATGGAGTATATTTCTTTGATAAAGAACACTTAATGGAACAATGAGCAAAAAAAAAAAAGAAAAAAAAAGACGAAATGTCGAGAATAAGGTTCAGGCTTCCAGACCCCCTAGCTCCCCTTGGTATTAAGTTATAATTTTTAAACTCGCACCCAAGGTAGGTCCCCATAGTCCAATCATAGCTACCGAAGGAAATTTTTATAAGTGAATTAGGGGGGTCCCAGTGAGCCCCTAAAGGTCTATTGCATATTTCACCGAGAAAAGGCTTTTGAAGGGAAGCTGCTGCAGGCCTGATATGAAACAGTGGCCTGATTGGTAGAGTGTTGGACTGTCGACTGGTGGCTGGAGCCAGGGGTCCCGGGTTCGAACCCCTGGAAAGGGCAGTTTTTCACTTTTTTTTCCTTTTTTATAAAATTCCTTTATTTTGCATTATATTATTTTTTAAATATGTTTTTCGGTATTCTGCAGGCTATTGCATGGCAGAAAAATTTGTTTTTTTTTGGAAAAATGGTAAAAAACTGGAAAAATCCAGGAAAATCAGTTTTTTTGTCATTTTTCGAATCCTTTTGCAACATTTTTGGGAGTCTATCAAGCATAGGATGTTCTGTGTATAAAATGGAGCATATTTCTTTGCTAAAGAACACGTAATGGAACAATGAGAAGAAAAAAAAGACGAAATTTTGAGAATAAGGTTCAGGCTTCAAGACCCCTTAGCTCCCCTTTGTTTTAAGTTATAATTTTCAAACTCGCACCCAAGGTAGGTCCCCATGGTCCAACCATGGCTACCGAAGGAAATTTTTATAAGTGAATTAGGGGTGTCCCAGTGGGCCCCTAAAGGTCTATTGCATATTTCACCGAGAAAAGGCTTTTGAAGGGAAGCTGCTGTAGGCCTGATGTGAAACAGTGGCCTGTTTGGTAGAGTGTTGGACTTATAACTGGTGGCTGGAGCCAGGGGTCCCGGGTTCGAACCCCAGGACCGGGCAGTTTTTCACTTTTTTTCCTTTTTTTAAGAATTCCTTTATTTTGCATTATATTATTTTTTTAATGTGTTTTTCGGTATTCTGCAGGCTATTGCATGGCAGAAAAATTTGCTTTTTTTTGGAAAAATGGTAAAAAACTGGAAAAATCCAGTAAAATCAGTTTTTTTGGCATTCTTCGATTCTTTATGCAACATTTTAGGGAGTCTATCAAGCATAGGATGTTCTGTGTATAAAATGGAGCATATTTTTTTGCTAAAGAACACGTAATGGAACAATGAAAAAAAAAAGAAAAAAAAGACGAAATGTCGAGAATAAGGTTCAGGCTTCGAGACCCCTTAGCTCCCCTTGGTTTTAAGTTATAATTTTCAAACTCGCACCCAAGGTAGGTCCCCATAGTCCAACCATGGCTACCTAAGGAAATTTTTATAAGTGAATTAGGGGGGTCCCAGTGGGCCCCTAAAGGTCTATTGCATATTTCACCGAGAAAAGGCTTTTGAAGGGAAGCTGCTGTAGGCCTGATGTGAAACAGTGGCCTGATTGTAAGAGTGTTGGACTGTCAACTGGTGGCTGGAGCCAGGGGTCCCGGGTTCGAACCCCTGGAAAGGGCAGTTTTTCACTTTTTTTTCCCTTTTTTTTTAAAATTCCTTTATTTTGCATTGTATTATTTTTTAAATATGTTTTTCGGTATTCTGCAGGCTATTGCATGGCAGAAAAATTTGTTTTTTTTTGGAAAAACTGGAAAAATCCAGGAAAATCAGTTTTTTTGTCATTTTTCGAATCCTTTTGCAACATTTTAGGGAGTCTATCATGCATAGGGTGTTCTGTGTATAAAATGGAGTATATTTCTTTGATAAAGTACACTTAATGGAACAATGAGCAAAAAAAAGAGAAAAAAAAGACGAAATGTCGAGAGTAAGGTTCAGCCTTCGAGACCCCCTAGCTCCCCTTGGTTTTAAGTTATAATTTTGAAACTCGAACCCAAGGTAGGTCCCCATGATCCAACCATGGCTACTGAAGGAAATTTTTATAAGTGAATTAGGGGTCCCAATGGACGCCTAAAGGTCTATTGCATATTTCACTGAGAAAAAGCTTTTGAAGGGAAGCTGCTGCAGGCCTGATGTGAAACAGTGGCCTGATTGGTAGAGTGTTGGACTGTCAACTGGTGGCTGGAGTCGGGGGTCCCGGTTTCGAAGCCCAGGACCGGGCAGTTCTTCACTTTTTTTTCCTTTTTTTAAAAAATCCTTTATTCTGCATTATATTATTTTTTTAATATGTTTTTCGGTTTTCTGAAGGCTATTGCATGGCAGAAATTTTTTTTTTTTTTTGGAAAAATAGTAAAAACCTGGAAAAATCCAGGAAAATCAGTTTTTTTGTCATTTTTCGAATCCTTTTGCAACATTTTAGGGAGTCTATCATGCATAGGGTGTTCTGTGTATAAAATGGAGTATATTTCTTTGATAAAGAACACTTAATGGAACAATGAGCAAAAAAAAAAGAAAAAAAAAGACGAAATGTCGAGAATAAGGTTCAGACTTCCAGACCCCCTAGCTCCCCTTGGTATTAAGTTATAATTTTCAAACTCGCACCCAAGGTAGGTCCCCATGGTCCAACCATGGCTACCGAAGGAAATTTTTATAAGTGAATTAGGGGTGTCCCAGTGGGCCCCTAAAGGTCTATTGCATATTTCACCGAGAAAAGGCTTTTGAAGGGAAGCTGCTGTAGGCCTGATGTGAAACAGTGGCCTGTTTGGTAGAGTGTTGGACTTATAACTGGTGGCTGGAGCCAGGGGTCCCGGGTTCGAACCCCAGGACCGGGCAGTTTTTCACTTTTTTTCCTTTTTTTAAGAATTCCTTTATTTTGCATTATATTATTTTTTTAATGTGTTTTTCGGTATTCTGCAGGCTATTGCATGGCAGAAAAATTTGCTTTTTTTTGGAAAAATGGTAAAAAACTGGAAAAATCCAGTAAAATCAGTTTTTTTGGCATTCTTCGATTCTTTATGCAACATTTTAGGGAGTCTATCAAGCATAGGATGTTCTGTGTATAAAATGGAGCATATTTTTTTGCTAAAGAACACGTAATGGAACAATGAAAAAAAAAAGAAAAAAAAGACGAAATGTCGAGAATAAGGTTCAGGCTTCGAGACCCCTTAGCTCCCCTTGGTTTTAAGTTATAATTTTCAAACTCGCACCCAAGGTAGGTCCCCATAGTCCAACCATGGCTACCTAAGGAAATTTTTATAAGTGAATTAGGGGGGTCCCAGTGGGCCCCTAAAGGTCTATTGCATATTTCACCGAGAAAAGGCTTTTGAAGGGAAGCTGCTGTAGGCCTGATGTGAAACAGTGGCCTGATTGTAAGAGTGTTGGACTGTCAACTGGTGGCTGGAGCCAGGGGTCCCGGGTTCGAACCCCTGGAAAGGGCAGTTTTTCACTTTTTTTTCCCTTTTTTTTTAAAATTCCTTTATTTTGCATTGTATTATTTTTTAAATATGTTTTTCGGTATTCTGCAGGCTATTGCATGGCAGAAAAATTTGTTTTTTTTTGGAAAAACTGGAAAAATCCAGGAAAATCAGTTTTTTTGTCATTTTTCGAATCCTTTTGCAACATTTTAGGGAGTCTATCATGCATAGGGTGTTCTGTGTATAAAATGGAGTATATTTCTTTGATAAAGTACACTTAATGGAACAATGAGCAAAAAAAAGAGAAAAAAAAGACGAAATGTCGAGAGTAAGGTTCAGCCTTCGAGACCCCCTAGCTCCCCTTGGTTTTAAGTTATAATTTTGAAACTCGAACCCAAGGTAGGTCCCCATGATCCAACCATGGCTACTGAAGGAAATTTTTATAAGTGAATTAGGGGTCCCAATGGACGCCTAAAGGTCTATTGCATATTTCACTGAGAAAAAGCTTTTGAAGGGAAGCTGCTGCAGGCCTGATGTGAAACAGTGGCCTGATTGGTAGAGTGTTGGACTGTCAACTGGTGGCTGGAGTCGGGGGTCCCGGTTTCGAAGCCCAGGACCGGGCAGTTCTTCACTTTTTTTTCCTTTTTTTAAAAAATCCTTTATTCTGCATTATATTATTTTTTTAATATGTTTTTCGGTTTTCTGAAGGCTATTGCATGGCAGAAATTTTTTTTTTTTTTTGGAAAAATAGTAAAAACCTGGAAAAATCCAGGAAAATCAGTTTTTTTGTCATTTTTCGAATCCTTTTGCAACATTTTAGGGAGTCTATCATGCATAGGGTGTTCTGTGTATAAAATGGAGTATATTTCTTTGATAAAGAACACTTAATGGAACAATGAGCAAAAAAAAAAGAAAAAAAAAGACGAAATGTCGAGAATAAGGTTCAGACTTCCAGACCCCCTAGCTCCCCTTGGTATTAAGTTATAATTTTCAAACTCGCACCCAAGGTAGGTCCCCATGGTCCAACCATGGCTACCGAAGGAAATTTTTATAAGTGAATTAGGGGTGTCCCAGTGGGCCCCTAAAGGTCTATTGCATATTTCACCGAGAAAAGGCTTTTGAAGGGAAGCTGCTGTAGGCCTGATGTGAAACAGTGGCCTGTTTGGTAGAGTGTTGGACTTATAACTGGTGGCTGGAGCCAGGGGTCCCGGGTTCGAACCCCAGGACCGGGCAGTTTTTCACTTTTTTTCCTTTTTTTAAGAATTCCTTTATTTTGCATTATATTATTTTTTTAATGTGTTTTTCGGTATTCTGCAGGCTATTGCATGGCAGAAAAATTTGCTTTTTTTTGGAAAAATGGTAAAAAACTGGAAAAATCCAGTAAAATCAGTTTTTTTGGCATTCTTCGATTCTTTATGCAACATTTTAGGGAGTCTATCAAGCATAGGATGTTCTGTGTATAAAATGGAGCATATTTTTTTGCTAAAGAACACGTAATGGAACAATGAAAAAAAAAAGAAAAAAAAGACGAAATGTCGAGAATAAGGTTCAGGCTTCGAGACCCCTTAGCTCCCCTTGGTTTTAAGTTATAATTTTCAAACTCGCACCCAAGGTAGGTCCCCATAGTCCAACCATGGCTACCTAAGGAAATTTTTATAAGTGAATTAGGGGGGTCCCAGTGGGCCCCTAAAGGTCTATTGCATATTTCACCGAGAAAAGGCTTTTGAAGGGAAGCTGCTGTAGGCCTGATGTGAAACAGTGGCCTGATTGTAAGAGTGTTGGACTGTCAACTGGTGGCTGGAGCCAGGGGTCCCGGGTTCGAACCCCTGGAAAGGGCAGTTTTTCACTTTTTTTTCCCTTTTTTTTTAAAATTCCTTTATTTTGCATTGTATTATTTTTTAAATATGTTTTTCGGTATTCTGCAGGCTATTGCATGGCAGAAAAATTTGTTTTTTTTTGGAAAAACTGGAAAAATCCAGGAAAATCAGTTTTTTTGTCATTTTTCGAATCCTTTTGCAACATTTTAGGGAGTCTATCATGCATAGGGTGTTCTGTGTATAAAATGGAGTAAATTTCTTTGATAAAGTACACTTAATGGAACAATGAGCAAAAAAAAGAGAGAAAAAAGACGAAATGTCGAGAGTAAGGTTCAGCCTTCGAGACCCCCTAGCTCCCCTTGGTTTTAAGTTATAATTTTGAAACTCGAACCCAAGGTAGGTCCCCATGATCCAACCATGGCTACTGAAGGAAATTTTTATAAGTGAATTAGGGGTCCCAATGGACGCCTAAAGGTCTATTGCATATTTCACTGAGAAAAAGCTTTTGAAGGGAAGCTGCTGCAGGCCTGATGTGAAACAGTGGCCTGATTGGTAGAGTGTTGGACTGTCAACTGGTGGCTGGAGTCGGGGGTCCCGGTTTCGAAGCCCAGGACCGGGCAGTTCTTCACTTTTTTTTCCTTTTTTTAAAAAATCCTTTATTCTGCATTATATTATTTTTTTAATATGTTTTTCGGTTTTCTGAAGGCTATTGCATGGCAGAAATTTTTTTTTTTTTTTGGAAAAATAGTAAAAACCTGCAAAAATCCAGGAAAATCAGTTTTTT
This sequence comes from Parasteatoda lunata, assembly GCA_949128135.1. Lineage (NCBI taxonomy): Eukaryota > Metazoa > Arthropoda > Arachnida > Araneae > Theridiidae > Parasteatoda > Parasteatoda lunata. Next base: position 82,682,174 of record OX421978.1, read on the forward strand.
TGTCATTTTTCGAATCCTTTTGCAACATTTTAGGGAGTCTATCATGCATAGGGTGTTCTGTGTATAAAATGGAGTATATTTCTTTGATAAAGAACACTTAATGGAACAATGAGCAAAAAAAAAAGAAAAAAAAAGACGAAATGTCGAGAATAAGGTTCAGACTTCCAGACCCCCTAGCTCCCCTTGGTATTAAGTTATAATTTTCAAACTCGCACCCAAGGTAGGTCCCCATGGTCCAACCATGGCTACCGAAGGAAATTTTTATAAGTGAATTAGGGGTGTCCCAGTGGGCCCCTAAAAGTCTATTGCATATTTCATCTTGAACAGGCTTTTGAAGGGAAGCTGCTGTAGGCCTGATGTGAAAAAGTGGCCTGTTTGGTAGAGTGTTGGACTGTCAACTGGTGGCTGGAGTCAGGGGTCCCGGTTTCGAACCCCAGGACAGGGCAGTTCTTCACTTTTTTTTCCTTTTTTTAAAAATTCCTTTATTTTGCATTATATTATTTTTTAAATATGTTTTTCGGTATTCTGCAGGCTATTGCATGGCAGAAAATTTGTTTTTTTTTGGAAAAATGGTAAAAAACTGGAAAAATCCAGGAAAATCAGTTTTTTTGTAATTTTTCGAATCCTTTACTAACATTTTAGGGACTCTATCATTCATAGGGAGTTCTGTGTATAAAATGGAGTATATTTCTTTGATAAAGTACACTGAATGGAACAATGAGCAAAAAAAAAAAGAAAAAAAAGAGGAAATGTCGAGAGTAAGGCTCAGGCTTCGAGACCCCCTATCTCCCCTTGGTATTAAGTTATAATTTTCAAACTCGTACCCAAGGTAGGTCCCCATGGTCCAACCATGGCTACCGAAGGAAATCTTTATAAGTGAATTAGGGGGGTCCTAGTGGGCCCCTAAAGGTCTATTGCATATTTCATCGAGAACAGGCTTTTGAAGGGAAGCTGCTGCAGGCCTGATGTGAAACAGTGACCTGTTTGGTAGAGTGTTGGACTTATAACTGGTGGCTGGAGCCAGGGGTCCCGGGTTCGTACCCCAGGACCGGGCAGTTTTTCACTTTTTTTTCCTTTTTTTAAAAATTCCTTTATTTTGCATTATATTATTTTTTAAATATGTTTTTCGGTATTCTGCAGGCTATTGCATGGCAGAAAAATTTGTTTTTTTTTGGAAAAATGGTAAAAAACTGGAAAAATCCAGGAAAATCAGTTTTTTTGTCATTTTTTGAATCCTTTTGCAACATTTTTGGGAGTCTATCAAGCATAGGATGTTCTGTGTATAAAATGGAGCATATTTCTTTGCTAAAGAACACGTAATGGAACAATGAGAAGAAAAAAAAGAAAAAAAAAACGAAATTTTGAGAATAAGGTTCAGGCTTCGAGACCCCTTAGCTCCCCTTGGTTTCAAGTTATAATTTTCAAACTCGCACCCAAGGTAGGTCCCCATAGTCCAACCATGGCTACCTAAGGAAATTTTTATAAGTGAATTAGGGGGGTCCCAGTGGGCCCCTAAAGGTCTATTGCATATTTCACCGAGAAAAGGCTTTTGAAGGGAAGCTGCTGTAGGCCTGATGTGAAACAGTGGCCTGATTGTAAGAGTGTTGGACTGTCAACTGGTGGCTGGAGCCAGGGGTCCCGGGTTCGAACCCCTGGAAAGGGCAGTTTTTCACTTTTTCCCCCCTTTTTTTTAAAATTCCTTTATTTTGCATTGTATTATTTTTTAAATATGTTTTTCGGTATTCTGCAGGCTATTGCATGGCAGAAAAATTTGTTTTTTTTTTGAAAAACTGGAAAAATCCAGGAAAATCAGTTTTTTTGTCATTTTTCGAATCCTTTTGCAACATTTTAGGGAGTCTATCATGCATAGGGTGTTCTGTGTATAAAATGGAGTATATTTCTTTGATAAAGTACACTTAATGGAACAATGAGCAAAAAAAAGAGAAAAAAAAGTCGAAATGTCGAGAGTAAGGTTCAGGCTTCGAGACCCCCTAGCTCCCCTTGGTTTTAAGTTATAATTTTGAAACTCGAACCCAAGGTAAGTCCCCATGATCCAACCATGGCTACTGAAGGAAATTTTAATAAGTGAATTAGGGGTCCAAATGGACGCCTAAAGGTCTATTGCATATTTCACTGAGAAAAGGCTTTTGAAGGGAAGCTAGTGCAGGCCTGATGTGAAACAGTGGCCTGATTGGTAGAGTGTTGGACTGTCAACTGGTGGCTGGAGCTAGGGGTCCTGGGTTCGAAGCCCAGGACCGGGCAGTTCTTCACTTTTTTTTCCTTTTTTTAAAAAATCCTTTATTCTGCATTGTATTATTTTTTTAATATGTTTTTCGGTATTCTGAAGGCTATAGCATGGCAGAATTTTTTTTTTTTTTTTTTTGGAAAAATAGTAAAAACCTGGAAAAATCCAGGAAAATCAGTTTTTTTGTCATTTTTCGAATCCTTTTGCAACATTTTAGGGAGTCTATCATGCATAGGGTGTTCTGTGTATAAAATGGAGTATATTTCTTTGATAAAGAACACTTAATGGAACAATGAGCAAAAAAAAAAAGAAAAAAAAAGACGAAATGTCGAGAATAAGGTTCAGGCTTCCAGACCCCCTAGCTCCCCTTGGTATTAAGTTATAATTTTCAAACTCGCACCCAAGGTAGGTCCCCATGGTCCAACCATGGCTACCGAAGGAAATTTTTATAAGTGAATTAGGGGGGTCCCAGTGGGCCCCTAAAGGTCTATTGCATATTTCATCGAGAACAGGCTTTTGAAGGTAAGCTGCTGTAGGCCTGATGTGAAACTGTGGCCTGTTTGGTAGAGTGTTGGACTGTCAACTGGTGGCTGGAGTCAGGGGTCCCGGTTTCGAACCCCAGGACAGGGCAGTTCTTCACTTTTTTTTCCTTTTTTTAAAAATTCCTTTATTTTGCATTATATTATTTTTTTAATGTGTTTTTCGGTATTCTGCAGGCTATTGCATGGCAGAAAAATTTGCTTTTTTTAGGAAAAATGGTAAAAAACTGGAAAAATCCAGGAAAATCAGTTTTTTTGGCATTCATCGACTCCTTATGCAACATTTTAGGGAGTCTATCAAGCATAGGATGTTCTGTGTATAAAATGGAGCATATTTCTTTGCTAAAGAACACGTAATGGAACAATGAGAAAAAAAAAGAAAAAAAAGACGAAATGTCGAGAATAAGGTTCAGGCTTCGAGACCCCTTAGCTCCCCTTGGTTTTAAGTTATAATTTTCAAACTCGCACCCAAGGTAGGTCCCCATAGTCCAACCATGGCTACCGAAGGAAATTTTTATAAGTGAATTAGGGGGTCCCAGTGGGCCCCTAAAGGTCTATTGCATATTTCACCGAGAAAAGGCTTTTGAAGGGAAGCTGCTGCAGGCCTGATGTGAAACAGTGGCCTGATTGGTAGAGTGTTTGACTGTCAACTGGTGGCTGGAGCCAGGGGTCCCGGGTTCGAACCCCTGGAAAGGGCAGTTTTTCACTTTTTTTTCCTTTTTTTTAAAATTCCTTTATTTTGCAATATATTATTTTTTAAATATGTTTTTCGGTATTCTGCAGGCTATTGCATGGCAGAAAATTTGTTTTTTTTTTTGGAAAAATGGTAAAAAACTGGAAAAATCCAGGAAAATCAGTTTTTTTGTCATTTTTCGAATCCTTTACCAACATTTTAGGGACTCTATCATTCATAGGGTGTTCTGTGTATAAAATGGAGTATATTTCTTTGATAAAGTACACTTAATGGAACAATGAGCAAAAAAAAAAAGAAAAAAAAGAGGAAATGTCGAGAGTAAGGTTCAGGCTTTGAGACCCCCTATCTCCCCTTGGTATTAAGTTATAATTTTCAAACTCGTACCCAAGGTAGGTCCCCATGGTCCAACCATGGCTACCGAAGGAAATCTTTATAAGTGAATTAGGGGGGTCCTAGTGGGCCCCTAAAGTTCTATTGCATATTTCATCGAGAACAAGCTTTTAAAGGGAAGCTGCTGCAGGCCTGATGTGAAACAGTGGCCTGTTTGGTAGAGTGTTGGACTTATAACTGGTGGCTGGAGCCAGGGGTCCCGGGTTCGTACCCCAGGACCGGGCAGTTTTTTACTTTTTTTTCCTTTTTTTAAAAATTCCTTTATTTTGCATTATATTATTTTTTAAATATGTTTTTCGGTATTCTGCAGGCTATTGCATGGCAGAAAAATTTGTTTTTTTTTGGAAAAATGGTAAAAAACTGGAAAAATCCAGGAAAATCAGTTTTTTTGTCATTTTTTGAATCCTTTTGCAACATTTTTGGGAGTCTATCAAGCATAGGATGTTCTGTGTATAAAATGGAGCATATTTCTTTGCTAAAGAACACGTAATGGAACAATGAGAAGAAAAAAAAGAAAAAAAAAACGAAATTTTGAGAATAAGGTTCAGGCTTCGAGACCCCTTAGCTCCCCTTGGTTTCAAGTTATAATTTTCAAACTCGCACCCAAGGTAGGTCCCCATAGTCCAACCATGGCTACCTAAGGAAATTTTTATAAGTGAATTAGGGGGGTCCCAGTGGGCCCCTAAAGGTCTATTGCATATTTCACCGAGAAAAGGCTTTTGAAGGGAAGCTGCTGTAGGCCTGATGTGAAACAGTGGCCTGATTGTAAGAGTGTTGGACTGTCAACTGGTGGCTGGAGCCAGGGGTCCCGGGTTCGAACCCCTGGAAAGGGCAGTTTTTCACTTTTTTCCCCCTTTTTTTAAAAATTCCTTTATTTTGCATTGTATTATTTTTTAAATATGTTTTTCGGTATTCTGCAGGCTATTGCATGGCAGAAAAATTTGTTTTTTTTTTGAAAAACTGGAAAAATCCAGGAAAATCAGTTTTTTTGTCATTTTTCGAATCCTTTTGCAACATTTTAGGGAGTCTATCATGCATAGGGTGTTCTGTGTATAAAATGGAGTATATTTCTTTGATAAAGTACACTTAATGGAACAATGAGCAAAAAAAAGAGAAAAAAAAGTCGAAATGTCGAGAGTAAGGTTCAGGCTTCGAGACCCCCTAGCTCCTCTTGGTTTTAAGTTATAATTTTGAAACTCGAACCCAAGGTAAGTCCCCATGATCCAACCATGGCTACTGAAGGAAATTTTAATAAGTGAATTAGGGGTCCAAATGGACGCCTAAAGGTCTATTGCATATTTCACTGAGAAAAGGCTTTTGAAGGGAAGCTAGTGCAGGCCTGATGTGAAACAGTGGCCTGATTGGTAGAGTGTTGGACTGTCAACTGGTGGCTGGAGCTAGGGGTCCTGGGTTCGAAGCCCAGGACCGGGCAGTTCTTCACTTTTTTTTCCTTTTTTTAAAAAATCCTTTATTCTGCATTGTATTATTTTTTTAATATGTTTTTCGGTATTCTGAAGGCTATAGCATGGCAGAATTTTTTTTTTTTTTTTGGAAAAATAGTAAAAACCTGGAAAAATCCAGGAAAATCAGTTTTTTTGTCATTTTTCGAATCCTTTTGCAACATTTTAGGGAGTCTATCATGCATAGGGTGTTCTGTGTATAAAATGGAGTATATTTCTTTGATAAAGAACACTTAATGGAACAATGAGCAAAAAAAAAAAGAAAAAAAAAGACGAAATGTCGAGAATAAGGTTCAGGCTTCCAGACCCCCTAGCTCCCCTTGGTATTAAGTTATAATTTTCAAACTCACACCCAAGGTAGGTCCCCATGGTCCTACCATGGCTACCGAAGGAAATTTTTATAAGTGAATTAGGGGGGTCCCAGTGGGCCCCTAAAGGTCTATTGCATATTTCATCGAGAACAGGCTTTTGAAGGTAAGCTGCTGTAGGCCTGATGTGAAACTGTGGCCTGTTTGGTAGAGTGTTGGACTGTCAACTGGTGGCTGGAGTCAGGGGTCCCGGTTTCGAACCCCAGGACAGGGCAGTTCTTCACTTTTTTTTCCTTTTTTTAAAAATTCCTTTATTTTGCATTATATTATTTTTTTAATGTGTTTTTCGGTATTCTGCAGGCTATTGCATGGCAGAAAAATTTGCTTTTTTTAGGAAAAATGGTAAAAAACTGGAAAAATCCAGGAAAATCAGTTTTTTTGGCATTCATCGACTCCTTATGCAACATTTTAGGGAGTCTATCAAGCATAGGATGTTCTGTGTATAAAATGGAGCATATTTCTTTGCTAAAGAACACGTAATGGAACAATGAGAAAAAAAAAGAAAAAAAAGACGAAATGTCGAGAATAAGGTTCAGGCTTCGAGACCCCTTAGCTCCCCTTGGTTTTAAGTTATAATTTTCAAACTCGCACCCAAGGTAGGTCCCCATAGTCCAACCATGGCTACCGAAGGAAATTTTTATAAGTGAATTAGGGGGTACCAGTGGGCCCCTAAAGGTCTATTGCATATTTCACCGAGAAAAGGCTTTTGAAGGGAAGCTGCTGCAGGCCTGATGTGAAACAGTGGCCTGATTGGTAGAGTGTTTGACTGTCAACTGGTGGCTGGAGCCAGGGGTCCCGGGTTCGAACCCCTGGAAAGGGCAGTTTTTCACTTTTTTTTCCTTTTTTTTAAAATTCCTTTATTTTGCATTATATTATTTTTTAAATATGTTTTTCGGTATTCTGCAGGCTATTGCATGGCAGAAAATTTGTTTTTTTTTTTGGAAAAATGGTAAAAAACTGGAAAAATCCAGGAAAATCAGTTTTTTTGTCATTTTTCGAATCCTTTACCAACATTTTAGGGACTCTATCATTCATAGGGTGTTCTGTGTATAAAATGGAGTATATTTCTTTGATAAAGTACACTTAATGGAACAATGAGCAAAAAAAAAAAGAAAAAAAAGAGGAAATGTCGAGAGTAAGGTTCAGGCTTTGAGACCCCCTATCTCCCCTTGGTATTAAGTTATAATTTTCAAACTCGTACCCAAGGTAGGTCCCCATGGTCCAACCATGGCTACCGAAGGAAATCTTTATAAGTGAATTAGGGGGGTCCTAGTGGGCCCCTAAAGTTCTATTGCATATTTCATCGAGAACAAGCTTTTAAAGGGAAGCTGCTGCAGGCCTGATGTGAAACAGTGGCCTGTTTGGTAGAGTGTTGGACTTATAACTGGTGGCTGGAGCCAGGGGTCCCGGGTTCGTACCCCAGGACCGGGCAGTTTTTTACTTTTTTTTCCTTTTTTTAAAAATTCCTTTATTTTGCATTATATTATTTTTTAAATATGTTTTTCGGTATTCTGCAGGCTATTGCATGGCAGAAAAATTTGTTTTTTTTTGGAAAAATGGTAAAAAACTGGAAAAATCCAGGAAAATCAGTTTTTTTGTCATTTTTTGAATCCTTTTGCAACATTTTTGGGAGTCTATCAAGCATAGGATGTTCTGTGTATAAAATGGAGCATATTTCTTTGCTAAAGAACACGTAATGGAACAATGAGAAGAAAAAAAAGAAAAAAAAAACGAAATTTTGAGAATAAGGTTCAGGCTTCGAGACCCCTTAGCTCCCCTTGGTTTCAAGTTATAATTTTCAAACTCGCACCCAAGGTAGGTCCCCATAGTCCAACCATGGCTACCTAAGGAAATTTTTATAAGTGAATTAGGGGGGTCCCAGTGGGCCCCTAAAGGTCTATTGCATATTTCACCGAGAAAAGGCTTTTGAAGGGAAGCTGCTGTAGGCCTGATGTGAAACAGTGGCCTGATTGTAAGAGTGTTGGACTGTCAACTGGTGGCTGGAGCCAGGGGTCCCGTGTTCGAACCCCTGGAAAGGGCAGTTTTTCACTTTTTTCCCCCTTTTTTTAAAAATTCCTTTATTTTGCATTGTATTATTTTTTAAATATGTTTTTCGGTATTCTGCAGGCTATTGCATGGCAGAAAAATTTGTTTTTTTTTTGAAAAACTGGAAAAATCCAGGAAAATCAGTTTTTTTGTCATTTTTCGAATCCTTTTGCAACATTTTAGGGAGTCTATCATGCATAGGGTGTTCTGTGTATAAAATGGAGTATATTTCTTTGATAAAGTACACTTAATGGAACAATGAGCAAAAAAAAGAGAAAAAAAAGTCGAAATGTCGAGAGTAAGGTTCAGGCTTCGAGACCCCCTAGCTCCCCTTGGTTTTAAGTTATAATTTTGAAACTCGAACCCAAGGTAAGTCCCCATGATCCAACCATGGCTACTGAAGGAAATTTTAATAAGTGAATTAGGGGTCCAAATGGACGCCTAAAGGTCTATTGCATATTTCACTGAGAAAAGGCTTTTGAAGGGAAGCTAGTGCAGGCCTGATGTGAAACAGTGGCCTGATTGGTAGAGTGTTGGACTGTCAACTGGTGGCTGGAGCTAGGGGTCCTGGGTTCGAAGCCCAGGACCGGGCAGTTCTTCACTTTTTTTTCCTTTTTTTAAAAAATCCTTTATTCTGCATTGTATTATTTTTTTAATATGTTTTTCGGTATTCTGAAGGCTATAGCATGGCAGAATTTTTTTTTTTTTTTTTTTGGAAAAATAGTAAAAACCTGGAAAAATCCAGGAAAATCAGTTTTTTTGTCATTTTTCGAATCCTTTTGCAACATTTTAGGGAGTCTATCATGCATAGGGTGTTCTGTGTATAAAATGGAGTATATTTCTTTGATAAAGAACACTTAAAGGAACAATGAGCAAAAAAAAAAAGAAAAAAAAAGACGAAATGTCGAGAATAAGGTTCAGGCTTCCAGACCCCCTAGCTCCCCTTGGTATTAAGTTATAATTTTCAAACTCGCACCCAAGGTAGGTCCCCATGGTCCTACCATGGCTACCGAAGGAAATTTTTATAAGTGAATTAGGGGGGTCCCAGTGGGCCCCTAAAGGTCTATTGCATATTTCATCGAGAACAGGCTTTTGAAGGTAAGCTGCTGTAGGCCTGATGTGAAACTGTGGCCTGTTTGGTAGAGTGTTGGACTGTCAACTGGTGGCTGGAGTCAGGGGTCCCGGTTTCGAACCCCAGGACAGGGCAGTTCTTCACTTTTTTTTCCTTTTTTTAAAAATTCCTTTATTTTGCATTATATTATTTTTTTAATGTGTTTTTCGGTATTCTGCAGGCTATTGCATGGCAGAAAAATTTGCTTTTTTTAGGAAAAATGGTAAAAAACTGGAAAAATCCAGGAAAATCAGTTTTTTTGGCATTCATCGACTCCTTATGCAATATTTTAGGGAGTCTATCAAGCATAGGATGTTCTGTGTATAAAATGGAGCATATTTCTTTGCTAAAGAACACGTAATGGAACAATGAGAAAAAAAAAGAAAAAAAAGACGAAATGTCGAGAATAAGGTTCAGGCTTCGAGACCCCTTAGCTCCCCTTGGTTTTAAGTTATAATTTTCAAACTCGCACCCAAGGTAGGTCCCCATAGTCCAACCATGGCTACCGAAGGAAATTTTTATAAGTGAATTAGGGGGTCCCAGTGGGCCCCTAAAGGTCTATTGCATATTTCACCGAGAAAAGGCTTTTGAAGGGAAGCTGCTGCAGGCCTGATGTGAAACAGTGGCCTGATTGGTAGAGTGTTTGACTGTCAACTGGTGGCTGGAGCCAGGGGTCCCGGGTTCGAACCCCTGGAAAGGGCAGTTTTTCACTTTCTTTTCCTTTTTTTTAAAATTCCTTTATTTTGCATTATATTATTTTTTAAATATGTTTTTCGGTATTCTGCAGGCTATTGCATGGCAGAAAATTTGTTTTTTTTTTGGAAAAATGGTAAAAAACTGGAAAAATCCAGGAAAATCAGTTTTTTTGTCATTTTTCGAATCCTTTACCAACATTTTAGGGACTCTATCATTCATAGGGTGTTCTGTGTATAAAATGGAGTATATTTCTTTGATAAAGTACACTTAATGGAACAATGAGCAAAAAAAAAAAGAAAAAAAAGAGGAAATGTCGAGAGTAAGGTTCAGGCTTTGAGACCCCCTATCTCCCCTTGGTATTAAGTTATAATTTTCAAACTCGTACCCAAGGTAGGTCCCCATGGTCCAACCATGGCTACCGAAGGAAATCTTTATAAGTGAATTAGGGGGGTCCTAGTGGGCCCCTAAAGTTCTATTGCATATTTCATCGAGAACAAGCTTTTAAAGGGAAGCTGCTGCAGGCCTGATGTGAAACAGTGGCCTGTTTGGTAGAGTGTTGGACTTATAACTGGTGGCTGGAGCCAGGGGTCCCGGGTTCGTACCCCAGGACCGGGCAGTTTTCCACTTTTTTTTCCTTTTATTAAAAATTCCTTTATTTTGCATTATATTATTTTTTAAATATGTTTTTCGGTATTCTGCAGGCTATTGCATGGCAGAAAAATTTGTTTTTTTTTGGAAAAATGGTAAAAAACTGGAAAAATCCAGGAAAATCAGTTTTTTTGTCATTTTTTGAATCCTTTTGCAACATTTTTGGGAGTCTATCAAGCATAGGATGTTCTGTGTATAAAATGGAGCATATTTCTTTGCTAAAGAACACGTAATGGAACAATGAGAAGAAAAAAAAGAAAAAAAAAACGAAATTTTGAGAATAAGGTTCAGGCTTCGAGACCCCTTAGCTCCCCTTGGTTTTAAGTTATAATTTTCAAACTCGCACCCAAGGTAGGTCCCCCTAGTCCAACCATAGCTACCGAAGGAAATTTTTATAAGTGAATTAGGGGGGTCCCAGTGGGCCCCTAAAGGTCTATTGCATATTTCACCGAGAAAAGGCTTTTGAAGGGAAGCTGCTGTAGGCCTGATGTGAAACAGTGGCCTGAATGGTAGAGTGTTGGACTGTAAACTGGTGGCTGGAGCCAGGGGACCTGGGTTCGAACCCCTGGAAAGGGCAGTTTTTCACTTTTTTTTAAAATTCCTTTATTTCGCATTATATTATTTTTTAAATATGTTTTTTGGTATTCTGCAGGCTATTGCATGGCAGAAAAATTTGTTTTTTTTTGGAAAAATGGTAAAAAACTGGAAAAATCCAGGAAAATCAGTTTTTTTGTCATTTTTCGAATCCTTTTGCATAATTTTAGGGAGTCTATCATGCATAGGGTGTTCTGTGTATAAAATGGAGTATATTTCTTTGATAAAGAACACTTAATGGAACAATGAGCAAAAAAAAAAAAGAAAAAAAAAGACGAAATGTCGAGAATAAGGTTCAGGCTTCCAGACCCCCTAGCTCCCCTTGGGATTAAGTTATAATTTTTAAACTCGCACCCAAGGTAGGTCCCCATAGTCCAATCATAGCTACCGAAGGAAATTTTTATAAGTGAATTAGGGGGGTCCCAGTGAGCCCCTAAAGGTCTATTGCATATTTCACCGAGAAAAGGCTTTTGAAGGGAAGCTGCTGCAGGCCTGATATGAAACAGTGGCCTGATTGGTAGAGTGTTGGACTGTCGACTGGCTGCTGGAGCCAGGGGTCCCGGGTTCGAACCCCTGGAAAGGGCAGTTTTTCACTTTTTTTTCCTTTTTTATAAAATTCCTTTATTTTGCATTATATTATTTTTTAAATATGTTTTTCGGTATTCTGCAGGCTATTGCATGGCAGAAAAATTTGTTTTTTTTTGGAAAAATGGTAAAAAACTGGAAAAATCCAGGAAAATCAGTTTTTTTGTCATTTTTCGAATCCTTTTGCAACATTTTTGGGAGTCTATCAAGCATAGGATGTTCTGTGTATAAAATGGAGCATATTTCTTTGCTAAAGAACACGTAATGGAACAATGAGAAGAAAAAAAAGACGAAATTTTGAGAATAAGGTTCAGGCTTCAAGACCCCTTAGCTCCCCTTTGTTTTAAGTTGTAATTTTCAAACTCGCACCCAAGGTAGGTCCCCATAGTCCAACCATGGCTACCGAATGAAATTTTTATAAGTGAATTAGGGGGGTCCCAGTGGGCCCCTAAAGGTCTATTGCATATTTCACCGAGAAAAGGCTTTTGAAGGGAAGCTGCTGTAGGCCTGATGTGAAACAGTGGCCTGTTTGGTAGAGTGTTGGACTTATAACTGGTGGCTGGAGCCAGGGGTCCCGGGTTCGAACCCCAGGAACGGGCAGTTTCTCACTTTTTTTCCTTTTTTTAAGAATTCCTTTATTTTGCATTATATTATTTTTTTAATGTGTTTTTCGGTATTCTGCAGGCTATTGCATGGCAGAAAAATTTGCTTTTTTTTGGAAAAATGGTAAAAAACTGGAAAAATCCAGTAAAATCAGTTTTTTTGGCATTCTTCGATTCTTTATGCAACATTTTAGGGAGTCTATCAAGCATAGGATGTTCTGTGTATAAAATGGAGCATATTTTTTTGCTAAAGAACACGTAATGGAACAATGAAAAAAAAAAGAAAAAAAAGACGAAATGTCGAGAATAAGGTTCAGGCTTCGAGACCCCTTAGCTCCCCTTGGTTTTAAGTTATAATTTTCAAACTCGCACCCAAGGTAGGTCCCCATAGTCCAACCATGGCTACCTAAGGAAATTTTTATAAGTGAATTAGGGGGGTCCCAGTGGGCCCCTAAAGGTCTATTGCATATTTCACCGAGAAAAGGCTTTTGAAGGGAAGCTGCTGTAGGCCTGATGTGAAACAGTGGCCTGATTGTAAGAGTGTTGGACTGTCAACTGGTGGCTGGAGCCAGGGGTCCCGGGTTCAAACCCCTGGAAAGGGCAGTTTTTCACTTTTTTTTCCCTTTTTTTTTAAAATTCCTTTATTTTGCATTGTATTATTTTTTAAATATGTTTTTCGGTATTCTGCAGGCTATTGCATGGCAGAAAAATTTGTTTTTTTTTGGAAAAACTGGAAAAATCCAGGAAAATCAGTTTTTTTGTCATTTTTCGAATCCTTTTGCAACATTTTAGGGAGTCTATCATGCATAGGGTGTTCTGTGTATAAAATGGAGTATATTTCTTTGATAAAGTACACTTAATGGAACAATGAGCAAAAAAAAGAGAAAAAAAAGACGAAATGTCGAGAGTAAGGTTCAGCCTTCGAGACCCCCTAGCTCCCCTTGGTTTTAAGTTATAATTTTGAAACTCGAACCCAAGGTAGGTCCCCATGATCCAACCATGGCTACTGAAGGAAATTTTTATAAGTGAATTAGGGGACCCAATGGACGCCTAAAGGTCTATTGCATATTTCACTGAGAAAAAGCTTTTGAAGGGAAGCTGCTGCAGGCCTGATGTGAAACAGTGGCCTGATTGGTAGAGTGTTGGACTGTCAACTGGTGGCTGGAGTCGGGGGTCCCGGTTTCGAAGCCCAGGACCGGGCAGTTCTTCACTTTTTTTTCCTTTTTTTAAAAAATCCTTTATTCTGCATTATATTATTTTTTTAATATGTTTTTCGGTTTTCTGAAGGCTATTGCATGGCAGAAATTTTTTTTTTTTTTTGGAAAAATAGTAAAAACCTGGAAAAATCCAGGAAAATCAGTTTTTTTGTCATTTTTCGAATCCTTTTGCAACATTTTAGGGAGTCTATCATGCATAGGGTGTTCTGTGTATAAAATGGAGTATATTTCTTTGATAAAGTACACTTAATGGAACAATGAGCAAAAAAAAAAAGAAAAAAAAGAGGAAATGTCGAGAGTAAGGCTCAGGCTTCGAGACCCCCTATCTCCCCTTGGTATTAAGTTATAATTTTCAAACTCGTACCCAAGGTAGGTCCCCATGGTCCAACCATGGCTACCGAAGGAAATCTTTATAAGTGAATTAGGGGGGTCCTAGTGGGCCCCTAAAGGTCTATTGCATATTTCATCAAGAACAGGCTTTTGAAGGGAAGCTGCTGCAGGCCTGATGTGAAACAGTGGCCTGTTTGGTAGAGTGTTGGACTTATAACTGGTGGCTGGAGCCAGGGGTCCCGGGTTCGTACCCCAGGACCGGGCAGTTTTTCACTTTTTTTTCCTTTTTTTAAAAATTCCTTTATTTTGCATTATATTATTTTTTAAATATGTTTTTCGGTATTCTGCAGGCTATTGCATGGCAGAAAAATTTGTTTTTTTTTGGAAAAATGGTAAAAATCTGGAAAAATCCAGGAAAATCAGTTTTTTTGTCATTTTTTGAATCCTTTTGCAACATTTTTGGGAGTCTATCAAGCATAGGATGTTCTGTGTATAAAATGGAGCATATTTCTTTGCTAAAGAACACGTAATGGAACAATGAGAAGAAAAAAAAGAAAAAAAAAACGAAATTTTGAGAATAAGGTTCAGGCTTCGAGACCCCTTAGCTCCCCTTGGTTTTAAGTTATAATTTTCAAACTCGCACCCAAGGTAGGTCCCCCTAGTCCAACCATAGCTACCGAAGGAAATTTTTATAAGTGAATTAGGGGGGTCCCAGTGGGCCCCTAAAGGTCTATTGCATATTTCACCGAGAAAAGGCTTTTGAAGGGAAGCTGCTGTAGGCCTGATGTGAAACAGTGGCCTGAATGGTAGAGTGTTGGACTGTAAACTGGTGGCTGGAGCCAGGGGTCCTGGGTTCGAACCCCTGGAAAGGGCAGTTTTTCACTTTTTTTTCCTTTTTTTTAAAAATTCCTTTATTTCGCATTATATTATTTTTTAAATATGTTTTTTGGTATTCTGCAGGCTATTGCATGGCAGAAAAATTTGTTTTTTTTTGGAAAAATGGTAAAAAACTGGAAAAATCCAGGAAAATCAGTTTTTTTGTCATTTTTCGAATCCTTTTGCATAATTTTAGGGAGTCTATCATGCATAGGGTGTTCTGTGTATAAAATGGAGTATATTTCTTTGATAAAGAACACTTAATGGAACAATGAGCAAAAAAAAAAAGAAAAAAAAAGACGAAATGTCGAGAATAAGGTTCAGGCTTCCAGACCCCCTTGCTCCCCTTGGTATTAAGTTATAATTTTTAAACTCGCACCCAAGGTAGGTCCCCATAGTCCAATCATAGCTACCGAAGGAAATTTTTATAAGTGAATTAGGGGGGTCCCAGTGAGCCCCTAAAGGTCTATTGCATATTTCACCGAGAAAAGGCTTTTGAAGGGAAGCTGCTGCAGGCCTGATATGAAACAGTGGCCTGATTGGTAGAGTGTTGGACTGTCGACTGGTGGCTGGAGCCAGGGGTCCCGGGTTCGAACCCCTGGAAAGGGCAGTTTTTCACTTTTTTTTCCTTTTTTATAAAATTCCTTTATTTTGCATTATATTATTTTTTAAATATGTTTTTCGGTATTCTGCAGGCTATTACATGGCAGAAAAATTTGTTTTTTTTTGGAAAAATGGTAAAAAACTGGAAAAATCCAGGAAAATCAGTTTTTTTGTCATTTTTCGAATCCTTTTGCAACATTTTTGGGAGTCTATCAAGCATAGGATGTTCTGTGTATAAAATGGAGCATATTTCTTTGCTAAAGAACACGTAATGGAACAATGAGAAGAAAAAAAAGACGAAATTTTGAGAATAAGGTTCAGGCTTCAAGACCCCTTAGCTCCCCTTTGTTTTAAGTTATAATTTTCAAACTCGCACCCAAGGTAGGTCCCCATAGTCCAACCATGGCTACCGAATGAAATTTTTATAAGTGAATTAGGGGGGTCCCAGTGGGCCCCTAAAGGTCTATTGCATATTTCACCGAGAAAAGGCTTTTGAAGGGAAGCTGCTGTAGGCCTGATGTGAAACAGTGGCCTGTTTGGTAGAGTGTTGGACTTATAACTGGTGGCTAGAGCCAGGGGTCCCGGGTTCGAACCCCAGGACCGGGCAGTTTTTCACTTTTTTTCCTTTTTTTAAGAATTCCTTTATTTTGCATTATATTATTTTTTTAATGTGTTTTTCGGTATTCTGCAGGCTATTGCATGGCAGAAAAATTTGCTTTTTTTTGGAAAAATGGTAAAAAACTGGAAAAATCCAGTAAAATCAGTTTTTTTGGCATTCTTCGATTCCTTATGCAACATTTTAGGGAGTCTATCAAGCATAGGATGTTCTGTGTATAAAATGGAGCATATTTTTTTGCTAAAGAACACGTAATGGAACAATGAGAAAAAAAAAGAAAAAAAAGACGAAATGTCGAGAATAAGGTTCAGGCTTCGAGACCCCTTAGCTCCCCTTGGTTTTAAGTTATAATTTTCAAACTCGCACCCAAGGTAGGTCCCCATAGTCCAACCATGGCTACCTAAGGAAATTTTTATAAGTGAATTAGGGGGGTCCCAGTGGGCCCCTAAAGGTCTATTGCATATTTCACCGAGAAAAGGCTTTTGAAGGGAAGCTGCTGTAGGCCTGATGTGAAACAGTGGCCTGATTGTAAGAGTGTTGGACTGTCAACTGGTGGCTGGAGCCAGGGGTCCCGGGTTCGAACCCCTGGAAAGGGCAGTTTTTCACTTTTTTTTCCCTTTTTTTTTAAAATTCCTTTATTTTGCATTGTATTATTTTTTAAATATGTTTTTCGGTATTCTGCAGGCTATTGCATGGCAGAAAAATTTGTTTTTTTTTGGAAAAACTGGAAAAATCCAGGAAAATCAGTTTTTTTGTCATTTTTCGAATCCTTTTGCAACATTTTAGGAAGTCTATCATGCATAGGGTATTCTGTGTATAAAATGGAGTATATTTCTTTGATAAAGAACACTTAATGGAACAATGAGCAAAAAAAAAGAAGAAAAAAAAGGCGAAATGTCGAGAATAAGGTTCAGGCTTCGAGACCCCCTAGCTCCCCTTGGTATTAAGTTATAATTTTCAAACTCGCTCCCAAGGTAGGTCCCCATGGTCCAACCATGTCTACCGAAGGAAATTTTTATAAGTGCATTAGGGGAGTCCCAGTGGGCCCCTAAAGTTCTATTGCATATTTCATCGAGAACAGGCTTTTGAAGGGAAGCTGCTGCAGGCCAGATGTGAAACAGTGGACTGTTTGGTAGAGTGTTGGACTGTCAACTGGTGGCTAGAGCCAGTTGTCCCGGGTTCGAACTCCAGGACCGGGCAGTTTTTCACTTTTTTTTCCTTTTTTTAAAAATTCCTTTATTTTGCATTATATTATTTTTTAAATATGTTTTTCGGTATTCTGCAGGCTATTGCATGGCAGAAAAATTTGTTTTTTTTGTGGAAAAATGGTAAAAAACTTGAAAAATCCAGGAAAATCAGTTTTTTTGTCATTTTTCGAATCCTTTTGCAACATTTTAGGAAGTCTATCATGCATAGGGTATTCTGTGTATAAAATGGAGTATATTTCTTTGATAAAGAACACTTAATGGAACAATGAGCAAAAAAAAAAGAAAAAAAAAGACGAAATGTCGAGAATAAGGTTCAGGCTTCGAGACCCCCTAGCTCCCCTTGGTATTAAGTTATAATTTTCAAACTCGCACCCAAGGTAGGTCCCCATGGTCCAACCATGGCTACAGAAGGAAATTTTTATAAGTGCATTAGGGGGTCCCAGTGGGCCCCTAAATTTCTATTGCATATTTCATCGAGAACAGGCTTTTGAAGGGAAGCTGCTGCGGGCCTTATGTGAAACAGTGGCCTGATTGGTAGAGTGTTGGACTGTCAACTGGTGGCTGGAGCCAGGGGTCCCGGGTTCGAACCCCTGGAAAGGGCGGTTTCTCACTTTTTTTTCCTTTTTTTTTTTAAATTCCTTTATTTTGCATTATATTATTTTTTAAATATGTTTTTCGGTATTCTGTAGGCCATTGCATGGCAGAAAAATTTGCTTTTTTTTGAAAAAATGGTAAAAAACTGGAAAAATCCAGGAAAATCAGTTTTTTTGGCATTCTTCGACTCCTTTTGCAACATTTTAGGGAGTCTATCAAGCATAGGATCTTCTGTGTATAAAATGGAGCATATTTCTTTGCTAAAGAACACGTAATGGAACAATGAGAAAAAAAAAAAGAAAAGGAAGACGAAATGTCGAGAATAAGGTTCAGGCTTCGAGACCCCCTAGCTCCCCTTGGTATTAAGTTATAATTTTCAAACTCGCACCCAAGGTAGGTCCCCATGGTCCAATCATGGCTACCAAAGGAAATTTTTATAAGTGAATTAGGGGGGTCCCAGTGGGCCCTTAAAGGTCTATTGCATATTTCACCGAGAAAAGGCTTTTGAAGGGAAGCTGCTGCAGGCCTGATATGAAACAGTGGCCTGATTGGTAGAGTGTTGGACTGTCAACTGGTGGCTAGAGCCAGGGGTCCCGGGTTCGAACTCCAGGACCGGGCAGTTTTTCACTTTTTTTTCCTTTTTTTAAAAATTCCTTTATTTTGCATTACATTATTTTTTAAATATGTTTTTCGGTATTCTGCAGGCTATTGCATGGCAGAAAAATTTGTTTTTTTTTTGGAAAAATGGTAAAAAACTTGAAAAATCCAGGAAAATCAGTTTTTTTGTCATTTTTCGAATCCTTTTGCAACATTTTAGGAAGTCTATCATGCATAGGGTATTCTGTGTATAAAATGGAGTATATTTCTTTGATAAAGAACACTTAATGGAACAATGAGCAAAAAAAAAAGAAAAAAAAAGACGAAATGTCGAGAATAAGGTTCAGGCTTCGAGACCCCCTAGCTCCCCTTGGTATTAAGTTATAATTTTCAAACTCGCACCCAAGGTAGGTCCCCATGGTTCAACCATGGCTACAGAAGGAAATTTTTATAAGTGCATTAGGGGGTCCCAGTGGGCCCCTAAATTTCTATTGCATATTTCATCGAGAACAGGCTTTTGAAGGGAAGCTGCTGCGGGCCTTATGTGAAACAGTGGCCTGATTGGTAGAGTGTTGGACTGTCAACTGGTGGCTGGAGCCAGGGGTCCCGGGTTCGAACCGCTGGAAAGGGCGGTTTCTCACTTTTTTTTTCTTTTTTTTAAATTCCTTTATTTTGCATTATATTATTTTTTAAATATGTTTTTCGGTATTCTGCAGGCTATTGCATGGCAGAAAAATTTGTTTTTTTTTGGAAAAATGGTAAAAAACTGGAAAAATCCAGGAAAATCAGTTTTTTTGTCATTTTTCGAAACTTTTTGCAACATTTTAAAAAGTCTATCATGCATAGGGTATTCTGTGTATAAAATGTAGTATATTTCTTTGATAAAGAACACTTAATGGAACAATGAGCAAAAAAAAAAGAAAAAAAAAGGCGAAATGTCGAGAATAAGGTTCAGGCTTCGAGACCCCCTAGCTCCCCTTGGTATTAAGTTATAATTTTCAAACTCGCACCCAAGGTAGGTCCCCATTGTCCAACCATGGCTACCGAAGGAAATTTTTATAAGTGCATTAGGGGAGTCCCAGTGGGCCCCTAAAGTTCTATTGCATATTTCATCGAGAACAGGCTTTTGAAGGGAAGCTGCTGCAGGCCAGATGTGAAACAGTGGACTGTTTGGTAGAGTGTTGGACTGTCAACTGGTGGCTAGAGCCAGGGGTCCCGGGTTCGAACCCCAGGACCGGCCAGTTTTTCACTTTTTTTTCCTTTTTTTAAAAATTCCTTTATTTTGCATTATATTATTTTTTTAATGTGTTTTTCGGTATTCTGTAGGCTATTGCATGGCAGAAAAATTTGCTTTTTTTTGAAAAAATGGTAAAAAACTGGAAAAATCCAGGAAAATCAGTTTTTCTGGCATTCTTCGACTCCTTTTGCACCATTTTAGGGAGTCTATCAAGCATAGGGTATTCTGTGTATAAAATGTAGTATATTTCTTTGCTAAAGAACACGTAATGGAACAATGAGAAAAAAAAAGAAAAAAAAGACGAAATGTCGAGAATAAAGTTCAGGCTTCGAGAACCCCTAGCTCCCCTTGGTATTAAGTTATAATTTTCAAACTCGCACCCAAGGTAGGTCCACATGGTCCAATCATGGCTACCAAAGGAAATTTTTATAAGTGAATTAGGGGGGTCCCAATGGGCCCTTAAAGGTCTATTGCATATTTCACCGAGAAAAGGCTTTTGAAGGGAAGCTGCTGCAGGCCTGATATGAAACAGTGGCCTGATTGGTAGAGTGTTGGACTGTCAACTGGTGGCTAGAGCCAGGGGTCCCGGGTTCGAACCCCTGGAAAGGGCAGTTTTTCACTTTTTTTTCCTTTTTTTGAAACTTCCTTTATTTTGCATTACATTATTTTTTAAATATGTTTTTCGGTATTCTGCCGGCTATTGCATGGCAGAAAAATTTGTTTTTTCTTGGAAAAATGGTAAAAAACTGAAAAATCCAGGAAAATCAGTTTTTTTGTCATTTTTCGAATCTTTTTGCAACATTTTAAAAAGTCTATCATGCATAGGGTATTCTGTGTATAAAATGGAGTATATTTCTTTGATAAAGAACACTTAATGGAACAATGAGCAAAAAAAAAAGAAAAAAAAGGCGAAATGTCTAGAATAAGGTTCAGGCTCCGAGACCCCCTAGCTTCCCTTGGTATTAAGTTATAATTTTCAAACTCGCACCCAAGGTAGGTCCCCATGGTCCAACCATGGCTACCGAAGGAAATTTTTATAAGTGCATTAGGGGAGTCCCAGTGGACCCCTAAAGTTCTATTGCTTATTTCATCGAGAACAGGCTTTTGAAGGGAAGCTGCTGCAGGCCAGATGTGAAACAGTGGACTGTTTGGTAGAGTGTTGGACTTATAACTGGTGGCTGGAGCCAGGGGTCCCGGGTTCGAACCCCAGGACCGGCCAGTTTTTCACTTTTTTTTCCTTTTTTTAAAAATTCCTTTATTTTGCATTATATTATTTTTTTAATGTGTTTTTCGGTATTCTGTAGGTTATTGCATGGCAGAAAAATTTGCTTTTTTTTGAAAAAATGGTAAAAAACTGGAAAAATCCAGGAAAATCAGTTTTTCTGGCATTCTTCGACTCCTTTTGCACCATTTTAGGGAGTCTATCAAGCATAGGGTATTCTGTGTATAAAATGTAGTATATTTCTTTGCTAAAGAACACGTAATGGAACAATGAGAAAAAAAAAGAAAAAAAAGACGAAATGTCGAGAATAAAGTTCAGGCTTCGAGAACCCCTAGCTCCCCTTGGTATTAAGTTGTAATTTTCAAACTCGCACCCAAGGTAGGTCCCCATGGTCCAATCATGGCTACCAAAGGAAATTTTTATAAGTGAATTAGGGGGGTCCCAGTGGGCCCTTAAAGGTCTATTGCATATTTCACCGAGAAAAGGCTTTTGAAGGGAAGCTGCTGCAGGCCTGATATGAAACAGTGGCCTGATTGGTAGAGTGTTGGACTGTCAACTGGTGGCTAGAGCCAGGGGTCCCGGGTTCGAACCCCTGGAAAGGGCAGTTTTTCACTTTTTTTTCCTTTTTTTGAAACTTCCTTTATTTTGCATTACATTATTTTTTAAATATGTTTTTCGGTATTCTGCCGGCTATTGCATGGCAGAAAAATTTGTTTTTTCTTGGAAAAATGGTAAAAAACTGAAAAATCCAGGAAAATCAGTTTTTTTGTCATTTTTCGAATCTTTTTGCAACATTTTAAAAAGTCTATCATGCATAGGGTATTCTGTGTATAAAATGGAGTATATTTCTTTGATAAAGAACACTTAATGGAACAATGAGCAAAAAAAAAAGAAAAAAAAGGCGAAATGTCTAGAATAAGGTTCAGGCTCCGAGACCCCCTAGCTTCCCTTGGTATTAAGTTATAATTTTCAAACTCGCACCCAAGGTAGGTCCCCATGGTCCAACCATGGCTACCGAAGGAAATTTTTATAAGTGCATTAGGGGAGTCCCAGTGGACCCCTAAAGTTCTATTGCTTATTTCATCGAGAACAGGCTTTTGAAGGGAAGCTGCTGCAGGCCAGATGTGAAACAGTGGACTGTTTGGTAGAGTGTTGGACTTATAACTGGTGGCTGGAGCCAGGGGTCCCGGGTTCGAACCCCAGGACCGGCCAGTTTTTCACTTTTTTTTCCTTTTTTTAAAAATTTCTTTATTTTGCATTATATTATTTTTTTAATGTGTTTTTCGGTATTCTGTAGGTTATTGCATGGCAGAAAAATTTGCTTTTTTTTGAAAAAATGGTAAAAAACTGGAAAAATCCAGGAAAATCAGTTTTTCTGGCATTCTTCGACTCCTTTTGCACCATTTTAGGGAGTCTATCAAGCATAGGGTATTCTGTGTATAAAATGTAGTATATTTCTTTGCTAAAGAACACGTAATGGAACAATGAGAAAAAAAAAGAAAAAAAAGACGAAATGTCGAGAATAAAGTTCAGGCTTCGAGAACCCCTAGCTCCCCTTGGTATTAAGTTGTAATTTTCAAACTCGCACCCAAGGTAGGTCCCCATGGTCCAATCATGGCTACCAAAGGAAATTTTTATAAGTGAATTAGGGGGGTCCCAATGGGCCCTTAAAGGTCTATTGCATATTTCACCGAGAAAAGGCTTTTGAAGGGAAGCTGCTGCAGGCCTGATATGAAACAGTGGCCTGATTGGTAGAGTGTTGGACTGTCAACTGGTGGCTAGAGCCAGGGGTCCCGGGTTCGAACCCCTGGAAAGGGCAGTTTTTCACTTTTTTTTCCTTTTTTTGAAACTTCCTTTATTTTGCATTACATTATTTTTTAAATATGTTTTTCGGTATTCTGCCGGCTATTGCATGGCAGAAAAATTTGTTTTTTCTTGGAAAAATGGTAAAAAACTGAAAAATCCAGGAAAATCAGTTTTTTTGTCATTTTTCGAATCTTTTTGCAACATTTTAAAAAGTCTATCATGCATAGGGTATTCTGTGTATAAAATGGAGTATATTTCTTTGATAAAGAACACTTAATGGAACAATGAGCAAAAAAAAAAGAAAAAAAAGGCGAAATGTCTAGAATAAGGTTCAGGCTCCGAGACCCCCTGGCTTCCCTTGGTATTAAGTTATAATTTTCAAACTCGGACCCAAGGTAGGTCCCCATGGTCCAACCATGGCTACCGAAGGAAATTTTTATAAGTGCATTAGGGGAGTCCCAGTGGACCCCTAAAGTTCTATTGCTTATTTCATCGAGAACAGGCTTTTGAAGGGAAGCTGCTGCAGGCCAGATGTGAAACAGTGGACTGTTTGGTAGAGTGTTGGACTTATAACTGGTGGCTGGAGCCAGGGGTCCCGGGTTCGAACCCCAGGACCGGCCAGTTTTTCACTTTTTTTTCCTTTTTTTAAAAATTCCTTTATTTTGCATTATATTATTTTTTTAATGTGTTTTTCGGTATTCTGTAGGTTATTGCATGGCAGAAAAATTTGCTTTTTTTTTGAAAAAATGGTAAAAAACTGGAAAAATCCAGGAAAATCAGTTTTTCTGGCATTCTTCGACTCCTTTTGCACCATTTTAGGGAGTCTATCAAGCATAGGGTATTCTGTGTATAAAATGTAGTATATTTCTTTGCTAAAGAACACGTAATGGAACAATGAGAAAAAAAAAGAAAAAAAAGACGAAATGTCGAGAATAAAGTTCAGGCTTCGAGAACCCCTAGCTCCCCTTGGTATTAAGTTGTAATTTTCAAACTCGCACCCAAGGTAGGTCCCCATGGTCCAATCATGGCTACCAAAGGAAATTTTTATAAGTGAATTAGGGGGGTCCCAATGGGCCCTTAAAGGTCTATTGCATATTTCACCGAGAAAAGGCTTTTGAAGGGAAGCTGCTGCAGGCCTGATATGAAACAGTGGCCTGATTGGTAGAGTGTTGGACTGTCAACTGGTGGCTAGAGCCAGGGGTCCCGGGTTCGAACCCCTGGAAAGGGCAGTTTTTCACTTTTTTTTCCTTTTTTTGAAACTTCCTTTATTTTGCATTATATTATTTTTTAAATATGTTTTTCGGTATTCTGCAGGCTATTGCATGGCAGAAAAATTTGTTTTTTCTTGGAAAAATGGTAAAAAACTGAAAAATCCAGGAAAATCAGTTTTTTTGTCATTTTTCGAATCTTTTTGCAACATTTTAAAAAGTCTATCATGCATAGGGTATTCTGTGTATAAAATGGAGTATATTTCTTTGATAAAGAACACTTAATGGAACAATGAGCAAAAAAAAAAGAAAAAAAAGGCGAAATGTCTAGAATAAGGTTCAGGCTTCGAGACCCCCTAGCTCCCCTTGGTATTAAGTTATAATTTTCAAACTCGCACCCAAGGTAGGTCCCCATGGTCCAACCATGGCTACCGAAGGAAATTTTTATAAGTGCATTAGGGGAGTCCCAGTGGGCCCCTAAAGTTCTATTGCTTATTTCATCGAGAACAGGCTTTTGAAGGGAAGCTGCTGCAGGCCAGATGTGAAACAGTGGACTGTTTGGTAGAGTGTTGGACTTATAACTGGTGGCTGGAGCCGGGGGTCCCGGGTTCGAACCCCAGGACAGGCCAGTTTTTCACTTTTTTTTCCTTTTTTTAAAAATTCCTTTATTTTGCATTATATTATTTTTTTAATGTGTTTTTCGGCATTCTGTAGGCTATTGCATGGCAGAAAAATTTGCTTTTTTTGAAAAAATGGTAAAAAACTGGAAAAATCCAGGAAAATCAGTTTTTTTGGCATTCTTCGACTCCTTTTGCAACATTTTAGGGAGTCTATCAAGCATAGGATGCTCTGTGTATAAAATGGAGCATATTTCTTAGCTAAAGAACACGTAATGAAACAATGAGAAAAAAAAAAAGAAAAAAAAGACGAAATGTCGAGAATAAGGTTCAGGCTTCGAGACCCCCTAGCTCCCCTTGGTATTAAGTTATAATTTTCAAACTCGCACCCAA
This sequence comes from Parasteatoda lunata, assembly GCA_949128135.1. Taxonomy (NCBI): domain Eukaryota; kingdom Metazoa; phylum Arthropoda; class Arachnida; order Araneae; family Theridiidae; genus Parasteatoda; species Parasteatoda lunata. The sequence goes on from OX421978.1 coordinate 82,706,676, forward strand.
GGTAGGTCCCCATGGTCCAATCATGGCTACCAAAGGAAATTTTTATAAGTGAATTAGGGGGGTCCCAATGGGCCCTTAAAGGTCTATTGCATATTTCACCGAGAAAAGGCTTTTGAAGGGAAGCTGCTGCAGGCCTGATATGAAACAGTGGCCTGATTGGTAGAGTGTTGGACTGTCAACTGGTGGCTAGAGCCAGGGGTCCCGGGTTCGAACCCCTGGAAAGGGCAGTTTTTCACTTTTTTTTCCTTTTTTTGAAACTTCCTTTATTTTGCATTACATTATTTTTTAAATATGTTTTTCGGTATTCTGCCGGCTATTGCATGGCAGAAAAATTTGTTTTTTCTTGGAAAAATGGTAAAAAACTGAAAAATCCAGGAAAATCAGTTTTTTTGTCATTTTTCGAATCTTTTTGCAACATTTTAAAAAGTCTATCATGCATAGGGTATTCTGTGTATAAAATGGAGTATATTTCTTTGATAAAGAACACTTAATGGAACAATGAGCAAAAAAAAAAGAAAAAAAAGGCGAAATGTCTAGAATAAGGTTCAGGCTCCGAGACCCCCTAGCTTCCCTTGGTATTAAGTTATAATTTTCAAACTCGCACCCAAGGTAGGTCCCCATGGTCCAACCATGGCTACCGAAGGAAATTTTTATAAGTGCATTAGGGGAGTCCCAGTGGACCCCTAAAGTTCTATTGCTTATTTCATCGAGAACAGGCTTTTGAAGGGAAGCTGCTGCAGGCCAGATGTGAAACAGTGGACTGTTTGGTAGAGTGTTGGACTTATAACTGGTGGCTGGAGCCAGGGGTCCCGGGTTCGAACCCCAGGACCGGCCAGTTTTTCACTTTTTTTTCCTTTTTTTAAAAATTCCTTTATTTTGCATTATATTATTTTTTTAATGTGTTTTTCGGTATTCTGTAGGTTATTGCATGGCAGAAAAATTTGCTTTTTTTTGAAAAAATGGTAAAAAACTGGAAAAATCCAGGAAAATCAGTTTTTCTGGCATTCTTCGACTCCTTTTGCACCATTTTAGGGAGTCTATCAAGCATAGGGTATTCTGTGTATAAAATGTAGTATATTTCTTTGCTAAAGAACACGTAATGGAACAATGAGAAAAAAAAAAGAAAAAAAAGACGAAATGTCGAGAATAAAGTTCAGGCTTCGAGAACCCCTAGCTCCCCTTGGTATTAAGTTGTAATTTTCAAACTCGCACCCAAGGTAGGTCCCCATGGTCCAATCATGGCTACCAAAGGAAATTTTTATAAGTGAATTAGGGGGGTCCCAATGGGCCCTTAAAGGTCTATTGCATATTTCACCGAGAAAAGGCTTTTGAAGGGAAGCTGCTGCAGGCCTGATATGAAACAGTGGCCTGATTGGTAGAGTGTTGGACTGTCAACTGGTGGCTAGAGCCAGGGGTCCCGGGTTCGAACCCCTGGAAAGGGCAGTTTTTCACTTTTTTTTCCTTTTTTTGAAACTTCCTTTATTTTGCATTACATTATTTTTTAAATATGTTTTTCGGTATTCTGCCGGCTATTGCATGGCAGAAAAATTTGTTTTTTCTTGGAAAAATGGTAAAAAACTGAAAAATCCAGGAAAATCAGTTTTTTTGTCATTTTTCGAATCTTTTTGCAACATTTTAAAAAGTCTATCATGCATAGGGTATTCTGTGTATAAAATGGAGTATATTTCTTTGATAAAGAACACTTAATGGAACAATGAGCAAAAAAAAAAGAAAAAAAAGGCGAAATGTCTAGAATAAGGTTCAGGCTCCGAGACCCCCTAGCTTCCCTTGGTATTAAGTTATAATTTTCAAACTCGGACCCAAGGTAGGTCCCCATGGTCCAACCATGGCTACCGAAGGAAATTTTTATAAGTGCATTAGGGGAGTCCCAGTGGACCCCTAAAGTTCTATTGCTTATTTCATCGAGAACAGGCTTTTGAAGGGAAGCTGCTGCAGGCCAGATGTGAAACAGTGGACTGTTTGGTAGAGTGTTGGACTTATAACTGGTGGCTGGAGCCAGGGGTCCCGGGTTCGAACCCCAGGACCGGCCAGTTTTTCACTTTTTTTTCCTTTTTTTAAAAATTCCTTTATTTTGCATTATATTATTTTTTTAATGTGTTTTTCGGTATTCTGTAGGTTATTGCATGGCAGAAAAATTTGCTTTTTTTTTGAAAAAATGGTAAAAAACTGGAAAAATCCAGGAAAATCAGTTTTTCTGGCATTCTTCGACTCCTTTTGCACCATTTTAGGGAGTCTATCAAGCATAGGGTATTCTGTGTATAAAATGTAGTATATTTCTTTGCTAAAGAACACGTAATGGAACAATGAGAAAAAAAAAGAAAAAAAAGACGAAATGTCGAGAATAAAGTTCAGGCTTCGAGAACCCCTAGCTCCCCTTGGTATTAAGTTGTAATTTTCAAACTCGCACCCAAGGTAGGTCCCCATGGTCCAATCATGGCTACCAAAGGAAATTTTTATAAGTGAATTAGGGGGGTCCCAATGGGCCCTTAAAGGTCTATTGCATATTTCACCGAGAAAAGGCTTTTGAAGGGAAGCTGCTGCAGGCCTGATATGAAACAGTGGCCTGATTGGTAGAGTGTTGGACTGTCAACTGGTGGCTAGAGCCAGGGGTCCCGGGTTCGAATCCCTGGAAAGGGCAGTTTTTCACTTTTTTTTCCTTTTTTTGAAACTTCCTTTATTTTGCATTATATTATTTTTTAAATATGTTTTTCGGTATTCTGCAGGCTATTGCATGGCAGAAAAATTTGTTTTTTCTTGGAAAAATGGTAAAAAACTGAAAAATCCAGGAAAATCAGTTTTTTTGTCATTTTTCGAATCTTTTTGCAACATTTTAAAAAGTCTATCATGCATAGGGTATTCTGTGTATAAAATGGAGTATATTTCTTTGATAAAGAACACTTAATGGAACAATGAGCAAAAAAAAAAGAAAAAAAAGGCGAAATGTCTAGAATAAGGTTCAGGCTTCGAGACCCCCTAGCTCCCCTTGGTATTAAGTTATAATTTTCAAACTCGCACCCAAGGTAGGTCCCCATGGTCCAACCATGGCTACCGAAGGAAATTTTTATAAGTGCATTAGGGGAGTCCCAGTGGGCCCCTAAAGTTCTATTGCTTATTTCATCGAGAACAGGCTTTTGAAGGGAAGCTGCTGCAGGCCAGATGTGAAACAGTGGACTGTTTGGTAGAGTGTTGGACTTATAACTGGTGGCTGGAGCCGGGGGTCCCGGGTTCGAACCCCAGGACAGGCCAGTTTTTCACTTTTTTTTCCTTTTTTTAAAAATTCCTTTATTTTGCATTATATTATTTTTTTAATGTGTTTTTCGGCATTCTGTAGGCTATTGCATGGCAGAAAAATTTGCTTTTTTTGAAAAAATGGTAAAAAACTGGAAAAATCCAGGAAAATCAGTTTTTTTGGCATTCTTCGACTCCTTTTGCAACATTTTAGGGAGTCTATCAAGCATAGGATGCTCTGTGTATAAAATGGAGCATATTTCTTAGCTAAAGAACACGTAATGAAACAATGAGAAAAAAAAAAAGAAAAAAAAGACGAAATGTCGAGAATAAGGTTCAGGCTTCGAGACCCCCTAGCTCCCCTTGGTATTAAGTTATAATTTTCAAACTCGCACCCAAGGTAGGTCCCCATGGTCCAATCATGGCTACCAAAGGAAATTTTTATAAGTGAATTAGGGGGGTCCCAGTGGGCCCTTAAAGGTCTATTGCATATTTCACCGAGAAAAGGCTTTTGAAGGGAAGCTGCTGCAGGCCTGATATGAAACAGTGGCCTGATTGGTAGAGTGTTGGACTGTCAACTGGTGGCTAGAGCCAGGGGTCCCGGGTTCGAACTCCAGGACCGGGCAGTTTTTCACTTTTTTTTCCTTTTTTTAAAAATTCCTTTATTTTGCATTATATTATTTTTTAAATATGTTTTTCGGTATTCTGCAGGCTATTGCATGGCAGAAAAATTTTTTTTTTTTTTGGAAAAATGGTAAAAAACTTGAAAAATCCAGGAAAATCAGTTTTTTTGTCATTTTTCGAATCCTTTTGCAACATTTTAGGAAGTCTATCATGCATAGGGTATTCTGTGTATAAAATGGAGTATATTTCTTTGATAAAGAACACTTAATGGAACAATGAGCAAAAAAAAAGAAGAAAAAAAAGGCGAAATGTCGAGAATAAGGTTCAGGCTTCGAAACCCCCTAGCTCCCCTTGGTATTAAGTTATAATTTTCAAACTCGCTCCCAAGGTAGGTCCCCATGGTCCAACCATGTCTACCGAAGGAAATTTTTATAAGTGCATTAGGGGAGTCCCAGTGGGCCCCTAAAGTTCTATTGCATATTTCATCGAGAACAGGCTTTTGAAGGGAAGCTGCTGCAGGCCAGATGTGAAACAGTGGACTGTTTGGTAGAGTGTATGACTTATAACTGGTGGCTGGAGCCAGGGGTCCCGGGTTCGAACCCCAGGACCGGCCAGTTTTTCACTTTTTTTTCCTTTTTTTAAAAATTCCTTTATTTTGCATTATATTATTTTTTTAATGAGTTTTTCGGCATTCTGTAGGCTATTGCATGGCAGAAAAATTTGCTTTTTTTTGAAAAAATGGTAAAAAACTGGAAAAATCCAGGAAAATCAGTTTTTTTGGCATTCTTCGACTCCTTTTGCAACATTTTAGGGAGTCTATCAAGCATAGGATGTTCTGTGTATAAAATGGAGCATATTTCTTAGCTAAAGAACACTTAATGGAACAATGAGAAAAAAAAAAAGAAAAAAAAAGACGAAATGTCGAGAATAAGGTTCAGGCTTCGAGACCCCCTAGCTCCCCTTGGTATTAAGTTATAATTTTCAAACTCGCACCCAAGGTAGGTCCCCATGGTCCAATCATGGCTACCAAAGGAAATTTTTATAAGTGAATTAGGGGGGTCCCAGTGGGCCCTTAAAGGTCTATTGCATATTTCACCGAGAAAAGGCTTTTGAAGGGAAGCTGCTGCAGGCCTGATATGAAACAGTGGCCTGATTGGTAGAGTGTTGGACTGTCAACTGGTGGCTAGAGCCAGTTGTCCCGGGTTCGAACTCCAGGACCGGGCAGTTTTTCACTTTTTTTTCCTTTTTTTAAAAATTCCTTTATTTTGCATTATATTATTTTTTAAATATGTTTTTCGGTATTCTGCAGGCTATTGCATGGCAGAAAAATTTGTTTTTTTTTTGGAAAAATGGTAAAAAACTTGAAAAATCCAGGAAAATCAGTTTTTTTGTCATTTTTCGAATCCTTTTGCAACATTTTAGGAAGTCTATCATGCATAGGGTATTCTGTGTATAAAATGGAGTATATTTCTTTGATAAAGAACACTTAATGGAACAATGAGCAAAAAAAAAAGAAAAAAAAAGACGAAATGTCGAGAATAAGGTTCAGGCTTCGAGACCCCCTAGCTCCCCTTGGTATTAAGTTATAATTTTCAAACTCGCACCCAAGGTAGGTCCCCATGGTTCAACCATGGCTACAGAAGGAAATTTTTATAAGTGCATTAGGGGGTCCCAGTGGGCCCCTAAATTTCTATTGCATATTTCATCGAGAACAGGCTTTTGAAGGGAAGCTGCTGCGGGCCTTATGTGAAACAGTGGCCTGATTGGTAGAGTGTTGGACTGTCAACTGGTGGCTGGAGCCAGGGGTCCCGGGTTCGAACCGCTGGAAAGGGCGGTTTCTCACTTTTTTTTTCTTTTTTTTTAAATTCCTTTATTTTGCATTATATTATTTTTTAAATATGTTTTTCGGTATTCTGCAGGCTATTGCATGGCAGAAAAATTTGTTTTTTTTTGGAAAAATGGTAAAAAACTGGAAAAATCCAGGAAAATCAGTTTTTTTGTCATTTTTCGAAACTTTTTGCAACATTTTAAAAAGTCTATCATGCATAGGGTATTCTGTGTATAAAATGTAGTATATTTCTTTGATAAAGAACACTTAATGGAACAATGAGCAAAAAAAAAAGAAAAAAAAAGGCGAAATGTCGAGAATAAGGTTCAGGCTTCGAGACCCCCTAGCTCCCCTTGGTATTAAGTTATAATTTTCAAACTCGCACCCAAGGTAGGTCCCCATTGTCCAACCATGGCTACCGAAGGAAATTTTTATAAGTGCATTAGGGGAGTCCCAGTGGGCCCCTAAAGTTCTATTGCATATTTCATCGAGAACAGGCTTTTGAAGGGAAGCTGCTGCAGGCCAGATGTGAAACAGTGGACTGTTTGGTAGAGTGTTGGACTTATAACAGGTGGCTGGAGCCAGGGGTCCCGGATTCGAACCCCAGGACCGGCCAGTTTTTCACTTTTTTTTCCTTTTTTTAAAAATTCTTTTATTTTGCATTATATTATTTTTTTAATGTGTTTTTCGGTATTCTGTAGGCTATTGCATGGCAGAAAAATTTGCTTTTTTTTGAAAAAATGGTAAAAAACTGGAAAAATCCAGGAAAATCAGTTTTTCTGGCATTCTTCGACTCCTTTTGCACCATTTTAGGGAGTCTATCAAGCATAGGGTATTCTGTGTATAAAATGTAGTATATTTCTTTGCTAAAGAACACGTAATGGAACAATGAGAAAAAAAAAGAAAAAAAAGACGAAATGTCGAGAATAAAGTTCAGGCTTCGAGAACCCCTAGCTCCCCTTGGTATTAAGTTATAATTTTCAAACTCGCACCCAAGGTAGGTCCCCATGGTCCAATCATGGCTACCAAAGGAAATTTTTATAAGTGAATTAGGGGGGTCCCAATGGGCCCTTAAAGGTCTATTGCATATTTCACCGAGAAAAGGCTTTTGAAGGGAAGCTGCTGCAGGCCTGATATGAAACAGTGGCCTGATTGGTAGAGTGTTGGACTGTCAACTGGTGGCTAGAGCCAGGGGTCCCGGGTTCGAACCCCTGGAAAGGGCAGTTTTTAACTTTTTTTTCCTTTTTTTGAAACTTCCTTTATTTTGCATTACATTATTTTTTAAATATGTTTTTCGGTATTCTGCAGGCTATTGCATGGCAGAAAAATTTGTTTTTTCTTGGAAAAATGGTAAAAAACTGAAAAATCCAGGAAAATCAGTTTTTTTGTCATTTTTCGAATCTTTTTGCAACATTTTAAAAAGTCTATCATGCATAGGGTATTCTGTGTATAAAATGGAGTATATTTCTTTGATAAAGAACACTTAATGGAACAATGAGCAAAAAAAAAAGAAAAAAAAGGCGAAATGTCTAGAATAAGGTTCAGGCTCAGAGACCCCCTAGCTTCCCTTGGTATTAAGTTATAATTTTCAAACTCGCACCCAAGGTAGGTCCCCATGGTCCAACCATGGCTACCGAAGGAAATTTTTATAAGTGCATTAGGGGAGACCCAGTGGACCCCTAAAGTTCTATTGCTTATTTCATCGAGAACAGGCTTTTGAAGGGAAGCTGCTGCAGGCCAGATGTGAAACAGTGGACTGTTTGGTAGAGTGTTGGACTTATAACTGGTGGCTGGAGCCAGGGGTCCCGGCTTCGAACCCCAGGACCGGCCAGTTTTTCACTTTTTTTTCCTTTTTTTAAAAATTCCTTTATTTTGCATTATATTATTTTTTTAATGTGTTTTTCGGTATTCTGTAGGTTATTGCATGGCAGAAAAATTTGCTTTTTTTTGAAAAAATGGTAAAAAACTGGAAAAATCCAGGAAAATCAGTTTTTCTGGCATTCTTCGACTCCTTTTGCACCATTTTAGGGAGTCTATCAAGCATAGGGTATTCTGTGTATAAAATGTAGTATATTTCTTTGCTAAAGAACACGTAATGGAACAATGAGAAAAAAAAAGAAAAAAAAGACGAAATGTCGAGAATAAAGTTCAGGCTTCGAGAACCCCTAGCTCCCCTTGGTATTAAGTTGTAATTTTCAAACTCGCACCCAAGGTAGGTCCCCATGGTCCAATCATGGCTACCAAAGGAAATTTTTATAAGTGAATTAGGGGGGTCCCAATGGGCCCTTAAAGGTCTATTGCATATTTCACCGAGAAAAGGCTTTTGAAGGGAAGCTGCTGCAGGCCTGATATGAAACAGTGGCCTGATTGGTAGAGTGTTGGACTGTCAACTGGTGGCTAGAGCCAGGGGTCCCGGGTTCGAACCCCTGGAAAGGGCAGTTTTTCACTTTTTTTTCCTTTTTTTGAAACTTCCTTTATTTTGCATTATATTATTTTTTAAATATGTTTTTCGGTATTCTGCAGGCTATTGCATGGCAGAAAAATTTGTTTTTTCTTGGAAAAATGGTAAAAAACTGAAAAATCCAGGAAAATCAGTTTTTTTGTCATTTTTCGAATCTTTTTGCAACATTTTAAAAAGTCTATCATGCATAGGGTATTCTGTGTATAAAATGGAGTATATTTCTTTGATAAAGAACACTTAATGGAACAATGAGCAAAAAAAAAAGAAAAAAAAGGCGAAATGTCTAGAATAAGGTTCAGGCTTCGAGATCCCCTAGCTCCCCTTGGTATTAAGTTATAATTTTCAAACTCGCACCCAAGGTAGGTCCCCATGGTCCAACCATGGCTACCGAAGGAAATTTTTATAAGTGCATTAGGGGAGTCCCAGTGGGCCCCTAAAGTTCTATTGCTTATTTCATCGAGAACAGGCTTTTGAAGGGAAGCTGCTGCAGGCCAGATGTGAAACAGTGGACTGTTTGGTAGAGTGTTGTACTTATAACTGGTGGCTGGAGCCGGGGGTCCCGGGTTCGAACCCCAGGACAGGCCAGTTTTTCACTTTTTTTTCCTTTTTTTAAAAATTCCTTTATTTTGCATTATATTATTTTTTTAATGTGTTTTTCGGCATTCTGTAGGCTATTGCATGGCAGAAAAATTTGCTTTTTTTGAAAAAATGGTAAAAAACTGGAAAAATCCAGGAAAATCAGTTTTTTTGGCATTCTTCGACTCCTTTTGCAACATTTTAGGGAGTCTATCAAGCATAGGATGCTCTGTGTATAAAATGGAGCATATTTCTTAGCTAAAGAACACGTAATGAAACAATGAGAAAAAAAAAAAGAAAAAAAAGACGAAATGTCGAGAATAAGGTTCAGGCTTCGAGACCCCCTAGCTCCCCTTGGTATTAAGTTATAATTTTCAAACTCGCACCCAAGGTAGGTCCCCATGGTCCAATCATGGCTACCAAAGGAAATTTTTATAAGTGAATTAGGGGGGTCCCAGTGGGCCCTTAAAGGTCTATTGCATATTTCACCGAGAAAAGGCTTTTGAAGGGAAGCTGCTGCAGGCCTGATATGAAACAGTGGCCTGATTGGTAGAGTGTTGGACTGTCAACTGGTGGCTAGAGCCAGGGGTCCCGGGGTCGAACTCCAGGACCGGGCAGTTTTTCACTTTTTTTTCCTTTTTTTAAAAATTCCTTTATTTTGCATTATATTATTTTTTAAATATGTTTTTCGGTATTCTGCAGGCTATTGCATGGCAGAAAAATTTGTTTTTTTTTTGGAAAAATGGTAAAAAACTTGAAAAATCCAGGAAAATCAGTTTTTTTGTCATTTTTCGAATCCTTTTGCAACATTTTAGGAAGTCTATCATGCATAGGGTATTCTGTGTATAAAATGGAGTATATTTCTTTGATAAAGAACACTTAATGGAACAATGAGCAAAAAAAAAAGAAAAAAAAGACGAAATGTCGAGAATAAGGTTCAGGCTTCGAGACCCCCTAGCTCCCCTTGGTATTAAGTTATAATTTTCAAACTCGCACCCAAGGTAGGTCCCCATGGTCCAACCATGGCTACAGAAGGAAATTTTTATAAGTGCATTAGGGGGTCCCAGTGGGCCCCTAAATTTCTATTGCATATTTCATCGAGAACAGGCTTTTGAAGGGAAGCTGCTGCGGGCCTTATGTGAAACAGTGGCCTGATTGGTAGAGTGTTGGACTGTCAACTGGTGGCTGGAGCCAGGGGTCCCGGGTTCGAACCCCTGGAAAGGGCGGTTTCTCACTTTTTTTTTCCTTTTTTTTAAATTCCTTTATTTTGCATAATATTATTTTTTAAATATGTTTTTCGGTATTCTGCAGGCTATTGCATGGCAGAAAAATTTGGTTTTTTTGGAAAAATGGTAAAAAACTGGAAAAATCCAGGAAAATCAGTTTTTTTGTCATTTTTCGAAACTTTTTGCAACATTTTAAAAAGTCTATCATGCATAGGGTATTCTGTGTATAAAATGTAGTATATTTCTTTGATAAAGAACACTTAATGGAACAATGAGCAAAAAAAAAAGAAAAAAAAAGGCGAAATGTCGAGAATAAGGTTCAGGCTTCGAGACCCCCTAGCTCCCCTTGGTATTAAGTTATAATTTTCAAACTCGCACCCAAGGTAGGTCCCCATGGTCCAATCATGGCTACCAAAGGAAATTTTTATAAGTGAATTAGGGGGGTCCCAGTGGGCCCTTAAAGGTCTATTGCATATTTCACGGAGAAAAGGCTTTTGAAGGGAAGCTGCTGCAGGCCTGATGTGAAACAGTGGCCTGATTGGTAGAGTGTTGGACTGTCAACTGGTGGCTAGAGCCAGGGGTCCCGGATTCGAACTCCAGGACCGGGCAGTTTTTCACTTTTTTTTCCTTTTTTTAAAAATTCCTTTATTTTGCATTATATTATTTTTTAAATATGTTTTTCGGTATTCTGCAGGCTATTGCATGGCAGAAAAATTTGTTTTTTTTTTGGAAAAATGGTAAAAAACTTGAAAAATCCAGGAAAATCAGTTTTTTTGTCATTTTTCGAATCCTTTTGCAACATTTTAGGAAGTCTATCATGCATAGGGTATTCTGTGTATAAAATGGAGTATATTTCTTTGATAAAGAACACTTAATGGAACAATGAGCAAAAAAAAAAAGAAAAAAAAGACGAAATGTCGAGAATAAGGTTCAGGCTTCGAGACCCCCTAGCTCCCCTTGGTATTAAGTTATAATTTTCAAACTCGCACCCAAGGTAGGTCCCCATGGTCCAACCATGGCTACAGAAGGAAATTTTTATAAGTGCATTAGGGGGTCCCAGTGGGCCCCTAAATTTCTATTGCATATTTCATCGAGAACAGGCTTTTGAAGGGAAGCTGCTGCGGGCCTTATGTGAAACAGTGGCCTGATTGGTAGAGTGTTGGACTGTCAACTGGTGGCTGGAGCCAGGGGTCCCGGGTTCGAACCCCTGGAAAGGGCGGTTTCTCACTTTTTTTTTCCTTTTTTTTTAAATTCCTTTATTTTGCATTATATTATTTTTTAAATATGTTTTTCGGTATTCTGCAGGCTATTGCATGGCAGAAAAATTTGGTTTTTTTGGAAAAATGGTAAAAAACTGGAAAAATCCAGGAAAATCAGTTTTTTTGTCATTTTTCGAAACTTTTTGCAACATTTTAAAAAGTCTATCATGCATAGGGTATTCTGTGTATAAAATAAAGTATATTTCTTTGATAAAGAACACTTAATGGAACAATGAGCAAAAAAAAAAGAAAAAAAAAGGCGAAATGTCGAGAATAAGGTTCAGGCTTCGAGACCCCCTAGCTCCCCTTGGTATTAAGTTATAATTTTCAAACTCGCACCCAAGGTAGGTCCCCATTGTCCAACCATGGCTACCGAAGGAAATTTTTATAAGTGCATTAGGGGAGTCCCAGTGGGCCCCTAAAGTTCTATTGCATATTTCATCGAGAACAGGCTTTTGAAGGGAAGCTGCTGCAGGCCAGATATGAAACAGTGGACTGTTTGGTAGAGTGTTGGACTTATAACAGGTGGCTGGAGCCAGGGGTCCCGGATTCGAACCCCAGGACCGGCCAGTTTTTCACTTTTTTTTCCTTTTTTTAAAAATTCCTTTATTTTGCATTATATTATTTTTTTAAAGTGTTTTTCGGTATTCTGTAGGCTATTGCATGGCAGAAAAATTTGCTTTTTTTTGAAAAAATGGTAAAAAACTGGAAAAATCCAGGAAAATCAGTTTTTCTGGCATTCTTCGACTCCTTTTGCACCATTTTAGGGAGTCTATCAAGCATAGGGTATTCTGTGTATAAAATGTAGTATATTTCTTTGCTAAAGAACACGTAATGGAACAATGAGAAAAAAAAAGAAAAAAAAGACGAAATGTCGAGAATAAAGTTCAGGCTTCGAGAACCCCTAGCTCCCCTTGGTATTAAGTTATAATTTTCAAACTCGCACCCAAGGTAGGTCCCCATGGTCCAATCATGGCTACCAAAGGAAATTTTTATAAGTGAATTAGCGGGGTCCCAGTGGGCCCTTAAAGGTCTATTGCATATTTCACCGAGAAAAGGCTTTTGAAGGGAAGCTGCTGCAGGCCTGATATGAAACAGTGGCCTGATTGGTAGAGTGTTGGACTGTCAACTGGTGGCTAGAGCCAGGGGTCCCGGGTTCGAACCCCTGGAAAGGGCAGTTTTTCACTTTTTTTTCCTTTTTTTGAAACTTCCTTTATTTTGCATTATATTATTTTTTAAATATGTTTTTCGGTATTCTGCAGGCTATTGCATGGCAGAAAAATTTGTTTTTTTTTTGGAAAAATGGTAAAATCCTTTTGCAACATTTTAGGGAGTCTATCAAGCATAGGATGTTCTGAGTATAAAATGGAGCATATTTCTTAGCTAAAGAACACGTAATGGAACAATGAGAAAAAAAAAAGAAAAAAAAGACGAAATGTCGAGAATAAGGTTCAGGCTTCGAGACCCCCTAGCTCCCCTTGGTATTAAGTTATAATTTTCAAACTCGCACCCAAGGTAGGTCCCCATGGTCCAATCATGGCTACCAAAGGAAATCTTTATAAGAGAATTAGGGGGGTCCCAGTGGGCCCTTAAAGGTCTATTGCATATTTCACCGAGAAAAGGCTTTTGAAGGGAAGCTGCAGCAGGCCTGATGTGAAACAGTGGCCTGATTGGTAGAGTGTTGGACTGTCAACTGGTGGCTAGAGCCAGGGGTCCCGGGTTCGAACCCCTGGAAAGGGCAGTTTTTCACTTTTTTTTCCTTTTTTTTAAACTTCCTTTATTTTGCATTATATTATTTTTTAAATATGTTTTTCGGTATTCTGCAGGCTATTGCATGGCAGAAAAATTTGTTTTTTTTTGGAAAAATGGTAAAAAACTGGAAAAATCCAGGAAAATCAGTTTTTTTGTCATTTTTCGAATCCTTTTGCAACATTTTAAAAAGTCTATCATGCATAGGGTATTCTGTGTATAAAATGGAGTATATTTCTTTGATAAAGAACACTTAATGGAACAATGAGCAAAAAAAAAAGAAAAAAAAAGACGAAATGTCGAGAATAAGGTTCAGGCTTCGAGACCCCCTAGCTCCCCTTGGTATTAAGTTATAATTTTCAAACTCGCACCCAAGGTAGGTCCCCATGGTCCAACCATGGCTACCGAAGAAAATTTTTATAAGTGCATTAGGGGGGTCCCAGTGGGCCCCTAAAGTTCTATTGCATATTTCATCGAGAACAGGCTTTTGAAGGGAGGCTGCTGCAGGCCAGATGTGAAACAGTGGACTGTTTGGTAGAGTGTTGGACTTATAACTGGTGGCTGAAGCCAGGGGTCCCGGGTTTGAACCCCAGGACCGGGCAGTTTTTCACTTTTTTTTCCTTTTTTTAAAAATTCGTTTATTTTGCATTATATTATTTTTTTAATGTGTTTTTCGGTATTCTGTAGGCTATTGCATGGCAGAAAAATTTGCTTTTTTTTGAAAAAATGGTAAAAAACTGGAAAAATCCAGGAAAATCAGTTTTTTTGGCATTCTTCGACTCCTTTTGCACCATTTTAGGGAGTCTATCAAGCATAGGATGTTCTGTGTATAAAATGGAGCATATTTCTTTGCTTAAGAACACGTAATGGAAGAATCAGAAAAAAAAAGAAAAAAAAAGACGAAATGTCGAGCATAAGGTTCAGGCTTCGAGACCCCCTAGCTCCCCTTGGTATTAAGTTATAATTTTCAAACTCGCACCCAAGGTAGGTCCCCATGGTCCAATCATGGCTACCAAAGGAAATTTTTATAAGTGAATTAGGGGGGTCCCAGTGGGCCCTTAAAGGTCTATTGCATATTTCACCGAGAAAAGGCTTTTGAAGGGAAGCTGCTGCAGGCCTGATATGAAACAGTGGCCTGATTGGTAGAGTGTTGGACTGTCAACTGGTGGCTAGAGCCAGGGGTCCCGGGGTCGAACTCCAGGACCGGGCAGTTTTTCACTTTTTTTTCCTTTTTTTAAAAATTCCTTTATTTTGCATTATATTATTTTTTAAATATGTTTTTCGGTATTCTGCAGGCTATTGCATGGCAGAAAAATTTGTTTTTTTTTTGGAAAAATGGTAAAAAACTTGAAAAATCCAGGAAAATCAGTTTTTTTGTCATTTTTCGAATCCTTTTGCAACATTTTAGGAAGTCTATCATGCATAGGGTATTCTGTGTATAAAATGGAGTATATTTCTTTGATAAAGAACACTTAATGGAACAATGAGCAAAAAAAAAAGAAAAAAAAGACGAAATGTCGAGAATAAGGTTCAGGCTTCGAGACCCCCTAGCTCCCCTTGGTATTAAGTTATAATTTTCAAACTCGCACCCAAGGTAGGTCCCCATGGTCCAACCATGGCTACAGAAGGAAATTTTTATAAGTGCATTAGGGGGTCCCAGTGGGCCCCTAAATTTCTATTGCATATTTCATCGAGAACAGGCTTTTGAAGGGAAGCTGCTGCGGGCCTTATGTGAAACAGTGGCCTGATTGGTAGAGTGTTGGACTGTCAACTGGTGGCTGGAGCCAGGGGTCCCGGGTTCGAACCCCTGGAAAGGGCGGTTTCTCACTTTTTTTTTCCTTTTTTTTAAATTCCTTTATTTTGCATTATATTATTTTTTAAATATGTTTTTCGGTATTCTGCAGGCTATTGCATGGCAGAAAAATTTGGTTTTTTTGGAAAAATGGTAAAAAACTGTAAAAATCCAGGAAAATCAGTTTTTTTGTCATTTTTCGAAACTTTTTGCAACATTTTAAAAAGTCTATCATGCATAGGGTATTCAGTGTATAAAATGTAGTATATTTCTTTGATAAAGAACACTTAATGGAACAATGAGCAAAAAAAAAAGAAAAAAAAAGGCGAAATGTCGAGAATAAGGTTCAGGCTTCGAGACCCCCTAGCTCCCCTTGGTATTAAGTTATAATTTTCAAACTCGCACCCAAGGTAGGTCCCCATGGTCCAATCATGGCTACCAAAGGAAATTTTTATAAGTGAATTAGGGGGGTCCCAGTGGGCCCTTAAAGGTCTATTGCATATTTCACCGAGAAAAGGCTTTTGAAGGGAAGCTGCTGCAGGCCTGATGTGAAACAGTGGCCTGATTGGTAGAGTGTTGGACTGTCAACTGGTGGCTAGAGCCAGGGGTCCCGGGTTCGAACTCCAGGACCGGGCAGTTTTTCACTTTTTTTTCCTTTTTTTAAAAATTCCTTTATTTTGCATTATATTATTTTTTAAATATGTTTTTCGGTATTCTGCAGGCTATTGCATGGCAGAAAAATTTGTTTTTTTTTTGGAAAAATGGTAAAAAACTTGAAAAATCCAGGAAAATCAGTTTTTTTGTCATTTTTCGAATCCTTTTGCAACATTTTAGGAAGTCTATCATGCATAGGGTATTCTGTGTATAAAATGGAGTATATTTCTTTGATAAAGAACACTTAATGGAACAATGAGCAAAAAAAAAAGAAAAAAAAGACGAAATGTCGAGAATAAGGTTCAGGCTTCGAGACCCCCTAGCTCCCCTTGGTATTAAGTTATAATTTTCAAACTCGCACCCAAGGTAGGTCCCCATGGTCCAACCATGGCTACAGAAGGAAATTTTTATAAGTGCTTTAGGGGGTCCCAGTGGGCCCCTAAATTTCTATTGCATATTTCATCGAGAACAGGCTTTTGAAGGGAAGCTGCTGCGGGCCTTATGTGAAACAGTGGCCTGATTGGTAGAGTGTTGGACTGTCAACTGGTGGCTGGAGCCAGGGGTCCCGGGTTCGAACCCCTGGAAAGGGCGGTTTCTCACTTTTTTTTTCCTTTTTTTTTAAATTCCTTTATTTTGCATTATATTATTTTTTAAATATGTTTTTCGGTATTCTGCAGGCTATTGCATGGCAGAAAAATTTGGTTTTTTTGGAAAAATGGTAAAAAACTGGAAAAATCCAGGAAAATCAGTTTTTTTGTCATTTTTCGAAACTTTTTGCAACATTTTAAAAAGTCTATCATGCATAGGGTATTCTGTGTATAAAATAAAGTATATTTCTTTGATAAAGAACACTTAATGGAACAATGAGCAAAAAAAAAAGAAAAAAAAAGGCGAAATGTCGAGAATAAGGTTCAGGCTTCGAGACCCCCTAGCTCCCCTTGGTATTAAGTTATAATTTTCAAACTCGCACCCAAGGTAGGTCCCCATTGTCCAACCATGGCTACCGAAGGAAATTTTTATAAGTGTATTAGGGGAGTCCCAGTGGGCCCCTAAAGTTCTATTGCATATTTCATCGAGAACAGGCTTTTGAAGGGAAGCTGCTGCAGGCCAGATATGAAACAGTGGACTGTTTGGTAGAGTGTTGGACTTATAACAGGTGGCTGGAGCCAGGGGTCCCGGATTCGAACCCCAGGACCGGCCAGTTTTTCACTTTTTTTTCCTTTTTTTAAAAATTCCTTTATTTTGCATTATATTATTTTTTTAAAGTGTTTTTCGGTATTCTGTAGGCTATTGCATGGCAGAAAAATTTGCTTTTTTTTGAAAAAATGGTAAAAAACTGGAAAAATCCAGGAAAATCAGTTTTTCTGGCATTCTTCGACTCCTTTTGCACCATTTTAGGGAGTCTATCAAGCATAGGGTATTCTGTGTATAAAATGTAGTATATTTCTTTGCTAAAGAACACGTAATGGAACAATGAGAAAAAAAAAGAAAAAAAAGACGAAATGTCGAGAATAAAGTTCAGGCTTCGAGAACCCCTAGCTCCCCTTGGTATTAAGTTATAATTTTCAAACTCGCACCCAAGGTAGGTCCCCATGGTCCAATCATGGCTACCAAAGGAAATTTTTATAAGTGAATTAGGGGGGTCCCAGTGGGCCCTTAAAGGTCTATTGCATATTTCACCGAGAAAAGGCTTTTGAAGGGAAGCTGCTGCAGGCCTGATATGAAACAGTGGCCTGATTGGTAGAGTGTTGGACTGTCAACTGGTGGCTAGAGCCAGGGGTCCCGGGTTCGAACCCCTGGAAAGGGCAGTTTTTCACTTTTTTTTCCTTTTTTTGAAACTTCCTTTATTTTGCATTATATTATTTTTTAAATATGTTTTTCGGTATTCTGCAGGCTATTGCATGGCAGAAAAATTTGTTTTTTTTTTGGAAAAATGGTAAAATCCTTTTGCAACATTTTAGGGAGTCTATCAAGCATAGGATGTTCTGAGTATAAAATGGAGCATATTTCTTAGCTAAAGAACACGTAATGGAACAATGAGAAAAAAAAAAGAAAAAAAAGACGAAATGTCGAGAATAAGGTTCAGGCTTCGAGACCCCCTAGCTCCCCTTGGTATTAAGTTATAATTTTCAAACTCGCACCCAAGGTAGGTCCCCATGGTCCAATCATGGCTACCAAAGGAAATCTTTATAAGAGAATTAGGGGGGTCCCAGTGGGCCCTTAAAGGTCTATTGCATATTTCACCGAGAAAAGGCTTTTGAAGGGAAGCTGCAGCAGGCCTGATGTGAAACAGTGGCCTGATTGGTAGAGTGTTGGACTGTCAACTGGTGGCTAGAGCCAGGGGTCCCGGGTTCGAACCCCTGGAAAGGGCAGTTTTTCACTTTTTTTTCCTTTTTTTTAAACTTCCTTTATTTTGCATTATATTATTTTTTAAATATGTTTTTCGGTATTCTGCAGGCTATTGCATGGCAGAAAAATTTGTTTTTTTTTGGAAAAATGGTAAAAAACTGGAAAAATCCAGGAAAATCAGTTTTTTTGTCATTTTTCGAATCCTTTTGCAACATTTTAAAAAGTCTATCATGCATAGGGTATTCTGTGTATAAAATGGAGTATATTTCTTTGATAAAGAACACTTAATGGAACAATGAGCAAAAAAAAAAGAAAAAAAAAGACGAAATGTCGAGAATAAGGTTCAGGCTTCGAGACCCCCTAGCTCCCCTTGGTATTAAGTTATAATTTTCAAACTCGCACCCAAGGTAGGTCCCCATGGTCCAACCATGGCTACCGAAGAAAATTTTTATAAGTGCATTAGGGGGGTCCCAGTGGGCCCCTAAAGTTCTATTGCATATTTCATCGAGAACAGGCTTTTGAAGGGAGGCTGCTGCAGGCCAGATGTGAAACAGTGGACTGTTTCGTAGAGTGTTGGACTTATAACTGGTGGCTGAAGCCAGGGGTCCCGGGTTTGAACCCCAGGACCGGGCAGTTTTTCACTTTTTTTTCCTTTTTTTAAAAATTCGTTTATTTTGCATTATATTATTTTTTTAATGTGTTTTTCGGTATTCTGTAGGCTATTGCATGGCAGAAAAATTTGCTTTTTTTTGAAAAAATGGTAAAAAACTGGAAAAATCCAGGAAAATCAGTTTTTTTGGCATTCTTCGACTCCTTTTGCACCATTTTAGGGAGTCTATCAAGCATAGGATGTTCTGTGTATAAAATGGAGCATATTTCTTTGCTTAAGAACACGTAATGGAAGAATCAGAAAAAAAAAGAAAAAAAAAGACGAAATGTCGAGCATAAGGTTCAGGCTTCGAGACCCCTTAGCTCCCCTTGACTTTAAGTTATAATTTTCAAACTCGCTCCCAAGGTAGGTCCCCATAGTCCAACCATGGCTACCGAAGGAAATTTTTATAAGTGAATTAGAGGGGTCCCAGTGGGCCCTTAAAGGTCTATTGCATATTTCACCGAGAAAAGGCTTTTGAAGGGAAGCTGCTGCAGGCCTGATATGAAACAGTGGCCTGATTGGTAGAGTGTTGGACTGTCAACTGGTGGCTAGAGCCAGGGGTCCCGGGTTCGAACTCCAGGACCGGGCAGTTTTTCACTTTTTTTTCCTTTTTTTAAAAATTCCTTTATTTTGCATTATATTATTTTTTAAATATGTTTTTCGGTATTCTGCAGGCTATTGCATGGCAGAAAAATTTTTTTTTTTTTTGGAAAAATGGTAAAAAACTTGAAAAATCCAGGAAAATCAGTTTTTTTGTCATTTTTCGAATCCTTTTGCAACATTTTAGGAAGTCTATCATGCATAGGGTATTCTGTGTATAAAATGGAGTATATTTCTTTGATAAAGAACACTTAATGGAACAATGAGCAAAAAAAAAGAAGAAAAAAAAGGCGAAATGTCGAGAATAAGGTTCAGGCTTCGAAACCCCCTAGCTCCCCTTGGTATTAAGTTATAATTTTCAAACTCGCTCCCAAGGTAGGTCCCCATGGTCCAACCATGTCTACCGAAGGAAATTTTTATAAGTGCATTAGGGGAGTCCCAGTGGGCCCCTAAAGTTCTATTGCATATTTCATCGAGAACAGGCTTTTGAAGGGAAGCTGCTGCAGGCCAGATGTGAAACAGTGGACTGTTTGGTAGAGTGTATGACTTATAACTGGTGGCTGGAGCCAGGGGTCCCGGGTTCGAACCCCAGGACCGGCCAGTTTTTCACTTTTTTTTCCTTTTTTTAAAAATTCCTTTATTTTGCATTATATTATTTTTTTAATGAGTTTTTCGGCATTCTGTAGGCTATTGCATGGCAGAAAAATTTGCTTTTTTTTGAAAAAATGGTAAAAAACTGGAAAAATCCAGGAAAATCAGTTTTTTTGGCATTCTTCGACTCCTTTTGCAACATTTTAGGGAGTCTATCAAGCATAGGATGTTCTGTGTATAAAATGGAGCATATTTCTTAGCTAAAGAACACTTAATGGAACAATGAGAAAAAAAAAAAGAAAAAAAAAGACGAAATGTCGAGAATAAGGTTCAGGCTTCGAGACCCCCTAGCTCCCCTTGGTATTAAGTTATAATTTTCAAACTCGCACCCAAGGTAGGTCCCCATGGTCCAATCATGGCTACCAAAGGAAATTTTTATAAGTGAATTAGGGGGGTCCCAGTGGGCCCTTAAAGGTCTATTGCATATTTCACCGAGAAAAGGCTTTTGAAGGGAAGCTGCTGCAGGCCTGATATGAAACAGTGGCCTGATTGGTAGAGTGTTGGACTGTCAACTGGTGGCTAGAGCCAGTTGTCCCGGGTTCGAACTCCAGGACCGGGCAGTTTTTCACTTTTTTTTCCTTTTTTTAAAAATTCCTTTATTTTGCATTATATTATTTTTTAAATATGTTTTTCGGTATTCTGCAGGCTATTGCATGGCAGAAAAATTTGTTTTTTTTTTGGAAAAATGGTAAAAAACTTGAAAAATCCAGGAAAATCAGTTTTTTTGTCATTTTTCGAATCCTTTTGCAACATTTTAGGAAGTCTATCATGCATAGGGTATTCTGTGTATAAAATGGAGTATATTTCTTTGATAAAGAACACTTAATGGAACAATGAGCAAAAAAAAAAGAAAAAAAAAGACGAAATGTCGAGAATAAGGTTCAGGCTTCGAGACCCCCTAGCTCCCCTTGGTATTAAGTTATAATTTTCAAACTCGCACCCAAGGTAGGTCCCCATGGTTCAACCATGGCTACAGAAGGAAATTTTTATAAGTGCATTAGGGGGTCCCAGTGGGCCCCTAAATTTCTATTGCATATTTCATCGAGAACAGGCTTTTGAAGGGAAGCTGCTGCGGGCCTTATGTGAAACAGTGGCCTGATTGGTAGAGTGTTGGACTGTCAACTGGTGGCTGGAGCCAGGGGTCCCGGGTTCGAACCGCTGGAAAGGGCGGTTTCTCACTTTTTTTTTCTTTTTTTTTAAATTCCTTTATTTTGCATTATATTATTTTTTAAATATGTTTTTCGGTATTCTGCAGGCTATTGCATGGCAGAAAAATTTGTTTTTTTTTGGAAAAATGGTAAAAAACTGGAAAAATCCAGGAAAATCAGTTTTTTTGTCATTTTTCGAAACTTTTTGCAACATTTTAAAAAGTCTATCATGCATAGGGTATTCTGTGTATAAAATGTAGTATATTTCTTTGATAAAGAACACTTAATGGAACAATGAGCAAAAAAAAAAGAAAAAAAAAGGCGAAATGTCGAGAATAAGGTTCAGGCTTCGAGACCCCCTAGCTCCCCTTGGTATTAAGTTATAATTTTCAAACTCGCACCCAAGGTAGGTCCCCATTGTCCAACCATGGCTACCGAAGGAAATTTTTATAAGTGCATTAGGGGAGTCCCAGTGGGCCCCTAAAGTTCTATTGCATATTTCATCGAGAACAGGCTTTTGAAGGGAAGCTGCTGCAGGCCAGATGTGAAACAGTGGACTGTTTGGTAGAGTGTTGGACTTATAACAGGTGGCTGGAGCCAGGGGTCCCGGATTCGAACCCCAGGACCGGCCAGTTTTTCACTTTTTTTTCCTTTTTTTAAAAATTCTTTTATTTTGCATTATATTATTTTTTTAATGTGTTTTTCGGTATTCTGTAGGCTATTGCATGGCAGAAAAATTTGCTTTTTTTTGAAAAAATGGTAAAAAACTGGAAAAATCCAGGAAAATCAGTTTTTCTGGCATTCTTCGACTCCTTTTGCACCATTTTAGGGAGTCTATCAAGCATAGGGTATTCTGTGTATAAAATGTAGTATATTTCTTTGCTAAAGAACACGTAATGGAACAATGAGAAAAAAAAAGAAAAAAAAGACGAAATGTCGAGAATAAAGTTCAGGCTTCGAGAACCCCTAGCTCCCCTTGGTATTAAGTTATAATTTTCAAACTCGCACCCAAGGTAGGTCCCCATGGTCCAATCATGGCTACCAAAGGAAATTTTTATAAGTGAATTAGGGGGGTCCCAATGGGCCCTTAAAGGTCTATTGCATATTTCACCGAGAAAAGGCTTTTGAAGGGAAGCTGCTGCAGGCCTGATATGAAACAGTGGCCTGATTGGTAGAGTGTTGGACTGTCAACTGGTGGCTAGAGCCAGGGGTCCCGGGTTCGAACCCCTGGAAAGGGCAGTTTTTAACTTTTTTTTCCTTTTTTTGAAACTTCCTTTATTTTGCATTACATTATTTTTTAAATATGTTTTTCGGTATTCTGCAGGCTATTGCATGGCAGAAAAATTTGTTTTTTCTTGGAAAAATGGTAAAAAACTGAAAAATCCAGGAAAATCAGTTTTTTTGTCATTTTTCGAATCTTTTTGCAACATTTTAAAAAGTCTATCATGCATAGGGTATTCTGTGTATAAAATGGAGTATATTTCTTTGATAAAGAACACTTAATGGAACAATGAGCAAAAAAAAAAGAAAAAAAAGGCGAAATGTCTAGAATAAGGTTCAGGCTCAGAGACCCCCTAGCTTCCCTTGGTATTAAGTTATAATTTTCAAACTCGCACCCAAGGTAGGTCCCCATGGTCCAACCATGGCTACCGAAGGAAATTTTTATAAGTGCATTAGGGGAGACCCAGTGGACCCCTAAAGTTCTATTGCTTATTTCATCGAGAACAGGCTTTTGAAGGGAAGCTGCTGCAGGCCAGATGTGAAACAGTGGACTGTTTGGTAGAGTGTTGGACTTATAACTGGTGGCTGGAGCCAGGGGTCCCGGCTTCGAACCCCAGGACCGGCCAGTTTTTCACTTTTTTTTCCTTTTTTTAAAAATTCCTTTATTTTGCATTATATTATTTTTTTAATGTGTTTTTCGGTATTCTGTAGGTTATTGCATGGCAGAAAAATTTGCTTTTTTTTGAAAAAATGGTAAAAAACTGGAAAAATCCAGGAAAATCAGTTTTTCTGGCATTCTTCGACTCCTTTTGCACCATTTTAGGGAGTCTATCAAGCATAGGGTATTCTGTGTATAAAATGTAGTATATTTCTTTGCTAAAGAACACGTAATGGAACAATGAGAAAAAAAAAGAAAAAAAAGACGAAATGTCGAGAATAAAGTTCAGGCTTCGAGAACCCCTAGCTCCCCTTGGTATTAAGTTGTAATTTTCAAACTCGCACCCAAGGTAGGTCCCCATGGTCCAATCATGGCTACCAAAGGAAATTTTTATAAGTGAATTAGGGGGGTCCCAATGGGCCCTTAAAGGTCTATTGCATATTTCACCGAGAAAAGGCTTTTGAAGGGAAGCTGCTGCAGGCCTGATATGAAACAGTGGCCTGATTGGTAGAGTGTTGGACTGTCAACTGGTGGCTAGAGCCAGGGGTCCCGGGTTCGAACCCCTGGAAAGGGCAGTTTTTCACTTTTTTTTCCTTTTTTTGAAACTTCCTTTATTTTGCATTATATTATTTTTTAAATATGTTTTTCGGTATTCTGCAGGCTATTGCATGGCAGAAAAATTTGTTTTTTTTTTGGAAAAATGGTAAAAAACTGGAAAAATCCAGGAAAATCAGTTTTTTTGTCATTTTTCGAATCCTTTTGCAACATTTTAGGAAGTCTATCATGCATAGGGTATTATGTGTATAAAATGGAGTATATTTCTTTGATAAAGAACACTTAATGGAACAATGAGCAAAAAAAAAAGGAAAAAAAAGACGAAATGTCGAGAATAAGGCTCAGGCTTCGAGACCCCCTAGCTCCCCTTTGGTATTAAGTTATAATTTTAAAACTCGCGCCCAAGGTAGGTCCCCATGGTCCAACTATTGGTACCGAAGGGAATTTTTATAAGTGAATTAGGGGGGTCCCAGTGGGCCCCTAAATGTCTATTGCATATTTCACCGAGAAAAGGCTCTTGTAGGGAAGCTGCTGCATACCTGGCATGAAACAGTGGCCTGTTTGGTAGAGTGTTGGACTGTCAATTGGTGGCTGGAGCCAGGGGTACCGGGCTCAAACCCCAGGACCGGGCAGTTTATCACTTTTTTTTCCTTTTTTTTAATTCCTTTATTTTGCATTATATTATTTTTTTAATGCGTTTTTCAGTATTCTGCAGGCTCCTGCATGGCAGAAAAATTAGTTTTTTTTGGAAAAATGGGAAAAAACTGGAAAAGTCAAGGAAAATCAGTTTTTCTGTCATTTTTCGACTCCTTTTGCAACATTTTAGGGAGTCTATCATGCATAGGGTTTTCTGTGTATAAAATGGAGCATATTTCTTCGCTAAAGAAAACGTAATGGAAAAATGAGAAGAAAAAAAATAAAAAAAGGACGAAATGTCGAGAATAAGGTTCAGGCTTCGAGACACCCTAGCTCCCCTTGGTATTAAGTTATAATTTTAAAAACTCGCACCCAGGGTAGGTCTCCATGGTCCAACCATGGCTACCGAAGGAAATTTTTATAAGTGCATTAGGGGGGTCCCAGTGGGCCCCTAAAGTTCTATTGCATATTTCATCGAGAACAGGCTTTTGAAGGGAAGCTGCTGCAGGCCAGATGTGAAACAGTGGACTGTTTGGTAGAGTGTTGGACTTATAACTGGTGGCTGAAGCCAGGGGTCCCGGGTTTGAACCCTAGGACCGGGCAGTTTTTCACTTTTTTTTTCCTTTTTTTAAAAATTCCTTTATTTTGCATTATATTATTTTTTAAATATGTTTTTCGGTATTCTGCAGGCTATTGCATGGCAGAAAAATTTGTTTTTTTTTTTGGAAAAATGGTAAAAAACTGGAAAAGTCAAGGAAAATCAGTTTTTTTGTCATTTTTCGACTCCTTTTGCAACATTTTAGGGAGTCTATCATGCATAGGGTTTTCTGTGTATAAAATGGAGCATATTTCTTTGCTAAAGAAAACGTAATGGAAAAATCAGAAGAAAAAAAAGAAAAAAAGACGAAATGTCGAGAATAAGGTTCAGGCTTCGAGACCCCCTAGCTCCCCTTGGTATTAAGTTATAATTTTAAAACTCGCGCCCAAGGTAGGTCCCCATGGTCCAACTATTGGTACCGAAGGGAATTTTTATAAGTGAATTAGGGGGGTCCCAGTGGGCCCCTAAATGTCTATTGCATATTTCACCGAGAAAAGGCTCTTGTAGGGAAGCTGCTGCTGACCTGGCATGAAACAGTGGCCTGTTTGGTAGAGTGTTGGACTGTCAATTGGTGGCTGGAGCAAGGGGTCCCGGGTTCGAACCCCTGGAAAGGGCAGTTTTTCACTTTCTTTTCCTTTTTTTTAAAATTCCTTTATTTTGCATTATATTATTTTTTAATGCGTTTTTCAGTATTCTGCAGGCTCCTGCATGGCAGAAAAAGTAGGGTTTTTTTTGGAAAAATGGTAAAAAACTGGAAAAGTCAAGGAAAATCAGTTTTTTTGTCATTTTTCGACTCCTTTTGCAACATTTTAGGGAGTCTATCATGCATAGGGTTTTCTGTGTATAAAATGGAGCATATTTCTTTGCTAAAGAAAACGTAATGGAAAAATGAGAAGAAAAAAAAGAAAAAAAAGACGAAATGTCGAGAATAAGGTTCAGGCTTCGAGACACCCTAGCTCCCCTTGGTATTAAGTTATAATTTTAAAAACTCGCACCCAGGGTAGGTCCCCATAGTCCAACCATGGCTACCGAAGGAAATTTTTATAAGTGAATTAGACGGGTCCCAGTGGGCCCCTAAAGGTCTATTGCATGATTCACCGAGAAAAGGCTTTTAAAGGGAAGCTGCTGCAGGCCTGACTTGAAACAGTGGCCTAATTGGTAGGGTGTTGGACTGTCAACTGGTGGCTGGAGCCAGGGGTCCCGGGTTCGAACCCCTGGAAAGGGCAGTTTTTCACTTTTTTTTCCTTTTTTTTAAAATTCCTTTATTTTGCATTATATTATTTTTTAAATATGTTTTTCGGTATTCTGCAGGCTATTGCATGGCAGAAAAATTTGTTTTTTTTTGGAAAAATGGTAAAAAACTGGAAAAATCCAGGAAAATCAGTTTTTTTGTCATTTTTCGAATCCTTTTGCAACATTTTAGGAAGTCTATCATGCATAGGGTATTCTGTGTATAAAATGGAGTATATTTCTTTGATAAAGAACACTTAATGGAACAATGAGCAAAAAAAAAAGAAAAAAAAAGACGAAATGTCGAGAATAAGGTTCAGGCTTCGAGACCCCCTAGCTCCCCTTGGTATTAAGTAATAATTTTAAAACTCGCGCCCAAGGTAGGTCCCCATGGTCCAACTATTGGTACCGAAGGGAATTTTTATAAGTGAATTAGGGGGTCCCAGTGGGCCCCTAAATGTCTCTTGCATATTTCACCGAGAAAAGGCTCTTGAAGGGAAGCAGCTGCATACCTGGCATGAAACAGTGGCCTGTTTGGTAGAGTGTTGGACTGTCAATTGGTGGCTGGAGCCAGGGGTACCGGGCTCAAACCCCAGGACCGGGCAGTTTATCACTTTTTTTTCCTTTTTTTTTAATTCCTTTATTTTGCATTATATTAATTTTTTAATGCGTTTTTCAGTATTCTGCAGGCTCCTGCATGGCAGAAAAATTAGTTTTTTTTTGGAAAAATGGTAAAAAACTGGAAAAGTCAAGGAAAATCAGTTTTTTTATCATTTTTCGACTCCTTTTGCAACATTTTAGGGAGTCTATCATGCATAGGGTTTTCTGTGTATAAAATGGAGCATATTTCTTTGCTAAAGAAAACGTAATGGAAAAATGAGAAGAAAAAAAAGAAAAAAAGACGAAATGGCGAGAATAAGGTTCAGGCTTCGAGACACCCTAGCTCCCCTTGGTATTAAGTTATAATTTTAAAAACTCGCACCCAGGGTAGATCTCCATGGTCCAACCATGGCTACCGAAGGAAATTTTTATAAGTGAATTTGGGGGGTCCCAGTGAGCCCCTAAAGGTCTATTGCATATTTCACCGAGAAAAGGCTTCTGAAGGGAAGCTGCTGCAGGCCTGATGTGAAACAGTGGCCTGATTGGTAGAGTGTTGGACGGTCAACTGGTGGCTGGAGCCAGGGGTCCCGGGTTCGAGCCCCTGGAAAGGGCCGTTTTTCACTTTTTTTTCCTTTTTTTTAAAATTCCTTTATTTTGCATTATATTATTTTTTAAATATGTTTTTCGTTATTCTGCAGGCTATTGCATGGCAGAAAAATTTGGTTTTTTTTTGGAAAAATGGTAAAAAACTGGAAAATCCAGGAAAATCAGTTTTTTTGGCATTCTTCGACTCCTTTTGCAACATTTTAGGGAGTCTATCATGAATAGGGTGTTCTGTGTATAAAATGGAGTATATTTATTTGATAAAGTACACTTAATGGAACAATGAGCAAAAAAAAAGAAGAAAAAAGACGAAATGTCGAGAATAAGGTTCAGGCTTCGAGACCCCCTAGCTCCCCTTGGTTTTAAGTTATAATTTTCAAACTCGCACCCAAGGTAGGTCCCCATCGTCCAACCAAGGCTACCGAGGGAAATTTTTATAAGTGAATTTGGGGGGTCCCAGTGAGCCCCTAAAGGTCTATTGCATATTTCACCGAGAAAAGGCTTTTGAAGGGAAGCTGCTGCAGGCCTGATGTGAAACAGTGGCCTGATTGGTAGGATGTTGGACTGTCAACTGGTGGCTGGAGCCAGGGGTCCCGGGTTCGAGCCCCTGGAAAGGGCAGTTTTGCACTTTTTTTTCCTTTTTTTTAAAATTCCTTTATTTTGCATTATATTATTTTTTAAATATGTTTTTCGTTATTCTGCAGGCTATTGCATGGCAGAAAAATTTGATTTTTTTTTGGAAAAATGGTAAAAAACTGGAAAAATCCAGGAAAATCAGTTTTTTTGGCAATCTTCGACTCCTTTTGCAACATTTTAGGGAGTCTATCATGAATAGGGTGTTCTGTGTATAAAATGGAGTATATTTCTTTGATAAAGTACACTTAATGGAACAATGAGCAAAAAAAAAGAAGAAAAAAGACGAAATGTCGAGAATAAGGTTCAGGCTTCGAGACCCCTTAGCTCCCCTTGATTTTAAGTTATAATTTTCAAACTCGCACCCAAGGTAGGTCCCCATAGTCCAACCATGGCTACCGAAGGAAATTTTTATAAGTGAATTAGACGGGTCCCAGTGGGCCCCTAAAGGTCTATTGCATGATTCACCGAGAAAAGGCTTTTAAAGGGAAGCTGCTGCAGGCCTGACTTGAAACAGTGGCCTGATTGGTAGGGTGTTGGACTGTCAACTGGTGGCTGGAGCCAGGGGTCCCGGGTTCGAACCCCTGGAAAGGGCAGTTTTTCACTTTTTTTTCCTTTTTTTTAAAATTCCTTTATTTTGCATTATATTATTTTTTAAATATGTTTTTCGGTATTCTGCAGGCTATTGCATGGCAGAAAAATTTGTTTTTTTTTGGAAAAATAGTAAAAAACTGGAAAAATCCAGGAAAATCAGTTTTTTTGTCATTTTTCGAATCCTTTTGCAACATTTTAGGAAGTCTATCATGCATAGGGTATTCTGTGTATAAAATGGAGTATATTTCTTTGATAAAGAACACTTAATGGAACAATGAGCAAAAAAAAAAGAAAAAAAAAGACGAAATGTCGAGAATAAGGTTCATGCTTCGAGACCCCCTAGCTCCCCTTGGTATTAAGTTATAATTTTAAAACTCGCGCCCAAGGTAGGTCCCCATGGTCCAACTATTGGTACCGAAGGGAATTTTTATAAGTGAATTAGGGGGTCCCAGTGGGCCCCTAAATGTCTCTTGCATATTTCACCGAGAAAAGGCTCTTGAAGGGAAGCTGCTGCATACCTGGCATGAAACAGTGGCCTGTTTGGTAGAGTGTTGGACTGTCAATTGGTGGCTGGAACCAGGGGTACCGGGCTCAAACCCCAGGACCGGGCAGTTTATCACTTTTTTTTCCTTTTTTTTTAATTCCTTTATTTTGCATTATATTATTTTTTTAATGCGTTTTTCAGTATTCTGCAGGCTCCTGCATGGCAGAAAAATTAGGTTTTTTTTGGAAAAATGGTAAAAAACTGGAAAAGTCAAGGAAAATCAGTTTTTTTTATCATTTTTCGACTCCTTTTGCAACATTTTAGGGAGTCTATCATGCATAGGGTTTTCTGTGTATAAAATGGAGCATATTTCTTTGCTAAAGAAAACGTAATGGAAAAATGAGAAGAAAAAAAAGAAAAAAAGACGAAATGTCGAGAATAAGGTTCAGGCTTCGAGACACCCTAGCTCCCCTTGGTATTAAGTTATAATTTTAAAAACTCGCACCCAGGGTAGATCTCCATGGTCCAACCATGGCTACCGAAGGAAATTTTTATAAGTGAATTTGGGGGGTCCCAGTGAGCCCCTAAAGGTCTATTGCATATTTCACCGAGAAAAGGCTTTTGAAGGGAAGCTGCTGCAGGCCTGATGTGAAACAGTGGCCTGATTGGTAGAGTGTTGGACGGTCAACTGGTGGCTGGAGCCAGGGGTCCCGGGTTCGAGCCCCTGGAAAGGGCCGTTTTTCACTTTTTTTTCCTTTTTTTTAAAATTCCTTTATTTTGCATTATATTATTTTTTAAATATGTTTTTCGTTATTCTGCAGGCTATTGCATGGCAGAAAAATTTGGTTTTTTTTTGGAAAAATGGTAAAAAACTGGAAAATCCAGGAAAATCAGTTTTTTTGGCATTCTTCGACTCCTTTTGCAACATTTTAGGGAGTCTATCATGAATAGGGTGTTCTGTGTATAAAATGGAGTATATTTATTTGATAAAGTACACTTAATGGAACAATGAGCAAAAAAAAAGAAGAAAAAAGACGAAATGTCGAGAATAAGGTTCAGGCTTCGAGACCCCCTAGCTCCCCTTGGTTTTAAGTTATAATTTTCAAACTCGCACCCAAGGTAGGTCCCCATCGTCCAACCAAGGCTACCGAGGGAAATTTTTATAAGTGCATTAGGGGGGTCCCAGTGGGCCCCTAAATTTCTATTGCATATTTTATCGAGAACAGGCTTTTGAAGGGAAGCTGCTGCAGGACTGATGTGAAACAGTGGCCTGATTGGTAGAGTGTTGGACTGTCAACTGGTGGCTGGAGCCAGGGGTCCCGGGTTCGAACCTCTGGAAAGGGCAGTTTTTCACTTTTTTTTCCTTTTTTTTAAAATTCCTTTATTTTGCATTATATTATTTTTTATATATGTTTTTCGGTCTTCTGCAGGCTATTGCATGGCAGAAAAATTTGTTTCTTTTTTGGAAAAATGGTAAAAAACTGGAAAAATCCAGGAAAATCAGTTTTTTTGTCATTTTTCGAATCCTTTTGCAACATTTTAGGAAGTCTATCATGCATAGGGTATTCTGTGTATAAAATGGAGTATATTTCTTTGATAAAGAACACTTAATGGAACAATGAGCAAAAAAAAAAGAAAAAAAAAGACGAAATGTCGAGAATAAGGTTCAGGCTTCGAGACCCCCTAGCTCCCCTTGGTATTAAGTTATAATTTTCAAACTCGCACCCAAGGTAGGTCCCCATGGTCCAACAATGGCTTCCGAAGGAAATTTTTATAAGTGCATTAGGGGGGTCCCAGTGGGCCCCTAAAGTTCTATTGCATATTTCGTCGAGAACAGGCTTTTGAAGGGAAGCTGCTGCAGGCCAGATGTAAAACAGTGGCATGTTTGGTAGAGTGTTGGACTTATAACTGGTGGCTGGAGCCAGGGGTCTCGGGTTCGAACCCCAGGACCGGGCAGTTTTTCACTTTTTTTTCCTTTTTTTAAAAATTCCTTTATTTTGCATTACATTATTTTTTTAAAGTGTTTTTCGGTATTCTGCAGGCTATTGCATGGCAGAAAAATTTGCTTTTTTTTGGAAAAATGGTAAAAAACTGGAAAAATCCAGGAAAATCAGTTTTTTTTGGCATTCTTCGACTCCTTTTGCAATATTTTAGGGAGTCTATCATGAATAGGGTGTTCTGTGTATAAAATGGAGTATATTTCTTTGATAAAGTACACTTAATGGAACAATGAGCAAAAAAAAAGAAAAAAAAAAGACGAAATGTCGAGAATAAGGTTCAGGCTTCGAGACCCCTTAGCTCCCCTTGGTTTTAAGTTATAATTTTCAAACTCGCACCCAAGGTAGGTCCCCATGGTCCAACCATGGCTACCGAAGGAAATTTTTATAAGTGAATTAGGGGGGTCGCAGTGAGCCCTTAAAGGTCTATTGCATATTTCACCGAGAAAAGGCTTTTGAAGGGAAGCTGCTGCAGGCCTGACGTGAAACAGTGGCCTGATTGGTAGAGTGTTGGACTGTCAACTGGTGGCTGGAGCCAGGGGTCCCGGGTTTGAACCCCTGGAAAGGGCAGTTTTTCACTTTCTTTTCCTTTTTTTTAAAATTCCTTTATTTTGCATTATATTATTTTTTAAATATGTTTTTCGGTATTCTGCAGGCTATTGCATGGCAGAAAATTTTTTTTTTTTTTTTGGAAAAATGGTAAAAAACTGGAAAAATCCAGGAAAATCAGTTTTTTTGTCATTTTTCGAATCCTTTTGCAACATTTTAGGAAGTCTATCATGCATAGGGTATTCTGTGTATAAAATGGAGTATATTTCTTTGATAAAGAACACTTAATGGAACAATGAGCAAAAAAAAAAGAAAAAAAAAGACGAAATGTCGAGAATAAGGTTCAGGCTTCGAGACCCCCTAGCTCCCCTTGGTATTAAGTTATAATTTTAAAACTCGCGCCCAAGGTAGGTCCCCATGGTCCAACTATTGGTACCGAAGGGAATTTTTATAAGTGAATTAGGGGGTCCCAGTGGGCCCCTAAATGTCTCTTGCATATTTCACCGAGAAAAGGCTCTTGTAGGGAAGCTGCTGCATACCTGGCATGAAACAGTGGCCTATTTGGTAGAGTGTTGGACTGTCAATTGGTGGCTGGAGCCAGGGGTACCGGGCTCAAACCCCAGGACCGGGCAGTTTATCACTTTTTTTTAATTCCTTTATTTTGCATTATATTTTTTTAATGCGTTTTTCAGTATTCTGCAGGCTCCTGCATGGCAGAAAAATTAGGTTTTTTTTTGGAAAAATGGGAAAAAACTGGAAAAGTCAAGGAAAATCAGTTTTTTTGTCATTTTCCGACTCCTTTTGCAACATTTTAGGGAGTCTATCATGCATAGGGTTTTCTGTGTATAAAATGGAGCATATTTCTTTGCTAAAGAAAACGTAATGGAAAAATGAGAAGAAAAAAAAGAAAAAAAGACGAAATGTCGAGAATAAGGTTCA
The DNA here is from genome assembly GCA_949128135.1 of Parasteatoda lunata. Lineage (NCBI taxonomy): Eukaryota > Metazoa > Arthropoda > Arachnida > Araneae > Theridiidae > Parasteatoda > Parasteatoda lunata. The sequence goes on from OX421978.1 coordinate 82,738,791, forward strand.
GGCTTCGAGACCTCCTAGCTCCCCTTGGTTTTAAGTTATAATTTTCAAACTCGCACCCAAGGTAGGTCCCCATTGTCCAACCAAGGCTACCGAAGGAAATTTTTATAAGTGCATTAGGGGGGTCCCAGTGGGCCCCTAAATTTCTATTGCATATATAATCGAGAACAGGCTTTTGAAGGGAAGCTGCTGCAGGCCTGATGTGAAACAGTGGCCTGATTGGTAGAGTGTTAGACTGTCAACTGGTGGCTGGAGCCAGGGGTCCCGGGTTCGAACCCCTGGAAAGGGCAGTTTTTCACTTTTTTTTCCTTTTTTTTAAATTCCTTTATTTTCATTATATTATTTTTTAAACATGTTTTTCGGTATTCTGCAGGCTATTGCATGGCAGAAAAATTTTTTTTTTTTTGGAAAAATGGTAAAAAACTGGAAAAATCCAGGAAAATCAGTTTTTTTTGTCATTTTTCGAATCTTTTTGCAACATTTTAGGAAGTCTATTATGCATAGGGTATTCTGTGTATAAAATGGAGTATATTTCTTTGATAAAGAACACTTAATGGAACAATGAGCAAAAAAAAAAGAAAAAAAAAGACGAAATGTCGAGAATAAGGTTCAGGCTTCGAGACCCCCTAGCTCCCCTTGGTATTAAGTTATAATTTTAAAACTCGTGCCTAAGGTAGGTCCCCATGGTCCAACTATTGGTACCGAAGGGAAATTTTATAAGTGAATTAGGGGGTCCCAGTGGGCCCCTAAATGTCTATTGCATATTTCACCGAGAAAAGGCTCTTGAAGGGAAGCTGCTGCATACCTGGCATGAAACAGTGGCCTGTTTGGTAGAGTGTTGGACTGTCAATTGGTGGCTGGAGCCAGGGGTACCGGGCTCAAACCCCAGGACCGGGCAGTTTATCACTTTTTTTTCCTTTTTTTTAATTCCTTTATTTTGCATTATATTATTTTTTTAATGCGTTTTTCAGTATTCTGCAGGCTCCTGCATGGCAGAAAAATTAGGTTTTTTTTTGGAAAAATGGGAAAAAACTGGAAAAGTCAAGGAAAATCAGTTTTTTTTATCATTTTTCGACTCCTTTTGCAACATTTTAGGGAGTCTATCATGCATAGGGTTTTCTGTGTATAAAATGGAGCATATTTCTTTGCTAAAGAAAACGTAATGGAAAAATGAGAAGAAAAAAAAGAAAAAAAGACGAAATGTCGAGAATAAGGTTCAGGCTTCGAGACACCCTAGCTCCCCTTGGTATTAAGTTATAATTTTAAAAACTCGCACCCAGGGTAGATCTCCATGGTCCAACCATGGCTACCGAAGGAAATTTTTATAAGTGAATTTGGGGGGTCCCAGTGAGCCCCTAAAGGTCTATTGCATATTTCACCGAGAAAAGGCTTTTGAAGGGAAGCTGCTGCAGGCCTGATGTGAAACAGTGGCCTGATTGGTAGAGTGTTGGACGGTCAACTGGTGGCTGGAGCCAGGGGTCCCGGGTTCGAGCCCCTGGAAAGGGCAGTTTTTCACTTTTTTTTCCTTTTTTTTAAAATTCCTTTCTTTTGCATTATATTATTTTTTAAATATGTTTTTCGTTATTCTGCAGGCTATTGCATGGCAGAAAAATTTGGTTTTTTTTGGAAAAATGGTAAAAAACTGGAAAAATCCAGGAAAATCAGTTTTTTTGGTATTCTTCGACTCCTTTTGCAACATTTTAGGGAGTCTATCATGAATAGGGTGTTCTGTGTATAAAATGGAGTATATTTCTTTGATAAAGTACACTTAATGGAACAATGAGCAAAAAAAAAGAAGAAAAAAGACGAAATGTCGAGAATAAGGTTCAGGCTTCGAGACCCCCTAGCTCCCCTTGGTATTAAGTTATAATTTTCAAACTCGCACCCAAGGTAGGTCCCCATGGTCCAACAATGGCTTCCGAAGGAAATTTTTATAAGTGCATTAGGGGGGTCCCAGTGGGCCCCTAAAGTTCTATTGCATATTTCATCGAGAACAGGCTTTTGAAGGGAAGCTGCTGCAGGCCAGATGTAAAACAGTGGCATGTTTGGTAGAGTTTTGGACTTATAACTGGTGGCTGGAGCCAGGGGTCCCGGGTTCGAACCCCAGGACCGGGCAGTTTTTCACTTTTTTTTCCTTTTTTTAAAAATTCCTTTATTTTGCATTACATTATTTTTTTAAAGTGTTTTTCGGTATTCTGCAGGCTATTGCATGGCAGAAAAATTTGCTTTTTTTTGGAAAAATGGTAAAAAACTGGAAAAATCCAGGAAAATCAGTTTTTTTTGGCATTCTTCGACTCCTTTTGCAATATTTTAGGGAGTCTATCATGAATAGGGTGTTCTGTGTATAAAATGGAGTATATTTCTTTGATAAAGTACACTTAATGGAACAATGAGCAAAAAAAAAGAAAAAAAAAAGACGAAATGTCGAGAATAAGGTTCAGGCTTCGAGACCCCTTAGCTCCCCTTGATTTTAAGTTATAATTTTCAAACTCGCACCCAAGGTAGGTCCCCATAGTCCAACCATGGCTACCAAAGGAAATTTTTATAAGTGAATTAGACGGGTCCCAGTGGGCCCCTAAAGGTCTATTGCATGATTCACCGAGAAAAGGCTTTTAAAGGGAAGCTGCTGCAGGCCTGACTTGAAACAGTGGCCTGATTGGTAGAGTGTTGGACTGTCAACTGGTGGCTGGAGCCAGGGGTCCCGGGTTCGAACCCCTGGAAAGGGCAGTTTTTCACTTTTTTTTCCTTTTTTTTAAAATTCCTTTATTTTGCATTATATTATTTTTTAAATATGTTTTTCGGTATTCTGCAGGCTATTGCATGGCAGAAAAATTTGTTTTTTTTTGGAAAAATGGTAAAAAACTGGAAAAATCCAGGAAAATCAGTTTTTTTGTCATTTTTCGAATCCTTTTGCAACATTTTAGGAAGTCTATCATGCATAGGGTATTCTGTGTATAAAATGGAGTATATTTCTTTGATAAAGAACACTTAATGGAACAATGAGAAAAAAAAAAAGAAAAAAAAAGACGAAATGTCGAGAATAAGGTTCAGGCTTCGAGACCCCCTAGCTCCCCTTGGTATTAAGTTATAATTTTAAAACTCGCGCCCAAGGTAGGTCCCCATGGTCCTACTATTGGTACCGAAGGGAATTTTTATAAGTGAATTAGGGGGTCCCAGTGGGCCCCTAAATGTCTATTGCATATTTCACCGAGAAAAGGCTCTTGTAGGGAAGCTGCTGCATACCTGGCATGAAACAGTGGCCTATTTGGTAGAGTGTTGGACTGTCAATTGGTGGCTGGAGCCAGGGGTAACGGGCTCAAACCCCAGGACCGGGCAGTTTATCACTTTTTTTTAATTCCTTTATTTTGCATTATATTTTTCTTAATGCGTTTTTCAGTATTCTGCAGGCTCCTGCATGGCAGAAAAATAAAGTTTTTTTTGGAAAAATGGGAAAAAACTGGAAAAGTCAAGGAAAATCAGTTTTTTTGTCATTTTCCGACTCCTTTTGCAACATTTTAGGGAGTCTATCATGCATAGGGTTTTCTGTGTATAAAATGGAGCATATTTCTTTGCTAAAGAAAACGTAATGGAAAAATGAGAAGAAAAAAAAGAAAAAAAGACGAAATGTCGAGAATAAGGTTCAGGCTTCGAGACACCCTAGCTCCCCTTGGTATTAAGTTATAATTTTAAAAACTCGCACCCAGGGTAGGTCTCCATGTTCCTACCATGGCTACTGAAGGAAATTTTTTAAAGTGAATTAGGGGGGTGCAAGTAGACCCCTAAAGTTCTATTGCATATTTAACCGAGAAGAAGCTTTTGAAGCTTTGCTGCTGCAGGCCTGATGTAAAACAGTGGCCTGTTTGGTAGAGTGTTGGACTGTAACTGGTGCCTGGAGCCAGGGGTCCCGGGTTCAAACCCCAGTACCAGCCAGTTTTTCTCTTTTTTTCCTTTTTTTTAAAATTCCTTCATTTTGCATTATATTATGTTTTTAATGTGTTCTTCAGTATACTGCAGGCTCCTGCATGGCAGAAAAATTTGTTTTTTTTTGGAAAAATCCAGGAAAATCAGTTTTTTTTGTCATTTTTCGACTCCTTTTGCAACATTTTAGGGAGTCTATCATGCATAGGGTATTCTGTGTATAAAATGGAGTATATTTCTTTGATAAAGAACACTTAATGGAACAATGAGCAAAAAAAAAAGAAAAAAAAAGACGAAATGTCGAGAATAAGGTTCAGGCTTCGAGACCCCCTAGCTCCCCTTGGTATTAAGTTATAATTTTCAAACTCGCACCCAAGGTAGGTCCCCATGGTCCAACAATGGCTTCTGAAGGAAATTTTTATAAGTGCATTAGGGGGGTCCCAGTGGGCCCCTAAAGTTCTATTGCATATTTCATCGAGAACAGGCTTTTAAAGGGAAGCTGCTGCAGGCCAGATGTAAAACAGTGGCATGTTTGGTAGAGTGTTGGACTTATAACTGGTGGCTGGAGCCAGGGGTCCCGGGTTCGAACCCCAGGACCGGGCAGTTTTTCACTTTTTTTTCCTTTTTTTAAAAATTCCTTTATTTTGCATTACATTATTTTTTTAAAGTGTTTTTCGGTATTCTGCAGGCTATTGCATGACAGAAAAACTTGCTTTTTTTTGGAAAAATGGTAAAAAACTGGAAAAATCCAGGAAAATCAGTTTTTTTAGGCATTCTTCGACTCCTTTTGCAATATTTTAGGGAGTCTATCATGAATAGGGTGTTCTGTGTATAAAATGGAGTATATTTCTTTGATAAAGTACACTTAATGGAACAATGAGCAAAAAAAAAGAAAAAAAAAAGACGAAATGTCGAGAATAAGGTTCAGGCTTCGAGACCCCTTAGCTCCCCTTGATTTTAAGTTATAATTTTCAAACTCGCACCCAAGGTAGGTCCCCATAGTCCAACCATGGCTACCGAAGGAAATTTTTATAAGTGAATTAGACGGGTCCCAGTGGGCCCCTAAAGGTCTATTGCATGATTCACCGAGAAAAGGCTTTTAAAGGGAAGCTGCTGCAGGCCTGACTTGAAACAGTGGCCTGATTTGTAGGGTGTTGGACTGTCAACTGGTGGCTGGAGCCAGGGGTCCCGGGTTCGAACCCCTGGAAAGGGCAGTTTTTCACTTTTTTTTCCTTTTTTTTAAAATTCCTTTATTTTGCATTATATTATTTTTTAAATATGTTTTTCGGTATTCTGCAGGCTATTGCATGGCAGAAAAATTTGTTTTTTTTTGGAAAAATGGTAAAAAACTGGAAAAATCCAGGAAAATCAGTTTTTTTGTCATTTTTCGAATCCTTTTGCAACATTTTAGGAAGTCTATCATGCATAGGGTATTCTGTGTATAAAATGGAGTATATTTCTTTGATAAAGAACACTTAATGGAACAATGAGAAAAAAAAAAGAAAAAAAAAGACGAAATGTCGAGAATAAGGTTCAGGCTTCGAGACCCCCTAGCTCCCCTTGGTATTAAGTTATAATTTTAAAACTCGCGCCCAAGGTAGGTCCCCATGGTCCAACTATTGGTACCGAAGGGAATTTTTATAAGTGAATTAGGGGGTCCCAGTGGGCCCCTAAATGTCTATTGCATATTTCACCGAGAAAAGGCTCTTGTAGGGAAGCTGCTGCATACCTGGCATGAAACAGTGGCCTATTTGGTAGAGTGTTGGACTGTCAATTGGTGGCTGGAGCCAGGGGTAACGGGCTCAAACCCCAGGACCGGGCAGTTTATCACTTTTTTTTAATTCCTTTATTTTGCATTATATTTTTCTTAATGCGTTTTTCAGTATTCTGCAGGCTCCTGCATGGCAGAAAAATTAGGGTTTTTTTTGGAAAAATGGGAAAAAACTGGAAAAGTCAAGGAAAATCAGTTTTTTTGTCATTTTCCGACTCCTTTTGCAACATTTTAGGGAGTCTATCATGCATAGGGTTTTCTGTGTATAAAATGGAGCATATTTCTTTGCTAAAGAAAACGTAATGGAAAAATGAGAAGAAAAAAAAGAAAAAAAGACGAAATGTCGAGAATAAGGTTCAGGCTTCGAGACACCCTAGCTCCCCTTGGTATTAAGTTATAATTTTAAAAACTCGCACCCAGGGTAGGTCTCCATGTTCCTACCATGGCTACTGAAGGAAATTTTTTAAAGTGAATTAGGGGGGTGCAAGTAGACCCCTAAAGTTCTATTGCATATTTAACCGAGAAGAAGCTTTAGAAGCTTTGCTGCTGCAGGCCTGATGTAAAACAGTGGCCTGTTTGGTAGAGTGTTGGACTGTAACTGGTGCCTGGAGCCAGGGGTCCCGGGTTCAAACCCCAGTACCAGCCAGTTTTTCTCTTTTTTTCCTTTTTTTTAAAATTCCTTCATTTTGCATTATATTATGTTTTTAATGTGTTCTTCAGTATACTGCAGGCTCCTGCATGGCAGAAAAATTTGTTTTTTTTGGAAAAATCCAGGAAAATCAGTTTTTTTTGTCATTTTTCGACTCCTTTTGCAACATTTTAGGGAGTCTATCATGAATAGGGTGTTCTGTGTATAAAATGGAGTATATTTCTTTGATAAAGTACACTTAATGGAACAATGAGCAAAAAAAAAAGAAAAAAAAAAGACGAAATGTCGAGAATAAGGTTCAGGCTTCGAGACCCCCTAGCTCCCCTTGGTTTTAAGTTATAATTTTCAAACTCGCACCCAAGGTAGGTCCCCATTGTCCAACCAAGGCTACCGAAGGAAATTTTTATAAGTGCATTAGGGGGGTCCCAGTGGGCCCCTAAATTTCTATTGCATATTTCATCAAGAACAGGCTTTTGAAGGGAAGCTGCTGCAGGCCTGATGTGAAACAGTTGCCTGATTGGTAGAGTGTTGGACTGTCAACTGGTGGCTGGAGCCAGGGGTCCCGGTTTCGAACCCCTGGAAAGGGCAGTTTTTCACTTTTTTTTCCTTTTTTTGAAACTTCCTTTTTTTGCATTACTTTTTTGCATTCCTTACTTTTGCAACATTTTAGGAAATCTATCATGCATAGGGTATTCTGTGTATAAAATGGAGTATATTTCTTTGATAAAGAACACTTAATGGAACAATGAGCAAAAAAAAAGGAAAAAAAAGACGAAATGTCGAGAATAAGGTTCAGGCTTCGAGACCCTCTAGCTCCCCTTGGTATTAAGTTATAATTTTAAAACTCGCGCCCAAGGTAGGTCCAAATGGTCCAACTATTGGTACCGAAGGGAATTTTTATAAGTGAATTAGGGGGGTGCAAGTGGGCCCCTAAAGGTCTATTGTATATTTCACGGAGAAAAGGCTTTTGAAGGGTAGCTGCTGCAGGCCTGATGTGAAACAGTGACCTGTTTAGTAGAGTGTTGGACTGTCAACTGGTGGCTGGAGCCAGGGGTCCCGGGTTCGTATCCCAGGACCGGGCAGTTTTTCACTTTTTTTTCCTTTTTTTTTAAATTCCTTTATTTTGCATTATATTATTTTTTTAATGTGTTTTTTGGTATTCTGTAGGCTCCTGCATGGCAGAAAAATATGGTTTTTTTTTGGAAAAATGGGAAAAAAATGGAAAAATCCAGGAAAATCAGTTTTTTTGTCATTTTTCGACTCCTTTTACAACATTTTAGGTAGTCTATCATGCATAGGGTTTTCTGTGTATAAAATGGAGCATATTTCTTTGCTAAAAAAAACGTAATGGAAAAATGAGGAAAAAAAAGAAGAAAAAAAAGACGAAATGTCGAGAATAAGGTTCAGGCTTCGAGACCCCTTAGCTCCCTTTGGTATTAAGTTATAATTTTCAAACTCGCACCCGAGGTAGGTCCCCATGGTCCAACCATGGCTACCGAAGGAAATTTTTATAAGTGAATTAGGGGGGTCCCAGGTCTATTGCATATTTCACCGAGAAAAGGCTTTTGAATGGAAGCTGCTGCAGGCCTGATGTGAAACAGTGGCCTGATAGGTAGAGTGTTGGACTGTCAACTGGTGGCTGGAGCCAGGGGTCCCGGGTTCGAATCCCAGGACGGGGCAGTTTTTCACTTTCTTTTCCTTTTTTTTAAAATTCCTTTATTTTGCATTATATTATTTTTTTAATGTGTTTTTCGGTATTGTGCATGCTCCTGCAGGGCAGAAAAATTTGGTTTGTTTTGAAAAAATGGGAAGAAACTGGAAAAATCCAGGAAAATCAGTTTTTTTTTCATTTTTCGACTCCTTTTTCAACATTTTAGGGAGTCTATCATGCATAGGCTGTTCTGTGTATAAAATTGAGCATATTTCTTTGCTAAAGAACACGTAATTTGCACATGGGAAAAATTATATAAATTAACAAAGAAATTTATGTAGTAAAAAACTTTAGCCACGGATTAGCCCGAAATGAATTCGCACATGAAAAAATTGAAAAATTAACAAAGAAATTTGTTTAGTACATAATTTTAGTCACGGATTTGCCCGAAATGGATTTGCACATGGGAAAAATTATATAAATTAACAAAGAAATTTATGTAGTAAAAAACTTTAGCCACGGATTAGCCCGAAATGGATTCGCACATGAAAAAATTGAAAAATTAACAAAGAAATTTGTTTAGTACATAATTTTAGTCACGGATTTGCCCGAAATGGATTTGCACATGGGAAAAATTATATAAATTAACAAAGAAATTTATGTAGTAAAAAACTTTAGCCACGGATTAGCCCGAAATGGATTCGCACATGAAAAAATTGAAAAATTAACAAAGAAATTTGTTTAGTACATAATTTTAGTCACGGATTTGCCCGAAATGGATTTGCACATGGGAAAAATTATATAAATTAACAAAGAAATTTATGTAGTAAAAAACTTTAGCCACGGATTAGCCCGAAATGGATTCGCACATGAAAAAATTGAAAAATTAACAAATAAATTTGTTTAGTACATATTTTTAGTCACGGATTTGCCCGAAATGGATTTGCACATGGGAAAAATTATATAAATTAACAAAGAAATTTATTTAGTAAATAATTTTAGCCATGGATTTTTCCGAAATAGATTTCTACATGGAAAAATTACATAAACTAAGAAAGAGATTTTTTAGTAAACAATCTTAGCCACGGGTTTGCCCGAAATGGCTTTGCACATGGAAAAATTATATAAATTAACAAAGAAATTTTTTAGTGAATTATTTTCGCCACAGATTTTCCCGAAATGGATTTGAAAATGGAAAAAATGTATATATTAACAAAAAAATTTTTTAATAAATAACTTTAGCCACGGATTTGCCCGAAATGGATTTGCACATGGAAAAATGATATAAATTAACAAAGAAAATTTTAGTAAATATATCTACAATCTGTGTCTTACTACATTTTTTACCAGGCGCTAATTTGTTATAACTGTTTAAATCCATAAAAATAGGCTCATAGGGCAGCGTTCTAAACACACGCAACGTCCTAAAGACAGGAATTTAGAAAAAAGAAATCAAAACGAAAACAGAAGGGAAACGAAAGAAAGTTAATAGTAGATAATATTAAGCGCTAAAGCTGCATTAAATATGATCACTAAAATATAGCATAATAAATAAATGCAAAAAAAAAAAAAAAAAACACGAAGAAAATTAAGAAAAAAAATTAAGAAAAACAATAAATTTTATTTATTGTGCACAGGCTGCAAGTAAATACAACTCATAAAATAAGTACAAAATGTAGATAAAACAAGGGAAAAATTACAGAACAAAGAAAAAAGGGGAAAAAAGAAAAATTATAATTTTAAAAAAAAGGACAAAATAAAGGAAAAAAGAACAAAAAGATATAACCTTTTCATCAGCCCACACGATTATATCCGCAAAAAAGAGTGATTTCTAATATTGTATCAATATAGCCAAAGCAAAATATATCAATACAATAGTGTGAGGAGCACTCAAAAATTTAAAAAAAAAATTACAACAAATAAAATATAACACTATAAGTAATATTTATTTATCCAAAAAACAAATCGAGAAACTCTTTCAAAATTTGATAAAAAACAATGGTTAACCAACTAAAATAATAAAATTCTATATAAAATCATTCAGTTAATCATATAATATTGTAGATATAGTTACTAAAATTTTCTTTGTTAATTTATATAATTTTTCCATGTGCAAATCCATTTCGGACAAATTCGTGGCCAAAATTATTTACTAAAAAATTTCTTTGCTAATTTATATAATTTTTCCATGTGCAAATCTATTTCGGGCAAGTCCGTGGCTAAAATTATTTACTAAAAAATTTCTTTGTTAATTTATATAATTTTTCCATGTGCAAATCTATTTCGGGCAAATCCGTGGCTAAAATTGTTTACTAAAAAATCTCTTTGTTAATTTATATAATTTTTGCATGTGTAAATCTATTTCGGGCAAATCCGTGGCTAAAATTATTTACAAAATAAATTTCTTTGTTAATTTATATAATTTTCCCCATGTGCAAATCCATTTCAGGAAAACCGTGGCTAAAATTACTTAATGAAAAATTTCTCTGTTAATTTATATAATTTTTCCATGTGCAAATCCATTTCAGGCAAATCCGTGGCTAAAATTATGTGCAAAACAGGCAATTCATGTTTCTTTCTCTTTTCTATTTTTTTCTTAAATAATATTTATTTTCTAAATTTATTTATTGTCAACTTCTTTTAATCCAGTATAATATTACCTTGCGCACATCCATTTTCGGTGCCCTCCTTGGTAACTAACAAATCAAACGCACTTAAGAATTCACTTTAATACAAAACTCCTCTGGTTCGCTTTTAGCTAGCTCAATTTGCGCTTTTGTTTTCATTTTTGCAATCTGGCAATCTTGTTACGAAAATATTTTAAATCATTCTTGAAAAATTTCCCGTTTATGTAAGCTCATTTGAATTCGCTACTCGCCTTATAGATTTCATTTCATGTTTTATTCTGTTTTTTCTTTATATTTTATTTTATGTTTTTACTTATTGTGTTATATTTTAATTGTTGTAATTTTTTTGTAAAATTTTTGAGTGCTCCTCCCACTCTTGTGCTGATATATTTTGCTTTGGCTATATTGATACAATATTAGAAAACTCTTTTTTGTGGATATAATTGTGTGGGCTGATAAAAAGATTATATCTTTTATTTTCTGGATTTTTCAAAAATTTTTTGTCCTTTTTTTATTATTTTTCTTTTTTCCCCATTTTCATTGTTCTGTAATTTTCCCCTTGTTTTTATCTGGAGAATCCTTTTTCGCCCAACGTCACAGGTGTTCCTCGCTCTAAGTTCACCCCCTTCCCTTTATAATTGTTTGGAGTTGGAGTTGACGCCAGGTTTGGAGTTGACGCTAATCCATCTCACCTGTCATTATCTTCCTTTCCATAGGGGTTGATAGTCATGATGCGTTTATCTCTGATTGGCGCCATTTCGTTAATATTTATTTTTTACAAAATATTATCCCCTTACAAGAAGATTAAAATTCAGAGTTTTTAAAGACTGCTTTTTTTTCCGCGAGGTTATTTTTTAAAATTTATTTATTGTAATTCGTTTAAAAATTTATTTATTGTTTTCGTTAATATTTATAAAAATTTATTTATTGTTTTCGTTAATATTTATTATTTACAAAATGTTATGATTTTACAAAACAAGAATAAAATTCAGAATTTTTAAAGACTGCTTTCTTTTCTGAGCGATTATTTTTAAAAATTTATTTATTGTTATTAAAATATCAGTATTGTAGAGTTATTTTGTAATATTTTTAATCCCCTTTGCTCACAGCATTTATGAGACATAAAGTAAATTAAATATAAAATTTCGTAAGACATTTTTTTAGTGCGTGTTTATTATTAAAATTTATTTATTGATTATTTACAGCAATATTAGTAAATTAGTGTGATTTAATGCAGCCACATGCGAGGTACTAAACAGGACAAGGAACAGTATTCTTTTTATCACTAATTTTTTAATATTAATTTATTAGCAATTTAATTCTAAATAGGTTGTTCCATAATTGCGAGATCAAAAATTTTTTTTTTTTTTTTTTTAAGAATTCTTGACAAGGTAGAAAAATTATACATAGGTAATCTTAAAGTAACATTTTAAAAAAGAAAATTATTCAAGATTGACGCAATCTATTAATTACAGTAAATATAGCATAAAAATATTTAGAAGCAATTCCTTTTTAACACATTTTAAAAGTGTTCGCTTTTCGTTCCAAACCATTTTTCACTTGCAATTATAAAATTGTATATTAATTTTTTAATTCTGCTGTGATGAATCAGGATAATCTTTCATGAATCTTAATCATCTTCTCAAATATTTATCTTTTGACAAACATTTTAAAACTAGCGAAGGGTGGTGTTTATGAAAAAAAAATTATTTTGAATGTTTCTAAAATATAGATAGAACAGTTGTGTTCATCAAGGCACTTACATTTCATAACAAATAAAACAGCTATGAAATAAAACTATGGAATTTTAAATATACACTACCGTGCAATAATAGATAAGAAACTATAAGTTTTTCACCTTTTTTTTTTTTTTTTTTTTTTTTTTTGAATTTCTCACAAAATACCTAGAAGATTATTTGATGAATTTCAAGAGTGTAATAAATTTTAAAAACTTCAGAGGTAAGAGGCCGGTAATAAATTATGAGCGAAAACAAGTATTATAACATCTTATTTCAGAAAATGTAACAATAAATTTATTAACTCAAAGGACACTTTGTTATTATTTGTAAGAAGTGTATAAAATTTCATAAGCTTAGCTTACATATTATGAAAATACGGACTTTTTTTATAAAATAAATAAATAAAAACTTTTATTTGCCATATGATTTTTTCCTAAAACAGCAAAAATACTCAATAAAATAAAAGTTTTAGGAGCAATTTTTCATTAACAAGCATGTTAAAATTATACAAAAAAAAAATAAATAAATCCTTTCTAATACGTTTTTAAAGTAGTTCTTTCCCACCTGCGCTGAAACAAATATTTTTTCCCAATTTTGCAGTATAATTTTTTGAAGATATTCAAATCGTTTTTTTTCCCCCACGAGTTGCTAACTACAATTCCCGACAAAATTTTGAAAAAAAAAAAAATACTTAATACGCTCATATCTTGCGCAATTTTTAACGATTTACTTTCTGTTCAATTTTAAAATCATTATCTTGTAATTTATTAAAAATTGCTTCAAAACTTTTGTTCAATTTCATTCAATATTTTTAAGCTATAGCAAAAAGCAGCTACAAAATAATCCTCAAATTAGGAAAGTGTATGTTCTACATTTACATAGCTGTAAGAGGACCAATTGTACTCGATCTTGAAATAGTGAAAAATTCTTTTGATTGAGGTATTATCTATGATATGATAAGAAAACTTAAGTTTATATTCAATTCAATGCTACTAACCTCGATTTCTGATAGACAATTCTTCGTGTAGGGGAATTTATTTATTATGCTGGATATAACCTATATACTATTCAATAAATATATACTATACACACTAATCAGCCTAGAGAAGAGAAAAAAATGCTAAAATTCGATAAATTTTTATTCTTTGGTACTTTGAAAATTCGATATTTGTCTTAAATTTTATTTATACACAGACATTTTAATTTAAGATTCTTGATCTCGGAGTTCTACAGTTATTAAGGTTTATGCCATTAAACTATTTTTAAAAGAAACTAAATAGAGACGCACAAAATTCTTATGCGGCTTTCACACTTATGCACAAGCGTTAATTTATCAAGGGCTTAATACTAGATTTCAATATGTATTTTACCAGGTTAATGCACAAAACACATCAAGTCCATTACACCGCATATGCGCGTAACGTACCAGTTAAAATACAGGTCAAAGTATGATTTTTTCGGGTACAAAGAAAATTTAAATTGCGGCTTAAATTTAAATTGCAGTCTCCTTTTTTTTATTTTTAACTTTACTAATAATCCATTCCTCCGGAAAGTAAATTTTAAAAAAAATTATTTCATGATATCAGTATTTATTTATTTTTCTTTCAAAAATACACGTGAAAATAATTTAAAAAGATAATTTATAAATAGTCTTCGTAAGAAAACTTTTTTTTAATGTTCAGTATGCAAATTTTTTATTTATTTATTTATTTTTTCATTTATTAATGCAGAAATTTCTCCTCGTTAGATACTTATCCGGAAATGAATTTTTATAATTACCAAATTTATTTCTCAGACGTCTGTCTAATTTTGACGTTACCTAAAAAACGTAACTAGATGGTTATCTACTTTCATTTGAAAATATTTACGGGTCGTGAACGAGAAAACTAATTTAAGTCGCATTCATTAAATCGAGAAAAGCACATTTTTCGACATCAAAAGTATCATTAGGTTTAATTTTTGTTATCGTATAAGGTCCTATGTATTTCGGTTTCAGTTTCAATCCTGGTCCAAATTGTGTACGTTTTATTGCCACTAGCTCGTTAATTTTGAAGGATGCAGATGGTTTTCGCCTAAGATTGTAAGTTCGTTTGTTTTCATCTTGGACTTTCTGTATTTGTAGTTTGGCTTGTTTCCGTAACTCGTCACGGCTGTTAACAAAGATGGCTTGAATTTCCTCATTCAGCATATTTGTAATTTTCAGATCTTGTTTTGTTTTAATAGCAGTACCAAATAACAATTGAAAAGGAGTAGTGTTAATGCTTCGTTGAAAAGTAGAATTAATGACTTTCTGAACGTCTTTTACATAAGTGTACCATTTGCTTGGATCTTCTATTGATAATTTGGAGATTACAGAAATTATGGTAGAATTTAAATTTTCTATTTGTCCATTTGCTCTCGGTAAACCAGTAGTTACAGGAAAGTGTTCAATTTGTTCAGCACTGCAATACTCAAGGAACTGTTTGGAAGTAAATGCAGATCCACGATCAGAAATAATTCGTGATGGATTGCCAAAAACATATTTTTGAGACTCTAATTTAGAAATAACTTCAGTAGCATCTGTACTTTTTGTTGGGTATAACCAGCAAAACTTTGTGAAAGCGTCTATAACTGCAAAAATGTATTTATAATTCTTGTTTGTGGTAGGCAATGGTCCTAAATGATCAATATGATAAGTGTGCAGAGGAATGGATTCTTTTTCGATCGGATGTAATAGTCCTTCTTGTTTTCCACACTTTCGATTTATTAAAATGCAAGGAACACAGTTTTTAATAAAACGGTCTATTTTTTCTTTCACTTTAGGGATATGGAATTGATGTTTCAATGATTCTTCAGTACGCTTAGAGGCATAATGTCCGCGATCATGAGCATTTCGTATAATATCATTTTGCATAATTTCAGGAACGACAAGAAGTTCTTCACCATCAACAAATTTGTATAGTATGCCAGATTTAAGAAAAAAGTCATCATAGGGTTTAATTTTCAAAAGTTCTTTAACCGTTTGGATTTCACTATCTTCTTCCTGAGCTTTTCTAATTTTCGCAATGAGACTATCCTGTACTATCATAATGGGATATCTACTTAGCGCGTCAACATGATACATTTTAGAACCGGAACGGTGTTCAATGATATAATCGAAATCCTGTAGCAATAATGCCCAGCGCGCTATGCGAGTACACAAATCATTTTTATTTAATGTCATCGCAAACGCATTACAATCGGTCACAATTTTAAAATGTTTCCCTAGCAAGTTAACTCTAAATTTTTTTAAAGCCTGTACAATAGCTAAAACTTCGAGCTCATAACTGCTGTATTTCGCTTCGGCATCAGACGTTTTTTTACTCATAAAATATACCGGGTGAAACGCGTTATCTTCTAACGATTTTTGCATTAAAATACATCCATAACCATGAATACTAGCGTCGCAATGTATTTCAGTATCCGCGTTTTGATTGTAAATGCTAAGAACGGGTGGAGAAGACAAATTATGTTTTAAACTACTAAATGCTTGTATTTCATTCTCGGTAAATTTAAATTCGCGATTTTTCTTCAAAAGTTCAGTTAAAGGGTGCGCAATAATGGAGAAATTTAATATAAATTTTCGAAAATAGCTAGCTAGACCAAGAAATGATTGTAAATCTTTTCTATTTTTGGGTTCTGGAAAATTAAGTACAGCTTTAATCTTTTGTGGTGAGGGGTACATTTTACCATTTTCAATTACATTTCCGAGAAATTCTATTTTTCTAGTTAAAAATGTACATTTTGAAAAATTTATCTCTAACCCATAAGCAGAAGCGAGTGAAAATACCGATGCAAGCCTCTCAAGACCTTCCTCTTCATCTTTCGATGGTATAGTCATATCATCCATAAAAATAATAATATGACCTTTAATTATCAAATCCTTAAAAATAGTGTTAATATAACGCTGAAAAGCTGCGGGTGATTTGCAAAGGCCAAATGGTGCGCGTAAAAATTGAAATTGACCATTATGAGTGACAAAAGACGTGTATTTACGACTGTTCGGTTCTATTTCCAAATGAAAAAATGCATTACGCAAATCAATTTTACTAAACGTAGTTGCTCCTTGAAGATTTTCTAATATATCGTCAATAAGTGGTAAAGGGTAATTATCTTTAACTACATTTTTATTTAACGCTCTATAATCAATACAAACTCTTGGGGTACCGTCTTTCTTTTTTACCACTACAACCTGACTGGAATATTCGGAAGAACACGGTTCCACTATACCGTCAGCCAACCATTTTGTCACTTGGTCATCGACAATTTTACGTTCTGTAAAAGGTAATCGACGTGGTCTATGAGTTATTGGCGTTTCATTTTTTAAATTTATTGACATTTGAATTTCGCAATTTTTAGTTTTGGTAGGTTTATAATTTGAAACCATATTTTTAAGAGTTTCTTTTTGGGTTTGACTAACGCGAGATCCGATTTCTAATTCGAAATCATTTTTAATGGAAATATTTGAAATAGAGAATTGTTCAATGGGTTTCGTTTCACTATTTTCTAAATTTGTTAAAGTGATACCAGCGGTATTAATTTTTATTTCTGCCTGTGTTAAAATATTCATGCCAATTATAGCATCATATGATATAATATTATCTCTAACTATACAAAAATTTGTTTTAAATTCTTGATCATCTATTATAAATTCATGAGTACAACTACCTATTGGTTTAATATGCCCGTTACCAAACGCTGCTAGTGTACCATAAAAAGAAGTTAAAGGAGGTGAGCCTATTTTATGATAAGTTTGTTCCCGCAAAATTGTTTTCATAGCTCCAGTATCAATAAGAGCATTAAATGAAGTATTATTAACATTAATAGTTTTATATATCAAAGAAGGTGAATGTGTAATTGCGCTTACAGTGTTATCAGTTTGGTTAATAGGTTTATTATTACACTTAGAAGCAATATGTCCAAATTTCTTGCATAAATTACATTTCAAACCTCGTTGTTTATCAGGACACAAACGCGAAATATGCCCCGTCACACCACAATTATAACAAGTTTTCTGTTTATCAAACTTATTATCATTTTGAAAATCATATTTTCGTACATTGTCACATACTAATTTACTACGCTCACGTTTGGGAAATTCAGGGGAAAAGCAAGGATTTGTACGGAAAAAAGATTTTTTGTTTCTATCATTAACTATTTTTTCATAAATACGCAGTTTATCTTTAAATTCAGGAATAGATTTCGCGCCATACAAAATGGATTTATTTGCGGGGGAATCGGGAATACCGTCAATAGTATAATCAAATAAAGAAAAATCGTCAATTTGGTTTTTAGAATTACACGCGAGTTCCCGTACGGCAAAAAAAATATTCCATAAAAGATTCCTGAGGATTTTTTTTACGATTACTTAATTGACGATGAATTTCGGCGGCATTTAATTGGTGACTAAACTCATTTAATAAAGCATTTTTAAACAATAACCACGATGTTAAATTACGTTGCGTGAAAATAAAAGTTTTTGCTTGACCGTCAAGTAAAGTTTTACAAAATATTATTTTCTGCGTATCACTTAAATTCGGAATAAAATTAAACGCGTCCTCAACATCGTTAAAAAACAAGTGTATCCCATATGAATCAGAAGCATTGAATCGTCTCATTGAATATAATATTTCTTTTAAAAGAAAGTAATTCGAAGAATCAAATTCTTCATTTTTTGTTTTGTTACTACTCGATGAGCATTTGGGTGTGGTTTCAATGTCATCTTGTAGATGTAAAGTTTCACTTTCACTTCCGTATTCATCTTCGCTAAATTGTGTATTAAAAGCTTGTAATTCTTTTAAGTTCATAAGCGATTGAAAAATTCTATCAATTAATTCTGGCTTTTTCCCTTCAACATCCAAATTTAGCATGTTTAACACACATATTAATTCGTGTTCGGAACAAGTATCAGATATCAACTTTTTCCTTTCCTCAATATTTATGTCAGGGGGAAAAGAAAAAAAGGATCGCAAATTTTTTTCGAGAGCTGCGATCAAACACATCATTAAATATAATACGATTGAGCAATTTCACAGTTTTTACATTTCCCGATTTTAGGAAATTTGCAATTGGTTTGATATTATTTAGAGATTTCATTATTACAGTTTAAGAGAGATACAGTTCAAATTGAAACTCACCCGTCTGGTAAGCCAAGTAAGCACCGTCTGTGCTTAATTATCTTTGGTTAATCAACACCGTCTGTGTTAATTATATTTTATCAAACCAGGTTCACGGCCAGAGCCCCCATGTGGAGGTTGGCTTCAGGTATAGTTGAAATAACTACGCTTTGGTAATAAGCAAATTTAATAAAAAAAATAACAATAGATATATTTAACATCCGCTCCGTCTGAGCGTTTTGGCTGAATGCTACAAAATTAGGGTGGCGCTGCTGTAGTGGAAGTTGTATTCCCACACACACACACACATATATATATATATATATATATATATATATATATATATATATATATATATATATATATATATATATATATATATATATATAAGCAATTTTTTATATTTATATATACATAAGCAATTTTTTGGTATTTATTTTAATTTTTCGTTACTATTTTATTTGCAGTTAACGAATGTTTCAAAAGTTCAGAATGATAAAAATTTAATTCTCGCAAATAAATATGTGTGTATATGCTACCACCTCAGAAAAGAAAAAAAAAACATTCTTAACTTCTTTCATATTTTTTCTATTTCAATTCAATTTTAGTGACTTTTTTGTATTAATACTTTCAGAACACAAAAAAATACTGATATACATTCCTTTAAAACGAAGTCCATAAAAAGTTAATTTCAGTAATAACATGAAAAATACATAGTGCATAGCTTCATTTAAAATACTTCTAATATACTAGTATGCAACTTCCTTTGAGAGATGAGAGAATTGGCGAGTTTCTAGTCTTCAAGAATTGTAGCAGGATTCGAAGGTACTAAAGTACGCCAATACCAATCTCATTGTGTAACCCCTAAGCTCTCTTGGATTTCTTCCTCCCTCTCTGCCCCTGAACATCATTAATAACAGGTTTGTTCTTAGGGAAGGTCTGTTCCGGGTCTTGAGTAGTACAATGAGTTATCTATTGGGCGATATAGGACATCTCCGTTTTTATCTACATTGCCAACTTTTGATCCTTTCGAGGAAGACTTTTCCCAGTGGTAGTAAAACGGAATTTAAATTAAATTTTTTGGCAGAAACAAACGCTGTGTTTAGTGCGCGCTCATGTGGACTACCACAACTTGAACTTGAACTGAAGTCGTGTACACAGCACCTGTCCGTGAAGCGGACACTTCACTGTTTCATCGATGTTGGTGCCCGTGGGCGCCTGAAATAATGGCTTTGGTGTGGATATTGGCGGTGAGAATAATCAGAGGCGGTGGAAGATTTGGTCTATACTAAATCAATGCCGTAAAGTAAATTATTTTTGAGGTGCTAAGAAAATTATCTGTGTTTGTGAGTTTGATATTTGTGTTTCTCTGCTAAAACAGCGACCCGGCCGTCCTGGTAAGTAACCACTCGTGCCGGGGGACTACCACACTGTATTGCATATTAATATATATGCTTAGTTCTTTTAAAAATAGTGGTGGTCAAAAAAATTATAAATTAAGCTTATAAATGCAAGGAATGTATATAAAGCATACTTTTGCTACCACTTTAAATACAGGAAAAGTTGGCAGGTATATATATATATATATATATATATATATATATATATATATATATATGTCACACAGACCTCGATGCGCTAGCACAAAGCGGCATTAGCCGATCCGTCGGAAAATTAAAATTGATTATGGGGATTTTAATTTTCCGACGAATCAGTTAATTTTTTTGTATTTTTAAAATATTATATGGGCTTTAAGTACTTATAGCTTATGCGTATACTACAGACTGCATACTACAACGATTTTTTCAAAATAATTTAAAGAGTAGTAGACAATTAAAAATTAAAGTTTTCAGGATTTTTGGTAATTTTGTCAACATTTTGTGGTAAATAAATTTGTGCGGAAAATTGAAGTAAATTTACAAAACAAAGAATAATACTAACTACCATAGACATAGTTACTAGTAAAAGAACTGTTTTGAAAATAAAACGCGTACAAAGTTGGTAGGTCCGTATATGCATAAAAAATGTCAAAAATGTAATTTTTTTATTACGTTATTTTGCTACCACATTAATTTAAAAAATTAATATATATATTTTATTTTGGTCTAATATCATTAATGATTATCTCCAATTATGTCTGTAAATTTGTACCAATGCATATTTTATCTCTGATCAAGTCTGTATATAATTCTCCAATCATGGTTGTATTTTGATAATTTTGTAAAGCTACCATATTGACGCTTAAATTCAAAATGTACCTTTTCATTGTAAATTTTTATTTTCATGATGAATGGGATAGGGGCCGCTGCGCGGCCCAGGTGCCCAGATTTTTTTAAATAAAGAAAGAAAGACATTAATAATTGAAATGAGCCGTAAATCCTCAGACGCTCAGTTCCCCCGCAACGAAGGAACCATAACAAAATGTGTAAACATCCAATCCAAAAATAAAATACTTATGTTACCATACTTAGTTATTTTTATCTTATGGATCTTATTATCTATGATCTTAGTGATTATTATCTTATGGATTCCAGCAGTTTACTTGATGAGAATGTGGACAGCAGGTAAACAATAATCTTTTTTCCAATGAAAAGCGATAATAATAATAAAATATGACATAAAAAAGAATATTATCAGACTTACCGACAGTTTTCATCACTCTCGTTGCACTAAAAATTGTTTTTTTAGTCATTAGTTAAACAGATATAAAAAAAACTATCTATAATGATACAAGATAAAGAATAAGCATTAAGATATTCTATTTTGGGAACTCAAGGCTGAAAACATACCATTGAATTATAATTAGATTTATATTTCAAAGGAGGAGTTATTTTTAGAATCTTGTCCCTCTGTCACTTCCATATTAAGAAGCATTAAATGATTTTCCTTAATGCGTAAAGTTACAAGACTGAGCCTTTTCCCCTATCTCTGTGTTAGTATTTAATGCGGGAGTGATTGTTTTTGCGTGTCTTTTGCCGTATGATGTACACTAACTAAGCTTCGTCAGATTTGTCTGTATTTGTGTCCTTCCCCCTCCATCTGGGAGAGTGGGTGCGACTTCTACTTCTACCATCGAACAATTCAATATAAGCTTGTAAGGGAGTATGGCCTTCTGAATTCTCTTAATTTGACTAATAACAATCCAAAAATAACGGGGCTGGAGCCCAGTTATCACAAGTCGACAGGATAGTCTTCGTGGAGGAAACCTTTTGAAGAAAACCAGTGTTTATATATTTGAATCTTAGGCCTATCGTCTGGCTACGTTGAAATTTCCCAATCCCC
Organism: Parasteatoda lunata; assembly: GCA_949128135.1. Lineage (NCBI taxonomy): Eukaryota > Metazoa > Arthropoda > Arachnida > Araneae > Theridiidae > Parasteatoda > Parasteatoda lunata. Next base: position 82,760,559 of record OX421978.1, read on the forward strand.
ATCACACATGCAGGTAAAGAAAAAAAAAAATACCTGCTTGAAAAGGGATGTAGTACGTGAGTGTTAAAAAAAAATTTTCTCAACACATAAACCATGTGAAGTGAAAAAGGAACATAAAAGAAGTGTCACCTGAAAATTTTTTTTCTCCTTCATAATTAGTAGTGATAATTTAATGATTACTTAGGTCAAGTGACCTAAATTTCTTATTAAGAATAATTGAATAGGGAAATATATTTAAGAGTTGATTGCATTTCTTGTGTTTCTATTGCTTTTTTTTAAAAAAATTATGATCTAATATTGTTATTTATAGTGCATTTAAAATGTTATTGAAAGAAAGAAATGTGGTTCAAACGTCAATTAAACGATTGACGGCAAATAAAATAAAGTTATTATTTAATCTTTTATTTCCTAATGATTTATCCAGATTAAATCGTAACAAAATACTAAATTTTTCAGAACTTTCTTTTGAACCTAACGGTGATGAATTTTTAAACAAATTGAAAGAAATTGGTAATACTTTTAATTTTTCGGAATTAGTCAAAATTACAGACATTCTTAATATTTCCAGTCAGGGAAATAAAAATAGATAGATAGATAAAATGCTGCTAGATTAGATGTAAGTAAATGCCAATTTTTTATTGATTTCATTAATTTATCATGATCAGTAGACTGAATTTAAATAAATAAAATTAGCATAAAATCTAATAAAGATTAAACATTTTTATCACAGATTGTCTGTTAATCAAATAATCAGAACTTAAATAAATCTTACAAAACGGCTGTTAAATTCCATTTCTTCATATTTCATTTCATATATTTGTTCCCTGAAATAAATATTATTAAAATATTTTGTTATTTCTGTAATAAAACATCTTTACAGCATCTACAAGGCTCTAATTGTCAGATTTCTGATGAGTTTAAATAACAAATAATGAAACAGTCATGTTTTATTTTTGTGATAATTTTAAGAAAAAGCTTATATTATAAAACATATGAAAAGAACTTTGAAGAAACTAAAAGAACTCTTATTTTGCTATTAATGGGAAAAGTGCATTTATGAAAAAAAGTAGTAGATGGTTTGCTTAAAAATTAAATGGAAATTTTCTACGGTTAACTACCGATTTGGTAAAAAAATCATAACAACTGCTTAATTTGAGAACTATGAAGTTTTATATTATTAAGATATTTTGGTTAATATTAATATTCAGTTTTTCTATTATACGGTATATTCTAAGAATAAAAGAATTGTGGAGTCTTTAATATTTTGAAAAAGACATATGTTCCAAAATTAAAACATTGGCGTTTAAACAGTTATATAAATATATATATATATATATATATATATATATATATATATATATATATATATATATATATATATATATATATATATATATATATATATATATATATATATATATATATATATATATATATATATATATATATATATATATATATATATATATATATATATATATATATATATATATATATATATATATATATATATAATATATATATATATATATATATATATATATATATAATATATATATATATATATGGGTGATTCTCACGAAACATGACAATTCCCAAAAATTTCTTCAAATTTAAAGTCTTCAAAATAATCTAAATTTTTTTTTGTATACTTCTTTAGTTACACTTATTAATACATTACAGACAGCAGTGTAGTTTATTGACATTTGCTCGAGAAAAAAAATAAAATAGAAATTCATCAAATCTTGAATGCCAGAAAAATGACATATTAGCTTATAAATTTGAAAAAACAGTCATTTTAAGTTATTAGTAAGTAACAAAACCTAGGCCTTTATGTTAGGTGGACCATGAATTGCCTAAACTAATTATTTTATCCACTGTAAAAAGAATCGAAAATGTTTTTGTTGCTGATATGTACAGAATAAAATTGTGCGTAGTAATCTATCATTAAGTAAAAAAAAAACTTTGATTACATTCAGTCATATTACAATCTCACATAAACTTGATATGAGGTTAATATTTGCTTTACATTCAACAGTTTAAAAAATTTTCTGGTAACTGTTTCAATGTCATGTCATTCATAAGCCAGGAAAATGACAAATTCGCTATTTTATAGCATATAACTTTACTTTAATTTAATATTTTGGCCTAAGACGGTTATATTCTGTAAAAAACAACAGGATTTCTTAAAATAACTCAGATAAATCTATGTAGTTTATGTTATTTATGATTTCAAGAAGCCAGGAAAATGACAGCATAAAAACCTACTCAACTTTTGAAATAGATTTTGAACCAGAAAATTTGTGAGATCATATTTCGTGAGAATCACCCATATATATATATATATATTAATAAATATAAATAAAGTATAATTGGGTTTTTGTGGCTTAAAAATGTCGAAGTGTTAAATATTATAAATATAAGTATTACTTACAAACAGGCAGGTTTACATCTAGAACTGCAATCTTTAATAACATCTTTGGTTATTGTTTCAATACCTGTAACAAATTGTAGTATATCATTAAAAACCTTTCTACTCAGAGGCTAGACACTCTTAAATAAAGAATCGAAACCAGATTGGATGCAATGCACCGGGATGAGTTAAAAGAATTTTTTTAAAAGATCATTATATAACTGCTTATGAATGATAATTTTTGTTATCTTGATATCATAAATTTTCATATCGTTAGAAAATATATTATATTACTTTAAAACAGTCGTTGAACGGCCGACCAAATTTTTGGTTTTACGACTGTTCAACTCCGTAGCCTTGTAATTTTGAAACCAATCCAGAAGACAAGGGAACTCCTAGATCAAGTATTAGGAGAAATTTGCCTTCTTGAAAGACTTTTGATGGAACTAACTCGCATTTGCATTACACGGAGAGGAAGACCACAAGAACCTCCCACGATTAGCCTGACGGCAAGGGGACTTTAACTTATGATCCATCTACCACTGAGGATATTTCACGTCAGCACTGTGGCTGGTGCAAGCCGGATGAGGAATTCGTATCGATCAGCTGGGATTTGAACCCGAGTCGCCTCATTGGAAGGCGGACGCTCTATCCCCTAAGCCATCACGGCTCCGATACAAAATATTAACGAAAATATTGGTGCATGAATTGCGTCTGTTTATAATCGCTCTTTATTATTTTTAACAGTCAGAGTAATCAAGGGAAGTGATTGCCATTGCCCTGTTTGCACTATATTCATGTGTTTTTAAGGTTAAATTCTCCTGCTCTGTATTCCCCATACTGATATTTTTGAGTTTAACTGTCATTGCGCAGTATATCATACACTAATGTTTTTTGTAGGGTTAAGATTTACTGCCCGGTATATATTTGGTAGGAAAACACTACATTGATTGATGTGTTTATTTTTAAGATTAACGGTCTTAAAAATAAAAATGTCAAACGAGTAAAAAAAGGATAAAAACTTTTTAGCACGAAGTATTCGTGCAGTAAAGGAACAACGCTTACTTAGTGCTGACTTCTGCATCCTAAGTAAACAAACAACTGATACTGTTTGAGGCGGATTTTTACCATTTCGAATGCCTATTGCAAAACTCCATCGAAATGAGTTGGAAAATTATTACATTAACCAAACTTCATTGGTTATTATTAATAATAACTGGTAAATCTGATAGATATAATATCTCCTTTGTTATGGTATTATAGTATCTTATACTATAATATGGTATTATATTCTACCGTGTACTATAATACCTGGTCGAGCTTGAATATAATGAGTTAATATTAAGGGGAGATATTGGGGCAATGTATGAATACAGTTTATTAGGCAATAATATTAGCAAAGTAATTGCATTGATCCATCCAAACAATATTATTTCATCTTTTCGGCTAACACAGGGATTTGATCAAATAACTTATTCCCCTTAGGGATATCATCCTATGAAGTTATTTCAATATCTTCCGTACGTTGATTATCAATCGTAGGGATTTGATCAAATCTCTGTTTTTACCATCTCTCTGCGGCAAATTTTTTATGGTATACAGAACTACCATGGTTCTTTAAATTAAATCCCGATTCTGAAGCTCTTGTGCTACCACAAGTTTTTTTGGGAGAAAAAATGGAGTCGCCATCCTTTTAAAAAACGCGAAACAGATGAATGTCAATTTTTTGATCGATGCCAACAGTAGTTAGCATTATTCTAAGATCGAACTATATACATATCGTCAACTATACATATATACTAATACATATCTTTTAATCTTTATTAAAGTTACTTTTGTAATAAAAGTGGTAGCAATATTGTTTTATACTGAATAACTGCAATAGATCATAGTGCCGCATAATGGGCTACCTAACATGCCCAAAATAATATAAAAATAATAATGCCCACTTTAACCGACTTCCTTATTGTTAATAATATCAGGTGATTATTAATATTAGCTAATTGACCGTTTCATCCAAACAATATTATTTCATTTATTCGGGTAAAACATTTAGGGGTGGCTACCGTCATAGCCACCGAGAAATAAGGCCGCTGAGATCATCAAGGTCATCCTTTCAGTGACGTCCTATACTAAGGTGATATGCGATCAGCTGCCAATTTCGGCTCGTTTGGCCGTCGGATATGTCGTTTTAAACAATTTAAAAAAAATATTTATATATGTTGCATTATTTTACAGCTTTTAACCATATTCGTGTGTAGTTCTAAGATGTAAAGGGAACTACAAAAAGGGGCCTAAAGTATCAGTATTTAGGTTTCCGAAAAGTGAGGTAATTAAAAAAAAATGGATTATCAAACGAGGCAGTTATCAAATAACCGTTAATAGTCGAGTAAGTGTTATTTATCTTTCATGTTTTAAAATTCGTTTTGCAGACTTAATAATAAGCTTTTTAATTAAATAATGTAATAAGTTGCATTTAAGAATTGCATCGTTTTAGGCATTGTTTATTGTTAGCGAACATTAGAATATGAAACTAGCAAAACATTCGTATTTTTGCGAAACTCTTAGACGTGAAATAAAACAAATTTAAACAACATTTGTCGTGTTTAAATGTATATATAAACAAATATAAGGTGTCATTAAGAGTTAACGTTTTTATTATTAAAGAAAAACTAGTAAAAAAGCTTAAGTTATTTATTTTTAATGCTAGCTTACGATCATATGAGTAAAATTTCATAAATATTCATACTTGAAAGCAAAAGCACTCCTATGCATTAAATCATATTAATAAAAAAGGAATTTAATTAATTGTTAGCCATTTTAATTTTTGTATGTTATTATTTAAATGAATATTAATGAAACTGTTGTTCATGCCTCATATGGTTTGAATCTTTCATATACAGATGAATTGTTTTTGTGTTATGCTGATACCTTAAATATTTTTTTTTTACTATTTTATGATTGTGATTTAATTTTATTGCGTCACATTAACTAAAGATTGTCAAAAGTGTCGAAAAATAATTTATTGCTTGAATAAAATTTTCAAATAACACTCTGAAAAATATTTATCTTTCTGTCTAAAATTTTTAGTTTTATATTATAATTTATATATATATTGGTTTTGCACATAACCGTAGAAATTGTTCTAATAGATAAATAGGTGAATAAGTGCACAGATTTACGGCAGTAAAAATCGTGCTGATAATATTTTTTTTAAAATGTTGCTGAAACTTGCAATTTCAAAAATTTAAAAAAAATGTTATACAATTTTTTTTTAATTTTTCAAAATATTTAAGCAATATTTATAATTTTTGAAAATTAATTGATTTTTCATTTGACTATGTGCGTAATTCAAATGAATAAGTAGTTTCATTTGCATTACGTATTGGGTGTGTTCTGAAGTTTTGAATTCTGAAATTTTATTTGTAAGAATTTTTTTTTCTCACATTTCTACATACAGAGTATTCCACAAATATTGCTGGCAAATAAAAACGAAAACTATCGAAATCTACGGCTTTATTACATAAAAGTAATGTGCATTAAAGTAGTAAGTATATGTTAGAAAAACTTAAGATTTGAAAATACTTTACTTTTTTATAGTAAAAAAAGGTACATTTATTTTTGAATCGCAAACTTAATGATCGAAATACTTTGCTAAATTACTTATAATTTTATTATTATTATTACTTTCTAATTATAACTTAACTAAATTATTTTGTACTATTTAAATATTATATGCGTCATTTACTTGTAAATAATTGCTGTATTTATGTTTATATTATTTACACTTGGAATTTCGAATGTATATCATAGGATTCTGAAAAAATTCTTTAGAACGTAGTTTAAAATAAAATTTTTATAAATGTGCCAATAAAACTATAATTTCTTTATTTGTGTCTTTTCTGCCATGATGTAACATATTTTTATTTGTCTCGTATTCGTTAACTTTAAAAATGTATCATTTTTAATTTTCAAATATATGATTAAATCTAATATACATACATAGTAGAAAATAATAAATTATACACTTAAATAAAGTTTATTCTTTTGATATTAAAAATAGTTATGATGAATCAGGATTTAAAGTAAAATGTTTCTTATTACTTTAATTTCTGCATAACCACCACTAAAATTTGTTTGCCAAAGAAAGTATATATGCATGAAAATTCCTGCTTCAAAATCGTCAAAGTAGTATATTAAAATAAGAAATATTTCCTACCATAAACTTAATTTACTACCACAACTAAAAATTTTCAAGGATCGCGGATACCCTGTGATTTTAATAAATATGTAAGATAAACTTTTACTTAGTTGTAATAAAATATAACTTGAATTGACTTCGAAAGCAGATATTTTATGCTATATTTATATTTAGCCCAATCATCAGTAGTAGACCTTCAGCATGTATGTTTAAATTTTTTAAACAAAACGGTAGTCAAAGCCTTTTTAAATAAAATTTATTAAACCAAGAATATAGATTAATAGTAACGAAAAAAAAAAAAAAAAACAACTCTCTTTGGGAAAAAGCCCTTTAATATCCTCAAGCGTCCATGTAAAAATGTATGATGATGATGACTACTGGCAAGATCAATCGTTTGATATTTTTCTATCATTTCTAATATTATAATCGTCGTTGAACAGACGACCCAATATTGAGTTTACGACCGCCAATGATCAGTTCCATAGCCTCGTAATTTAGAACCCAATCCAGAAGACTAGTTACTCCTGGATCAAGTATTGGTAGAAATTTGCCTTTTGTGGATGACTCTTTTTGATGGAACTAACCCGCATTAGCATTACATGGAGAGGAAAACCACGAGAACCTCCCACGATTATCCTGACGGCAAGGAGACTGTCCTCTGATCCGTCTACCACTGAGGATATTTCGCGTCAGCACTATGGTTGGTGCAAGCCGGATGAGGAATTCGTATCGATCAGCCATCGTTAGAATTTCCGATTCACCTCATTGGAAGGCTAACCCTCTATCCCCTGAGCCATCACGGTTCCGTTACAAAATATTAACGAAAATATTGATGAATGAAATGCGTCTATTTATAATCGCTATTTACTAATTTTAACAGTCAGTTTATTCAAGGGAAGTGATGGCCATTGCCTTGTTTGCACTATATTAATGTGTTTTTAAGGTTAAATGCTCCTGCCCTGTATTCCATATACTGATTTTTTGAGGTTAAGTGCCACTGCGTGGTATATCCTACACTAATGCTTTTTTTAAAGGTTAAGTGTTACTGCTCGGTATATATTTGGTAGGAAAACGTAACGTTGATTGATGCTTTTATTTTTAAGGTTAACGGTCTTAAAAAATAAAAACGTAAAAAGAATAAAAAAAAGAATCAAAACTTTTTAGCACAAAGTATTCGTACAGTAAAATAACAACGCATACTCAGAGAAGCCAACTTGCTCCGGACAGCAAATAAATATTTTTAAGTGGTAGTTTCTCAATTGTGATTCTTGGTTTAATAAATTCAATTTAGTAGATTTTTATACTCCACTATTTCTTAATAATTCGCAGGATTATATTATTCTGCACTTTGTAGTAGTTATGTCATGGTAAGCGTTTTAAAAAGCAAGCAAAAATAGTCAAATATTTGCAAATTTTAGTTTGTAGTTACTTACCGTATTTTTTATTACTTTGGCGTGTCCGGAGCAGTTGGCATCTCTGCATACTAAGTGCAGATTTCTCCATCCTTAGTAAACAAACAGCTGACATTGTTTAGTTGTTTGCGGAGGATTGTAAAATGGATTCAAAAATTACGAATGCGTATTCGAAAGCTCCATCGAAATGAGTTGGAAAATTATTACATTAAGTAAATTTAATTGGTTAGTATTAATGGTAATTTCTGATAGATATAATATCTCTTTTGGTATAGTGTTATATACCTGCCAACCTTCAATCATTTTGAGGATGAGGATAAAATGGAATTTAAATTTCAGTTTTAGGTAGAAACATAGGTTGCATTTTGCAAAAGTCTATGCGTACTACTGCCGCAGCATTTCATATTACTATATATTCTTACTTTTTTTAAAAATAGTGGTGATTTTAAAAAAAATTATAGATTAAGTTTATAAATGTAAGCAATATTTTACGCCAAATGCGTAAAATGTTACGCCAAATGCGTAAAAGTTGGCAAGTATGGATGGTACTATAGTAAAGTATACCTGGCCGAATTTGAATATCCTGAGTTAATATTAAGGGGAGATTTAAGAGCCATGTATGAATGCAGTATATTAAACAAGAATTTCCTCATTATAACGATTTTTAACTCACTGTTATATCTATACATACATAATTACATATAGTGCCAAATGAGCCGTGATGGCTCAGGGGATAGAGCGTTCTCCTTCCAATGAGGTGAACCAGGCTGAATCCCACCGATGGCTGGCCGATACTTATTCCTCATCCGGCTTGCACCGACCAAAGTGCTGACGTGAAATATCCTCAGTGGTTGACGGATCTTGGATTAGAGTTCCCTTGCTGTCAGGCAAACAGTGGGAGGTTTTCGTTTTAGATTTTCGTATTTTGCATCCTTCAAAAAAGTTCTCCACTATGGCAAAATTCTGCCAAAGCTTGATCCAGGAGTTCCCTTGTCTTCTGGATTGGGTTCAAAAACACAAGGCTACGGAGTTGAACAATAGTAGTCGTAAACCCGAAAATTTGGGTATACTGTTCAACGACGGTTATAAAAAATTATATATATATAGTGTAGCATTGTGGGCCACCTAATTTGCCCAAAATAATATTCACTTTATCCGACTTCGTTATTGTTAATAATAACAGGTGATTATTTATATTAGCTAATGATTGCATTGACCGTTACACACAAACAGTATTATTTCATCGTTTCGATCAAATCTCTGTTTTTTTCATATCTCTCTTTCGGCAATTTTTTTATGTTAAGACAGAACTACCATGTCTCTTCAAAGTAAATCCCGATTGTGAAACTCTTGCGCTGCCACAAGTGTCTTCTTTTAAAGAACTCGAAGTCAGCGAAGGTTAATTTTTGGATCCATGCCAACAATAGTTAGCACTATTCTAATATAGAAATATTAATCATGGTCAGATATATGAATATCTTCCATGGTGTTTTATTTATTAAAATTATTTTTGTAATAAAAATGGTAGCATTTTTTTTTTTTAATATTGAAGTATCGAATAACTGCAATAGATCATAGTGTCGCATTGTGGGTCACCTGATTTGCCCAAAATAATAATCACTTTAACCGACTTCGTTATTGCTAATAATAACAGGTGATTATTTATATTATCTAAATGATTGCATTGACTGTTACATCCAAACAATATTATTTCATCTTTTCGAGTAAAATTTTTAAGGGATTTGATAAAATAACTTATTTTCTTTAGGGATATCATCCTATGAAGATATTTTAACCCCTTGACATACGAAGACGTCTGGGATGACGTCATCGTCAAGACGTCTAATGTCAAGATAATAATTGACGTGTCTCAGATGTCTTCAACACAGAGATGCCAACATGCTCCCGACAGCAAATAAATATTTTAAAGTGGTTGTTTATCAATTGCGATTCTTGGTTTAATAAATTAATTTAGTAGATTTGCATCCACAACTATTTCTTAATAATTCGTAGTCTTATATAATTCATCACTTTATTGAGAGTTGTAGTCAACGCAGAAAAATCACAAATCCTTATCATTCAAAAACGAAGAATAAAAATCCAGCCAAACTGCTAACTGAAACTATTCAATACCCCCATTCCAATTGAAAAGAAAGCTACATATTTTGGTTTAGTAATAAATAGCAAACTCTCCTGGGAAGACCACATTAAACAAATAACAGATAAAGCAATAACAGCAGCAAATATTATTCAACCACTTATACAAAATCCAAACATATCCTTGAATCTACGAAAACTCCTCTATATCAGTATGATCCGGCCTATTTTAACTTATGCTTCTCCTGCCTGGGCAACAATACCGGCACATCTAATGAAAAAACTAAATCAATGCCAAAACAAAATACTCAGAAAAATCACCCGCGCCCGTTGGGTCATTAGAAATAAAAATATTCACCAAGACCTCAAAATTCCTCTCCTCTCCAAATACATCAACAAATTAAATGCAGATTTCTACAAAAAAGCCGAAAAATGCCAAACAGCCAACTTCAACCAGATCCTATCCTATGAAAACTATAAAAAAGATTGCCATCTCCGACCTATTACAGCCTTCTATTTATCTGATGCCTCATTTCATCATCGTCAACAGAAATAGAAGTAAACAGTCATAGCCGAATGGATAAAGCACCCGCGTACAACCACGAAGATCCCAGGTTCGACCCCAACTGATATCACTTTTCCTAAATATCATCAAAATCATCCATCCTTTCAGCATATCGTCAAATCATTAGAAACAGCATAGTGCACAGCATCGTCAATCGCAGTAAAAATCAACTTTCCAATGCATCCGGAGCTACATCAATCTCATGTGTCATCTTGAAGTCTATTCTGAGCAGCTGAAAATAAAAATCAAAAACACAAACTCTGAACATTTAACAGAACTTTAAAAAAATCCATCATTATTAAAATCTAGAAACCTACTGTAAAAATTATTAAATAACATATTCCAATAGAACTGACAAATATGTAATCTACAAACAATTCTGTAATTTCTGTTCTTTTTATATTTTCTTTTTTCTTATTTCCTGTCTTTTTAATCTTGCCACCACAATGTTGCATAATATAAAATGTTTTCAAACAATGAAAATTATTTCATGATGTATGGGTTAGGGGCCGCTACGTGGCCCAGGCACCCAGTTTGATTTAAAGAAAGAAAGAAAGAAAGAGAGTTGTATATTGGAAAAATCTATGAAAAAATAATTTACAACAGAATCAAGCCACTTTTAACAGTCCTTCCCGATGAACAATATGGATTCCGACAAAACCTAATTACAACCAAACAGCTACTTCGAATAATAGACTACGCCGGAAGAGCAATAGTAAACAATAGTTTTCCTAATGATCAACATCTTAAAAGCATTTGACAACCGGTACAATATTCAAACTAATGCAACTAAATTTTCCTCCTGGACTCATCAAACTTCTATCCCGTTATCTCTCAAACCGAAAATTTCAAGTAACTACCCAAAACTGCATCTCATCAAAAAGAAACATCTTAGCCGGAGTACCTTAGGGCAGCATACTTCGGCCGATTTTATATATACTTTACACCAATGATTTCCCTATAAATAAAGCAGATTACAATCGCATTACAGCCTTCTACGCAAATGATACCGGTATAATAATCAAATCAAGAAATTCAAACTTAGCTCTAATAAAACTACAAGAACAAATAGATGAAATCGAAGACTGGTGTAGAAAATGGAAAATAGCCGTAAACGCTGACAAATCACAAATCCTCATCATACAAAAAAGAAGAATTAAAATTTCACCTCAATGCAAACCGAAACTGTTCAACATTCAAATTCCAATAGTTAGGAGAGCAAAGTACCTTAGACTCATAATTAATAGCAAACTCACTCGGAGCGTCCCTATTAAAAATATAACAGACAAAGACAATGCAGCAGTTAATATCATCCAACCTTTCATTTATAACCAAAACGTCTCACTAAAAATCAGAAAATTACTATACACCTCTATGATCTGACCTATACTTACATATGCTTCACCTGCCTGGACTACTATACCCGAACACCTAATGAAAAAGCTCAATCAAAGTCAAAATAAAATACTCAGAAAAATCACCCGTGCCAGATGGTTCATACGCAATTCAAATATCCATAAAGATCTCAAAATTCCGTTTCTATCCGAATATATATATAAATTAAATGCAGACTTCTACGATAAAGCCATAAAATGCAGCACAGCCAACTTCAATCAGATTTTTAACTTCGAGAACTATAAAAAAGACGAAAAACTAAGACCAATAGCCTCTCATTTCACCTCCGACGCGTCATACCACAACTATCAGCATAAATAATAGTCTTCAATTCCATCATCTATAGTTAACATGAATAATCCAAATCTTCAATAGTCTACAGCATCTAACACTTTACCAATACTGAAATCCTGACTTATGTTACTTCACGTTGACAATCAAACAACAGCCATCCACAGTTTACAGCAAGTTGCTCTTATTATTTTCATTTTTTTCCAGTTATACAAGCAAGGTGCTTATCTCCCAGTAACAGCCACCCCATAGACTGCTAAAATCAAACTGTCTTTTATTTTAACTGTTTATTTTACTTCATGATGTATGGGATATGGACCTTCTGCGCGGCCCAGGTGCCAGCTTTTGTTAAAGAAAGAAAGAAAGGGATTTGTATATTGATTTGGTCCGACCATTTTGATTATTCACCATTTGATTCTCTTGCAATTATGTCTGGACGTGGCATAGGAGGTAAAATTTAAAGTTTACATTGTTCCTTTCATTTTAATTAATACTGCAAAAATGTTTTCTCGACGCAGCGGACGTGGCGGAAAGACTACTATCACGCCCACCAAGAGAATTGTAAGAACGAAGTTATATCCCAACTACATAAAACCAGATGGCAAGACCGGTGAAATTTATGAAGATGAGTATGGAGAATTCCATTGTTGGACCAAAAGAGGAAGCTTTCACACGTTCAGCGATTTTACAGTGCCTGACGGAACTACAAGACCATATTATTCGGGCAGATATCCGAACCAATCACGCCTGAAAAGCCGACTACATCAGCAGATGACCCAGCCATGGAAATTAATAACGGAGATCAACATTTGGAACAGATTATCGAAGTGTCGACCACTGACTCAAAAAGCATCACTAAAAACGATACTGAACCTCCTGTTAAAAAAAGGAAAAAGAAGAAGAAAAAGCAAATGGATGTCAAGAAAACTGAAGATAATTTAATCACGACTACAAATAGCTGCTCTTCTTCACCGCTAGAGACCGCCACTTCCTCACCACTATCTAACACCACAGCAGATTCCTACATAGCTCCACTCAAGGAGGATTTCAATGAAGCTGCAGTCTCACCCACAACTCCAGTAAAAGTGCTACCAATCAAGTACATAAAAGCTCTAATCCGTGGACTTCCAGCTGGTTTCTATACAGGTTATATCTCCCATGTATTGGGAAAATTAGACATCGCAACCCAAAACGTAATACAGCTTAAGAGAAGAGTGGGCGAGGCCAATAGGCTCCTCCAACTTTTTCTCATAATTCTCAGAGAAACAGAGAAACGCCGACAAATTTTCAACATCACTGACATACAGAACATTCCAGTCAAAATAGAGCGATTTCGTGGCGGTCGGGGACCTCTACAGTGCCTTAATTGCCAGGATTTCAGCCACACTCAAAGGTTATGTGATGCACCATCCAAATGCGTGAAATGCGCTGGTAACCACCGATCTTTTGAGTGCCACAAGGATATCCATACACCGCCTAAGTGTTGCAACTGTGGAGAAACCCACACTGTAAACTTCACGGGGTGCAAAGCCCGTCCCTGAAGGAGGGGCCTTAGCACTATTCCTTCCACAACAGCTGGACTAGCTCACAGACTGGTAACACTGGTAAAAAAATTACAAGAACTCTTAAAAAATAAAGAAGTGCTCCAACTGTAGTAGAAGATCATGGGAGAGACCACTCTTACTCAGTGACATTTTATTACCCAATTTTGGACTTTTCACTGTAACTCAGAACTCTAATTTGTATTATCATTACTACACTGCTTAATATAAGAAATATAGAATGAAATTCAGTCCAATCAAATTAAGTTGTTTACACTAGATGGCGCCACTAAAGTTTGGCAAAATTTCTGAAAATATACATTACGACCAGGTGCCCAGTTTTTGTAAATAAATAAAGCAAGAAAGGGAGTTGTATATTGCCGAATTCAAAGCGGAAGATATCTCCCTTGAATTGGGGAAGTTAGACATCGTAACCCAAAATGAAATATAGTTTAAAAGAAGAGTTGGCGAGGCCTACATGTTCCTCCGACTTTTTCTCACAATTCTCAGAGAAACACTGGCAAATTTTCTCCATCACTAACATACAGAGCATTTCGGTCAGAATAGAACGTTTTCGTGGCTGTCAGGGACCGCTGCAGTGTTTTAATTGCCAAGAATATGGCCACACTCAAAGAGTATGCAAAGCACCTTCTAGATGTGTGAAATGCGCCCGGCAATCACTGATCATACGAGTGTCGTAAGGATAGAAACACACCACCTAAGTGTTGCAACTGTGGAGAAACACACGCCGCAAACTACACGGGGAGCAAAGCCCGTCCCTGCAGGAAAGACCCTCGTGCTATTCCTTCCACAACAGCTGGACTAGCTCACAGACTTGTAGCAATAGTGAAAGAGCTACAAGAACTCTTAAAAAATTAAGAAGTGCTCCGACTATTGCAGAAGATCATGGGGGAGATCATTCTAGTTTAGTGACATTTTATTGCCCAATTCCGGACTTTTCATTTTAACACTGAACTCTAATTCTTAGACCTTTAATACATTGCTCAATAAAACATGTTCCTGCTGAAGGTAGAAATTAATTCATTCAGTTCAATCAAATTAAAGTTGTTTACACCAACCACTAGATGGCGCCACTCAAGCTCGGAAAAATTTCTGCAAATACTTATATTTCAATTCATGTTTATATATTACGATTTATGTTTACATTTATTTATAAACATGTTCAATTTTGTTCAATGCTTAAATGTCAATTTTACTATTTATATATCTACGACAATTAATGTATATTTCTCAAATCATCTTTTTATATACTGACTAAATTAAAATTGTTTGCACTTTTTTAAAGCTGTAAAATTCTAGATGTTTAATTTATCAAGCAAAGAGCTTGACCTCTTGTATAGATACTATAATGTTGCTAAACACAAAATGTCTGTAACTGAATTGTATATATTTTCATGATGTATGGGATAGGGGCCGCTGCGCGGCTCAGGTGCCCAGTTTTGTTTAAATAAAGGAAAGAAAAGGGAGTTGTATATTTATTTTCAGATCCTCCAACATCATAGATCCTCTCATTTTCGATGAATCTGTTAAAGACGCTTCGCGGCTGTGTACCGAGATAGATGAAATTTCTACTGTTCTACCGGGAGTTGTATACCTCCCCACTATATATTAGGATTTTCACTTCCTAGTATAAACTGATTTGTGACTTCCGCCTCTGAGCTTTTGCTAGCCAATCTACTCATCGCTACTCATAGTGAACATTACAGGCGCCCTCGGGCACAAGCACAGATGAGAGAGTATGAACCGTATGAAAGAGTATGATGAAAGAGTATGAACCGTATGAAAGAGTATGATGAAAGAGTATGAACCGTATGAAAGAGCATGAAACACCAGTTCAGTTCAGTAGTTATGTCTTGCTATACCTTCTAAAAAGAGAGCAAAAATAGTCAAATATTAGCAAAATTTAGTTTGTAGTTATTTACCTTTTTATTTATTACTTTGGCGTGTCCGGAGCAGTTGGCATCTCTGTCAACACTCCGTTGCGAGTTGTTGTTTACAGTGCAATCAAAGATCATATGTCAAGTTGTTAAATCTTAAATTAAAGGGAGCAATCGAAGATCATACGTCAAGGGGTCCATAAATTGATTATCTACAGTAGGGATTTAATCAAATCTCAGTTTCTATCATCGCTACGCGGCAAATTTATTATAGTAGACAGAACTACCATGTTTCTTCCAAAAAAATCCCGGTTGTGAAACTCTAGTGCTATCACAAATTCTTTATTTCTTAAAAAAATGGAGTTGTCTTTCTTTAACCCCTTGGGGACGGGTGATCCACAAAAGCATTCGTACGAAATCAGAATCAGGTGTAAATAAATAAAAAACGGTAACTTAAATGTAAGCATTGCTTAGTTGACTGACTTACTTTGTTTTTACTTTAATTATTGTTAGTTTAATCATATATATTATCAATGTTAGTCCAAAGTATAACTAATTAATATTATTTTAAACTAAAGTAATGGTGAATTATATAAATCAAATAATTATAACCCCACCCACAAATAAACTGCTAAAGAACTACTTTGATTACCAGTTTTATCTTTTTATCCTGATTGATACGGTTTTATGCGGGCACGTATTTGTGACAGTCGGCGCGAAAGGGTTAAGAGTGCTAAGTAGATAAAGGTCTTGATCTTTGCCAACAATAGTCAGCATAATTTTAAGATAGAAATAAGAGACTTTCGTCAACATCAAACTAAACTATTTATTGTTTTATATTTGTAGTTTTTTTTTTGAAATAAAAGTGATGGCAAACAATTTTTATATATAAGAATCGAAGAACTGCAATTGATTTCAGAGAATGGGAAAGGAAATCATATTTTTTTTTTTGAAAAAGTGGACATTATAGAATCATTAAGAGGTATTTCAGAGCGATATTCTCGTCAATGGTAGATACTCTTTATGTTCACTTAATTTCTTTATTTTATAAACACTAATTATCGTGGAAAAAATTTATAAAAACCAAAAATATTGCTCCTGTTCGCGATTGTATTTTTTTTTCTACACGTTTTTTCTCTCATTCTTACTAGCATTTTGACCTTAATGTATATTACCAACCCATACTTGCCAACTTCTACCGTTTCTGAGACGATATTTTCTGAAATAATTAAAGTGGTAGTAATACAAAATCTTATTATTTTTGATTCGTAATTCGCTTTCAACACCATCAAATAGTAATTTGATTTTAAATAAATATGTAAGCTAAAACTTTTACGCTCCCTAAAAAAGCTGTTACTTAGCTGTAATAAAATAAATTTTGAATTGACATTGAAAGCAGATATTTTATGCTATACTTAGCCCAATCACCAGTAGTAGACCTTCAATATGTATGTTCAAATTATTTAAGCAAAATGGTAGTCATTTTAGATCAAATTTATTAAAACAAAAATGGAGTTTGAATTCGTAAAAGTAGCTGCCAGGTTAATATTAAAGAAAAAAACTCTCTTAGGGGGAAAAATCCCTTTAACATCATCAAGCGTGCATATAAAAAGGTATGATGGTGATGAGTCAACGCCTCCTATAACCGAAAGCCTCCACACGCGTTTTTCTAGGTAGTCCGATCAGACCATTATGAAGGTAAACCAATTTGTGAAAGAACCATGTTATATGAAATCTATTAAAAATTAGAAAGTGGTAGTAAATATATGTCTAAAAATTTTTTTAATTTATAAATATAATGGGTTTGTTTTATTTACTTGTCTACCACTACAGCTTCAATTCTCAGATATATATGACAAAATTTCTCCCAAGTACTTTTTAAAATAGAATTTGGGTTCATGCGCACAAGTGGTACGCTTTTTAAATAATCTGCGCAGACTACTTATAAGAAACCGTGTGGAAGCTTTCTGATGTAGGAGGTGATGGATGAGTCTGCTGGAAAGATCAAACCGCTGGTTCAAAAGTAAAACGACACTTCTACACTCACTTCTCATTCAAACGACACTTATTATGTTTTCAGAAGTGTCGTTTTACTTTTGAACCAGCGAAATGTTTGATATTTCTCTATCATTTCTAATATTATAATCGTCGTTGTGAACAGCCGACCCAAAATTAAGTTTACGACAACCATCGTTTAATTCCATATTCTCGTAATTTTGAACCCAATCCAGAAGACAAGGGATCTCCTGAATTTAGTATTGAGAAAAATCTGCCTTCGTGGAGGACTTTTTTTTTGATGGAACTAACATGCATTTGCATTACATGGGGAGGAAAAATACGAAACTCTCACACGGTTATTCAGACAGAAGGGGACTCGACGCCGTGATCCGTTTACTACTGAGTCTACCGTCCTTACGTCAGCACAGTGGTCGGTGCGGAATTCGTATTAACCAGCTATTGCTGGGATTCGGACCCTGACATCACCTCCTACATCAAAAAGCCTCCATAGGGTCTTTTATAAGTAGTCCGCGCAGACTATTTAAAAAGTGTACCAGTTGTGCGCATGAACCCAACACCTTTTATAAAAGTAATTGAAAGAAATTTATAACATGTATTTGAGAATTGAATCTGTAGTGGTTGACAAGTGAATAAGGCAAATCGATAATATTCATAAATAAAACAAATTTTTAGTCATATATTCGCTACCACTTTCTTATTTCAACTAGATTTTGTATTAAGTGACTCGTCGGACTACCTATAAAAAACCGTGTGGAGGATTTCAGTTATAGGAGGCGTTGACCCAGGGCACCTCATTTGTAGCACTCTAACTCCTGAGTCCCCATGGCTCAGCGTGGTTAGCTAGAATTCTCAGGTTGGCAACGATGCTAATCTCAGTGTATTCAATTGTTCTTTTTGCAACATTTGTATGGATCAGGGGCTAGGTTAGGCACTATGCTAAGCTGACAAGCATCTTCAGAAATATATATATATATATATATATATATATATATATATATATATATATATATATATATATATATATATATATATTTATATATATATATATATATAGAACTGTTTTATATCTACATTCTACTCACCGTGCATAAGTTAATTAATCAAGTAATTTTTAATTTCGGAAGGGGTTTCATACTTTCATACCCCAAACCCTCCCCAAAATGACGCTACCGTTTAGATCAAATCTCACAGCGCTGCCAGAGCGGCATTAACTGATTCGTCGGACTTTTGAGACATATAAAGAGGGAGTGTGTGAGTAGTAGAATTGGGGAGGGGGGCACAATTCACTATTTTAGATCTCAGTATTTACCGTATAAAAATATAAATTTAAATGGTTGCCAAATCAGATGTACTTTCCCATTAAGTTGTAAGTATACAGTAGTAAATACTGCCACTTGAATAATTTTGGCAAACCACCGCATTTCAATTCCAATGTAGTGTATTTGCTTAATAACTCACCAGATTCACATAAATTTTCAGATGAATGAGAATAGTAAACATTTTCATCAACACATTTGCCAGCAGAGAGCAGTGTATTTAACTTGCAATGTTCAATGCACTCCTGAAAATAAATTCATTTTTTTAAAAAACTTCACACAAATTGTTCTTTTAGCAAAAATATTCTTAAAATTTAATCATTCTTAAAAATCTCTGTCCCGCAGTGGACTGATCGTTAAGACACGGTTCCCAGCAGATCACCGAAGTCAAGCATCACTGGCTGCGGTCAGTGTGCGGGTGGGTGACCACTTGGATCAGTCTGCGTAGGGACCGAGGGTGTGCGGTATTGGTCCTCGTTAAACTGTTCTACCGTAAAGTGCTCGACTTCGCGTGCAGGTCGTTGGGCTACCGAAGCAGGGGTGCCATCCCCTCTGCAGAGGATCAAAATTGTGATGGCATGTCTTCGGATCATCCTCAGGGATGTTTCCCAGACCGTCGCCAATAGCCCATTGTGCAGCTCTAGTGCGACGTAAATTAACTACATCTACATCTTAAAAATCTCTGCTATTGAAAACGATACTTTTTCAGGGCTTCCAATTCAACGTGTCCTACAACTGAAAGCCTCCTTTTTTTCTAGCTAAATTCATGCAACTTGCGACTTAATTGAAAGAAAAAATAATTGCGTGAAATTTTTTCATCTGTTATATCTTGATACGTTTATTTCATTGAATTGAAGAGACTTTAAAATACTTGCATAGGCGATCTCAAACATTCCATTTCACTTTAAATTTTAAAAAATTAAATGCTAATAACTAAAAGGGAATGCTTAGAAATCAAAAGAAATATGAATTTATCCTTACTTTAGATAACTGAATAAACTAGAACTAGAATTGTGATATCTGTACCAGTTTTGCTTAGTTGGGATGTTATCGCAACATTTTAACATCCATAAACATTACAAAAGTTAAATTTCATCACTTGTTTATACTAAAACTTATCTAATAACATATCTAACGAAGGAGTTCCTTCTCTAAGTTACGCCGATTCGTTTGATATGAATAAAGGAACTACAAAAACATGAATTTTTTAAATTCGTAGTCTATTAAGTCAAAGGATTTTATAAAAAGTAACTCCGATTAAGTTTAGTTCACTAGAGTTGAAAATTTTTTAAAAAAAGTAATAAGTTGTGGTTAAACTATAAAAGTAAATAAAAATAAAATTACAATAAATGTAAAATTGCAAACTGTAAAAACGATTGCCTATTTTTACTTACAAGTTCTGTTAATGGTCCCGTACCATTTTGTTTTCTCCATTTACTGACATAATCTGTACAATTGGTGCTGTAGGGATAGGGTAAACGACTAATTTCAGTCTAAAAAGAAATATTAAATTTTTTAAGTGCTTAAGCCTTATACAATTGCGATTTAGTTCTAGTGTAAAAGCCGCAATGCAATAGCATATATATAACTACAGGATAATCAACCTTATTGAGAAATGTTTGTTGATTTTTTTCAAAATAGATAAAATTATTCTTTTTGTAATCAGAGTTGGCAAGCGACCCAATTTTATGATCACGACTATCAATTTTCAACTCCGAAACCTTGTAATTTTGAGCCTAATCTAGAAGATAAGGGAGCTCATGGATTAAGCATTTGGACAAACTAGTTTTCAAGGGGTTTCTAATTCATGATCCACCAATCAATGTGAATATTTAGTCAGCATTGTGGTCGGTGCGAGGCAGTAATTCGCATTATTCCGTCATCACTGGGATTCGAAGCTGGGTACTTCATTGAGAAGCGAGTGCTCTAGCCGGCGTTGAAAGCCTATATTTGGATTTTATGATTATCAAGGTTCTACTCCGGGCCCTGTAATTTTGAACCCTATCCAGAAGACAAGGAAATCATGATTAGGACAGGGAATGATCTGGAAATTCGAGGCCCTAGATATTGAACTGTTGGGTTCCCAACTGTACTCAAATTTATATGTTATTCTTTAGGAAATGAATTTCATGTCCATTTCAAAATGACGTGGAGGATATCAACAAATCATTAACATAAGGAAAGTACATTAAGGATATCAACTGCTTTGCTTTCAGCAAAACATTCTATAGAGTTCATTAGAAAACATTAAAATTGTCAGACTTGCTCTCCCTACTTTCATTTGAAAGAGCATTTGGTATGCCCAAGGAGGCCCCACCAATATATTATTTTTATAAATATAATTTTTTTTCTCCAATGCCCACTCGGGTATTGACTTTCGTTATTAGGGTATCAGAAAGATAGATTTGTTGACCACTATCTCAGGGGCACCATAATAGGTGGGTTAAGACTACTCCCAAAGTGAGAACGATAGATAGTACAGAAAAGAGAAGGTAAGAATATCTATGCCTTCTCCGGGATTCAAACCCTGGACCTGTATGACTTGAGGTCAAGCATCACCTCCTACATCAGAAAGCCTCCACACGGTTTCTTATAAGTAGTCTGCACAGATTATTTAAAAAGCGTACCACTTGTGCGCATGAACCCAAATTCTATTTTAAAAGTAGTTGAGAGAAATTTATCATATATATCTGAGAATTGAATCTGTAGTGGTAGACAAGTAAATAAAACAAAGCAATTATATTCATAAATTAAATAAATTTTTCGGCATATATTTGTTACCAATTTCTAATAGATTTCATATAAAATGGTTCTTTCACTAATCGGACTACTACAAAAAAGCGTGTGGAGGCTTTCAGTTATATAACTGGAAAACCTCCACACGGATTTTTATAGATAGTGCGATCAGACCACTGTGAAGGATATCCACTTTCCGAACGAGTCATTTAATACAAAATCTAGTTGAAATAAGAAAGTGGTAGCGAATATATAACTAAAAATTTGTTTTATTTATGAATATTATTGGTTTGCCTTATTCACTTGTCAACCACTACAGATTCGATTCTCAAATATATATGATAAATTTCTCTCAATTACTTTTATAAAAGGTTTCGGGTTCATGCGCACAACTGGTTCACTTTTTAAATAGTCTGCAATAATATCTTAAATAAATATTATTTTTTTTAAAATCAAAGAGCGTAGCTGACGTTAGAAAATAATCAGTTAAAATAATATTGTATGGGTTAATTATATTCTGCTTATGACGAAATGACGAAAAGTCTTACCATAAAGATATGGACTTTGTAAGAGAACCCTCCTTTAAGAATGATTCCATCTCTGAAGGGCGAAGGGATTTGTTTTCTATTATGGACTATAGCATGAATTTGGATTTTATCCGCATGAAAGAAGTATTCTTCGGGAAACGTGCTCAAATACAGATCATAATCTAAACATCAAAATTATAAAGCAATTAACATAACAGAAAAAATGGACAGTGCATAAAATTAAAAACGAACTACCCTGAAATTTTGAGCTAATGAATGGATCTTCTCGGTTAAGAATTCCATCTCAATAGTACAGGGGATTGACTTCAAATGCGCTAATTAATTAGTGGAGGGGGGATATTTTAAGTTACAGAGTCAGACACAAAAACTTACTCTCTCTGAATAAACATAAATGTTTGAGACGGATTTGATTTTTTGACCCGAAAAATATAGGAGGTAGCTGCAATTGGGGAAATATGGTCCTAATTATTTGGTCAGGAGATCGATTTTATTTTCTCGTATTTCACCATATTTCGAAAACATTTAAAGCAAATTGAAATTATTTTTCACACAGTTATACAATTTGTCTATTTTAAGATAATTCCAAGCAAAAATAGGTTTTGGTTAATATTTTTTATTTAATAAGTCAAAAAGAATTTATATTATAAGGTATAAATTGTGATTAAATCATTTTAAAAAATTTAATTTTAAATGATAAAATACAAGATTTAAGCGAAATTGGTCGAAAAGTTCCTGAGAAATCGAGTTTAATAAATGTCGTATTTTTGCATTTTAAGTGAATCTAAACTATTTTGAAATGAAAAAAAATAATTTTTATATCCGAAAAATATTAGACTAATTGGATGTTGAATTTAATGACACAGGTGTTGAATTTAAGCTAAACTTAAGTGGCATTAAAAGGAGTTTATGCCACATTCTTTAAAACTTTTTTGAAAAATTCTTTTGAAATTTCGAAGAAAATTAATACAGCTCTCACAATTAGCACTCAAAAGTACAGTGATCTTAATACAGCTCTCCCGGCTTCTTACATAACATTATTATTTAACTAATGGTATCCGTTCATCGACTTCTATCACAGATAAAATTCAAGTTGGGGTAGTATTGTAGTGTGCCTACCACTACAAACATGCAATTTGAATTCACTATTATATTAAAGACGAAGGTTAAAATTGTTGATAACTGCTGTCCCCCGACCAAAATTTTGTTTTTGATGTAAATCGTTTTAAAATTTAAAAAGTGCGAACGTTCTAACCTTTATCACCACATTAGTTGAAATTTCTCAAGAAAATGGCTAAATAATAATTTATTTAATTATTAATTTACCATTTTCAACAAAAGCAGTTAAATATTCGCAAAAAAAATGCGGTATTCAAAATGTTTGCTGTGAGAAAAATCGTTTATGGAGTATTTTGGCGTAATACGATTTAAACAACCAGAATTATTTTGCGCGTACACTATGCCCGCCGAAGATATTTAGTTCATTGCAGTTGAGTAAGTACTATAGCCAAGAGAGCAAATATGTCAATCACATTGCTGGCTGAACTGGGGTTCGAATCCTAGCTTTGAAATTTCAATATTTCTTCAATTCCTTCAATATTTGAAAAGTTTTCTGCCTTCTGAACTCCTCAATCGGTGACCCTTGACTACTAATATATAAAACCCGCATTCACGTGTAGAAAACAGCACCTAATAGACCACACCACCAGATAAATTAATTAAGCCACATTCCACTGTTCAATTTACAAAACACAACTCAACCACAACCTAACTCCAATATTCATTACCTAATGAAAAGCCTAACAAAACCTTGTTCCAATGTCCATTTAATAACGAAAGGCTTAATTTATGTTTACGTAAATTTGGCTATTTCAGAGTCCTGAACTTCTCAATCGGGGACCATAAACAGTAATATTTCGGAAAGAGTTTAATTTTTATATTTAAAGTGGTAGCGAAATTTTAAAGATACGACTTTTTTTGAATTCGATTTCTCACGAACTTTTCTATCATTTTTCGCCGGAATTTTGTGTTTTGTCATGTAAAATTACATTATTTAGAAATATGCAAAAAACCTATACACAGTAAAACTCAAAATCTTTTCGACCTTAAGTAAATTAAATAATAAAAATAATAAATACATACAAAAAGTTTATTTTTTGCACTGAATTAGTTTTAGACAAAAGAATTTACAAACAAAGAATTTACGAGCAAAAAATTTTCAATTCGCTTTAAAAGTTTACGAGATATTGTGAAATACGCAGAAAGTAGAATTAGCATTAAGGGGTTCAAACTTCGGATCGCTCTCCTGACCAAAAAATGTCAACCATATTTCTCTGATTTTGAACACCCCCTATATTTTTGAGATCAGAAAAACAACAAGGTATATTTATTCAGGGAAAGTACGTTTTTATTTCTGATGTCGTAACTTTATAATATCTTCTGCATTAATTAATAAGCATAGTTGAGATCACCTCTTTGAACTGTTAAGATCGAGAACTAGAACGAGAACATCCGATTTTCAAAAATTATTTACAGAGTTTAATTTACTTTCCTGCGGGGGTGTTATTGCACTTATATTTGTACATTTAGCATCTATTAAATTTGTACCAATTTACATAGTTCCTGTAAAACCAATGCATTACTCATGAACTCATCAAACTGAAATTTGTGAAGAATTTTTCGGATCAATTAATCGGAATCGGTAAAATAAATTTTGAACAAAAATTTTCGAACTTGAAATTAGCTTATTGACTTATTATTATTATTATACAGGGCTCGAAAAAACTCGGAAATTTTAACCGTCCCCGAGGACGGCTTGTCCAACAATGCACCCGTCCTCCTTTTAAACGAACCTGTCACTTCTAAATAAATAAAAATATAATCTTCTCTTATTTATTACAAACATTTATCATATAAATTGCACACTAAATTAGTAGTTATTAGGATTACAAATACTAGGATAGCATTATACAGTTATAAAAGAAATACTAGGTTATAGTATTTATTTTATGAAATAATTTATTTCTTATATGAAATAATTTAAATGACAAAGGTCAAGTTATCTGGAATATCAATTTATCCGAGGGTACTACGTTTTTTAAATGAATCAAATATGACGTTTGCCAGTTCCACAATCAATCTAATGATTTACAGAGGTTTGTGCTCAGAAATCTGAAAGGGGTTTTCCATTTAGGTAGATGTTCATAATTGCGTTTAACGCTCCTTGTTAAGACCAGTACGTAATGTGTTTTTTTTTGTAAGTTCATTACTGAAAAGCTCCTTTCAACCGCTGCAGTACTACCATACAGAGAAAACATCAATTCCACCAAGCGCAGTATGTTGCTGTATTTCTAGATTAGAGGGTCATTATAGAAGTGAGGAGATAGACTCTTGTAAGATAACAAAAATTGAAAATGTATCACGAACTTTAACGGGAAAATGGCCGTCCACGCGGACGTCGTATTCGAGAAATTTGTTGTCCGCGGGGAATTTTTGACCGCCGAGGACGGGCGGATACGAGGACGGGTGGTTTTTCGAGCCCTGTTATTATATATAAACATTTTGGACCCTACGAAGTGTATAAAAACAAAGGTGTACTTGCAAAATGTAGTAGGATAAGTTGTGTCTTCTGAATCAGGTTTGTATAGCTGAGAATCCACGACGGTGCAAAATGCTGGCAGACCAAGATCTTTCACAATAAAAGGAACTTTTTGAAAGCTATTAAATTGAAAAAACAAAATAATATACATTTTTGCGAAATTCCACAAAAAATTAGATTAATAAACGTTTTATAAAGTAACTTTCAGAACCCTATTCTGCAGATAATATCCTGCAGAGTGCTATAAATGATTTAAAAAATGGAAAAAGGAATAGCTTGCAGGGATGACAAATGCCCAGCTTTATTCTTCTATTGGCATAATAGCCTTTTGTGAAACGGAGCCTTCCCTAAAACCTTCCTCCATTCTGCTCTTTTCTTGGTGAATGTTCTCCAGTTAACTCCACTTTCTGCTTAAGTTTTAATAAATTGGTAACTAATTAAATCATAAGAAACGTTGAATTAACATGATACTTTTAATTTTTGCTAGGTAGTGGTGAAAGAATTTCTTATAATGAAAAATACTAAACCAAAAAGAATTTAAACAAACATTAACATAACATTGAACATTAGAAAGCAGAGAAAGTTGGCATTTCTGAGTTTGTAGTTACTCCAGTTTTGTTTAAAACTAAACCATAACGTCCAATTATACTTTCCTGTAGATAAAGCGTGGTAACTTAAAATTTATTTTGCTCATTTGTGTTTACCAAGAAATAAAACTAATAATTTACCGTGAAATCACTATATACCGTTTTTTCCCCAACCAAAAGTTGTAGCTAACACTGACGAGAGTAATATCGTTTAATCTAGTGCACGAAAATTGTAGCATGCTGCAGTTAAGTGCGGGGTGACCAACTACTAGGGTTCTTGCAGAAACATTTTATAGATAGGTCCATACAATTAAAGCTGTTAGAATTTGTGGTAACATTTTCAATATTTTAAAAGCCTCACTAGAAGAGAACTGGAAGTAGTGTTTCATATGAACTTTTGACTCACTCACAACATGTAGTGGTGTGGAAAATAGTACCTGAGAAATCTAATTTAAAAAATAAGACGCTTTAAACACGTTGAATGCCACGCTAATTTTACATTGCCCGTCTGGCCAAATGGTAAATAACTTCAAACTAATTTTGCAATAATCAGACAGATTTTGCTAGTTTTTTAAGAGATTTAGCATGACATATCTTCGTTCTTTGTAATTGAAATGGGCGTCTGAGACCTTACGGCCCTTTATGACATATCGTTCGTTGTAATTGAACTGGGCGTCTGAGGCCTTACGGCCCTTTTCCCATTCATCCTGAAATTAGACTGAGAAACGTTTTTTTTAATGGCGGGCACTTGGGATGTATTGTCCCATTGGCCATTATTGCCAGAACTGCTACTCTCTTCTCGTTACCCAGTGGGCACCTGTGGCGAAGCCACGGCGGTGAAGCAGCGTCGCTCACGTCACACAACCACAAACTCATTTATAGGGCGGGTCACATTCACACAAAGGACATAGAACACAGAGAGAAAGAAACATTCATGCCCTGAGCAGGATTCGAACCCGCAACCATCGGCCCCGCAGTCAGGCTCGCTAACCACTCGGCCACCTGGTCGGCAGAGACTGAGAAACATACTTGTCAAAAATAAAGTTTTGGGCAGTAAAATGGAGTTTTTATGACATATCTTAAAGTGGTGAATTGTATATGCCTACGAATTGTCGAGAAATAGTGGTGGATAAAAATCTACTAAATTGAATTTATTAAACCAAGAATCACAATTAATAAACTACCACTCGAAAATATTTCTTAGTTGTCCAGAGCAAGTTGGCATCTCTGTGCATGTAAATAAAACTATTTTTGTGTGTTCTATATTGCATAAATTTCCTCCATTCCACTAATTCAAACCATTTTAGTAACGATAATAATATTTAAAAAATTTACTCGAATTATGTGTTTCTAATAATCTTGGCTTCGCCGGTCACCGGTAACTCCCATGGCATTCAACTTGTTAAAATTCAATTCCTAAGGAACTATTCAACCGATTTCGCACAAATTTTGTATTTTGCATGTACAATTACATTTTTTAAGATGATGTAAAACAATTGTATACCTTATGATCCAAAAAAATTTCTGTCTAATATTAAATAAAGTAATAAAAATAAGAAATATATACTGAAAGCTGTTTAAGCGCATGATATTATCTTTTGATAAACAAATTTTATAAATGTGCGCAAATTCGCTTAAGAAGTTTTCAAGTTATAGTTGGTGACTCACGCGAAAAGTAAAATTAACAGTAACGGATCCAAACTTTGGATCGCTCTCCTGACCAAACTAGTTATTTTCCAGTCTAAGGCAACCCTCTATATTTTCTGGATCAGATATTTGAATCCCTTTTGAAAACGGTATGTTTATTCTGAGAAAGTACGTTTTTGTGTCTGATTTCGTATCTCAAAATATCGTCTGTCGAAATTAATTGGAATATTTGACCCCAAACCTTTGATTATTCAGATTAAGTCCCGAAACCTAAAGATCCCCTCATAAGATTAAAAGTCCTTTAGGGTGGTCCGTTTATACTACAATTGCGCTAAAAGTGATAGCTCAAACGCGAGTTTCGAGATAATGAGTGTGCGCATTTAGTTCCTCAAGTTAATCATATTATAGAATTATGATAAAATGTATAATTTTATGCTTGCATATTTATGTAACAAATGCTCAAATGAAAGCATTAGCATAAAATTTTACAAACCTGCATGGATATTGCTGTTTATCTACAAACTTGGAGCAATCAGTTATTATTTCTACTGTAGATGTTGCCTCAAGTATGAAATTCCTTGTAAGTTTGCTCAAATCAGCAAAGAGATTATCGTGATTAGGGATCTAGATACAAATATAAGCATACACATAAGTTTTAGTTTTTGACTTCGAAATTTATAATTTAATTTATTTGAAAGACACAACACGAATGGAGATAAAATGCATTTTAAATATGTAAAAAAAAAATTTAAACAGGAAAAAAAGCAATATTTTAATTAGATCGGTTTACTAGTTTCTGGGTATTACGTGTAACAAGAAATTTCCTTAAACTGAAGTATGTATCGAAGTCCTTGTCCGCGACTCCTATAGAGAAGCAATCTATTTTTTCTAAAGATAATGTGTCTGGTAAGTTGATATATATATATATATATATATATATATATATATATATATATATATATATATATATATATATATATATATATATATATATATATATATATATATATATATATATATATATATATATATATATATATATAGCGAAATATCTAACGAATTTAATTAGAAGCTTCTTAAATAATAGATCTGTGAGCTACTCCGTACAGAATACAGAGATTTTACGAAACTTTACTATTGGAGTGCCACAGGGTTCGAGCCTTAGTCCCATCCTGTGGCTACTCATCGAAAATATACCCGTAAAACTAAAAGAAGACAGAACAATGAACGCAAAATTTTGCTTTTGCTGATGATTTCTTTGTAATGATTTCGGGATCAATGTTAAATCGACTGAGCCCACAAATGACTACTGTACTTTCAGAAATGGGCAAAAGCACAAAACCTCAAATTGAGTCTAGCAAAAACACAAGCTATAGTCTTTCCAAAATTTAACAAGATCACTAGAAAACTAGCTGTAAAACTAGGTGAACAGAGTGTATCCATAATCCCAACCATAACTTACCTTCGGTTCCAACTTAACTATCAGCTCTCCTGGTTGCCCCATTTGCATTTGGATAAGCTTTACAATAGAATCTCTATCTTCCAAGCTAAACTGAACAGACTACCTGGAGTTGACTTGGGTATGAGCCCACACATCAAAAAATTCATTTTCCAAAATAGAACACAAAAATTAATCACTTATGGATCCGAAATCTGGAACAATAATCAAGTCAGAAAGAACTCTTAACAGATTTTAAAAAATTGAAAGAATTCCTCTTCTCTCCATAACAAAAGCCTACAGGACAACCTCTACCGATGCACTACAAGTTTTGGCCGAGACCGTCCCATTAGATTTAATAATACAGAGGAAAAAATGGCGAATATTTATTTCCATAAAAGTGATGAAGATCCATACGTACCTCTACCAGACTTCCCACCAATACATCCCGCAGAATTAAAATCCATAAATTTTGACTACAATTTACCAACAGAAGATGGAATTGAGATATTTACGGACGGATCCAGGATAATTTATAACGGCGAATACAAAGTGGGATAAGCATTCGTAATATATGTCGATGGTTTCGCATGGCCCCGATATTATATATATATATATATATATATATATATATATATATATATATATATATATATATATATATATATAGGGATTTGTGCAGCATAAACGATGATATAACATTGAAACTTAACATTTAATAGAAATAAAAGGAAATAGATATTTAACAGTGAGTGACATTATACGAGGGCTGCCTTCACGCAGTGGTCTCCAAATCGCATGTGAATAAAATATTAAAATGTTCTATGGATAAAGTTCAGAGCTAATTATACATTCGGGAGTTTCCCATCGGGACTTCCCCGTCAGGACTCTCTGGCGCCTCTCAATGACAAAAAGGATGATGCAATCTTCGCAGCTATTACACTATGACACTGAACTATCTACATATATATATATATATATATATATATATATATATATATATATATATATATATCCGGTCTACAAACAGCAGTGCCACTAATAACTTTTAACAGAATGAAAAAATTGAAAAACATGTAAATTTATAATAATTATATATTTTCTAAATCCTTGTAACATAATTTATTATTTCAAATTATACAAAATTACTTACTCCCAAATATGTACTTTTCCCTTTACAGTACTTGGGATACGTAGCGCAGAATAATCTTGTATCATTGTAAAAGTAGCAATTGTCCTTATTTTTCTCACAATAAAACTTTCGTGGTATCCTAGGAAAGAATTTCAAAAAATAATTATATTTATTCATTAATCTCGGCAATATTTAAGAAAGTCGACATTCCTCAACTGTAGCAGTGTGTACGCTTTCAGTTATAGGTTAATATGATTATTCAAAATAAATTCCAGTTTCGTTTTAAGGAATTGAATGATTTTGCACTTATATTTATATAAAAAGTTAAGCCTGAAGAACCATTTAAAGAAACTGAACAAAATTTAAAATAATGTTTAATAACAAATCGGTTATAAAAAAACTAAAAAGTGTTTTATGTTATAATAATACTACAAAAAGACTTTTTTAATGTTGAAACAATGTTTAATCTAATTAATGAATTTTATTATTTATTTTTTTTAATAATTTTTTTTTAAAATTACTTTATATTTATTTTTATTTTATTTTATTTCTTCTAATTAATGAATTTTACAATGAAAAAAATATATGGAAATTAAGAGAACGATTTTTTGCTTTTAATTAAAAGAACGGACGTTTGTTTTTACATGTTAACCAGTAAAAATTATAAAATAGTCTTCTTTAAAAAGTGGTATTTCTATGGTTTATGGTATTACTCAAAAGAAGAAACTGGAGAGAACTCAAAATAAATTTCTCAGATACATCACTGGAGCCCCCAGATCCATGAGAATGAAAGATCTAAGAAGAGATTTAAAAATCAACAAAATAGACGAACAAATAGCTGAACTATGTGCAAGTTTCTTCAGAGATGCAATCACTTGTCATACGTGTAACTACTTTAAAAACTTTGATTTTGAGCTAATCAAAGACAACATAAAATATAGCCCGGCAACCGCCTTTTTCCTATCCGATGGAGTCTTGTTCCGTAAATTTTGTAAATATTTATAAATACTTGTATATATTTTGCGCATTTATTATGTATCTGTCCTATATTTCTGAGGCTATGTGGCTGCTGTGCACCTATGAAGCTCGGGGGTAATACCTCCATGGGAGGCGAGGCAGTATGCCACAAAAACCTCTTCTCTCTCTTAAATTTGTTTGGTTAATCTCTCTGTTTAATTTTAATTTTCTCTCAGTAAATGTTACTGAACCCCAACCTTCACCTTTCAGTTGCGCTTCGGCGATTTATTATTTATTCTCACTCAGATGAATTAGTTAGAGCCCCTAGCGGGGCTGATGCTAAGATAACCACCACATATGAGTATGAGTTTATGGTATTTCAATGGTTTGCTATTGT
The DNA here is from genome assembly GCA_949128135.1 of Parasteatoda lunata. Lineage (NCBI taxonomy): Eukaryota > Metazoa > Arthropoda > Arachnida > Araneae > Theridiidae > Parasteatoda > Parasteatoda lunata. The sequence continues at coordinate 82,792,744 of OX421978.1, forward strand.
TTGTTACAAGTCGTAAGCTCAAAATTGGATCGGTTGTTCAACCGCGGTTATAAAATGGTTAGACATAAAATTGTTCTGGTTACTCAGCACTAGACCCTGGTGGGCTCTTACTGATTCATCCGATTTGACAAGATTCAAAGATATGTTATAGATAGATAAATTATTTATCTATATACAAAAATATTGATATATAAAGAAATAATAAATGGAATGATGAGTAATTAAACTATTATTAAGTTATTTAGATTCTATAGTCCTTTCAACTAATGGTGCGTTAGTTTTGGTACATGTTGTAAAAATGAAACATTGGCGGTAAAACGGTTAATAGGTTTGTTAACGGTAAACAGGTTAATCTGCTTTTTATGCTATTGATACCGAGGAAATGCGATTTCACTCTTAGGTTTTTAGGCTCTCCCACCTCGCTTATATTATTCTTTTTTGCATCACTTAAGGCAACTAATCAGAAAAGTACTATTTTATAGAAAAATTAGAATAATGTGTAATTTGTAAAAAAATTTCCTAGTATTTTGTTTTTTTAAAGTTGAATTCCTTTAATAATTTACCCATTTAACATCGTTTTTTTTGTCTCTGTATGGTATACTGTTATTTAAATTTACTATAAAAAATTTTTTTTGTAGTATTATTATATTATTTTATTAACATTAAGCATTTTTTAAAAATTTTCTTTAAAAAGTACTTACAATTTTTACATAATATCAGAAAGTTTTGTTTAAATTCTGACACTAATTTCTGTAATATAACATTTTAAATAAATAAGTGAGAAAAAATTCAATTGTTTATAACTAACTGATTTTTTTTTCTCCAAAAGAATTATTTTAAGCAATGATTGAACACATAAAAATCATTTAAAGTACATAGTTTCATGAAACTATACAAACCTTTTTATTTTCTATGTTATAGTTGAAGTTGACCCGTTTTGATTCAATACAAAAAAGGCAAATATAAATATTTTCATTAATAAAATCCGTCAAAAAATATTTATAACAATAATATATTAGTGGGTCCTTCTTGGCCGTACCAATCGCTATGTAGTAGGAGGGTAGCGACAACGCCTCCTATAACAGAAAGCCTCCACACGGTTTTTTATAGGTAGTCCAATCAGACCACTGCGAAGAATATCCACTTTTCGAACGAGTCACTTTATAAAAAATCTAGTTAAAATAAGAAAGTGCTAGCAAATATATGACTAAAAATTTGTTTTATTTATGAATATGATTGGTTTGCCTTATTCACTTGTCAACCACTACAGATTCAATTCTCAAAAATATATGATAAATTGCTCTCAATCACTTATATAAAAGGTTTTGTCTTCATGCGCACAACTGGTTCACTTTTTAAATCGTCTGCGCGGACTACTTATAAAAGACCGTGTGGAGGCTTTTTGATGTAGGAGGTGATGGTAGAGAGCGCAAATCTGAAAGTTTCAATGTTTAGAATTCTCTGCAACTCTATGGAATGTTTTGCTTAAAGTACCACTTTCTCTTCATTTCGAAATTAACAGGAACGAATTGACATAATAATTTTCATTGGAGTCCTACTGGTTGAGCGGTCTCGCCGATCCGCCAAACGCTCTTTGCCTACGACTCCTATAACTGAAAGCCTCCACACGCTTTTTTGTAGGTAGTTGGATCTATGAAGGTAAACCAATTAGTGAAAGAACCATTTTATATGAAATCTATTAAAAATTAAAAAGTGGTAGCAAATATATGTCTAAAAATTTGTTTATTTTATGAATATAATTGGTTTGTTTTATTTACTTGTCTACCACTACAGATTCAATTCTCAGATATATATCATTAAATTTCTCTCGAGTACTTTTAAAATAGAATATGGGTTCATGCGCACAAGTGGTACGCTTTTAAAAATAATCTGCGCAGACTTCTTATAAGAAACCGTGTGGAGGCTTTCTGATGTAGGAGGTGATGTCTTTGCAGAGAAGGTTGCAGATTCAAATCCCGCCGTAACCAAGGATGCATCTTTGTAACGTCCTTCTCTAGCTCATGCTATCAGTTCTTCATCTTGAGAAGGTTTTTAAGCCGCACTATGTTATGAAAACACAAGGATGCATGTGTCCATGGTTTAACCTTTGTGATGCCCTTCTCTTACTCTTGATATTTGTTCAACTTAACAAAGACTTATAACCTATCTTTGTACAGAGAAATCTGAATATGTATATATAAAAATGAATAATTAAGAAACATTAAAAAAAAAAATCAAAAATATATTATGAAAAGTACGTAATTTGGGCAAAACAAAAACTGAAATATTTAAACAGCTAATTTACAATTATAATGGTTTGAAGTCTTTACCTTAAATATGCTAATAATGTAGGGAAAACAATTTTTAAAGGTAAAAATCAATTGTATAAACGTACTTTATCTCAATAAGTCTGTCCTTTTTTTTTCTCTCGAGGGACTGAGATTTTTAACCCTGAAATATTGAGAATAACCACAATCTGGAATTGAAAAATTGAGGTTCTATCAATTTGGTAGAGAAAGTTTTGATCTCTTAATAATAATTTATTTTCTCATGTATTTCGTCATATCTCTATTATTATCTTTCTATAAGAGATTCACAAAATTATAAACATATCACAAAATTATAATAATGCGTGCATTTAAATTGATTAAGGTTAGTATGCTGGTAAAAAGAAAGAAAGCATGTAAAAAAAATAAAATACAATCCTGATCTATAACAATATTTTTGGATTTTGTAAATTTTTTCCACGACAATTAGTGTTTATAACAGAAGGAAAAGACTACCTATGACCAAAATCTCTCTTAAAGATTCTATTAATTATCAATATTTTTAAAAAAGAACTTATTTCATTTCCTCTTCCTTATTATCAAGTGCAATTAATCGCGGTTTCGAGGAAGACCAATACAATGTTACAACTGTCAAAATTATGGACATACGCAAATCCACTGCAATGCACCTGCAAGGTGTGTAAAATGTGCTGAAAACCACAGGTCTCATGAATGCAACAAAGACACAACAACACCTCCAAAATGCTGTAATTGTTACAAGAACCACACAGCATACTGGGTGCAAGACTCGACCCAGCAGAAGGAGCCCTCGAGCAACATCAAATTCGACGCCTAAACTTGCTCACCGATTAGTGTCATTAATCAAAGAATTACAGGAATTGCTCAAAAATGAAGAAGTGCTCCACCTTCTGCGGGGAATCATCGAGGAAACTTCTCAATCCTAGTGAGTTCTATTTTTATTTTCAAGACTCTCAAGTTAAATTCACTGAACTTTTCACAGCAGACTTTTACTTACGTAAAATTAAATTAAAATTTATTTTCTGATAATATAGCCAATTTATGCATATGTATTTATCAACTTATGCACGTTAAATCCTTTTGCAAATTCTATTGTATTTAATGAGCAATATTTCTCTGACAAGATATATTTACTGCATTTTCTCCAAATATGTTAAATTATCATGTATCAAGGCATGATTTATCTATATTCATCAATTATGTCTTTCATTTTTCAAAAATTAATTATTGTACTTATCAAATCATGTTTTATCTTTATTTTTAATTTAAGTCTACAATCAATATTTTTATTGTTATGTAAAATGCCAATTTGCCATATTGAATATACTTACGCAAAATTTGGTCGATGCAAAATTCGCAGGGCTGCTAACTTTGGGAAAGTTTCTTCTAAGCTACGTTTAGCAGGTAAATAAGCTGGGTAGCTACGTTTATGTTTTAATTTATGATCAGTTATTTTGTAAATTTGATTTAAGGCTATTTTCTACACCATTTGATTTAAATCTATTTCCTACAACATTTGGTTTAATACGTTGAACGCCACGCTGATTTTATATGACCTGCCCATCTGGCCACGGTAAATAACTACAACTAAATTTGCAAATATTGGACGGATTTTGCTAGTTTTTTTTTTAAAGGTTGAGCATGACGCACCCAAAAAGTGATAAATTATATAAGCCTACGAATTATTTAGAAATAGTAGTGGATAAAAATCTACTAAATTGAATTTATTAAACCAAGAATCACAATACTTAAGTAAATTTTGAATAAATTTTCGGCAATTCCATAAAAGAGTGCAAATTTTATAGTTCTATATCATGTTATACGCTGTCAGCCAGCTGTTTTTCACGGCCTATGTGAAAGGTCAGTGTCAGCAAGCGGTGGCAGACGCAGTCTAAATGTAATTTCAGTGTCAGCCACCGGTGGTTGACGCTGCCAAAATGTAATTTCAGTATCAGCCACCGGTGGCTGACGCAGCGCTCAACGTCTCAAAACGTCAATTTTTTTTAGCCTTCTCTTCTTCGGGCTTTTACTATGCTGGTAGACTTACCAAAATTTCTGAAAAACTTAGTTTTTAATTACCTCAAACTCTATAAAATATTTTGAAAAAAAAAAAAAAAAAAACGTACTTGTTGGCAGACTTGATTTGGAAAGGGTAAAGCTGACACGATTGCTAAAAAACTTCAAGTATGATCTTTCAATTAGTGCCGACAGTTTTGCCATGCAAAATCTTTGAAACATTTGAAAAGAAAGTTTTTCCACAATTTTGTCCAATTTCTGCCATATTTTATTTTAAATTTATTTGATATAAATTAGTTCTAGAAATACCAATAGAATACTTTGAAAAGAAAACAAAATTTAACCTGATAAATAGATACTTCAATAGTTTGACTACGTCCTTTTCATTTTGTCCAAATTGTCACTATTCTTATTCAAAAGTGTTAAAACAGTAAACTTACAAATTGTAATAATATAAACTATTAAAAGTGTAAACTTACAAATTATTGCTGCAAAGTGTTATTGCTGGCAGTTGGGCACTAAACGGACTGGTTGATACCATATTTACTGTTGTCGGATACGTCCAGTATAGTTTCATAAATGTTCCAGTTTGATATAGAAATCCAGCTAAACAAGCTAAAAACACCAAGGATTTCCAAATTCTTTTCCTCTTTGACTTTGACGAGAAAATTTCTGGGAAACTGGTAATTAAAGAAGTTTTGAAAACTGCTTTCATATACTGCCTGAAGGAAGAAGCGCTTTTCATCACCTTCTTCGGTTTTTTTGTTTTTGCAACCACGTCATTTACCTGCAAAAAATTATAATTTCTGAAAGACATGATTTTAAGAATATTTTGAATTATTATATTGAAAAAAGTGGTTTAAAAGAGTGAAATTTTTTTTAAGTAAATTTATGAAACTTAGAGCACTTTTTTTATTGCACGACACGATACCGATAAAACGGATCCAATTGTCGGCGAACGACATAGATTCAAGTAAAATACATTGTCAGAAATTGAACGCATTTTCATTCGATAACGATTATATCGGATCTGACAAGGCGATATCGTTTATCGGAATCGAATGTCGGTTAAGCAAGTACGTTTCTTCTCAAATCGCGCCGATTTTATTTTTTGTTGTGTATCCCTCCTGTTCTGTCTCCTCTTTTGATATTATTATTTTATTCTTTTGATCAATTTTAATCGTTTATTTGATCATGTCAAATGTAAAATTTGATGTCATTTTGCTCTGTGAACTCGTAGAAGCTAAAGATGTGGCAGAAAGTTAAATGTGGAAAGAATGGCTCATTTGGAAGTAATTAAAAATTTTATTTGGGTCTTTTTGAAGCACATGAAAAAAAATCTCTCCTTCAACATATTTCGCTTCATTTATTTCTTGCACCCAAAAACGTTTCTGCACTGCTCGCTTCTTTCTTCTCAAATAAATTAAGTATAGAAGTTTGAGGCGACGATTATCATCGGGCATATTTAAAGTTAGCAGGAAAAAAATCGCAGCGAACGATATCGGATAAATGAAAAAACAATTGTTTGAACGATCCGGCAACGACTTTCGCTCATTTGTTGCCCGATTTTATCGGTATCGTGTCGTGTAATGAAAAAGAGCCCTCACAAATAAAATTTACAATGACAGCTCTTAAAAAACGTGCTTTTAAAAAACGAAATTTCTTTTCAGCAAAAGACGAATGTATACACATTTTTAAAGCAAACAGCTGCAACAATATTATTTTACTATTGATTATAGGTTAGTTTCAAAAGATTAAAAAAAATGGTATTTCCAATAAAAATTTAGCATTAAACTTAATATTAAAAATCAGATTCAATTTAAATCCTTTAAAAATTTGCTTGGTCATGTGACTGATTCTTATGTAGAGTTGACCAAATCCGAAAAAATAATTTTTTAATAAAAATTTTGTAATTAAAAAAAACAATCCAACAATTGGCCTTACATTCAGAATTTTTTCAGGGAAAGTGTCTTTCAGAAAGCAGGCTAACAAAAGAATATTAGTAAAATAATCAATTTTTTAAAAATTTATTTTAGGTAATTAAAATATACCAATATGTCATTCCCTCACTTGTCCCCACTGATGATTTAAAAAATGAAAAAATTGTTTCTGAAATAAGAAATAAAAAATTTACAAATTCGTGCTTTTTATTTCAGAATATTGAAATATCGAATTCAGAAAATAAATTTTTAATTTAATTTCTGATAAAAATATTGCCATAGCACTATTTCAAACTTTGTCCCCAGTGTTTCGCATCATTCCCTCACAACAATGTTCTTATTACCTGCAATCTTCTTAGAATAAAAATATTGTAATAAAAACTTTAGCAGTTAACAACTGGCATCATAAAACAAAATTGCTGTATGTTTTCATCTTCAACTTTAAGAATCTTTGCTGTGGAATAAATTTGAATGAATCAAACCAGGTAAAAATTTTTACATTTGTCATTCCCTCATGTCGTTTTTTAAAGTAAAATAAAATACAACTTCGTCGAGAAAGTGGATAATTATATGTTGCTTTCTTGTATAAATATAATTGTATATGATTGATTTCAGAAATCAATTAGACCTAACTGCTATTTTTAAATTTTATTAAATTTGTCATTCCCTCACTATCATTCCCTCACTAATGTATAAAATGAGGGAATGACGCTAAAGTGAGGGAATGATACAAGATAAGTATATGATTAAACTTTTTTTTTTTTTGTTCTTGGTTTTTCTTTCTTTCTTTCTTTCTTTCTTTCTTTAATGAAAATAGGTTAGATAATAAATTGAATTGGTTTTTAGTGAAGTACTATGTTTGCAAATTGGAACTAATTTTAAAACTTTAGCAAAGACTCACAGAGAAAAGAAGTTATTTCATAGACTTTTAAGTGGAAAAATTCTGAAAAAGTAGAGAGCATTGTGCTTTTCAAAGAGATTTCTGAAATATAGAAAACATAAAGAATCGGCAAAATAAAAATTAAATAAAAATAGCATAACTTATGATACCTCAGAAAGCTTTTTTTTTTTTTTTTAATCCGATGATCCAGATTATGCTCAGGTAAAAAGGAATGCATCACAAGAAAAAAGATAAAGAAGCAAAAGAGAGTGCTTCTTGATACAATAAGAAATCTACATATAAAATATTTAAGTGAAAACCCAAATCGTCGAATCAGTTACACATCAGTCAGAATAGCTCGCAAAGGGGCGATTCCACGAATTTGAATCTCATACGACGTATAATAATTAATATTTTCTCAATCGCACATGACGTATAATATTAATATGACGTAAACTATTAATACTTTTTGTTCCGGGAATATCGTAGTATCAACTGTGATTACATACAAAAAATTTTATTCCTATCTGTAAAGAAAAAAACCTATGTAAAGTTGAAACTGCGCTAGGAAAACCAAAATACAGAGGAATACAAAATAGGAGATTGGGTGCTAGTTGAGTATGAAACAATTTTATACCCCGGATAATTTAAGATCTTACATTCAAAAAATGTAACAATTGATGTAATGGTTTCCACAAAAGTAGGAAAATACCCTTTCCAAAACACATACATAGCTACACAAAACATACATCAAAAGAAGAATTCTACCACTCATTCCATGTGACAATTATGCCAGCCAATTTTATTTCCAAAACCTGTAAAAACTATTAAATATATAAAACTAAACTATAATAAATATTAGATATACTTAGTATGCTATCATTTTCAAACTTGAGGTAGCTGTAACTTAGAGAAAAACATGTATTAAGATAAAATATCATTCCCTCACTATTAGTGTCATTCCCTCACTTTTTAAACAGCGAAATTAATTAATTTATTTAAATATTAAGTATAATTTAAAGGATGTTTATTTTTTTCATAATGCCATTGCATATTTTTATTAATATAAAAAGTTTCAGAGCTTATTATTCACTTTACATTTTTGGGATTTTATGATCAGAAAAATGACAGTTTTCGTGAGAATGACCCATATATATATATATATTTATATATTTTTAATGATATATATATATATATATATATATATATATATATATATATATATATATATATATATATATAATATATAAACGTTCCCACCACTCTCTACGTAGCAGAGAAGTGGGGGCATTTAGCATTCAATAGAATGTTCAAAACATTCCGGTAAGGAATATATTGCATAAAAACTGCAGCTTGTAGAGAAGAAACGATAGCAGATTCGAAATCAGAGACACAAATATATTTAAAATTAGTTTAAAAACATCATGCAATAGGAAAAAAAAAAGATAACAAAATTGTTCCCCAGTGCAATTAAAACTATTCATTTATTGATTTACTTTCGAACAATGATTTTAAAAATTACTACTTACTGGGTAAAAAGGCTTGAAGACTTTCACAGGGTTAGTACTGCGAGATCGATCATGCCAGAAATCCATCGACATTTCGTGGACTTTTTCTTATGATCTAAAGTTTGGCGAGAGAAAAATAAACAATTAAGAAGAAAAAATATATGTATATCAATAAAGAATTCTCATAAATATCTAAGTAGTGCCCTTCTTCGTCAATCCGTAAATTTTGAGGCGCTATAACTCAGGGGATAGAGTGTTTGCTTTTCCAAGTGGCGAATCGGATTCGAATCCCAGTCGATACGAATTCCGCATCCGGCTTGCTCATGGGTTATAGTCCCCTTGCCGTTAGGCTAACCGTGGGGTGTTCTCGTGGTCGTCCTCTCCATGTAACGCAAATGCGGGGTAGCGCCATCAAAAAGTCCTCCACGAAGGCAAATTTCTCCCAATACTCGATCCAGGAGTTCCTTGGTCTTCTGGATTGGGTTCAAAATTGCAAGGCTACGGAGTTGAACATTAGTAGTCGTAAACCCATATTATTGAGACGGCTGTTCAACGACGGTTATAAGATAAAAAAAAATCTGTAGATTTTTAATTTTGATTATTTTAACAGCGATGGCAGTCTGCTTCGCTTTGAGGAAAACAACGTTTTTAGAGATATCAAAATTTATATTTTAAGGTATGATTCTTTGTTCAAAAAATTTAAATTGTTTAATTCTTCACTGTATACAGATAATTTTAAAGTTCATATAAATTATAATTTTATTCTCGTGGTGAGTTTCTGTGAATTTTAGTTTTAAAAAAAACTAAATTCTAGAAAAAAAAAACTTTTGTTTTAATCAAAGCAATTTGCTTTTATGTGAGTTAATATGTTTTTTCTTGAAGTTTATTTAGTGCTTGAATTTAATACAATTTTTTTTTTAATATTTAAAATAGTAGTAAATAAACCATATCTTTTTTCATATATTTATATGAAAGCAGAGATGCCAGAGAGAAATTGTAGAAACTCAATTCTTCCTTATTTATTCATATATTCTATCGTAACTACCACCATGAGTTACATAACAAATTATTCATATTTAAAAAAAAAACAACATAATATAATATAAAGTAATATTATACTAAAACAATTACTCGAGAAAAGTTTTACTAATTTTAAATTCATTTAAAAAAAAAATATTGCAATTTATTATTTACCACCTTTTTACATTCACAGTCGTCTGTGGCATTTCTAGGAAACTTATAGTCTCAAATGTGTAACGCACAGCTAAAAGTCCATATTTATCAAAACAGAAAAAAGTGAAAACTGGTAACAAATAAATTTAATTTTTGCATTTTTTCCGGAATAATAAAATATTCATATCTACCAATTTTTTTTAACGGATACAGTAAATATACAGAATTACTTCTACCTTTAGATATAATTAATAGCAGTGAATTGCTTATCGTTAAAAATCGATCTACTCCTTTCGAAAATTATCTATTATTGTATTAGTTCTACTACCAGTTTATTCTCTTTTCCGTCTCGCTTTCAGGACTGAAGTGGAAAGATAAACTTCCATTACCTTAAAAAATTAATAATATTAAAAAATTTGGCATTTTGTTAGCTCTCAATTTGCAGACATAGTGGGGATTGGTGAGTTAAGTAAGGAACACAGCCTAATTATAACTCAATAAAGATTATGAACAATTAGGAATACGCTAGCAATTCTCAAGAGGGTTAAGTATAGCAAAATAATTTAACTAGTTATTTTTCTTTGACTTTACCACATTCTTTTGCTTTCTTTAATTAATTTTCAGATATTAAGCAATAATGTCAATGGAAGTCACACTCAAAATTATATTATAATACTTACTAATATATAGTTAAGAATTGTTTCTAAATTTCAGAATGCTTGCAGTGTGCTCATCAGACAAAATCTACTCATCGCAATTTGTTGCGACAATATTATTATCAAATTAAAAAAAATTATTTTTTGGTGTATCAAATTGTCAACAATAGATTACAAATCGCAAAATTTAAATAATTTCAAAACAAAACACATTTTTTATGGTTGCTAAGGTACCAGACTTTAATATTGCCACAATACTTTTTCGAACGTATAATTAAATTTATTGGAGCTTAGTAGAGAAAGTATCTTTGTATTGGGAATATAAATATTTTGTTTTGGCAAAGTATTTTAAGGAGAATATCTTATAATATTTATTTGATAAGTCTTATTTTTCAAAACAAGGTTGCGAAATATCGTATATTGAAATAACATTAGCAAGTGCAAGTGAAATACTTCAAAAATTATATTGTATTACAAAGTATTGTTGATGTCCCTATATACATAAATATGTTTAGGGTATTTTTATTTTCTTCACTTAAAAATATTAAAACCTGGTCGATACGAATTTCGCATCCTCCTGGTGGCAACCACAGTGATGACGCAAAATTAAAAAATGTAGTAACTATTTTTTCCCCTCAAATTTACTGAAAAATTGGAGGCAAAGCTTTCACTTTAGCAATGTACAAGTGATTAATAGATACAATTAGCTTCATTTATATTCTTTTCAATTTTACTAACCCCCTCACAAATTTTCCAGAAAGTTGCAACCTTGCATATAACATCTTGGGGTTAAAGTTATTCCGGTTGTATGAGTAACTCTCTTCCCTGGCTTTTAATTTAACCTCTTAACGCACAGATATTTTTAAAAAAAAACAAGCCAAAAAAAAAAAAAAAAATTCCATTTTTTTAATGTAAAAAAACACATTTTAGAACATTGTCTTTTCTTTTGGTGGACAATTTGGATACACTGCGCTTTTATTACATGGAAAAAGGCTATATTTAGAGAAGCCAACTGCTCCTGATAAGCCAAAAGTAATAAAATAAAAAACTGTAAATAACTACAAAGTAAATTTTGCAAGTAGTTGACTATTTTTGCTTTTTTTTAAAATGTATAACAAAACATAAGTACTATAAAGTGGTGAATAATATAAGCCAATGAATTATTTAGAAATAGTGGCGGATAAAAATCTACTCAATTGAATTTATTAAACCAAGAATCACAATTGATAAACTACCACATTAAAATATTTATTTGCTGTCGGGAGCAAGTTGGCATCTCTGTATATTTTATTTTTGAATAAATAAGTGTTATAGCTTACAATCCTATGTAAATGATAAATATCAATAAAACGATTTTTTTTCCTTAGCTTTCACATTGTTATTTTCAATTCTCGATTATATTCGAGTGTGAAAAATTATAGCAGCATAAAATACAAAGCCGCTCGAATTATCTCGAGTGTTCACAGTTTGACCTGTTCAGCACGCTCGAATTAACTCGAGCGCACAAGTTAAGGGGTTAATCAGAAACTATGAAAATATAAAAAAAGTACTTGACATATTTCAACCCCCTAAGCCTATATATAAGCTATGAAATAAATTTCCTTTATGAATTTAACCAATTGCCTAGCAATTATTTTAAAATGCTGTTAGAACTCTTATAAACACTCAATTATTGAAAATGCATTATGCAGTTCTCACACGTAATTTTTAAAATTCAGAAAATCACGAGGTAAATTATTAAGATGTTAAGTTTTTTTTAAATTGTGACTTTTGATGACACAGAGGCAACTGCACGAATGTAAAGGGTTTATTATAGAACTGCACGAATTTTTCACTTGAAATTAACCCATTTGCGGTAGAGTGTAGTCAGTCTTGCAACACTAATTCAACAAATATTACAAATCACTAAAAATGTAAAACTAATTTCTTTAAAACGTAAAGTAACCACTATTTTTTTAACAGTAAAGAATTTAAGTATGTTTTCATGATTAAAATCTTCTATCGGAATTTGCTGTTACACAAAGGGTTGAAAATTGGACACTGTATCACAGAAATATTAGCTGAGATGCCTTCTGCCACTGCGTCAAAGGATTTAATAAAGTGTTATAGAAAATTGAAAGTGAGACTACCCGAACTTTGTAAATTTTACAGTGATGACAAGTTGCTCCACTTTGTAAAAAAGTATTTCGCTGTGGTAACGGAATTTAGTTTATTTTTAGCATACTAATTTTCATCTTAAGTAATTTTTCAACCACTATATATTTTATTTTATTTTATAATCGTTGCAGAACAGCTGTCCCGCAGTGGACTGATCGTTAAGACGCGGTTCCCAGCAGATCACCGAAGTCAAGCATCACTGGCTGCGGTCAGTGTGCGGGTGGGTGACCACTTGGATCAGTCTGCGTAGGGACCGAGGGTGTGCGGTATTGGTCCTCGTTAAACTGTTCTACCGTAAAGTGCTCGACTTCGCGTGCAGGTCGTTGGGCTACCGAAGCAGGGGTGCCATCCCCTCTGCAGAGGATCAGAATTGTGATGGCATGTCTTCGGATCATCCTTAGGGATGTTTCCCAGACCGTCGCCAATAGCCCATTGTGAAGCTCTAGTGCGACGTAAATTAACTACAACTACAACTTGCAGAACAGCTAACTCAATTTTATGTGTTCACGACTACTAATGTTCAACTCCGTAGCCCTGTAATTTTGAACCCAATCCAGAAGACAAGGGAACACCTTGATCGAGTTTAGGCATCACCTCCTACATCAGAAAGCCTCCACAGGGGATTTTAGAAGTAGTCTGAGCAGATTATTTAAAAAGTGAACCAGTTGTGCGCATGAACCCAAATTCTATTTTAAAAGTAATTGAGAGAAATGTATCATATATATTTGAGAATTGAATCTGCAGTACTTGACAAATAAATAAGACAAACCAATCATGTTTATAAATTACACAAATTTTTAGACATATATTTGCTACCACTTTTAAATTTCGAATAGATTTTCTATTAAATGGCTCTTTCTTAGACTGTTTTACCTTCATGATGGTCTGATCAGACTACCTATAAAAAACCGTATGGAGACTTTCAGTTATAGGTGGTGTTGGTTTAGGGAGATATTTGCCTTCGTGGTGGACTTTTTGATGGAGCTAACCCGCATTTGCGTTACATGGAGGGGAAGACCCCGTGAACCTCCCCCGGTTAGCCTGACTACAAGGGGACTCTACCCCTTGATCCGTCTACCACTGAGGATATTTCACGTCAGCACTGTGACTGGTGCAAGCCGGATGCGGAAGTCGTAACGATTAGGATTCGGACCCGGTTCGCCGCATTGGAAGGTGAACGCTCTATCCCCTGAGCCACCACTATATATCAAAAATTCTAAGTATAATATGAAATGCAATTTTTTGCAGTTTTGCGCCGCCAAACGCTGTGCAAAGCGTGGAGGTAGTGGATTCGAATCCTGCTGTTACCCTGGATGTATCTTCGTGCTGCCCTACTCTGTATTGCGCTATCGGTCCTTATATTGACAAAGGTTTATAAGCCTAAATTGAGCACACGAGCCTGTAAATGTAATTCCAATAAAAGCAGATAGCTCGTGGTGAATCTTTTAAAGAGCAGACGCAATAATCCTTACTCTACAAGTTTTACTATTTATAATTTGCAATCAATTTATTAATAATTTTGGAGAAAGTGGAATAGTTGTCATTCCTAAATTTACCTGACATCTTGAAAAACTAAACCCGATACATTTCTAATGAAGTGGCATTTTCTAAATCAATTTGAACTATTTATACGTAGTGCTCGGCAAATTTTTTTTAAAAGTCTAATTTACTGAATTCAGAATTATACATAACCGCACATTCCTCTTCTGATCTTACCTATCTTGAACTTTACTCCCTGAAGAAGTCCCTGCTTCTCAGAGACTGGCTGGTTCCCCCCATCCACCATTGGTACAAGGGAAATAAGCCTGGAGTTTCTTTGACTCTTCCTTTTAAAAGGAGAATCTGCACCACCATCTCCCGCATAGCTACCAGCCATCTTAAAGGTTTTCTATTTTCCGAAGGAACTAAAATCTACCCCCATTTGCCTTAAATGCCATCTTCACCAGGCTTCCGTCGATCACATCTTGAACTGTCTTGGTCTTCTCTGGGAAGACATTTACTCTACTCCTCTTTTGGCCTTTGATTTTCTTCAGGTCAACGGGTTCATAGATCTGGTCTGACTTCGCCAGGCCAAAAAGGGATAAGAAACAACAACAACAACAGAATTATACATTAAAACATAAATTTTGATATCGTCAGAAAAATATTAACCACAAAGCTAAGCAAGTTGATATTCCAGTCTTAGAACAAAAAAATACTGTTAAACCTTTTCCTTAGAGATATAAATATATTTTAATATTTATATGTTTAAAAAATAGTTCTATAGAATTTAGAAACTTGTCAACTTTTCCAAATTTGCGATATCGAGGTAAAAAAACATCTTATTGAAAATCAAATCAGGTTAATTAAATTATTTCTTTTGAGCTACAATAATATCTGGTAGTGTTTTCAAATAAATATGTGAATGATGTAAAAAAATTATTACCTTTTATAATTGTAGTAAAATAATATACATTAAGCATTAATAACAATGGATTTTGTGAATTTTTAGAAATGTTTTTTTTCTTCTCCCGATTATGCAAATAATGAAAATTAAATTTTTAATACTTAATACATAGGGTTTGTTTGGTTAAAATATTTTGTTTAAATCTAGAAAAATAAAAATTAAAAAAACATTGTTTTAAATATCTATTTCAATTTATCGTTTAGTTATAATATTTGTAATAGATTTAGTTATTTTAGGAACATAATAAGTTTTTTAATAGCTTTTTCTCCCCGTTTCGTGTTCCACTTTAATTTACAAATTGCAAAGTTACGCTTTGTTTGGTAAAACAATGTCGCCAATGGAGATGAAAATTAAAACAAACACTGATGATACTTAAACTAAGTTTTAGAAGTAAAACAAATAAATTGATGTTCACAAAAAATAATCATTGAATAAAAATTTTAACACATTAGGTGTAAAACCAATTATCTTTTATGAATATTTTTAAAGAGCAAGATAGTTAAGATTCAAATCAAGAAACTATTGCAGTTTTACTGAAAAAGGTTTAGTTATTGACTCAGCTCATTCATTTAGCGTTATTAGTTATTGATTTACCTTGTAAGTTTAGCGTTGTTAGTTATTGACTCATCTTGAAAGTTTAGCGTCTGTAGTTATTTACTCAGCTTGTAAACTTAGCGTCATTAGTTATTGACTCAGCTTGTAAGTTTATCGTCGTTAGTTATTGATTAAGCTTGTAAGTTTAACGTTATTAGTCATTGACTCAGATTGTAAGTTGAGCGTAATTAGTAATTTAGTTAGCTTCTAAGTTCATCTTGATAGTTATTGACTCAGCTCATTTTATTGACTCAGCTCATTCATTTAGCGTTATTAGTTATTGATTTACCTTGTAAGTTTAGGGTTATTAGTTATTGATTTACCTTGTAAGTTTAGCGTGGTTAGTTATTGACTCATCTTGAAAGTTTAGCGTCTGTAGTTATTTACTCAGCTTGTAAACTTAAAGTCATTAGTTATTGACTCAGCTTGTAAGCTTTTTACCAATGACATATGTTTTTTCAAAAATTTTAATAGCCCTTAAATTTAAATAGTGGTAGTGAATTCACGCTTATGAGGATTTTATTTCATAAAATACTAATTTTTATGGTTACAGTTCTAGTAGGACATAGCCTTTAACCATATAATTTACTAGTGATAACAAAAGTACTAAAGGATTTAAGTTTTTTTCTCTTTCCGTTATTAATATTATCAAATTTTTAAGAAAAATGAATTTTGAACCCATCCCAGAAGACGAGGGAGCCCCTGGATAAAGTACAAACTAGCTTTTGTGATGGACGTTTTTGATTTTACCGCATTTACGTTAGTTACATGATGTGGAAAGCTACGAAAACCTTCTACGATTAACCTGATGGCAAGAAGACCCTAACCTATGATCTTTCTACTACCAAGAATATTTTACGTCAGAACTGCGATCGGTGTGAACTGGGTACTGATTTCTTATCGATGAGCCGTCACTGGGATTTGAACCCGAGGCTTTCTGTCCCTTGAGTCAACACGATTCTCTTTGAATTAGTATGTATTTTTAAATCCGGCGTTGAATAACTGACCTAATAGTCCTTTATTAAAACCGCCACCTGCGATACCGCAAATTTTAATGATATTTTCGACTGCATAAATCTCGAAGAGGATGCAAAAATTCGACCCATTGCACACTTCTGATATCATACTAACATTTAACAGCACAAACACCCACTGATTTATTCAGCTTATCCCTGTGAAAGAGCAACTCCTTGGGGTCTGATCAGGGGTAAGCTAATCCCTGTAACTTAAGTGTAGAGAGCTACCCAGCAAGAGTGGTAATTACCAGGACGGCCGGGTCTCTACTTTATAACAAAGCCACACTTACTTACACATATACACACATCCTCACATTCCTTTAACTCGCCCCCCTTTTGTATGTATTTCCAAACTGTAAATAATCATTAGTGTTTGTTTTCCCATTGTACTTTAATTTTATCTTTTTTCATGCACTTTTTATTACTTGTAATTTTGTTATTGCCTTATAATGGCAAAGTGATATTTTTCTTCTCTTAAGAACTCCATTTTGCTCCCCAAACTCAGGTTTTTTTGCCACCTTTGTGCTATTTCTAAAATTATACACTGTTAGTTTCACAACAGTATACGATTTTGAACAGTTTCACAACAGTTTCATGCCGACCGACCGGTGCATTGATTTTTTAGATGTATTGATTTGTTATGGGAACATGGAAGACTTTGCGACTCGACATATTTAACGTGCATCAGTCACAATTTACTATACGAACGATGTCTTCGGATCGAACCCACGAACTCTTAAACATGGGCCCAAGTTCCCTACCAACCTGGCTATCCCGGCCTTAAGATTGAGTCTCGTAACAAGAAAATCCAATCATTAGATCAAAAGTTATTCAGAGTGTTCCATTTTTTTCGCTCTGTACGTCAAGGATAATACTGACGCCCAATTATTTACTACCTACCTTTAAACTAAGTGCAGTACACAAATAAATAAAATAACCCTAAATAACTTTTGATCTAACAACATCATCGTCACTCAGATGTTGCAATAAAACTGAAATAGGCTTAGATATACCATAAATAAACAACATTTTATTACTGTAATCTAGGTAAGCTTGTCAAATGTTGCTACAAACTAAGTCTGACGCAAACAAAGGAAGTAAAGGAGAAAAGTCGCGTGACCTAATACTTTGTGTGAAAATTTTCATAAAATTATACATATGCAAAGTAGATTGTAACTAATAATTTTGAAATACTTATTTTTAATATTGGAATTATATATCTAATAGTTAGAGTTTAGAAACTGAACTTAGTAGCCGTTATATTAGAGTAAGATTCCATAGCCTTCATCTTCCTTTTGTAATTTTATTTTTTATTTATAAGATTTACATAAATATTTGTATTTAAATTACAGGAAGAATTATGTTTAAATGCATAGAATTTCAATAATAGCGATTCTCGGTAATGATTTTTTTTTTTTTTCGTCTCTGAAAGCAATCCACAGTGACGAATTTTCAAATGACCCTAATCTATTGAATTTTCTAAGTCACGCGAGCAACTTAAATAAATTGCAATTTATATTTTTTTCATCTCTCTTAATAAAATAGATTATTAGTTTTCTTTCCTTAATGGAGTTTTGCGCTTCTTGAATTTCAACTATGCCTTTGGCAGGAAAGTGCATGTTTGAAAAACACGCTTATTTTCTGTCAATAACTTATTATGTTATTTAAGTGATCACTAGTCATGTCAATAATATTAAAATTCTTTTTAGTAGCAATTTGTCGCAGAAATGAAATGCTACGTTTCTTTGAAGTTCGCTGAATTCGTTATGAAAATAGGTTTTCAGCGCGAAACACCAGAATTGGAGCAGATCACGAGTCAGGTTTTGTTGTTGCTGGCTTATAAAACTGCACGCCAAAGTCTTTTGGGCAAACAAGAAGGTAATAACAATTTGATAGTTTTTTTTTTATACTCATATCAAGATTCGATTTCTTAAAAACTTTACACAATTTTATTTTTTAAAACTATTAGATTGAATCCTAAAATATATAAGCAATCTAAAAATGCATCAGAACACATAAGTTAAGCTTAATTAATATAATAATTAATAATAAATAATGTAATAAAGTTCAAGTAATATAATAAAGTTTAATTAATATAATACTTTATAATAATTAATATAATAACACTATAATTAATATATAATTAATATACAATTATAATAAAGCTTAATAAATATAATAATTATTAATAAGTAACATTGTTGTTGATATGCAAATAAAATCCCATTTTTTCTCCTCCCTCTCAGGTAAGTTACGCGAGTTGCGTAATTTGATGTGACGACTTCCCGATAGGGGAAATCGAAATATATTAATTGTAGAAGCTGACTGAGTTGTTAGTTAGTTAGTTAGTTAGTTAGTTAGTTAGTTGGTTGATACAGTTGTATTCTTTTGCATAGCACTGTGTGTGCACGATATTATTTCCGCATTTATATGTTTCAATAAACTCTTTATTTGCCGGCATTTGCTTCTGTGTTATTCGACATAACAACAGTTGGTAGCAGAGCGCGGTTTACGATCATCATGGAAAAAGAATTAGTTTTTGGAATTCCGAAGTTGACTGGAATTAATTATCATCTTTGGGCCATGAAAATGGAAGCAGTTTTGAATTTGAAGAAACTAATGTCGGCATTGACAGAGGAAACTCCGACTGACCCTGCTAAATTGCAAGTTTGGGAAACTACTAACCAAGATGCCGTATCATACTTGAAGTTATCGCTATCAGACGAACAGGCTTTACAATATGCGGAAGAAAGGAATGCAAAAGTTTTGTGGACAAGAATTAAGACTACCTACACTGGGCTGGAAGAAGATAGAAAGATTGATGCGGGTGCCGAACTCAAGAGCTTAGAAATGCTGGATTCAGAAGCCGTCAATGACTACATAGCTCGAGCTAAAGGATTATCGACTAAGTGTGCATGCTTGGGACTGAAAATATCTGACAGAGAATTGGTGTTTTACACTATCAGAGGTCTAGCTGGAAAATATGAGCGCATAAAACAAGTTTTAAAAACTCAACGAGAAAAGTCGCTAGAAGATATACTCGAAGTCTTAAGGGAAGAAGAAAAAGATTTACTACAGAAATCGCATGGACAAAGAAATTCGGAATCTGCGTATGCTACTCAGAAGAAGAGGTTACCAAGAAAAATTTGCTACGCCTGTAGACGACCGGGACATATAGCAAGGGATTGTTATTCGAAACATCAAGAAGTGGGAACCGATAGACGCTACAAACCATCGACAAGCAGAGTAAGAGGTCGTCGAAAACCAAATTTTCAAGAAACATTGGTATCTGATAGTGCTACTCCAGGAAATTTCGCCTTGGTTTCAGTTGAACAGAATGGACAAGTGGACGAATGTTGGATCCTGGATAGCGGAGCCACGTCTCATATGTGCAAGGATGAACGCTGGTTCGAATCTGTAGATGCTTGCGACAGCAAAATATACCAGGCAGGTAAGACTTTTACATTGGATACTAAAGGAATCGGAACTGTTAAAGCTATTTCACTAAGTAATAATGTAAAAATTATAATTAGTAATGTATTGTATGTACCAGAATTACGTCATAACTTACTGTCTCTTACTTGTTTAATGGATAAAGGGTATAAAGTTAAATCACATTCAAACTCAGTTTTAATTATTGCTCCTAATGGACGCATAGTTTTGAAAGCTTTAAATATGAATAAAAAATTAGAAGTTAAGCTAAAACCTAATGTTGATAACGAGGTATGTTTTTCTGGGTGTAACAAAGTTAAAAATAACGCTGAAATGAATATAATTTGGCATAAAAGATTGTGTCATTTAAATGCTGATTATATGCGTAAAATGTCTAAAGTGTTAAACTTAAAAATTGATAATGAATTGTCTTGTGAATCATGTGATATTTCTAAGATTACAAGAAAACCTCATTATAGTATTTTAACTTCTCAAAGTTCAACTACTTTAGAATTAATACATGGTGATTTGTGTGGGCCATTCCCAGTAAAGTCTTTAGGTAATTCAAGATATTTTTTAATATTAGTAGATGATTTTTCTGGCATGTATTTTACTTATTTTCTTAAGAACAAAACCGAAGTATTTGATAACATTGTAAGTTTTAAGATTAAATTTGAAAATTTACTAAATAAGAAAATTAAGAAATTTCGTAGTGATAATGGTCTTGAGTTTGTAAATAAAGATCTTGAGTTTTATTTCACTGAATGCGGGGTTACACATGAAAAATCTGTGCCGTACAACCCTGAAAGTTTGGGTAAAGCTGAACGAGCTAACAGAGTTTTGTTAGATAGAGCTAGAACATTAATCTATGATAGTAAACTTCCTTTAAATTTTTGGGCTGAAGCAATAGCCTATGCAACACATGTTACTAACCTAACTCCTCGAAAAGGTAAAACTGAAGTTCCAAAAGAATTATTCTTTAATAAAAAGCAGAACTATAAATATCTGCGTGTTTTTGGATCTACAGCATACTATCACGTTCCTAAGGCTTTAAGACACAAACTTTCCATTCCAGGTAAAAAGGGTATTATGTTGGGATATTCGAATGAAAGACGAGCTTATCGTATTTACGACCCTGAAAGAAATAAAGTAATAGAAGAGCGTTCAGTAAAATTTAATGAGAAATTATTAGGTAGTAGTAATTTGTTTAGTGAAGATAAATCTAATGACATCGATGAATTTTTTAATATCCAAACTAACGTAGAAGACCAAAATAAAAGTTTTGAATTTCCACTGGATTTGAAGGATAGCCGAGATTTAAGTGAAACTAAAACTCGTGGTCGTCCAGTAGGTTCAACTAAAGAAAATATTAGGGAATTTAATGAACAAAGAATAACTGAAGACGAAAACAGGTTATTAGAGCTAGGTGTACGTCGGTCAGATAGAATAAAGGAAAAGGCAAGTTCAAACTTAGTAACTAATATTCCAAGTAATTTTGAAGCTAAACGTGATAAAAATTGGTTAAAATGGGAAAAAGCAATGAATGAAGAATTAAATTCTATTCACGAACACGATGTTTGGAATCTAGTTGATAAACCTGAAAATGTAAAGATAGTTAAGAGTAAATGGGTTTTTACTATGAAAGAAAATAAATATAAAGCTAGGTTAGTAGCAGCAGGTTTTAATCAAGTAAAAAATCGTGATTATTTAGAGTCTTATTCACCCGTGTTAAGTACCGAATCTTTGCGTTTGTTGTTAGCATTATCTGCCAAATTAAATTTAGAAGTAAAATTTTTAGATATAAAAACTGCCTATCTTTATAGTGATTTAGAAGAAACTGTATATATGGATATTCCTCCAGGTTTTAAACATTTGTATGGTGAAAATAAAGTATGCAAGTTAAAACGTAGTCTTTATGGATTACCCCAATCAGGTCGAAATTGGCATTTACACCTTAAACGGGAATTAGAAAAGCTTGGTTTAAAACAGCTAGCTTCGGATAATTGTATTTTCACTAGAATAGAGAAGTCTATGAATTTTTATATTGGAATATACGTAGATGACTTAATAGTTATTTATTCAGACTTGCAAATGTATAATAATATAGTGGGAAAATTATCTCAGATATTTGAAGTGAAAGAAAGTAGAGAGAATAAATTTCTAGGTATTGAAATAAATAAAAGTGAAAAGGGCATAACTTTGTCTCAAACTGAATATATAAACTATTTATTGCAGAAACATGGTATGTTTGATTCTAAATGTGTAAAAACACCAATCGTAAGAGGAGAGGATAGGAGTTTTAATTGTTCAAACGAAATGGTTAATCAAACACAATATCAGGAATTAATAGGAGAACTTTTATATCTCTCGAACAGAACACGACCAGACTTAGCATTTGTAATGAGCTACTTATCTCAATTTAATCATAAACCTGAGAAACGACATTTTAATTTAGCTAAAAGAGTGTTAAAATATCTCAATGGTACAAAGGATAAAAAATTATTTTTTAGTAACAAATCAGGACTTTTGAATGCTCATGCCGATGCAAGTTGGGGAAATGCTGAAAATGGGAAATCATTTTCAGGAGAAATTGTAATGTTAGGTGACTCTTTAATTTTATGGAAGAGCAATAAACAAAAAACAGTTGCTCTATCTACTTGTGAAACGGAACTTGTTTCTTTAGGTGGTGTTTGTAAAGAACTAATGTGGATATTAAATTTATTAGAAGAATTGCATTGTTCTATATTTGTAAAGAAACCTGTGACCATTTCGTCTGACAATCAATCCGCAATTGATTGGTTGAATAGTGCAAAATCATCTTCTAGAACGAGACATATCAATTTGAAACTTCATTACGTAAAGGATATAATTGGCAAAATTATTAAAGTAGAGTATGTGCAAACTGACGAAATGATCGCAGATTTCCTAACTAAAGCTGTAACTTTTGACAAGCTCACTTGGACTTTGTCACAAATAAATTTAATTGATTAATTGTTAATAAGTTTAAGTTGTATGAGAAATTAGTTTATTTATGTTTTATATTTTGTGGAAAAATGTGTATTTATTCGCAGGGGGAGTGTTGTTGATATGCAAATAAAATCCCATTTTTTCTCCTCCCTCTCAGGTAAGTTACGCGAGTTGCGTAATTTGATGTGACGACTTCCCGATAGGGGAAATCGAAATATATTAATTGTAGAAGCTGACTGAGTTGTTAGTTAGTTAGTTAGTTAGTTAGTTAGTTAGTTGGTTGATACAGTTGTATTCTTTTGCATAGCACTGTGTGTGCACGATATTATTTCCGCATTTATATGTTTCAATAAACTCTTTATTTGCCGGCATTTGCTTCTGTGTTATTCGACATAACAACAAACATAATGACTAGGTTTAATCAATATAATAAGTATTATAACAATTAAGTTCAATTAAGATAATAATTATTGATAATTTAATTAATTTTATTTTTCAGAAAAACATATTCGGTTTGATTTAGAGTTGGGGGAAGTTTACTACGCTAGAAATGGAATAATTTAAAAATGACATGTAATAATCAATACAGTAATTTATATTTATTAATATAAGAATACAATAATTAATATAATAATGCAATAATTAATATAATAATCTAATTAATTAATAACAATCTAATTAATATATAATCAATATTCAATTAATATAACAAACTTAATTAATATAATAATAATTAATAAGTAACATAATAACTAAGTTTATTCAATATAATAACTTATAATAAATAATATACTAATTATGTTGAATTAGGATAATAATTATAAAAAATTAAATAAATTTTATTTTTCAGAAAAATATATTCTGTTTGATTTAGAGTTGGGGAAAGTTTACAACGCAAGAAATGAAATAATTTCCTTAAAACAAAACTAAATAACAAAAATAATGATTTAAGAAGTAAAAACCTATTTATTAACTAAAAATGCATAATTTTAGTTAATGAATGCATAATTTTAGTTAATGAATGCATAATTTTAGTTAATAATTATATTTATAAGCATAAGAGTTAAAAATTTAAAGCGTGACAAAAAATGTACCAAAAAATAAATCATTAAAAAAAATTTTTTTTTGAATTGAGATGATATTGTATACTTAGAACTCTAAAAAAAAACATATCTTATTTGATATAAATGGTTAATTGCAAATTTTATTGGGTAAAAACCCTCAGCTACAATAATAATAATAATAATATTATTATTATTAATAATAATAATAAAAATAAAGTAACGAAATTTTCTTAAAATAAATAAATTAAATAACCAATACAATGTTATAGGTATAAAATTCACTTTATTTTACGTGCAAATTGAGTAAATAAGCATTCAAAGTTGAAAGCATGTTAAGTATTACGCACTAGAATATATTATGTGGAATTAAGGTTATAATTTGTACTTTCAATGGTGGTAAAATCTCTTCTGTCAAATAATATATAAACAGACCCAATATGTAAATTAAGTTCAATTAAGGTTATAATTTGTATTTCAAAATGTGATGAGGACGCTTTTCTCATAGGACAACATATTTGGTTTGATTTGAATGATCAACTGAAAATTTTATACGGTAAGAAGTCAGGGCACAAAAAATGAACATATTGAATTTTTTAAATTGAATAAACTGAAAAACCAAAATAATTACTTAAGATAAATAAAACATTTTATTTAACATTTAAGATAACAAGCGATTAAAATTGAAATTATGTTAAAAGATATGCGTAAAAAAAGTAAGTTCAGAAAAAAACATTTGATTTGATTTAAATGGTCAGAAGCAAAAACTTTATTATGGTAAGGATCCGCAACAGAATTAATGACATGATGGCCTGTGTGTACGAGCGTCGTATTTAGTCTGCATCCGCGTGAAGATCTGTGTGTACGAGCATCGCATTTAGCTGGCATCCACGAGAAGATTTATGTATACGAGCATCATATTTAGACGACATGTGTGTGAAGACTTGTGTGTACGAGCGCCGTATTTAGCTGGCATCCACGTGAAGAACTGTGTGTACAAGCGCCGTATATATCTAGCGTCAGCATGGTACCGTTTGATAACCAATCTAATCTGCTTCAAACTGTTAATGAATAATTTTCCAATGTAAATTGTCACCATAAAAGTAGCGATATAATTGCTTTTGAACTAGGTGTAGATAGTCTGATTTTAGCTAGCATTTTAGTTTTCTTAAGAAAAAGGCATTAGCATGATTTTTTATTTACAACATGCTTTTACATTATTTTATTATTATTTTAATGGAAACGAATTTCTTGTTCCTCCATAATAAATTTTATAAATTTTAAATTGTTAATCTACAAATCTTATTTTTTTATTTAAAAAAATTATGGTGATCTTATGAACAAAAAAGAAGAAGGTTGAAGGAAATATATCAATAATTATTTATATAGAAATATATAGGTGTATGTTTGTTAATGTCTGATTTCGTTAATTAAAATATCGTCCGCACTAATTAATTAGTATATTTGAGGTCACTCCCTCAAGTCATTAAGATTGAGTGAAGATTAAATTATTACATCAAAAGTTATTCAAACTGGTAAGTTTTTTTTTCATTATTCTTTTTTTTTTTTTTTTTTTTTTTTTTTGCACACGTTTTGCATTTTCTTGATAACTTCAACTTCTCACAAACTAATGTTTCTCTAACTTTGTTTCCTTAGAAGCCAGAAGCGACCCGGGTGTATTTAAAGAGCACCAAAACTACTGAAAAAGAGTTATTTGGAAAATATGCAAGATCTGTTTTAAAAACTTACAAGCATTCCTGAAATCATTACTTCAAAATCATGGCGAAATACGACGCTGAAGATAGTTGTGCTTTTTTTCACGCTTATCGGGTTTTTATATCAATCAGGCAGTTTTATGCTGTATTATTAGACCTTTCCTAGAGTTGTTCAAATGGAAAAAAGCTACCCTTTGAATATTGTTAAGCTTGTAGTCACTTTATGTAGTAATAATCTGTAAGTAATCAGTTTTAATTTATTTGAGCATTCCATCAGAGTTGCAGACTGCTCCGGAAAAACAGATTATTTAGAAAACAACAGAGAACTACAAACTAAAATGTGCAGATTTTCAGTTAATTTTGTCAATATTTTAATATGATCGACATGGCAAAACTTTAACAAAGTGACATATCTCTTAATCTTTTGAATTATTTAGAAATAGCGTTGAGTAAAATATCGAATCGTTGAGTAAATATCCTATAAATCGAATTTTTTAAACCAAGAATATTAGTCAGAATTAATATTATTAGAATATTAGAATTAGTCTTTTGATCATACATTAAAAGACTTCAAAATATTTATCTGCCGTTCGAAGCAAGTTGGCAACTCTGTTCCAGTATATAGCGTCCTTAGCACATAACATTTTGCCAGTCTCCAAACAAACAAAAAATTGATCTTATCTGGAATGATGCATCTTTTTTTGATACCTTACTGAATAATTAACAAATAAATTTATAAGTGCCCTGCGTGTATTCGGATGTCCTTTATTGTACAATTTGAAATGTGCAAGACTAACAGGTCTACTGGTTACAAAAATCCCAAATTATTTTTAAGCTAGCTGCCTAATTTATAAGACAGCATTTCTACATCGAAACTTGGTATTGACAAATTAAGATCAGTTAATATGGCGACAGCATCAGGTGAAAGAAAAGAGACCGTTTTGAATCTATCTCTATATCGGCCCATTTTCCACCGAAATCCGATTGACTACTTTGATTTTAAATAAAGTGTTTTGAATTTTTAAAGTGTTTCGATTTTAAATAAAGCGTTTTGAATTTTTAAAGTGTTTCGATTTTAAATAGAGTGTTTTATTTTATGATTTATCGCAAAAATTTTAAGTGTAGGCACTTAAAAACCGCCAAATATGTAGCTGCGGTGGCGTTAATACGTAAGTACCATTTCGTGCACCCAAAAGCGTTTCTGCACTGCTCGCTTCTTTCTTCCAAAATAAAGTAAGTATAGAAGTTTGAGACGACGATTATCATCCGACATATTTAAGGTTTGCAGAAAAAAAAAAAAAAAAAAAAAAAAAACACTGCAGAACACAAACAACTGCTCTCTCGAGCGCAAAACATTGAATGAACAAGAATTTCTACTTCTTGGACGAACGATATCGGACAAGTGAAAAAACAATTGCTTGAACGATCCGGCTACGGCATTGTCGTTCACACATTTGTTGCCCGATTTTGTCGGTATCGTATCGTTTAAAGAAAAAGCGCTGTTACTGTAACCGCATCGGAACGTGCCTATTTTAACAAAGAAAGACAATTTTTATAAAAATGATGTTAAACCCAGTGAAGATCGCTGATCACATTGTGTTTGAATCTCATTGTGTTGTGTTGAAAAGAAAAGACAAATTTATCAAGGCATTCTTCTTTATTTTGATTTGGTAAGATGTAATGCAGATGTTGGGTCGGGATAGCCTGGCCGTAAGGGCCCTGGCCCATGTCCGAGAGTTCGAACCACGCCGACTACCCGTGTAGTGAAATGGTGACTGATGCACGTTAAAATTTGTCAAGTCGCAAAGTCTTCCATGTTCTCATATCATATTAATACCTCTAGGGGTATTGAATGGAGATTGATCGCTCTCTGATTCAGGTCAAAATTACGGTCTGTGCATGAATGTATGAATGGTTCCACCCTATAAACGGGTGCGACGTATGGGTGTGGCAAAAGTCAAATTCTTGGCCATAGATGGCGCCACTGCAAAACAAGACCAATCGCATCCCCTCTGCCTATATGGAATACGTCAACAACAACAACCACTTTCAGGGTGAGCATCATAATCGGATTAAGCAGAGCATCATATGCACTAAGATCCAGCTACCGCGCGTAAGGAGCAAAGTGTCTGTCAGGTGGTACGTCAACTATGAACCGGTAGAAAGACAACTCTGCAGGCATTGTTGAGAACTACGTCCCCCCCCAACCCCCCCAATCAACCGACATTTTATTCTTTCTTTCTATGCAGATTTAATGAACATGGAGGCTATAAATGTATTCTTAGAGAAATATTTTAATGGAACTATACTGTTTATCAATAATGTAAAAATGCAGAATAAATCAACAATAAATAAAAAAGAAAAAACGCTCCTAAATTTTGTTTTTACCTTTATACTTATATTTTATGTTTCTACCTTATAATTGTGTTGTATTTATTTAGAGAGAACTTATACAAAATGGCATATGAAGTTCTAGGTTCTAAGGGTAGGAAAGTAAGACGCATATATTAATTTCTACAAGCCTATATAGCTTAAAAACGACGATTAGACTCTAATTTCAGCGCATTAAGAAACTATATTATTTTTATTTGTAACAGTTTAAAAAACAAACAAACATTAAAGATAAAAATAATACCTTTTGATGATATATATATATATATATATATATATAGTGTTTTCTGAACAATGAATTTTTTACAGGGTGGGGTTGTTAGCCCCACGCATAACCCCCAACCTGGAGGACCAGACACAGAACTACAAATCAATGAAATGACAAAATTTGAGAGAGTTAGGGAATTTAAGTACTTGATTTCAGTTGTCACTGAAAACAATGATATTATGCCAGCAAAGACTAAATGCTGGAAATCGCAGTTATTTTGCACTTAAGAGATTGTTAACATCAAAAGTAATAACGAAAAAAACAAAGCTGCAAGTTTATAAAACTATAATCAGACCAACCGTTATCTATGGATCAGAGACGTAGACTCCAACCCAGAAACAGGAAGAAATGCTGATTACCTGGGAGAGAAAAATTCTGAGAACTATTTTTGAACCTGTCAAAGAGGGCTGTGGAGAAGGCGATATAATTTTGAAATCGCAAGACTATTTAAAGAAAAAGATATAATAAATTATGTAAAAGCAAAGATAATTCAATGGCTAGGACATCGTGAGAGAATGGAGGAAAACAGTGGCACTAAGAAGATATTCAAGGGGCAGTGCGAGGGCCAAAGAAAAAGAGGAAGGCCGGTCAAAAGATGCTTTGACGAGGTGGAAAAAGACCATAAGACTCTATAAGTCCGAAACTGGAAACAAAGAGGTAGAGACAGGCGACTTTGGAGGAAAATTGTTAGTGAGGCCATGGTCCAACATGGACTGTAATGCCAGGGAGTTAGTTATATATATATATATATATATATATTTGTCTGTGTGTGTGTGTATAAAGTTAGTAGCTCCAAGTACCCATTTTACATAAAAATACAAAATATTTTACATGCATTTCTTCAAAATCATTTTCTGTCAAGATATTTTCCTCGTCATTTATATTAAATATATGACATGATTCTTGTGCGTACACTAATTTTATAATTGTACATCGTAATGCACACGCAAACTAAGAGACATAGCTGTTAACTTCTTAATTAGACAATCGATAAATATTAGAATATTAATAAGTATTAAAATTGAAAATTATATATGTATATTTAAAAATAAAGAGAAAAGTTTGAGGATTTTTTTTGCAGGAGAAATAAAAGCTAAAAAGAAAAAAAAAATCTGTGGAAAATTTTTACGAGAACATAAAATAAAATTTCATATTTGCAAAGAAATTAAAGATGTGACTTTTTTCAATTAGTAAAAAATTATTTCACCGATTGCGTTCAATTGTTGCACTTAAAAATTAAACTTATATAGTTTAAAGTTACGTAAAACGTTTGTAAGCTTTGTAATTTATGAGATTTTAGATCATTATTATTAAATTAAAATTGTAAAAAAATACGAATAATTTTAATAATAACTTTGAAATGGTGCTTGCATTGAACAATAAGTAATTGAGCTTTATTTTCCTAATAGACACTACGCTCCATATTAATTAGATTCGATAATTTTTAAATTTTATTTTATTTAGTTAATTTTATTGTGTTTTTAAATATTTTTTTCTCCTTTTTTGCGATTTTTCTGAAAACAAATTTTTAATTTATTTAGTTACATTAAAAAAGCTTTTTAGCCATATTTTTCAAATCAATTACTTTTATTTGTCCACTATTGTTGTTATAAACATATAAGATATCTAATTATACTGTCTTTAAATAGATATGCAACATATGTGTAGATATGACTCTGTATCATAATAATCATTAAGAGCGAGTGAAATATTATGAAATCAAATGACAGATAATTGGAAGCAAAGAAATCTATTATATAAGATGTCATGAGTTCATAATTTAATTTGACTTTGTATAAACAGCTAGAAGAACAAAAGAGGGCAGCACCATACGTAAAAGCCCTCTAGTTAATTCATGTTTTAAAATTATTAAAGAGATGGCAGCACTAGAAGAAAATGAAAATTTTGCAAAAAAATTTTATTAATCCACTTTGAAAAACGAAAATACTTTCATTAGAAACAAATGCCTTGATAAAGGTTTGTCGCATCTTTGCACAATAAATTGTATTATTAAAATCTATCTGATACCATTGATTTTGATTTTAACTATCTTAAATCTATATATATATATATATAGGTTCAGTTTACTTTAAAAACAAAAACTTGATTTTGAGGCTTGTGATATGTTAAAACATAAGCTTTTGAAACAGGTGGAAATATTCTGCTGCAAAAAATGTTAAGTTTAGCAGTTACGTAAATACTATGTTTTTTTTCATTTCAGCGAAAATAAAATGTTGATAAGATTTTCTTTTCGGAAGTTTCGTTTGACAAGAAGAATTTATCTGCCTAAATTCAACGTAAGTCAATTTATAATTTAGATATAGTTTTGTTCGTATTAAGAAAATTTCAGTTTAGTATTGCTGGTAAGAATTAAATGAAATTATAAGGCATGCTCAAGTAAAGTAGTTTAATAAATATTGTAAATAAATGGTGATCAAATTAAGGCCTTACTCATTTTCATTATATTTAAATGTGAAATGTGTGTTTTTGGGCTCTAAATTACAAGAAAACTTACAAACTATTCTCTACAGTTACTAAGACAAGTAATATATGAATTTTCAGAGCATCCCGTAAATGCTACTTTTCGGCCAGTCATGATACAGAAAGTATTAGATTGTATTTTAACAATGCATGAATACGAATCAGTATTGAATTTGAAACTCGTATTAATCACGATATTGGGTTTCAAAAACACGTAAATATAAATTGCGATAGTGGATTTTTAAATCACGTGAATAGAAGTTGCAATGTGCAATTTATAGATCTCGTTAATGCGAATCGCTGCACTTAACTTTTAAATCAAGTAAATAGGAAAGTCAATGCTGATATTAAAATCGCGTAAATGATAATCGCGATATTAGCAAATTGCAGCTCAATTCCAAATATTCAAATTGACGGGAAAATGCAAGTAAACGTCTCGTTTACGGGATTCAGCAAAAGCTTCGAAATTTCGTCAGATTATGCGTTTTTTGTACAGGGAAGTCCGCGAAGCAATGGTTTTGAAATGTGCGAAATACTGGAATATTCGCGGCGCATGCCCTGCTTTTAGATCCAAAAGAATGAAACGAAAAACCCGAAGTACTATCACCCCTGAGCGATTTTATAAAATAGGTTAAAATTTCTATATTTTTTTTGCTACTTTAAATTCACGCCAAATGCGCACTAGGCGTATGTTGACTTTTTTAGGTACTATTTGTTAGTATGTATTCACAGGAATTTACACTTTTGGTTCAATTTTGGTGTAAGTAGATTCTGACTTTTAAAGTCTAAGAAAATGATTTTTAGTTCGAAGAGTTTTGAATGACCTTTAAAATTCAATGCAAAGGTTCACTAGTAGTATTATACCTTAATAGTTAGCGTAGAAGTAGCTGAATGGTCAAAACATTGGACAAAATAAAGGTCAGTTCACGCTTTTCAGAAAAATTATTTTCGAATATAAATGTTGTTTTTATGTGTATGTTTTATGCGTATGTGCATGAATGTATGTTTTTCTCAAAGTTATTGTGACTTTTCAGTTTTAACCTCCATGACCCAGAGAAAAAATTTTTTTGCCATAAAGAAATAATCACTTGCTTAATAGTTATACATAAAGGACATACCCTGAAAATTTTAAAGAATATCAAAAATGTTAAATATTTAGCACTGCCCGACTCTTAAAAATGATAACTTTTAATCTTTGCAAGAGGGTGTTTACCAACAAATTAATGATGAATGTTCCACGTGTGCAACATAGGATGTTAACAATTTATTAACGAATTCTAATAATCACGAAGTTTGTGTAATGTATGTCGCTTTATCGAATTCTTGCAATAGTTCAAAAATTTTTAATACTTATCATGCATATTTTTATTTATCATGGGATATATGACGGGAATAAATGTATCTTTTAAACATTTTTTACCTTAAATCACTAAAACGCTGAATAAATTTTTGTTTTAGGATCTTGAACTGTTCAGCTATATAGGAGGTTATATGGGTATGTGGCTAGTTATAGACCTGGTATCGATTTTGGTCTTATTGGAATCCTTATCGATGCTGTTTTGTTACATTGTACGAAATAAAAGCAAGAAAAATCTTATTAAATGAGAAATTTTGTGAAATGTATGTTTACAAATAAAATTTTTACATAAATGCAAGGTTTTAAACTTTTTAATGACATTTTAGAATCGTAAAGTTTATTTAATTCTCCAAAAATAGCGCTTCCCTGTTTAAAATATTTTTCGCTCATAACAAAGCTAAAAACCAATTTATGGTGATGTCTATTAAATAAAGATAAAAGGTTTTATTACTGCCATACTGCATAATCTGAAAAATGATGATCTATATCTTTGAAACTATGGGCTTATTTTTTTTTTCGTTTAAAGTATCATTTATCTAGCTTTCAAGCAATTTTTATTTTGAGAAAATCAGTAAGTTCTGGTTGATTGATCTTATGACACTGGTGTTACACCAAACTTTGCAAAACACTAAATAGTAACAACTTTTACTAGTATACTAACTTTATAGTAACACTAAATAGTAACAAAACGATTTTCTAATGATTAAATATAACTGACAAATCAAAGAGCAAAGATAAAAATGCAAAAACGTTTATTACACCAGAATTGTGGCTGATCATTATTTATCAAAAGTGACACTCAATCGACACAATCACTTCACAGTGTTATAGGAAATGTATAAGTAAAACAATTGTTTTGAAAATGCATGTAAAATATGGTAAATCAGTAAAATACATAGTTATAAGTACATATTTAGAAACAGTAAAAATTCAAATTATTTTAAATGCACTTATAAATACATTTGGCAAAAAAAAATTCATCCAAGGAGCTATGAACAGGTGTGTAATAAATTAAACAAATGCAGCATTATACATTAATTTTAAAAGTTCGTAGCGAAAAACACAAAAATTTATGAAAACAATTTTACAAATCATTGAAAAAAATGCATGTTAATGAAATGCATTAAATTATCATTGTTAGGTATTAATTAGTTTTATTACGTACGACTATTTTAAGTCAAAGATAGTGTAATATTTAAAATATTTTAATCTAGATTAGAGTAAAATATTGATCTGCATTAACATTAGAATTAGAGACTTTTTTCTGTGAGTTATCGTTTATTCTTTTATATGAGAATTAGCAATTATTATTATTTTTTTCAGAATAGTTATTTATTTTTTGGAAAAAAAAAAAAAAAAACTTTTTTTTATTCAACAGCGATATCATGATACACTTTTGTGAAGAAAAAAATTCCGGCTACATCCACTTTGTCGGCCAAGAGGTCCACCCAACGGCATGATGGCGGTAATGCTGTCAGTATTTTACTCGGGCCGTATTTACTACTCATACATGCTGGTAACCATCAAGCCATTTGAAGCTGTTGGGTTTCGAATGTTTTATTTAAGGTAATAAATTTTAAAGAAAATAAAAGCTTGTATTATAATTCTAACTAACTACAGTCAAGAGAAAAGTGTCCAAAAAGGCGAGCGAGTTTTTAATGGCAGCTAGAGTGTAAATTAGCCATTGGGGAAAGAGCTCCGGTTTCTCAAAATGACAGCTTAGTGCCTTATCCAAGATGCCTTAAATTATTAGAATTAAGAGAAAATTTTGCTATCTCTTAACTAATCTATTTATTTTTGTTGAAACTAATGAAGAATTTTAAAAATATGAATTAAATACTTAACTAAGTAGAACGTTATAAATTAAAGATCATTCAGAGATGAAATAAACTGTTTATTAGGAATTTATTGATTATAGAAAATCAAAGATCGATTTAAAATACCATTCTGAAAAACTAAAGTCAATAAATTGTTTAGAATAATATATAGAATTTCGCTTATTTTTAAACTATAAAGTAAATTTCTATAGAAAAAAGTTTTAATCCAATTTAATCACATAAAACTCTTTATTAGAAAGTATTTTTTTTATAATTACACATAAACTTACAATACTTAAAAAAAAAATCCATTCCATCTAAATGACTTAAAATCGAAGAGTATGTAATTCTAAATTGTAATAACAAATTTTTTATCAGAATTTAATAGGTATTGTAACTCCAATAGCAAAATTTAATAATATGAAAAGCGGATCATGGACAAAAAACGATTGTCATAAATTTTTATAATATAAATTTACCTTTGGTTTTTAATATCAGAATACTACAGCTCAAAATAATGAAATTAGATCTGACATAAGATGATAATTAAAATAAAAGTTGGGCAATAGCATAAAGAATATTTAATATTTTTTATGTATATCAAATTCTTGAACGAGGTACCTTTCTGATGAATAAGTAGAAACTTCTTTCAAAATTGTTTTAAACCCATACAAAAATTAAATTTCTATCTTCAAAATATCAAATAGACTCCTTAATTTCAAATGCCGTAAAAAATTGTTTTAATTCATCTCTGTAAATAATAATCTCAAATTCGAATTTTAATTCTCAATCTCTTATCGGGAGTAGGAGTGCGATATGCTTCTGTAAGCAACGTTTTAGAACTGTTTTCTCTCGTAAATATTCGGTCACTGTCATCATCGAAATTTCTTCTAAGAAGAAATAAAGGTGGTCTTGAGAACTTAAAGGCAGCACAGGAATCACTTATCTTCTTTTGCTCCGTTAGACTTTTCAATCTTTCGGATACTTTGACCCCCATACGTCTGGCCATTTCACACATTTCATTCAAATGGTCATTCGACTTTTTACCATTAGATTCCGAATTAGGTTTCAAGGAAAAACTATGGCTGGTATTCAGCATCTGATTGAGAGAAATTAAAAGGTACTTTATTATTTTTTAACCAAACTACTTAAAAAAGAGCACCATAAGTACTATTTATTTTCTATTCATAAGTGTTACACAGGTTAATAACTTCATAGATATAGACGATACCACAGAAATCAAAGGTTCAGAAAGAACGATGAATCGTTTTAGGAATGAAAGTACCAATAAATGTTGCAATGATCGACCTCATAAAAGATCGTAACACAACAAAATTTATCTTCTCTCCTCCTCCCAACTGGAATTCTATAATTACCAATGGGGCACTGGTGTCGATTATGAGAGGCTTCAAAAATATTTTTTAGTTAAAAACATACTTCATTACACATTAGTTAAAGTATCAGATTTTCAGGGATTGAAAGAGCACCGCTTAGTATGTTTACCCTATGAGAGTTTAGCTACTTTACTGAAAAAATATTTTTATCCATTAAACGTACAAAATTATTTTGCCGCGCTTTTTTATCTTTAAAACAGTGGTGATCTTTTTCAGCGGGACACGTGACAGAAAGACGCACGCGCAGAGAGTTTTCGGTATGTTTCCCGCAATTCAGAAAACCCAGGTTTGAAATTATCTGAGAACCCATGCATTCATTTTAATTCTAGGCAATTCAGATTTCTAGGGATTGAAAGGGCCCCGCTTCGTGGGTTTGCCCCATGGCCCCATGAGAACATAGCTACGTTACTGCAAAAATGATTTTATCTATTAAAGGTATAAAATTATTTTGTCGCGCTTTTTTACTTTTAAAACAGCAACGTTCTTTTTCAGCGGTACACGAGGCAGAAGAACGCATGCGCAGGAGACTTAAAGGTGTATTTCACGCAATTTATTTCCGATATCCGCTTCTAACAACAGTCTTATCTACCCAGTACTTTTCGATGCAAGATGGATCTAGACTATTTTTGGATATAGACTCATAGATGGATCTAGATTTTTTGTATATAAACATAAATTTGGTAAAGATGTTTCGTGACTGCTAACTGTTCATCTCGATTATGCGCAAAAAAATGGATGTTGAAATTTTGAAATCATCCGATGCGATTTACACCAATAATGCACTTTGACTTGCATTTCATCATTATTATATATTAGATATTTTATAATATGAAACAATGCTGTTTGAGATTTATATGTTATCTTATGACTTTTGGGAGTTGACACTTATATACAACTGTTTTGTCCCTCTTTAATAACCAGAGCACAATGAAGATTATGAAAATAGCGTAAATAATCACAATTTTATTGTGTGACAAACATGAATGCACAGTATCACTTAAATACAATTATCATCAAAAGATACACAGACTTTATATAACCTTAAAAATATGTGTTTCAAAAAGCAGTACGTGATTAATTTTGAGTCACGATTGCGTTTAAATTTTAAAGATGCTGTGTAGTTTATTTAAATTCAGAGGCAAAATAGTTTCATTTTCACCTCTGAAATAAGAGGTACTGTTTTTAGAGTGCACCTACTGTATAAGGTTTGACATATCTTGGGGATATTGCCAAAAGAGATCAAGTGTCAGTAAAAAAGGAAAATGTGCCTCTTAAAGAAGAACAAAGATTAAAATTGTTAAAAAAATAGGCATGCTATGTATTAAAAAAAGCTTAGAAGCGTCAATAATTTTTTGCTTGTCTATGGTATAGAAGAGATCTATAGTAGAGATCTATAGTAGAGTCTATAGCAGAGCTGTCCAACTGCAAAGAGCCCACGGGCCAGAATTCGGGTCACTGATCACCTGGCGGGCCGCAGTTTGAAAAAGTTGAACAATACCCTTTTACCTCTTATACAATAACAATTAATAGTTGAATTATTAATTATAAAACAATGGAATCTTATAAAAGAATTTGCTTGCATTTTAATGAGAAAATTGAGGCCGATCAGCCTGAATAAGAAGTTGGTGGACCACACAATATGTGTCGGCGGGCCACATGCGGCCCGCCAGTTAGACAGCCCTGGTCTATAGTATAGAAGAGATGGGAATAATTGACAGACTAGACTCTGTACTGTCAATTATTATTCTATTTTTCTTTTTAATTTAAAACGTATCACCAAATTTTATATTTATTTCTGTTTTCTTTGTTAAAATATAGGAACTATAATGTTAAAATAGTTTTTTTTAATAAGTTGAAGCCTTCTTATGTAGTTATAGAAAATTAAAAATTAGAATATATATATAATTAAGTAAAAAAGAACGATATATATTATAGAAAAAAAAAAGATGTTAAGAAAATATATAGATTATAAGAATGCATAGGTTATAAGGAGAAAAATGACACGACACAATAAGATTTTTTTTTTTTTTGGAAATAATGCTATTCATTCTTTTAAAAAACTTACGAAAATTGGAAAACATCGAAAAATGTACTCAAGAGCATGGAATTTTTTTAAAAAAAAGAAATGAAATAATGTAATACCAAATCTTGCTTTTCTTTTGATGAATTCAGCAAAATACATCCAGAAATATTTCTTTCTTTTAAACAAACTGTTTCAGGGATTTTTTTCTTTATCAAAAACATATTAGCATTTAAATCCCCAGGTTCACTCTTTACTTCTTCCTACAGAGAAATTGAATAACAAATTTAGAATATTTTTGAATGAAACTATATATCTTAAAGTTACTTTTTGTATGTTTTGTAAATGTAAAAAAATACCATTTTCAATCTTAAATTTACACAATTTTTCTTAGAGATAATTAAAAATTTTTCTCATTATAATTTAGTAGTAATAAGACCTTAACATAGTAAGAAGAAAATCATATTGACCACGCTCCAATATTATTTTTATATATTTTATATATAAAAATAATTTATATATTATATATTTTATATATTTATATATTTTATATGTATATTTTATATTTTTATATAAAAGGAAACCATAAAAATAACCCTTTCAAGGCAAAATAAACTTAACAGTTAGTTTTTCTTTGCTTCCCTTTTTATTATTTGGGGATAGAAATTTAAATAAAAATATTTTAAAGAAAAAAATAGCAGATGAATTATGAAATTCTGTTCTTGAATTTTCCCCCTCAAGCTATAAATTACTGAATATTATATTGCAAATGAAATAAAAAGGGGAAAAACTTATCATATCTTATCGACTTCTGATAGTTAAAAAAATTGTTTATCTAAATTTGCAAGAGAAAAGGAATAAAAATAAAGTTTAAAAAAAAAATTTTTTTAAGGTTTTCTTTATAGCTTTTCGTAGCTTATTTATTCATTAAAAATTTAATTGAATTACATTAACTTTTAATCAGAACACACTGGGGTTTGGATATCATATATGAATTGTTATGCTTCATTTTTAATAACATAAAATAAAAAAAATTTTTTTGTAAATATTTAGTCGTTTAAAATAAATGTTTTAAACTATTTTATAAACTAAAAATTTTGTAAATATTTCTGGAGCTCCTCCAATTTTACTTTTTTTACTAAATTGTTGCTGATGTTCAGCTCTTAAAGTATTTAAGAACGATCGAGTATAGCATTTCCTGGCTAATAATATATATTGAAGAACATTCTTACATTTTGACTTTTTCCGTTATCAGAAAATATTTTAGCGTTTCCTTCGAGAAAATGTTTTCTTCTAGGTACAGAATCACTTTTTGAAGTACTTCCGGTATCATACAGATTCATTTTCAAGTCAGTCTTTTGATCAAAAATGTCTACTTCTTTCGGCTGAAATTAAAGTTAACCAACAGTTATTAAGTTTCGATTTAACAAAACGAAATAATTTAAACTGGTTTATTACACATTATTTTGATGTACAATTTATGAATCACATTGTTACAGTAGGGCTATTTTTTCAGCATTATACATTAGTCTAAAGCAAGAATATAATTTAATCGAATTTTCTTGCCATAAAACAAGACTAGAAAATATAAAAATCGTGATTAACTGATTGTTCATTTGATTCAGGATACTATTTAGAATAATAATAAAATTTCCATCGTCAACTACTATTTAACTTAAACAGTTTTGTGTTTTTAAAGTTTACGCACTTATTTTTTTTTACTTCTTAACTATGATTTAATTTTTCTTTATTATATTAAAAACGAGATTTTTATATTTTACTCAAAATATTGTTATTTAAAATTAACGAAAGGAACGAGAACTGATTCAGTAACGTCTCTGAAAAAAGTAAGTCTCAGAACTTAATCCTCGATGAGAGGCAAGAAAAAGAGTAAAAGAAAATTCATTCTTTTTAAAATTATCTATTTAGTTTAAATAAAAGCATGTTAAATGAAGAATAAAGTTTTAACATAAATTAAATTCTATTTTAAAATAGAAAGTCAAAAATATGTAATTTTCATTAAAATTTAAATGGCGTAGTTAAAATTGATATTTTTTGATAATATTTTCTATTATGCTTATTTTTAGAAGTATTTTTAAACTTTGAAGCTATAAATTTTAAACAGACTCTCTATGGTTCTTTGTTAAAAAGCTTTTTTTTTTTTTTTTTTTGACATTTTTTGTACCTTTAGTCCTTACAGAGAAAAAAAAATTCTGGTTAAATTACCGTCCTCTATTGGAATTGCATTTCATGTAAAAAACCAAACGAACATAATTCTGGATAAATTAAACCAACACATACGGTATTTAAACCATTCATTCGGTAATTTATCTGCTCATATGGTAACGGGACTCCCAAAATAATGTATTTCAAAATTATAGTTCCTACTGTAATTTTATATTTAGTAAATACAAAACTATATTAATATATTTAGTACATACAAAACTGAAAAGTAAATTTAGTTTAATTAAGGGTTTTCATGCCGTGCAGTAAAATATCATGTTAAAATTACCAAAGTTTAAGACATTTACCAAATTTTTTATCACTTATTATGAAACCTTATTTTATTTACTTTACCGAAATCCTTATAAAAGCGCTTCGGTAAAAATTATTTAGCTTTTAAGTGCTTGCACAGACGGTAAATTTTACCATATTCAGGTAGTTTTGAAAATAATATTTTTCTCAGTGTAGTTTTTTTTCCTTCCTAAGACTGCCAAATCCTAGAATGTGCACTGCGTATTTGTAATGTTTATAAAATTCAATGTATACTTTATAAAATATAAAATAGCAAAAATTCACGAAGACTTAAAAATATAAATAGATTTTAAAGAAATAAAAATAAATATTCAAATAAAATTAATTTTTTTGTACTTTGACAAGAACAGTTCTTCATGAAAATGCATACATTGGCTTTAATTTTAAAATAATATAATAATTTTTTTCCCACTTACATCTGGTACATTTGTAATGTCTTTCAGATTATTATCTTTAAACTTTGCGAACTCTTCGATTCCAAATGACTTATTTTTATCAAAACAACTATTTTTCACCGGCAGTTCGGCACTCATTTTCTTTTCAACATACGGATCATTTTCTTCAACCTGTTGGCATACAGATTTTTCAGTTATGCAATTAAAGGTTCATGGAATCAAAAATATACATAATTTAATGGATATGTTATTGGTTTTGCCATATAAGAGATATTGGGTTTTTAATGTTCCTCTTTCACTTTTTCTTTTGAAGTTAACTTCTTTTAAATATTTCATTGGTTACATAACAAAACGTGAGCGATGTCTGTAAAAATTCATTAACAGATAATTAATTACTGCAATTATTGTAAAAAGATTTACTCTTCAGGAATAAAAATTAAAAATAATGAAAAAATTTCAAACTATATTTATTATATATTAAAAGACTTTTCAAAAAATAAAAGTAAATAGTTAAAAAAATATTAATTTTAAATTTTTTTAAAGTTTTCCGTACCAAAACTATCGTTAAAATTAGAATAATTTTTTTTTATTGAAATTAGTAAATTCAAGAATAAATTTCTTGAATTCGAATTTAATCTTGCCCAAAATAATTTGTAATAATTTTTACGAAAATTTTATCTAAATTAAATCATTAGTAAAGCAAATAGCTGCGAAAAACAAGCTAAAAAAGCTTCTAAGTTTAGACCTTTTTGGACTTCTGTGTATAAATTTTACGTTGTGATAATATTCTAAACAAATGACTGATATTTAGGTTAATATTATTGTTACAATTATTTACTGTCATTAGTTGTTAGAAACAATTTTCTTTCATTGTTAGATATTATAAGAACAGTTATATATTGCTATCGTTTAGAAAACATTGAGGTTAAATAAAGAAATAAAAATTGGAAATAAAAATTTCTAATTATTTACCTCTTTTTTTATTTGCTGTTTTGTCTTCAGTATTTGATGAGTCTTTACAGCTTTCTAAAAATGTAAAAAAAAAGTTCTTATTTCGGAAAAAAAAATTCTACGGTACATGCAAAACTGAAAATTCGTCTAATAAACTTATAGGAGAGTATTCTGCGAGTTCCTTATTTAAGAGTTTTTAAGTAAGAAAAAAGGAGTTATTATATGAAGAAGTTAAA
This sequence comes from Parasteatoda lunata, assembly GCA_949128135.1. NCBI lineage: Eukaryota > Metazoa > Arthropoda > Arachnida > Araneae > Theridiidae > Parasteatoda > Parasteatoda lunata. The sequence continues at coordinate 82,834,456 of OX421978.1, forward strand.
AAAAAAATATTTTACGAAGAAATTGAAGAATAACATTTTTAGAATATACAGAAACATGAGAACGCTCTTTGAAAAAGATATTTTTTTCTTTTTTAAAGTGCCTTAAGTGAAGTTTGTGTTCGTGAATTTAAAATTATTTCAAATTTTAATGTGATTCTTAATATGTTTATTCATATAGATACAGAGAACGTGCTTTAATAGAAAATGCACTTTCAGGATTTTTAGATAAAAAAAATAACTCAAATATAAAACGCATTTTGATGGTCCTCAGTAAGTATTCCAGAAAAAAAAATCTAATGATTAATCTCATAGTAAATGTTTGCCTATTTTTGTTTCGAATGGGCATAAATTAAATTTCGACAATGCCGAAATTATTTCCATTCCAGTCATATCAGCTCATTTTGGTGCCCTGGATTCTGGTACAGTTCATATGAATGCTGATTCCCTTGTTAACGACATTAGTTCCTAACCACCATTCTATAGCACGTAGAAATGCATTTTACCCTCATTTGCCCCACTCGGCCACTGTGGTTTTTCTATTTTTATTTCTCTCCTTTATTTTTCCCTTTTTTGTCAATGACTTTACTTTTTTTATACTTCAAATAACTTTTAGTTCTTCTTATTCACGTCTGGCCAGTCTTGAAAATGGGCTCCTATTTTAAACGCTAAACATGTCGAATGTTTTTGAAAAAATTGATTTTTGAAGCGAATGAAGATTTAATCAAGTATTATCCTACAGCTTTAACTTCTAGGGATTGTTTATTCAAGATAACACATGTTTTAAACCAAGTCTTTTAAGGGGAAAAAATAAAGAACCTCTATAGTTCTTAAAACTTTTGCTGATTTAAAAAAATGACAAATCTATTCAGGGGCCACTGATAAAGGTTTTTTTTATTTCAGCTTATACAAAAAAAAAAAAAAAAAAAAAACTGATAGGATTAAGAAAAAAAAGTAAAAATAGAAATATCTTACATTGTAGCTTCTTCTAGACTTCTTCCTTTTATGTCTTCTTTTTTTAACTTCACAATAATCATCGTCTTCACAATCAGAAACGACCTCACGTTTTATGGTGCGGGTCATCTTTAAAATCATAAAAAAAAAAGAAATTAATAACGGTAACAAATAAGATACAATTACTGAGAAGTATATGTGAATACTTTAATCTGAAAAGTAACATTTAGAATAGGTTGAATGAAAACTCTCTATTTAATTTCATAAATTTTTTTTAATTATTTTATTAGTACAAATTTAAACTTCAAAGCAGTTTCCTTTTCAATAAAAATTTCAATCTAATTTCCTTTCAATCTTGGGTATTTAATTCCTTATATACAGAACCATTTTTTTAAAAACTTTACCTTGATTTTCAGTAGACTTTATTACCATTTTTTTAATATTGTTTATTCAACCTTACAATAAAAATGATAAAATGAAGCATATATTTATTAATACAAAAGTTCTGTTCTAAATGCTTAAGCTGTCATTGCTTAAATAGAAAATAATGTTAAAAGAATTAGAATATCATCTTAAAATAAAATGGAACTCTTCTCGTATTCCAGTTATATATTACATATGATATTAACAGTAATAATAAAAAAAAAACAGGAAAAATGATGAAACTAATATTTCCATAGCTATTGCGCGGCAGTGTTGTTGCAGCAAATATTCGTTGCTGAAAAAAGCTTTAAAGTCATTAATAGTTTAATAATTTGGAAAAATGTAACAATTTAGGTTTATTTATTTTCTGTAAAAATAGCATTTTTAATTAGACTCTTGTCATATTAATGCTAAAGTAATGCTAAGAATTTATAAAAAATAATAACATTACATATTATTAAAACAGCGTTCTCTGATAAATAATTTGCATAAATTTTGATAAACACTTTTTATAGCATTTTCATCACTTTTATATTTGAACATAACATGCATATATTAGTCAATAGCTTTTGATAAAACTCTTCTTATAATTATTTTACGCTTAAAAGTTAAGCAATTAAATAAAAAATATGCAATAAAAAAACTAACCATGAGGGGAAAGAACTACGAACAGCTGTTGAAAACTCATGAAAGAAAAAAAAATGACCTTCGTGAATGCTTCTTAATTTCGTTTTTCATCTATTTGAGTTAGTTGTAAAGGCAGATAGACTATTTTTTTTTTCTTTTCAACATACGAATTGTTTTTCAGCTAATCTTAGTTTTACTTTCTTGTTTAATGATAACTTAGTCTACAATCTGTTTTTTTTTCTTCTTTCTTGTCTGTTTATTTTTTTTCAATTAAAAGAAGATGGATATTCAAAAATGTACAACTTCAATATTCTATCCTAGTCAGATTGCGTGGAACACAATTTTTTCTTTCTATGTATACTTATAAATGTTATTTAAACATTTTTGTGTGCATCTCAACTGTTTTAGTTAGAGTGAACATAAAAAGTTTCAAGTGACCTGCTTCTATTTTTAAAAGCAATAAGATTGGCAATTGTCACGTGGCATTTGTTTACGTTAGCAATTGTTCTTTCCATTCTATTTCGAGTAAGCCAAGCTTGTCGAGCATCAGTTCTCTTAAGTGGCACATTTTATATTTTTTCACAAATATTTCAATTCTTTCACAATATATTTCTTACTTAACATAAAGACAGGCACGAAGCCAAGTATACCATAAATAATCTAATTATGCATCGAAGTTTCCAGGTACACAAGGCAAAAGTATGTCACGGTTACAATAAAATATCTTTAAAAAAAACTATGATAGTTAAAAGATGTAGACAAGAAAGAATTAAATTTCTACATTCTATTCGTCGTGCGATATGACACTATATTTGATTAATTTCACATTAATTAATATTCTTACGTATGTGGAGAAACTTACCTTTACTTTAACAAGCCATTTTGCTTATAAGCAATCACCTGGCATTGACTTCATAGGTCACATGTGTAAGTATTCGTGTTCTTGAATTGCAAATACCCAATTGTCAATAAACCTACCCGAAATAAAATTTCCGAACAACTTTTGAAATATTGAACGTTTACTGGAAATTCGATATAAAGTTTTTGAAACTAAGTCTTAATTTTTAAAATAACGAATTCTAAAATGCATAAAAGTAAAGTTTAATAAATTAAAATTTAATAATTATTAAGAGTTATTAGCTGCGTATTTTTCAAAAAAAAAAAAAATGTGTTTGCATATGTTCTATGTATTTTTACTGAGATTTCTTTTACATTAATAAAACAATTGAAAAAAAATTATACATTATATCTTTCATTCTAGTTCTATGCTATTGATATGAATAATAACAAATCGTTCTTTATCTTTGCATTTTCATTTAGACAAAGTAATATAGAACAAAAAACTTACTGGAATAACTGAAGACGAATGATTTCTCGAAACACGCTTAAGAAGATCTGGTCTTCCTTTTACAAAATTAGGATTCGTATATTCTTTATAATCCACGACAACATGGTTGTTCGAAATATCCAAGATTTTTCTAAATCCGTAGAGATTCAGCTGCCGAATAAACGATGAAAGATTTTTACTTTTACAAAATGTATCATTCGGATCTAAATATTCTTTCTTAAACTGGCGAAAATTAAAAACAACAGAATCCCCATGAAGACTCCATTTAATAGCACCCGTTCGGCATTCATTAACTGCTTTCCACAATTTATGTTGAAACTTTTTGCTGACCATTTTAAAAAATAGAATTGATAAAGCTTTCTTCTAAAGTAACATCCAAGTGAACTGGTAAAGCTTTATCACATATTACTCTTTTCAAAAGAGCGGGAATTCAATTATCGTCTGTTAAAATATTATTTGTTAAATAACATACATTATAGCAAACGATTTATTTAACTTAAATATAAATTTGAATGGTAAATGTTGTAGCATAAATATATTCTTTACCTGAAAATAAATCGTTTGCATTTGAAGAAAAATAATTATTTCGTTTGAACGTAACAAAGCTGATTGAAATGTAAAACGCAAACGATAAATATAGCATTTTATGTAAAAATCAGACTTCAACTTCAAACACTCAAATAAAAGCTTCAGAGCGGTAATGTCGATGATTCGAAAATACACATTCATAGGAAAAAAGTTGAGTGGTGAAAAACTTGTCAGAAGACTCAATATAGGAGGAGTAAAACGGTGCATATATTTTGAATTCAAGAAATATATCAATTAACTCAAAAGTTTAAAAACTGCTTAAAACCATATTTTTAAAGTGCAAGATTCCTGGCAAACCAGAGTGTCATCAGGCTGATGTAAACCATTTTCGAAAGAGCTATGCTCTCCTTGAGATTCATATTAACAGAAAGGAAGGATAGGATGATGACCATTCCCAGGTATGTTATTTTTTCTTTAATGTTCGCAATACAATCTGAAATTGAGCAACTTTATTTTTAAAAATAAATATATAATAAGGTGAATTTCGTAACTCAGGTATTTTAGATTGGTGTTTCAGACCTAGTGAAAATGCTGATGCATGTGCACACGGTACATACCGCAATATAAATTGAAGGACTTATGTGCGGACTTCTCAGGGTTTAGAACGGGCGGAGACGGCGCGTAGAACTGTGATCGACATAGGCTCTACCCGTCACGTTAGTCATGGGATTAAGACGTACTTTTTTTTGGGCAAAATTATTTTACAAACGTTACACAGACTTCCAAAGACAAATTCTCAAGCACTTTGATAGCTCCGTTTGATTCTTTAAAAGTGGCAAAAGCTGATTTTTACTTTGTTATAAGCAATTGCCCGTTGAAGCGTGTAAAAAATTTAAAATCAGGTATAAAACAAAATCCTTCTCTAAATTCATATTAAATCAAATAGTTTCTATCGTAATGACAGCAAGGAATTGAAAATGAGAAAAAAAACAATAATTACTGGAGATTGCAGTGTAACTACCACTATAATCAATAATATCAATTCATTAGTATATAAAATTCGTTTACTCCTGGTGGGTTGTATAAAATTATGAGGTAAAATAGGTCGACATAAATTTTTTAAATCGCTTTTGTTATCCTCTTCAGACTCAATGTATCACCAACTTGGGAAAAATTATAGAGTGGTGACGAACTTTTCTCAAGATTGCAGAAAATCTCATTAACTTTACTTCCAATTAATTCTATAAGATCAGTTTTGAATTTTTCAACTAACAATAAACGGAATGAAATTATTTTTCAGCAGATATGAATACTTTAAAGTATGTATATTTTTCAAAATATAGCTACCACTTTAACAAATTGATAATATCAGGTCTGAAGAGCTTAAGATGCCGGAAAAATTTCTTGTGACTTCTACATAAATAGCGACAAGTTTTAAATTGGAAAATATCTTATTCTTCTGCATCACACTGGAATTTTTGAAATTCGAATGAAAATTTGTCATTTTACTTTTCTTAAAAGACATAAATTTTTTTCTTTCATTTTGCAAAGTGGTGCCCCATTCTCTCCAATACGGAGTATGATATATCTCTTAGACAAATGCTATTTAGTGCTGTTTTATTTTGTATGAAGAAAGGGATTGTAAACAAGGGTACCTTGTAAGCCGAAAGCTATAGGATAGCGATTTATGGAGAAAAAAAAGTATTTTTCAGCCTACCCTAATATGTACGCTAAACCACGTGTATTATGTGCCGTATGCTAAGGAAATAAAATTATTTTAAAAATGTTATTTTTTTAGCACTCGGGAATCAACTACATCTTTCTCCTTCCAACAAAACTATACTCTCTCTTGATGTTGTTTTTCTTTTCACTAATGTCCCCATTTCTAGTGCTATTGATTTTTTCGAACTACGGTTGTAAGAATTTCACTACTCTTTTATTGAAACTGAAGATATTACCTCTCTTGACCATTATTGTGTACAGAAAACTGATTTTTGATTTAAAGGCAATTTCTATAAACAAATTGATGGTATGGGCAAACCCCGTTCTCCCGTTCTTTGTAACAAATTAATGCATCAATCATACGATGAATTTTTTATTTAAACTGCTCGAATTTTCATGGTGAAAAAAGATATGTTGACGATACGTTTGTCTTAGTAGAGAGTGATACTGATTTCAAACCCAACATTCAATTTGAGGCAATAAAAATTAATTTCACTTCATCTTTTTTGGATGTCCTTGTAACTTAAACACCCTGATAATTTTTCCACTGCTGTTTATCGTAAACATTTTGAAGTCTCTTTGCCCCTCGTGCTAATTCTAATCACCCTAATTGTCAGAAAATGTCGGCATTAAATACTTTCATTTTCCGTACTCTTAACCTTTGCTCTGACTCTTTTTCTTTAAACTCTGAATTTAACTTCCTCCGCTTGCTTGCCGTGAATTAACTCTTTTATAGTTGATTCAATTTATGGCGTAACTACCACTACGATTATTAAACATCAATTCACTAGTATATAAAACATGTTATCGTTTGATATTTTGGAGGTAATTTTCGATAGTTGAAAGTTGTTTTTGTTAATTGATCATTTCATTTAGTTGCTAACAAGCTATTGCTGAACTCATTAGAACCAAACGCCCACCATCTTCTTTTAATCCTTACAGATAACTTGTTTCTTTATCGTTTTTTTATCCCGTTTGTGATGAAGTTGCTAACACGTTGAGCGCCACGTCAGCCATTGGTGGTTGACACTGGACTTTCCATTTAGGCCGCGTCAACCACCGGTGGCTGACACTGAAATTATATTTAGGCTGCCACCGCTTGCTGACACTGACTTTTCACATAGGCCGCGAAAATCAGCTGGCTGACAGCGTATAACATGATATAGAACTATAAAATGTACACTCTTTTATGGAATTGCAGAAAATTTATTCAAAATTTACTTAATTATTGTGATTCTTGGTTTAATAAATTCAATTTACTAGGTTTTTATCCACCACTATTTCTAAACAATTCGTAGGTTTATATAATTCACCACTTTTTTCAGATATGTCATGCTAAACCTTTTAAAAACTAGCAAAATCTGTCTAATATTTGCAAATTAGTTTGTTTTAGTTTGTAGTTATTTACTGTTGTGGCCTGACGGGCAAGACGTGTAAAATTAGCGTGACGCTCAACGTGTTAATATCCTCTCTCGTTTTGGTTTTAAAGTCATTTTTAGGCCTGTTAAGAGAATCAAATTACAGTCTCTTAAAGACCCTATTACCTTTGATAATCGCTGAGGTATTTATCACATTTCTTGCCAGTGCAAAACTAAACGCGTTCTAAAATTTACACTTAAGGAACATGCTACATATGTCCGTTATCACCAAAATGACCCTCGGTAACTCAGTGGTCAAAAGTACTGTGCTTTCATTGCGCAGTACTGGGGTCCGATCCTCAGTGGCGGCATGAGGCGACACATTTCAGATAGATGGTCATCAGCTTTTCTGGAAAGTAAAAGAAAGATTTCATTGTGCGCAGTGGTTTGTCTATTTTTGTTTCTCATGGGCATGTATTAAATTTCGACAATGCCAAAATTACTTCCACCTTTGCCGCATTATCTCATCTTGATATCCTGGAATCTTTTTTTATTCATTTGAATGCTGATTCCCTTATTACGACATTAATTCCTCCTACCTTTTTTTTTCCTGATTTTAATCCATTTTTTCTTTCGCCTTCTGAGGTATTTCTTTTTTTTAACCTTCATTTTTCTATTTTTCGTTGGCAGCTTTACGTTTTTTAAAATCATTTTATTTTTTCGTTAGATTTACGTCTGTCAAATGTTGAAAATGGGTACCCATTTTTGATGCGCCAGAAGCATGTCGACTGTCATTTCATTTCTGTTTATTTTTGAAGCCTATAAAGTTTTCAATCAGATAATATCTTACGGGGCTTCAGTTTCTGGGGAAAGTTTACTTTATTTATCATCCTTTAACTTTACTTTTGAGTTATAAAACAATTTTCTAAAAATGGCAACAATTTTCTAGACAGCATTTAGTTGACAAACTAAAGATCACAACTAAAAACTGCTGTCAAAGATGAATGTTTACTATGTCGAAAGATAACTTTATATGTAATGAAACAATGGATATTTAAAAATTTTAGTAAAAAAAATTTTTCAACACAGTTCTTTTAACCAGAGAAAATAAATATTATTTACTAGTGCCCATCTTAAAATGGTGACGTATAATTTGGTTTTGAGTTGCAAATTTCTCAAAAATAATCAATTTTAATTTTTTCAATTAACTATTAATGACTATTTAAAGTATTGTTAAAAATGTATTTCAATCGGAAGTTCATATAAACATAATACATATTCTAAGTATGTTTAAGGAAAACAAAATCTAAAAAACATCTTTCTAAAATAGGTGATCTAATATGTAATGAAAAAATTCACACTCATGAATTGTTATAAATGTATTTCAATCAAAATTCTTTCAACCATCACTTAAAACACAATATGCAATAATTAAAATTGTTCAAGCAATACGAAAGCTATGCAGCATCTTCTTACAATTGCTTGAATTTTATTAACAATAGTAGTACTCAATTGTTTAAAAATATTGGAATACAATAATAATTTTTTCTGTTTCATGAAGTTCATTAAGAAATGTAAAAATGTGTAAGTTTGTTTCTTACACTGTAAAATTTACGTGTTATCCTTCCGAATCTACCCCAAAAAATTGTGCGAAGAAAAATTTTTTTTTTCGAGTTAACACCAAATCGAGCTTTCATATACAATTTAAAGGGTTTAAATAAAAGCAAAATTCTTGTAATGAGAAAAATTTCCGTCAAGTTCCACCACTTTCATATTAAAAATTAAATATTTTCGCTTCCAAAAAAAAATTAAAAAAAAAAAAAAAAAAAAAATTTGGCGCTCTTAGATATCGTCTGCGGATTGTTTACATTTGAATACAAATAGGCGAGATATTATGTTGTCTATAATGCTGCAATACTTTTACCGAGACTAATGTTAGCCATAAAAATATGTATGTAACTTAAGTTGCATAATAAGTTTTCATTTTAGTTTTAAAGTTTCTGTATATACTGTATTAATTAGTTTTATAATGTATAATTTCCCTTCACTTTGGTTCTGTTAAGCCTACTTCGAATTCATTTAAATATTATGCTATGTGCAGGTTGGATTTACAAACTAATTTTGTTTTAAGAATTATTATGCATCATCCTAAACTAACTGCAAATTAAAGGACTAAAGGAAACAATAAGGAATGAAAGGTATTTTTTTTAATTAAAAATTTCATTTCTTTAAAAAATGAGTCTTTGGAAAATGCCATGAAAATAGAAAAATTGCGTTAAAAGTATTTTCACAGAATTTTGAAATTGTTTGAGATAAATTTTTATCAACTTGTGGCGATCTTTAATAAGATAATTCACATTTTGTTCACTGTTATCCACCCTTATGAAATGATAGTCAAATGTAATTATTTATTTTGCTGAAAGGTAACGATACAAATAAAATTTAAAAACTGAAAAAAAAAATGTTCCTTGGAATCTCAAAATTTAGAACATAAATATTTTTCACTTTAAATAGTACCTAAACCAGGGATGCCAACTTTCTACGCTTTGTGGAAAAAATTTTCTTAGAATGTTATTTCTTTAAAAAAATTATATGTTTTAATGTAGAATAAAAATAGAAATAAAAGAAGCGAAGGAAATAAAACTAAAATTAAAAATATGACCACTGAAGCCGACGTCTTCAGGGGGTACCGGCCCAAGTGGCCATAAAACAAAACCTTTTCTATTGAGGGAGATGGCAAAAGCCTAAAAGAACTCCCTCAGTACCCCGAAGGTTTTGTATAAAAGTCCAAGAGAAAAAAAACATGTAAGACATAGAACTAAATACAATTTCACCAGAAAAAAAAAATCATCAGAAAATAAAATAAAAACTTACATAAACAAGGTCAGACGGCGAACTCACAAGCAAACCAAATGAAATGGAAACACTTAAACGAAATGAAAACAACGCCCTCTTTTAAATTGCGCAGATTGAAAAAATGAAAGAAAGAAGACAGATTACGATTAAAATATTTTCAAGTGTTAGTTTATTAATTGTGATTCTTGGTTTAATACATTCAATTTAGTATAATTTTTATCCACTACTATTTCTAAACGATTCGTAGGCTTATATAATTCACCACTTTTTTCAGGCATGTCATGCTAAACCTTTTAAAAACTAAGTCTGTCTAATATTTGCAAATCTAGTTTGTAGTTATTTACCGTTTGTACAGACGGGAAAGCCATGTAAAATTGATCTGGCATTCAACGTGTTATTGCAAAAATTTTGGAAGTGACTAGAAAAGTAAAACTACTCGCGAATTTTTAGTTACCACTATTGTTCAATGAACAAAGAGTTGAGCAAGCCGCATTAGTAAGAATAGACTGTATAAGGACGCAATTACTTTTATGGCTACCACAATGTCTGTCAAATCAATGTATTTTATCTTACCGTATGTAATTTTATGATGAATGGAATAGGGGTCGCTTCGCGGCCCAGGTGCCCAGTTTATTTAAATAAAGAAAGAAAGAGGACGCAATTACTAGTGTATAGCCTAATTATAATTTGTTGTTCCGCAAAGGGTTAAGTGACATTTTTATGAACCATTGAAAAAAAGTGTAGTGGTAGGAAAAATAACATTAAAAAACTTAGTAAATCGAAGATAATACATGGAAACATAAATTTTCCCACAAAGCGTAGCAAGTTGGTATCCCTGATTTATACATATGTACAGAAATACCAACTTTCTACCCGTACAAACAAAATAAGGCCTTTTGTGGTTGAAAAATGTTAAAAAAATGCAGCTGAAGTAGAAAAGGAGGTTATGATTTGCACCAAAAATAACCTCACTAATAAACCTCAATTTCAACATCATTTATACCTCATAAAATAATCCTCCCATACAAATCAGTAATACTTTTAGTTGAGATTGGTTGAGTTGATTGATTTAGTTGAGTCACACTTTGGCTCTTGGTGCACCATTCAATGGCGTAAATTCAGCGGAACAGACTGTAGTAACAACAAAAAGTTAGAAATGCGGCAAAATTACCAAAAATTCCGAAAGCTTTAGTTTTTAATTGTTTGCCATTCTATAAAAGATTCTGCTAAACATGCAGCACTTGGCAGCTCTGTTAAAACGATTTTCGATCCAATTAATGTCATAATTAAAGAGCAATTTATTTTATATCTGTAAATGTTCACTTTTTCTGATTTCTTTATAATGTCAATTCAATAATGTAAAAAAGAAATTTAAATTAAGTTGAAAAATCCAAAAAATTATAAAAAAAATACATAATTTATTTTTACTTTTGATTAAAAAAAAAACAATGAGTTGCATAAAAGCTGGCAGCTACACAGTCATATAGAGAAATAGGAAAACAGGCAGATTATCTAATAATGAATTTAAATTGATAGAAATAGGAAAAACCATCATGATATATTCTCTGTTGAAAGATCAATGCTGGAGAATTTTTAAAATTATATAAAGAGCCATAAATTATTATATTTTTCACTCCTATGGGCTCTGTGTGAAAGAAACCCATAAACATACGATCAAGACAAAATAAAGTGCATTTCGAGTTACCAAAAGATAGATGAAGGGCTTGACGCTACAAGAAAGAGTGTCTTGGCTGACAAATTGACGAAACTTCCGAGAAATTTTGCTTTCAGAATTCGTCTTTTGTGTGATTTCTTAAAATATTGCAATAGATTTAGAAACTTTTTATTTATGAGAAAATATCAGTATTTTGATGTTAGTTTAATTGAAACCAAGGGGTTGTGCTTATAAAGTTGATCATTCACATTTATCGTGCTAGAATTTATCTATAGTTTTACATCAATGGAAACATGGAAAATTACAAATATTTTAGCGACTTTACCAATTTAATGAACTTTGCAATTTTACTAATTAAAATATTTTTGAAAACATTATGAAGAGCTAAAGAGAAAAGAGGGGGTGCCAATACACGAAACGTTTAAAGTCATGTGCTAATCAAGAAATAGGCACCAAAAAAAAACATTAGAATTATAATAATAAGCAAAAATTAAGTATTAATAAATAAAAAATTTAGATAGATAAATACAAAAAATACATAAAGTGACAAGAAATTGAAACATTAATTACATAAAAGAGCAATTTACATACAATACTGCGATTTTTTCACACTGTGACCCAGCTATCCTAGTATTACAATTCGCACCCGTTGCTTTAGAATGAATCAATTTTAGTCTCTCACCAGATTAAAAATTTACGATCTCGATAATTCGGAGAATCATCCTCAAGGCAGGGATATTAAAAACATGTCTGATTACTATCGTTTTATAGAAGTAGTTGAACATCAGACAACGCAGTGCAAAAAATGCAGTCATTGGATCATATTGTATATGCTAGTTTAAGAATTCAATGCTCAAAATTTAACTCAAATCGCTGACTGAACAGCTACTTGCGTTACTGCAAAACTTGATATTATCTTCGCGGTGAAATTGTTGATGTTTTGAAGTTTCAGGACTTTTCTAAGTATTCCACTGCTCATTCCTTAGAGACCCCAACCATCCATCTGAAGATTTCATATTCATTAAAAAGTTTTCTCTTGAACGAGTCTGAGCATCACCTCCTAGAAGAGAGAAGGCTTCTACACTGATCAATTTAGCAGTCTGACGTAACGAACTTAAACTGCGCAACAACGGGAAAAAATATGAAGGATGTCAAAACGTAAAGACTACTAAAGGATAGGATTCTCGTTTATGATAATCTGCGCTGAGGCCTTCTCTGTTTTAGGAGATTTTGGTCTAAGTCATTTATAGTCTGGTCGACTGGCCAGTAAATAAATTATTCATTTCCTAATCAGGAAAAGAGGTGGATTTTTTTTATTCCTATTATTTATTCTCTTGCATATACGGGCTTACGTGCTCAAAAAAAAAGTATATAATGTCAGGACTTTTCTAAGTATTCCACTGCTCATTCCTTAGAGACCCCAACCATCCATCTGAAGATTTCATATTCATTAAAAAGTTTTCTCTTGAACGAGTCTGAGCATCACCTCCTAGAAGAGAGAAGGCTTCTACACTGATCAATTTAGCAGTCTGACGTAACGAACTTAAACTGCGCAACAACGGGAAAAAATATGAAGGATGTCAAAACGTAAAGACTACTAAAGGATAGGATTCTCGTTTATGATAATCTGCGCTGAGGCCTTCTCTGTTTTAGGAGATTTTGGTCTAAGTCATTTATAGTCTGGTCGACTGGCCAGTAAATAAATTATTCATTTCCTAATCAGGAAAAGAGGTGGATTTTTTTTATTCCTATTATTTATTCTCTTGCATATACGGGCTTACGTGCTCAAAAAAAAAGTATATAATGTCTTATAAGCCTAAAACATCAAAAAGCAAAGGTAGAGAAAGAAAGCACAAGACTACCTCCAGTGTTACGGCGGAGTTCAAATCTACTACCGTAAGGCTTCAGAATGTTTACTTAGCGATACCGCCGAGTCACTAAGTCCCCTATTTTGACTTTGTTTATAGTGACATACACATGACGTAAAATATCTTCAGTAGTAGACAAATCATGGGTTAGTGTGCCCATGCCTTGAGGCTGACCGTGGGAGGTTTTCCTCTCCATGTAACGCAAATGCGGGTTAGTTGCATCAAAAAGTCTTTCAAGAAGGCAAATTTTTCCCAATATTTGATCCAGGAAGTTCCCTTGTCTTCGGGATTGGGTTCAAAATTACAAGGCTACGGACTTAAAATCGCGTAAACTGTTCAACGACGGTTACAAAATATAATGACATACACATATGCAAGCTTGTGTGCTCATTAGAAAGTACGGCTTATAAGCCTTTGTAAAGTTTAAGAGCAAACATCTCAAAGATACACAAAGACAGTGAATTGTTTTAGAAATTATTAATAGTAATGTTCTCATGCAAAATTCATTCTCATGTATCATGTATAGTATTTTATGTATTCTCGTGCATATAAGCTTCTTATGTATAATAATTTAATAAAAATATTAATAATTCTGAATTAATTAATGAAATCTAATGCTAAAAAATAAATCGTTAATAATTCATATTTAATAGTCAAAAGAAGCTAATAAATACAATGAAAATATTTCCCATGTTTATAAATATTGAAAGAACATATTGTGCGTGTATAAAATCTGCGAATAATGATATTTTTTTTCTAAGTCATTACTGTATTATTATTGATTGCTATTACAACATTTTAAAATTACAATAATGATCAAAATGTAAATGACGAGTGCAAAGTTTTGACGATAGAGTTAAGTACTGTGACTTTATTTCGGAAATTCTTTTCTTACTCACGGTTAAAAGAAGTATGAAAAGAAGACTAATGAATGTAAAAAAGGTTTAAATGGTCATAGATAGTCATTTATGAATAGAGGAGAAAAATATAATTTCAAAATATACAAAAGTTTCAAGCTATTTAATCACATTATTCAGACATTTTGTTTTATTTTTATAAAAAAAAAATATTGACATTTGAAAAAATACTCTCTACGGAGAAAAAATGCTCTTATGAAAAAAAATAAAAATACGAAAGATTTTAGTGAAGTTAAAAGCAAAAAAACAAAAAAAAAAGAACTTTTTTATTCTTTACAATTATAATTTTTCCTCCAAAAAACAATATACTTAATATCTAGTTTTTATGTAGAAGAATTTTTGAATACTTTGGTGCGTTGAATACGATACTCAGTATAGCTTTTATAATGTATCTACATCTAAAAGTAATATTAAAAAAAGGTTTTTAAAAGGCATTATCGGTATTGTATGTTCATTGGCTTCGAACTACATGCATGCGTCTTTTTTTAAAGACTATAGGCACAGAAAAATGAAGATCATATTGATCTCCACCCCTCCTTGAAGAGTTAAAGTGTTTAAATCAATAACCTAGTAAAAGCTGGCGTATGAAACATTGATAAACTTCAGTTACTGCTATTTTCGAGAAAGCTTGTAGTTTTTTTTTAAAAAATCAATCCATTAGTACGGAAACCCAGCTTTAATGAATGCAGTCTTAGGAAGAGGCAAAAGACGTGTTAGTATTCCGCGCTTACGAATGCAGCACAGATGCAGCTAAATGCATAAAGTAAATTTCTGCCGTGCCGATCGCATTCTTCAAACCAACGGTTCTCAAATGGTGTCCCTTGGAAAAGTAAACGGGTTCTGAAAGTTAGGACTTTTCTTTTTACATTTTTCAGATCTGTAATTATATTTAGATCCAATCAATACTCCAATATTTACTTAATATTTATTTAGCATTTATTGTAATTTTAAATAAAATGCCAATGAAAAAGGAATAGCACATTTTTTGTGAGGAAAAAAATACATAATTATTCAAATAACATTATATTGAATACTAGGGGGCTAAGCCCCCTGCTCGCTGCCGCTCCCCAACCCCGATGATTGCTTCGCAATAATTGTCTTTTCTTGGCAGAAAATAGTTTTTCTACATAAGTTAAAATTATTTACTTAACATATATGTACTAAAAGGAATTCTGCTTGCTTACTCTTGTGCCTCTACTTCCCACGCCCAAATATTTCTATTTATTAGTATTATAAACATTTGGATCTCTTGGTGAACGGAATTGATTTTTCGAAGTATTCCGTTTTCGAAGTATTCTCATTTTTTAAAATAACATTTATATTCTTATAACATTATATTGATGATTATATTACAAATTTGATGAGTTCACAACCATAATTTAATATTCTCGCTAATGATAGCAGTACCGGAAAATAAGTTTAAATTAGGGATACTAAAATATTTAAAGAAAAACAATTCGCGATCGCAACGAACTATAGGGGGCGTTGTTGTATGTGCCGAATCCCTGCGATTTCCATATGAACAGTCAATCAGTTACACTGGAGACGTCTTTAATGTAGCATGTAGCATTGTAACGTTCCATCTTTATTGTGGCTGATTAAATTTAAAAAAGAAAAATGTTCGTTTTCTTTCTTATGCAAACGAAAACAAAATGGTATCTCTTTTTTTTTTAGAGAAGGAACATTCAAAACACATCGGAAAAATATTCGTAAATAAAGAGAAAAAAATAGGTATATTCTTATAAGAGTTCAAACCTAATGCCTGAGAAATAATTTTACTAAATTTAATGGTATAACATGAAAGGCCCATTTAAATTTTAACGTAAAATAAAGAATACTTACGAAACAAGAAAAAGAAAAAAAAAAACCATTCTTTTTTTTGTCGCCATTTTTTAGTGTTACGAAAATGCGTCTTTGGGACTTGCCAAACAAAAACTAAACAAGATGCAATTTTATTTTTTTAGAAGCGAAATATTTTATGGAGTGAAATATAACGAAAATGTACCAATGTCCATAACATGAAACTTTATCTTAGTAAACGTCCGTTTTGGAAATGTTATTTCATTTTGAATCTTATTTATTAGAGTTCATAATGGCTATAGAATCAGGTGAGAGAAAAGTTTGTTTTGAATCTATGCTAAACTCTATATCGGCCCATTTTCCACCGAAATCCGATTGACTACTTTGATCATAAACGAAGTGTTTCATTTTAAGATTTTTTCCAAAAAGTTTAGGTGTAGATTGGCGGCACTTAAAAATCTGCCAAATCTGTAGCTGTGGTTAATACGTAAGTACCGAATTTTTCTACCATACTTTTCTGAATCATATTACTTCAAATATTAGAATATGCAAGGAGTATACATAAACACATAATTTAATACCATTTAATTTTTCAAAAAAGGTATTTTGACAACAATTTTATCAAAAAATTATAAACTAAAAAACGTAAAATAAAGAATTCTTAGAATAAAAACGATTTTAAAAATTCCTCATTTTTCAATAAAAACTTTCGTATTGTTTCTTTTTTTTAATTCTTATAGTATTTAATCAGACGTAAAAAAAAACCATTCTGTAGAGAACGATCATCAAGTAAGAAAAAAAATTATTTACAAGCAAATTTTTTATAATAAAAATCATAACACTTACCTGATTTATAAGTCCGGAGAATTCCAAAATGATATGTTCTTTGTTTGAAAACTTTATTCTCAAATAATATACACATAGTTTATTCCTTCATTACTTTTAGGTAACATACCACACATCAAAATTTTATAATTGTAAGATCTCGATATGAATTTTAATATGTAGCTTAAAAACAGAATAGCTGAATTCTAGTTGAAATTCTTTCTGAATAAAACTGAAAAACACTTACCAAGAAAACGATAAAAACTTTATTTATAATCAGCACAAAAGATTCTTTTTCAAGTAATTCGGATTATTCTTTATTGTTGTTTTCTGAATTATATAGATACAGAAATATATACTATTCTATGAAGAAGAAGAATATTCTATAACTATTACAGTTCTGTATGGAATTCATTGGAACACATTTATTCATTGGAATGACGAAAGCAATGTTGACTTCATTTGAACTTGTAATGAATTGAAGACAGAAAAATTATTTTACCGCAATACACACATCTGTAACAGCAAGTGATCATGAAATAATGTTATGTTGTTGGTAATAGAAAGGTAAAAATTATTGAGAAGTTGTTCTTCAAATGCTTGGCGTGTTCTGCTTCAATGTTTGGCATGTTCTGATTAGTTTTTTCAAGAAGTTTTACCTTTTCTTTAGGGAAATTTTGCTTCTTTTTTGATGCTAAGAAAATGGCGTCCGTCATTGCCAATGGTTATGTGGGAACTAATGCACGATATTTACAGTCTCCCGCTAGATGGCGTATCGAGTGTTGCGATCGCGAATACCTTTACGACTATTGTTAATTTTATGCTGATGGCAACCAAAACAATATGGAAATGAATGAGGAAAAACTGGATCCTACCACGTGGTTTTCGGGCCAATAAAAATGCGCAGACAATAAAAATGCGCAGACAACGGTATCAGACCATTATGATTTTATATTATATTAGCTACTTCTTTCATACTGTCACGTGATACCTTAGATTTCATTGGCTGGTGCGCCACCATCATTAGATTTTTATATATAGTAAGAAACTATGTAAGAGACACGCATTTATAAAATATTTCACTTGTTTTTCCCGTCATGCTTTTTCTAACCAAAATAAGTTAATAAAGTATTAATTAAGAAATACGTTTCCCTAGTAGCGATTTTAAACGTTTATAGCAACAAAGTATTAAAAATGTACAATATGTGTACTTAAAGCGTAATGTTTCAAAATGGTGTTTATGTAAAATAGGATATTTATTTTAGTTTTAAACCAAGTTATTAGTTCTTTTTAACATAACTCATTATTAAAAGTTAAAAATAAGGATTTAAATTTTAAAAAAAGTAATCGAACTTTTCATTTTAGTTCTGCCCTTAGTCTTATCTCTATACCGTTTCTCAATCAATATTCTTCCGCTATTTTTTTATAGTTTTCGAACGGGAAATCAAATATATGGAACACAAACCAGAAAGAAATGACCAATACATGTTATTTCTTTCTCGATCATCAATAAAGCTTTCATAACGCATATCATTACTTTTCCCATCAAAGGAAATGGCAAAAAGAATCGGCATCTTGAGGTCTGTTATTATTGATTTCTGTGACAGATATAAATTTATTTTTTCTTAATAGATTTGTCTTGTTAATAGAATTTATGCTTTTTGAACCAATTTTTTTTTATTTAATACATTTATTTAATTAAATATCTAAAGCAATTATAAAGGAAAAAGTTAAATTGCAAAGATAATAAAAAAACAAAATTTCTGAAATTTTTTTTATTTCTAGATCTTTTTTTTTATTTGTATTTATCTTTCGTGGATCAAGTCAAGTTTTATAATGAGTGAGTTGATGAAAAGAATTGTGGTGAAATATTCAACGCCAAAAAAATTGGTTTTATATTTCATGCTATGTTCAGATTCTTTGTCACACATAATGAGTGTTAAAAAAAAAACACCGTACTTCAAACGTAAAAAATGTGTCCAACGTGCACGTCAACGGACTGTGCTTGTAGTGGTCAATAAGTTGACCTCTCACCAGAAAGGTCTTAGGTTCAAATATAACGATCAGCTTGTGCAGACGTCATAGGTCACATGTGTGGGTATCCGTGTTCTTCTTCAAGAAGTGCAAGTACCAAATTCTTTCGCATAAGTAGACGCGATCAGAATGTTCCCTTTCAAATCAGATTGTTGCAGTTTTGAAAAGGGAGAAGGGCAATAAAAAAATTAAAAACAAACTGCTCATCGAAACAAAGTTAACTATATCTCTTTTTTAAACCATCGTTATTAATTTGTTCATGTTTTATTTTTCATTTTGTTTTGTCAAAATTGTTTTTTTTAACTTTAATATTGCTGTTGTTGACGTATGCCTATTAAGGCATAGGGTTGCGATAGTTCTTGTTTTCCAGTGACGCCATCTATGGCCAAAAATTCCCCTTCTGCCGCACCCATACGTCACACCCGTTTATAGGGCGGACCCATTCATACATCTATTCATTCATCCACAGATCATAATTTTGACCTGAATCAGAGAACGATCAATCTCCAATTTAGTACCCCCAGAGGCATTGATTTGTTATGGGAACATTGAGGACTTAGAGACTCGACAGATTTAACGCGCATCAGTCACCATTTTAATACGCGGGAAGTCTTCGGCCTGCGGGGTTCGAACCCATGAACTCTCGAACATGGGTCCTTTTCTCTTTAATAAAAGCAACAATTTAGTTTCCTTTTTCTAAGGATTGTGGGAACTATTTAATTATAATCATAATTATTTAAAATTAAGAAGAACACTATTCAAAACTATTTTTTCAATTAAATTAAATGTATTTATAATTTTACATTAAACTCTAAATTCACGGCTATTCAAAACTGTTCTTTTTTTCTTCAATTAAATGTTCTTCAATATTTATATTTTTGCATTAAACTTTAAATTCACGATAGTTATTTTTAGTTGAAATGCAATTTCAGCAGCATTAACAGTGAAGTACGTTTCCACTAGTGCTCAACTTAAAGATTATATCCTGCATTTTACAGTGATGTTCTCTCTTCTCTGGAGAGTTGCCGGGGAAACTATTTCCTCTTAAACTTCCTAAATAATCTAAACTCCTTTAATATACGAGCTCTTAAAAGAGGATAGAAATTAGGGCGAAGAATTTAAAAGTTGCTGACAATCCTTGCAAGCAAATGTTGTTTTGTTAAAATGGATAGTTTGCATCTTATCTCTGAAATTTATCATGGATATAGAAAAATACTTCAGAGCCATGAAACTAGATTATTCAATTTTTCTCCTCTTTCAAACTATTCATGTTTTTATGCGTAAGATAATTTACATTTCTCACCTCTATTTTTAATGTATTTAAAAAATTTGAAATAGAATGAAATTTATTTTAAAAAAAGGACATTTCTTTCAAGAAATTATTGTTTTAGATAGCACTATTATGGTTTTAACAAAAATGTTATGAAACTACAAATAATTAACCTTTCTTATACGATCATAACGGACGTAATTACTTAAAATTTACTTGACATACTAATATTTGCATATTAATTATAGTAATAGCCGGAGGGCACTAAATATAAGAAACAAAATTTTCAATATTTTGAGAGAAATTTTTTTAATATTATTGATAGTGATGCTTAACATCTAGTGCTATGTGTTAATATGCATTTTAACACCAGGAATATCGTATGTATTTGGTCAGGTCTGACAAAGTGATTTTTTTTAAGTGAAAGGCAAAAAAAAAAAAAAAAAAAAAAACATAATAATAAAAAACATAAAAAGAAAATATTTTCCTAATTTTCTGAAAAGCCATTTTACCCTTGCATAAAATTTATATTATATTTCCGTAGCATTTTTTTAACCAATAAAAAAATTAATAATAATAAATCGAATAGGACAATAAAAAAACATTTTTATAAAAAATCAATATTTCTTTTCTTTCTTTTTCTTAATCTCTTCGATTTAAAACTTGATAATTCTATGCACATTCCTAGTAAATAGTATTATTTTGATGATTTTATAATTGCTTTTGTTTGTTTAAAGAGCATTAAAAACTGTTTGACGAAATTTAATAATACTCTAGGTTTTTCACTTTAGGCTAACACACACACACACAAAAAAAATAAAAAAATCGTAAAGATGAGAAATGTAAAAGCATATTGCGTAAAATGGTTTCGATTTCTTAACATAAACAGTTTGTTTATAAGAACAAAGCATAAGTAGCATCTAATTTTTCATCAGCACCACTTACGATATTTTTTTAAAACTCCAGTACAAAAATCGTTCTTCTTATGTAGTTTTAAAAGATACCAAATTCTTCGTTCAATAAATGAAAAATAGATTCTATATATAACTGCCATGGTTGAATTATTGATTCTGCTGTTTTCCTTTTTTAGTAAAGGTAAGATTCATTTCTTGAAAGACGAAAAATATCGATATCCTTTAAAAACAATTATCGAACATATTTTTCCTTTTTTCAGCGTGTAATGCCTTTATGAACCTTCCATCATTTATTTTCCCTTTCTCCCGGGGCTTATAAATGTAGTGAAAGATTGAAAAACGTATACGTAACACATTATTGGATATTTTATCTACATGCAGGTATACCTTAGAATCAGAGGAAAACATTTAACATTAATGTGAATTAACATTAAAGAGTTTATGTTAAAAACTTAATTTTGAGAGAAACATTTCAAAATATAGTTACTGTAAAAATAGGATTATAATAGCTATTCAAAGATAGCTTTCGAAAAGGAGGAAAATCAAAAATTCAAACTGTATTCGTTTGACCACTTTTTTACCACCTTTTAATTTTTTTTGACTATCCTTATTTTGGACATAATCCTAAAAATTAAATTCGGGGGCTAACTTCGCATTTTTACGCCAAATAAATAAAACTCCAATTTTTACATTGTATTCGGTTGACCACCCTTTAATTTTTTTTGACAACCCTTATTTTGGACATAATCCTAAAAATTAAATTCGGGGGACAATATAAAAATTGGATTTTTATTTATTTGGCATAAAAATGCGAAGTTAGCCCCCGAATTTAATTTTTTAAGATTGTGTCCAAAATAAGGGTGGTCAAAAAATTAAAAGGTGGTCATTTGTGGTTAAAAAGTGGTCAAACGAAAACAATATAAAAATTGGAATTTTATTTATTTGGCGTAAAAATGCGAAGTTAGCCGCCTAATTTAATTTTTTAGGATTATGTCCAAAATAAGGGTGGTAAAAAAAAATTTAAATGTAGTCATTTGTGGTCAAACGAATGCAGTTTGAATTTTTGATTTTTCTCATTTTTGAGGGCTATTTTCACTTAGCTGATTATAACGACTCATTGGCGATGAGGATGTAAATTAAAGCATAATTTCAGATAAAATATTTATGTTATTAACTTAGTTAAAAGACATATCTCAAACTGGTCATATTTACAGGTATTCTGAGTTGTTATGGGAGATAAAGACAAAAATAAATAAAGTAGAAGTAGGGATTTACTGCCTTATAGATGATGATTTAAATAAAAACACCATTTGAGATAGAATATTCATGCGTAAGTTAGGTTTCAAATTAATTTAAGTTTGAAGTGGTATTAATAGTCGTGAATAACACAACACCATCAGAGATGCAAATTGCTCCGGACGAGCCATAATTTTAAAAAAAAAAAAAACGGTAAACTACTACAAACTAATATTTGCAAACATTTGAGTAATGTTGCTTACTTTTTAAACGGTATGGCACGACTTAAGTTTGACTTGACATGCAGTGTACCAGAGTACTGCAAAGCGGGCATCTCATTCCTTTTTCTGATGAAATGGCGTTTGGCAAAAAAGATCAGAGTGTTGGCCGTGTGGGCTCTGTGAAATTACAGTAATATCTGAGTTTGACTTAGGTTTATCTAAGTGGCGAATTATATAAGCTCTCGAATTATATAAGCTTTCGAATTATTTAGAAAAAGTAGTGCATAAAAATCTAATAAATTGATTTTCTTAAACCAAGAATCACATATTAATAAAATACCACTCGAAACCCCAAAACCTTTTATAAAAGTAATTGAAAGAAATTCATCATTTATATTTGAGAATTGAATCTGCAGTGGTTAGCAAGTGAATAAGGCAAACCATTAATATTCATAAATAAAAAAAAATTTTAGTCATACATTTGCTACCACTTTCTTATTTTAACTAGATTTTGTATTAAGTGACTTTTTCGAAAAGTGGATATCCTTCACAGTGGTCTGATCGGACTACCTATAAAAAAACCGTGAGGATGCTTTCAGTTATAGGAGGCGTTGAAAGTACACTGTCACATTCTTTTTTTTTTTTCATACCATTTAAATATCTGTAAAATGAATACCTTCTTAGACAGAGCTTTCCGGTAGAACTAAAATTGAAAATTGTTTTTTCGGATTAAGTAAAATAGGTTTTTTCGACAACATTTTAAAATTATTGTAATATATATATATATATATATATATATAATAACGGAGCATCTGCCCCGTTATTATTATGGGAATATTAGTCCAAAAGAAATGAGTAACGAGACCATATTCTGCCTCTCTCCAGCTGGAGGGGGAGAGACACATACCTCGTCAAATCTGACGGAGTTTATTTAGACAACATAAAACACAAAAAGCCACACAAAAACCATCGGTCCTGCGTTTTATTCATGGGTAAGAAGGCAGTCATATTGCATTCCTTGTATTCTTACGCCTCATCGCAAATTATTTAATACTCCTAGAAAATCGTTTTATCTTTCCTCATATGGAAGTAAAGGATCTTAAAATAACTCCTCTTTTGAAACATAAATCTAATTATAATTCATTGGCATGTTTATAGCCTTGAAGTCCCAAAATAGAATATCTGTACTGTATGAAAACGAAAAAGTTTCAATGATTTTATTAATACAAAAGTATTTTTATAACTTTTGCATTATATATATATATATATATATATATATATATATATATATATATATATATATATATATATATATATATATATATAAAGCATAATAAATAAAAACAAAAAAACACGAAGCAAATTAAGAAAAACAAAAAGTTTCATTTATTGCGTATAAGCTGCAAGTAAATAGAACTCATTAAATAAGTTAAAAAAGAAGATAAAACAAAGGAAAATTACAGACAAATGAAAAAAACGGAAAAAACAAAATTATTAAAAAAAAAAAAAAAAAAAAAAAAAAACTGGAAGGGATAAGAAAAAAAAGAATACAAACAAAACATACAGACAAAAGAAAGAAGGGGGGAAAAATAATAAAATAAAAAACATATAAATAACATATAAATAATAATAATAACAAACAACTGGGAAAAGAAAAAGAATTAATTAAAAAAAAAAAAAAAGGACAAAGTTTTTTTAAAAATCTAGGAAATAAAAGATATAATCTTTTCATCAGCCCACACGATTATATCTGCAAAAAAGAGTGCTTTCTAATATTGTATTAATATAGCCAAAGCAAAATATATCAATACAATAGTGTGAGGAGCACTCAAAAAAAATTTTACAAAAATTACAACAAATAAAATAGAACACAATAAGTAAAAATAACACGTAAAAACAGAAAGTTTTCTGTATTGATATATTTTGCTTTGGCTATATTAATACAATATTAGAAAGCACTCTTTTTTGGAGATATAATCGTGTGAACTGATGAAAAGATTATATCTTTTTTTTTCCCGGATTTTTTTTAAAAGAATTCGATCATTTTTTTTATATTTTTATTTTTAATAATTTTCTTTTTTACCCTTTTTTCAATTGTCTGTAATTTTTCTTTGTTTTATCTTCTTTTCGCAATATATATATATATATATATATATATATATATATATATATATATATATATATATATATATATAGTATAACGAAATTTATTGATTTAGCAAATAGAATTTCTGGAAATTGAAATAAAAATCCAAATGCGGTTACATTAATGAGAGTTTAACTAAATAAAAATCTTAACTGGTTAATATGGATGATGGATCGTGTGAAGCAAAGCACAAATGGCGCTAGGGGTTTAAATTCGTCGTAAAACTTCTGGATTACTGCTTTCGATTGATTTTTACGCCTATGCTTGAAAAATCGTAGCATCCAATATTATTAATCATGTAATGTTTTCAATAAAATAAGTACTTTCAATCGATTTTTCAACGAAACAAACCACAAAAGAAATCGGTAGACTCCACAAATTTGCTATGTTAAACAAAACCAGAAAAAAAAAAAAAAAAAAAACGGTGCTATTTCACACAAATATCGATAAATACGAGATAGAACTTAAAACATAGCCAACCTTACACTTTATTTATGCTGTGATATTAATTTTCTTAAATTTGTTTTAGGCCTACATTTTGTTAAAATTTATAAACTACAGAAAACTTTTATGAATCGTAAAACTCTACACCGAAATTTAAACACAAATCACAAAAATAAAACTTGCTGGAATATTAAGCCTGTTCACACATCGCCTTGTAAGCATAACATAAGCGGAGGGGTACACCGGAAGTTTTCTAAATTTCTTCCAGTTTTAAGAAGCTTGTTATTGTTTGCATTCAGAGAACCATCCATTAATTCAAACAACTCAAATTGTCAACATCTTCAAAATAAAATTAAATAAATAAATAAAGCGTATGCTTATACTTCGTTTCTGTTAGGGAGCGTCGTTAAAACTCAAGGCTGACGTATTTCTTCACTTTTTAGGAAAATTTCTAATAGTGTTTCTAATAGTCTAAGTTTGTATTTTGATATATGATTCTTAATTTTATAATTGTGATTTTAAGTTAAAATGAATCGAAATTTCATAATAAAACATCAAAAGTAATCAATAACGTCAAAAAAGTTGTAAAAACTGACAAAACTACCAATCATTCTGAAAGCTTTAATTTTTGTTGGTCTATTAAATATTTTACTGAACGCGCAGTAGTTGGTAACCTAGGATAATGTAAACAATACTTTTATTAATACCATTAAAAAAATTTTAAATTTACTTTCAAAAATTAAACAGAGTGTCAATCATATTAATTCATAATGTATATACTTAAAATAAATACACTCTAAATTATTATCTACTTTTAACACACAAAGGCCTTCAATTTATCGTTAAATCAATAGGCAATACGGAAGGAATTATTGAGATTTTAGAAACTCAGCTGCTTGTATTAAATACTAATATTAAGTACCCACATCTGTTTATTGACCGATGGAGTGTCAGTTTTCTTGTAATATTGATTGTTTTTCTTTTTAAACATATTTACAGCCTCATCTATGATTAATAAAATTTAGTTCTTTGTCATCGCATAGCAGCCCCGTCGTGCTTCGTATGTGACAGAAAATGACCACATTTTATCGTTCAGCAAGCATTTTATCCGATGAGCGTTATATGATATTTAAAAAATATATATATTCATATGTATCTTTTAAAATGGAAAGCAAATACCGTTGATTACTTGATCATTTTATGTAGTTTAAGCTGGAAATTGCACAGCAATAACCTAGCGGATTTTTACCACACTGTTCAATACAAAATTAGTGCTTAATAGGTGGAATTACATTCAAACTTATAAAAATTCATAAAGAATTAGTGATTAGCAGAGAAATTACATACGAATTTGCTTAAAGTCATAAAAAATTAACGTTTATCAGGAAAATTAGTGTTTATTTGTCAAGCAAGGTGGATTAGTGGAAAATAGTGCTCAGCAGGGACATAACATACAATTTTGTGTAAAATATCCAAAAATTTTTGATTAATAAGGAAAATTATATGTGTTCCGATATTCACAATACCACAATGCCATTGGTCAATTTTAATCTCTGAGTTTCAAACAAATAGATGGAAGGCAGGGAATTTGTTTTAAACATCCTTAATCCCTACAGAACCTTGCGTAAAATTACCTTTTAAAACTCATCCCTTCTTTGTTAAAATGTTTTTAAATAAAAAATAAAATGTTTGTTTGCCATTTTCGTATCGGACTCATTATTGCCATTCGTGGTACTACCCATAGTTATAATAGAACTTAAAACGTAAAATTCATATTTTTTAATGTCAATATTTAAAAAAAATAAGTAATAACAAAATAAAACTAGATCAAGTGTTAAACAGTCATTTAAGTCCATGCAAATATTTAAAAAAATGAGTAATTTCAAAATAAATATGCGATTATTTAGAATTTTTATAATGGATTTTCACCTCAAATCACCACCAAAATTTACAAAATCAGTGTTAAGTGTAGTTATTCATTTATGCTTGCTTATATTTCTTACTGATTACTTAATAATGTCTTTTATTGGCATGTACAAAGCCAAATCTGCATGGAAAATCCCATTTTTTAATATTTTAATTTTGATTCTGAACTTAGTATCATGCCTAGTTATGAAGTTAAGAAAAAAGAAAGTTTATTACTTCTTAAAACTAATTCCTGAAAACACTAAAGATGGTAAATCTAAATATATTATTGTTTCTCTGTGGGCTTTTGCTTTGATTTGCCCAGCGATCAATTTATTAAATTTTAAAAAAGAAAAAGTTTCCCTTTATACTTACAGTTTATCTGTAAACCAAACCACAGCGTATATTTTAGCTTACATAAGATCTTTTTTCCTAAATTATTTTCTTCCGAACTCTCAAATTCTGTTTGCAATTCTGTACTGTTGTCTATGTAGCACTTTTTCAACTAATATTAAACACCTAAGTTTTAAAATTGGGATTATAAAAATAAGTAAAAAATCAAGCCAAGTCGACATTTTGCAGCAAAAATCAAAAATTGTCTCTCTAATAAAGCAAACAAATGATTTATTTTCTTTTCCTGTCTTTTTAGTTTGCATTTCAAATTTCTTGGCTTGTTTTATTTTGGTGGGAGTCGCAGGTAATGTCGAATTTTCAAACATATCCTCATTAACAACCCCGGGGAATATTATTTTTATTTCGTCTTCGTTTTCCATTTTGTTTGCCATTATTTGGGCTGGAAGTCAAGTTAAAATTGAAATGGATAATTTTATTTCTACTATGTGGAAACAACTTGAACAAAATTCACTGTCAGGAATATCTCTAGAAAGCGATAATTTATTGAAAGAATTTATTGAAAAGCCTAATGTAGAGCTTTCAGCTTGTAAAACCATATACTTTCAGCGAAGCAACATAATTGCGATTGTAGGAACCATTTTGACATATAGTCTAATAATAATGTCAACAACTGAAACTTAGTTATTGTATATCTCTAATATCCTATTATATTTTATTGTTAATATTTACTTCTAATTGGTAATTAATGAAAGGATTTATTTAAAAGACTTATGATCTTTTAACTTGTAAAACCATATACGTTGAGCGAAGTAAGATACTTTCGATAGTAGGAACCATTTTGACATGTAGTCTGCGAATAACGTCAACTACTGAAACTTAACTAATTCCCTTATATCCGATTCGATTAATGCAGTTTGTCATACTTAGTAAGTGGCAATTAATAAAATGATTTATTTAAAAGTCTTATGCGGATCTTTAGTTTGCAAAATTATAAACTGTCAACGGAGTAAGGTGATTGTTTGAAAAATTAGTCATAAAGTCTGCTAATATAAAAACAACAGGAACTTAACTAAAGTTTAACCCATGTTCTAATCTGCTGGATTGTACACATATACTGATAAATTGTAATTACTGAAGGGATTTATTAAAAAATCAGTTAAAATTGACTTAACGATTGTAGGAATAATTTTGACATATAGTCTGCTAATAATGTCAACAACTGAAACTTACCTAATGATTCCCTTACATCCTATTATGCCAGATTGTCCATGCTAACTAATAGGGGTCAATTAATGACAGGGATTCATTTAAAAATCTTATGTGGATCTTTTAGTTAGTAAATTTATAAATTGCCAATGAAGTAACGTACTAGTGACTGTACTAGTGTAATATGGTCTGCTTACATTATATAAACAACAGAAACTTGGCCAAAGTTTCCCCTATATTCTAGCCTGCTGGATTGCTCACATCTACTGATAAGTGGTAATTAATGGATTCATTTATATGCTGGTCTTACAATTTGTAAAACTATATACTTTAAGGAAAGCAAGATACTTGCGATTGTAGGACATTTTGACATATAGTCTGCTAATAATGTCAACAACTGAAACTTACCTAATGATTCCCTTACATCCTATTATGCCAGATTGTCCATGCTAACTAATAGGGGTCAATTAATAACAGGGATTCATTTAAAAATCTTATGTGGATCTTTTAGTTAGTAAATTTAGAAATTGCCAATGAAGTAACGTACTAGTGACTGTACTAGTGTAATATGGTCTGCTTACATTATATAAACAACAGAAACTTGACCAAAGTTTCCCCTATATTCTAGCCTGCTGGATTGCTCACATCTACTGATAAGTGGTAATTAATGGATTCATTTATATGCTGGTCTTACAATTTGTAAAACTATATACTTTAAGGAAAGCAAGATACTTGCGATTGTAGGACATAATGACATATAGTCTGCTAATAATGTCAATAACTGAAACTTACCTAATGATTCCCTTATATCTTATTATGCCAGATTGTCCATACTAACTAATAAGTTTCAATTAATAAACGGTAATCATTTAAAAATCATATGCGGATCTTTTCGTTAGTAAAATTATAAACTGTCAATAAAGTAAGTTATTAGTGACTGTAAGAAAAATTTTGTAATACAGACTTCTTATATTATATCAACAACAGAAACTTAATCTAAGTTTCCCCTTTATTCTAGCATGCTGGATTGCTCACATCTACTGTTAAGTGGTAATTAATGGATTCATTTATATGCTGGTCTTACAGTTTGTAAAATCATATACTTTAAGGAAAGCAAGATACTTGCGATTGTGGAAATAATTTTGACATATAGTCTGCCAATAATGTCAATAACTGGAGCTTAATTGATATTTTCTTTGTATCTTATTATGCCAGATTGATTACATTTACTAATTAAGTGATAAATGAGGAAAGGATTTCTTCAAAAGCATAATGTGGATCTGGTAAAATAGCATACTTTTCAGGAAATAAGATACTCTGGATTTAAGAAACCATTTAAACAATTATTGAAATGATTTAATTAGTATCCTAATATGGATATTTTAGCATGTAAAACCATATACAGGTAGGTTCAAAAATATATGTCAGATATGTAAAGGCGGGTAAAGAGAACCTGAATCAGCATGTTTCATATAGGTTTGTGTGTTTGGAAAGGCCACATTGAGTTGGTAGAGAGCGCTGTAGCTTGCTAATGTACATTAATCCATTTGCACTGTGAATCTCGTATCGCTTTTGGTGATTCCTTTTTCAAGCATCTACTGTAATTGATTGCAATTTAATTGTAAACTGTTTAATTGTTAAATATCGTAGACTGTTCGTAAATCATTGTTTTCTTTTGTCTGACTTGTATTTTTACTTATTTATGATTAATGCTGTTTTACGTGTTACGCTACATTTTCGAGCCTATATTCTTTTAAAAAAAGCAACCTGTATAGAATTAAAGTATAACAATTACAGCTGACAATAGCTGCTCGAACGAGCGTTAATCAACAGAGATATACAAAATTTCAGTATTGTATTGTCATTAAAGGATTATCGCGCATAAATAAGAAACAGCGTCCTCTAGCGGCTCACTAAGGAATTTTCGCACACACAACCCTATATGAGGTATTCATATCCGTTGTTGAACAGCCGACTCAATTTTTGTGTTTTCGACTACTAATGTTCAACTCCGAAGTTTTGAACCCAATCCGGAAGACAAGAGAACTCCTGGATTAAGTATTGGGTGAAATTTGCCTAAGTGGAGGATTTTTTTTATAGAACTATCACGCATTTGCGCTACACGGAGAGGAAGAAGACGAGAACCTCCCATGGTCATCCTGACGGCAAAGGGACTCCAATCCATGATCCGGTTACCACTGAGGATATTTCACTTCAACACTGTGGTCGGTGCAAGCCTTACGCGGATTCGCATTGGCCAGCCATCGGTGGGATTCGAACCAGGTTCACCTCAGTGGAAGGCGTAGGCTCTATCCCTTGAGACTTCGCGGCTCCCTATATGAGATATCCTTAATTCGGTCCCCTCTTCTTGCCTTCACATTTTTGAAATACCTGCATTGTCAACAATGTAAGGAACGTGTGATTATAGGAAGCATTTTGTCCTATACTCTGCTAATAATGTCAACAACTGTAACTAAACTAATATTTTCGTTGTATCTTATTATTTCATCAGTTTACATTTACTAATAAGTGATAAGTAATGAAATAATTTATTTAAAATGATTTATTTTGTGGATTGTTTAACTTGTAAAACCATATACTATAAGCGAAGTAAGATACTTGCGATTGTAGAAAGGATTTTGATATGTAAACTGCTAATAATGTCAACTCCTGACGTGAATCTTTCATCTCGTAAAACCTCATACTTTTAGCACAGTAAGATACTTAACATGTTAAGAAACCGTTTTTACAATTTATGAAAAGATTCAGTTTGTAGTTTCATGCGTAATTTTATCTTGTAAAACCTTATATTGTAAAAAAAAGTAAGGTAATTGCGATTGTATGAAACATTTTGTCACATTATCTCCTAATAATGTCAACAACTGGAACTAAATCTATATTTCACATATGTTTCAATATACAAATTGTTCACATTTATTTAATTTTTACAAACTGTTTTCATTGTAAAAAAAATATGGTTTAATTTTTACAGTTTAGAGACGACTGCTGAGAATAAATATCTTACTGATATCCAACGTTCAATATTTGGACAGCATTTGGTGAAATTTTTTCGCTCTATTTCTTCACTCTCATTTCAGAAATAATATTTTGTGAATTTTTTTTTTCTGTTTGTATGCCTCCGCAAAGCGATTTTCTCTCAACGAATATAATATGGAATACCCTCGAAAACTCATACGAATTTCTTCTCAAGAATCTTTTCGGATGGTTGTATGGGGGGAGTTGTTAACGACAATGGCAGCCTTCATCTACGAAAAAGGACACCTTCATGGTAAGGAGTTAACATGTGTTATATACTCGTGAATTGTAATTGCATATTTGTAGTGGTAGATATACTACAGTATTCATGCTATGTTTAGATTCTTTGTCTCACATTATGAGTGTTAAAAAAATACCATACTTCAAACGTAAAAAATTAGTCCAACACTCACGTCAACAGACTGTGTTTGTAGTGGTCAGGAAGTTGACCTCTCATCAGAAAGGTCCTGGATTCGAATATAACGATCAGCTTGTGCAGACGTCATAGGTCACATGTGTGGCCATTCGTGTTCTTCTTCTTGAAGTGTAAGTACCCAATTCTTTTCGCATGCAGGTAACTACGAGCTGGGCATGTCTTCGAATCTAATTGGTGCATAAGTAGACGCGATCAGAATGTTCCCTTTCAAATCAGATTGTTGCAGTTTAGAAAAGAGAGACGGGCAATAAAAAGATTAAAAACGAATTGATTATCGAAACAAAGTGAACTATATCTTTTTTAAATCATGCTTATTAATTTGTTCATGTTTTATTTTTCCTTTTGTTTTGTCAAAATTGTTTTTCCCTTTAACACGTTGAGCGCCAAGCTAATTTTACATGTCTTGCCCGTCAGGCCACAACGGTAAATAACTACGAACTAAATTTGCAAATATTAGACATATTTTGCTAGTTTTTAAAAGGTTTAGCATAACATATATGAAAAAAGTGGTGCATTGTATAAACTTACGAATTGTTTAGAAACAGGGGTGGATAAAAACCTAGTAAATTGAATTTATTAAACCAAGAATCACAATAAATAAGTAAATATTGAATAAATTTTCTGCAATTCCATAAAAGAATGTAAATTTTATAGCTCTATATCATGTTATACGCTGTCAGCCAACTGTTTTTCGCGGCCTATGTGAAAGGCCAGTGTCAGTCACCGGTGGTTGACGCAGCTTAAATGTAATTTCAGTGTCAGCCACCGGTGGCTGACACGGCTTAAATGGAAAGTCCAGTGTCTACCACCGATGGCTGACGCGGCGCTCTACGTCTTAATGTTTTTGACGTATGTCTGTTAAGGCAGAAGGGTGCGATTGTTCTTGTTTTCTCGTGGCGCCATCTATGGCCAAAAATTAGAGTTCTGCCACACCCATTCGTCTCACCCGTTTATTAGACGGACCCGTTCATACATCTATTCATTCATCCCCAGATCGTAATTTTGACCTGAATGAGAGAACGATCAATCTCCATTCGAGTACCCCCAAAGGCATTGATTTGTTATGGGAACATGGAGGACATTGAGATTCGACAGATTTAACGTGCATCAGTCACCATTTTACTACACGGAGAGTCTTCGGCCGGTGGGGTTCCAACCCACGAACATGGACCCTTTTCCCTTTAATAAATGCAATAATTTAGTTTGGAACTATTCAATTATAATCATAATTATTTCAAATTAAAAAGAACACTTTTCAAAACTGTTCTTTTTTTTCTTCAATTAAATGTTCTTCAATATTTATAATTTTGCATTAAACTTTAAATTCATGATAGTTATTTTTAGTTGAAATGCAATTTCAGCAGCATTAACAGTAAAGTACGTTTCCACTAGTTGTCAACTTAAAGATTATATCCTGCATTTTACAGTGATGTTCTCTCTTCTCTGGAGAGTTGCCGGAGAAACTATTTCCTCTTAAACTTCCCAAATAATCTAAACTCCTTTAATATACGAGCTCTTAAAAGAGGATAGAAATTAGGGCGAAGAATTTAAAAGTTGCTGAAAATCCTTGCAAGCAAATGTTGTTTTGTTAAAATGGATAGTTTGCAACTTATCTCTGAAATTTATCATGGATATAGAAAAATACTTCAGAACCATGAAACTTGATTATTATTCATTTTTTTTCCTCTTTCAAATTATTCATGTTTCTATGCGTAAGATAATTTACATTTCTCACCTCCATTTTTAATGTATTTAAAAAAATGAAAATAGAATGAAGGATATTAACAAAAAGGCATTTCTTTTTTAAAACAAATATTGCATATTATAGCACTTTCAGGGTTTTTAACAAAAATGCTATGAAACTAGTTAACCTTTTTTAAACGATTATTAACGAATGTAAGTACTTAAAACTAACATGACATACTAATAATATTTGCATATTGAGTAAAGTAATAGACGGAGGGCACTAAATCGAAAAGGCAAAACATTTAATATTTTGAAAGATAATTTTTTTTTTAACTGGTAGTGATGCTTAACATCTAGTCCAAAATGTTAATATGCATTTTCACACGAGGAATATCATATGTATTTAGTCAAGTCTGACAAATTGATTTTTTTTGAGTTAAAGGCACAAATATATATATATATATATATATATATATATATATATATATATATATATATATATATATATATATATACCGAAAAGCCATAAATAAGGGTTTTACGGTCTTATTGAAGAGGATTTAAATAAAAACACCATTTGAGATAGAATATTTATGCTTAATTTAAGTTTCAAATTAATTCAAGTTTTTAGTGGTCTTAATAATATGCGGTCCGCATATATATAGTGATATGTTTATCATGTAAGCGGTGTTTATTTTTGTTAAAACCACCTCAGCGTGTGGTACCTAGTGGTAGCGACATTTAAGTTACTTTTAGTTTAGTATTTTTCATTATAAGTAATTTTTTCACCACTAAATATCAAAAATTATAAGTATGATATAAAATGCAACGTTAAAGCATCAAACTACTGGTTACTACATTAAAAAGTAAGCGTAACTGTCTTTCTTTAACTAATTTTACTATATAATTTTCTACCACTTTATTCAAACTGTAACCAGAAAGCGGAGCAGTTGGCATCCATGTACTCTATTGTCCCTTGACAAAATGTCATATGAATATCAGGTTGCAACGCGCGACATCAATGTGTTGTCACCGACAGTTAACATTTGGTTTTCACGTGACAACACGTTGGTGTCACCGGACATGAAAGTGTTATTGTACGTGATAAAACACCATTATCAAACCTTCTTCTTCTTTGAGATATTTAACTAAGTGTCGGCCCCTAACTCATTCGTGGGAGTGTATGAAAGGTGCCTCTCATCTGGGAGATAGTTCAAAGCATAAAAAAGTTCATCTTGGATGGCGTGTGGGTGAATGACGAAAAGTCTATGTCTTGAGTGTAGTAAGGAGAGATGTGAGACTACTGCTTCGTCCTTAAGTAATTCCTGGAGCTCTTCTGCAGGAACCTTGCAGCATTGGAGTGAGAGTCTTTAGGTTTTGTCCGAGAAGCTCGATATTTTTTTCTTTGGCCGGGCACTGCAGCCTGTAAAACAGGCCGGGTGATCGCCTTAGCAGTTTGCACATGTAGCTGGGAGGGTGAGAGGCTTCTCGCAAAGATAGTGAAGTGTGCTCCAGCACACTTCATGCAGGTTGGTTCGTTGGGGCAGGAACTCTGAGCGTGTTCGAATTTCTGGCACTTGAAACACTGTATGGCATGGCGCCCTCCGTGAAATTTCTCGATTCGAACAGGCAAAGTCAGTAGGAAATTCACGTTGATAAAGTCCTGATGTTCTGGGGTATCTGGGAGTAACACAAGGAAAAGGGGGAGGAGCTTGTACTCACTGCCACGCCTCTTTCTTAGCTGCTCAATTCTGATTGGACGTCGTCCGTTATCCTCGATCTCTTTGTGGATATCATCCGTACGGTGATCAGGGTTAAGTTCCCGCACGAGAAACTTGAGGTTTCTCGGCGGTTTGCAGGCAGGTGTCGGTAGAGAGGTCTCCGTCGAAGTTGGTGTCGGTGGAATGAGCTCCATCGGTACAGGAACTGACGGGATGGTCACAGGTGGGGGTACTAGACTGGTAGGAGAAGGCAACTTGGATTCGCTGGCTTTGTGGCTCTTTTTCTTCCTGAGTCTTTTAGCAGGGGGATTTTTGGAATCGGGCACTTCAATAACACTGGTCTCAGTTGCGGGTTTATCAGGGGTAGAAACCTCTGTAGTCGCAGGTGGATTTGCAGTCTCTGGTATAAGAGCACTGGGCTCGGATTCGGGCTCAGAGTCTTTTTCAGTATCCATGTTTACAGGGATACTAGCAGTGATGGGTTTGGAATCAGACAATTTCTTTCTTTCACGTATAATCTCAATTTTTGCTTGGTGGGCAGCATTCCACACATCCTTGAAGTAGTCTAATTGTCTTTTCGTACCTTTCTTCAACTTCATTGGTAGATACAGTTTGTCGCACACATTATCAAGCCTTTACTGGATGCAATTGTTGAAAAGATACTTTTATTAAAGAAAGTGGTAATAATTTTACTCATATATTTTGATGTATGATTCCTAATTTGTAAATGTAATTTTAAGTTGTTTTTTATACCACTACATTAAAATGAATCAAAATTTCATAATAAAAAACCCCATTAGTATTCAATAACGTCAAAAAAAGTTATTAAAAATTGACAAAAATACAAATCATTGTGAAAGCTTTTCTTTTTAATTGTCTATTAAATATTTTACTAAACGCGCAGTAGTTGGTAACCTAGGATATTGTAAACAAAACCTTTTATTAATACCGTTAAAAAATTTTAAATTTACTTTCAACATTTAAGACAGAGTCAATCATATTAATTCATAATGTATACGCTTAAAATAAATGCACTCTAAATATTTATCTACTTTTAACTCACAAAGGCCTTCAATTTATCGTTAAA
The DNA here is from genome assembly GCA_949128135.1 of Parasteatoda lunata. NCBI lineage: Eukaryota > Metazoa > Arthropoda > Arachnida > Araneae > Theridiidae > Parasteatoda > Parasteatoda lunata. The sequence continues at coordinate 82,871,050 of OX421978.1, forward strand.
TCGATACTCAATACGGAAGGAATTATTGAGATTTTATAAACTCAGCTGTGTGTATTAAATGTTAATATTAAGTACCCACATCTGTTTATTGACCGATGGAGTGTCAGTTTTCTTGTAATATTGATTGTTTTTCTTTTTAAACATTTTTACAGCCTCATCTATTATTAATAAAATTTAGTTCTGTATCATCGAATCGTGGCTCCGTCATGCTTCGTATGTGGCAGAAAGTGACCAAATTTTATCGTTCAGCAAGCATTTTATCTGATGAACGTTATATGATATTTAAAAAATATATATATTAATAGGTGCGTTTTAAGTTGGAGAGCGAATACCGTCTATTACTTGATAATTTTATGTAGTTTAAGCTGGAGATTGTACTACAATAACCTAGTCAATCTTACCACACTGTTCAATACAAAATAAATGCTTAATAGGTGGAATTACATACAAATTTATAAAAATTCATTAAGAAGTAGTGCTCAGCAGGGAAATTACATAATATATTGCTTAAAGTCATAAGAAATTAATATTTATCAGGAAAATTAGTGCTTATTTGTCAAGCAAAGTGGACTAGTGGAAAATAGTGCTAAGTAAGGAGGTTACATACAATTTTGTCTAAAATCACCAAACATTTATGATTAATAAGGAAAATTATATGTGTTTCCATATTCACTTACCACACTGCTATTGATCAATTTTAATCTCTGATATCCAAACAAATTGATGGAATGCAGAGAGTTTGCTCTAAACATTCTTAATCCTTCTTGAACCTTACTTGAAATTCCGTTTTAAAACTCTTCCCTTACGTGTTAAAATGTTTCTAAATTAAAATAAAAAATACTTGTTTGCCATTTCTGTACCGGACTCATTAATACCATTAGTGGTACAAGTCATAGTTACCAATAGAAATAAAAACGTGAAATTGATGTATTTTAATGCCAATATTTAAAAATATAAATAATTACAAAATAAAACTATGTCAAGCATTTAAAAATCATGTAAGTCAATGCAAATATTTAAAAAAATGAGTTTCTACAAAATAAATGTGCGATTATTTAGAATTTTTATAATAGATTTTCACCTTAAATCGCCACCAAAATTTACAAAATCAGTGTTAAGTGTAGTTATTCATTTATGTTTGTTTATGTTTCTTATAGATCACTTAATAATGTCTTTTTTTGGCTTATATAAAGCAAAAACTGCATGGAAAAACTCATTTTTTAATATTTTAGTTTTGATTCTGAACTTAGTATCATGCCTAGTTATGAAGTTAAGAAAAAAGAAAGTTTATTACTTTCTAAAACTCATTCCTACAAAATTCTAAAGATAGTAAATCTAAATTTATTATTGTTTCTTTGTGGGCTTTTGCTTTGATTTGCCCAGCGATCAATTTATTACATTTTAAGCCAAAACAAATTGACTTTTATACTTACAGTTTATCCTTAAACCAAACCATAGTGATTATTTTAGCTTACTTCAAAATATTTTTCCTATGTTTTTTCCTCCCGAACTCTCAAATTCTGTTTGCAATTTTGTACTGTCGCCTCTGCAACACTTTTTCAACTCATATTAAACACCTAAGTTATAAAATTGAAAGTGGGGTTATAAATATAAGTAAAAAATCAAGCAAAGTCGACATTTTTCAGCAAAAATCAAAAATCGCCACTCTAATAAAACAAACAAATGATTTATTTTCTTTTCCTGTCTTTCTAGTTTGCATTTCAAATTTCTTGGTTTGTTTCATTTTTGTGGGAGCAGCAGGTAATATAAAATTTTTATACATATCCTCTTTAACAACCCCGGGGAATATTATTTTTGTTTCATCTTCGTTTTCCATTTTGTTTGCCATTATTTGGGCTGGAAGTCAAGTTAAAATTGAAATGGATAATTTTATTTCTACAATGTGGAAACAACTTGAACAAAATTCACTGTCAGGAATATCTCTAGAAAGCGATAATTTATTGAAAGAATTTATTGAAAAGCCTAATGTAGAGCTTTCAGCTTGTAAAACCATATACTTCCAGCGAAGCAACATAATTGCGATTGTAGGAACCATTTTGACATATAGTCTAATAATAATGTCAACAACTGAAACTTAGCTATTGTATATCTCTAATATCCTATTATATTTTATTGTTAATATTTACTTCTAATTCGTAATTAATGAAAGGATTTATTTAAAAGACTTATGTGGATCTTTTAACTTGTAAAACCATATACTTCGAGCGAAGTAAGATATTTGCGGTAGTAGGAATCATTTTAAAATGTAGTCTGCGAATAGCGTCAACTACTGAAACTTAACTAATTCCCTATATCCGATTCGATTAATGCAGTTTGTCATACTTAGTAAGTGGCAATTATTAAAATGATTTATTTAAAAGTCTTATGCGGATCTTTAGTTTGTAAAACTATAAACTGTCAACGAAGTGAGGTACTAGTGATCGTTAGAAAAATATGTTACAAAGTCTGCTAATATAATAACAACAGGAACTTAACTAAAGTTTAACCTACATTCTAGTCGGATGGATTGTACACATTTACTGAGAAAATGTAATTAATGAAGAGATTTATTTAAAATTCAAGTTAAAATTGACATAATAATTGTAGGAACTATTTTCACATATAGTCTGCTAATAATGTCAACAACTGAAACTTACCTAATGATTCCCTTACATCCTATTATGCCAGATTGTCCATGCTAACTAATAGGGGTCAGTTATGAACAGGGATTCATTTAAAAATTTTATGTGGATCTTTTCGTTAGTAAATTTATAAATTGCCAATGAAGTAACGTACTAGTGTAATATGGTCTGCTTACATTATATAAACAACAGAAACTAACCAAAGTTTCCCCTATATTCTAGTTTGCTGGATTGCTCACATCTACTGATAAGTGGTAATTAATGGATTCATTTATATGCAGGTCTTACAATTGGTAAAATCATGTACTTTAAGGAAAGCAAGATACTTGCGATTGTAGGAACCATTGTGACATATAATCTGCCAATAATGTCTATAACAGGAGCTTAATTGATGTCTTCTTTATATCTTATTATGCCAGATTGATTAAATTTACTAATTAAGTGATAACTTAGGATAGGATTTCTTCAAAAGCATAATGTGGATCTGGTAAAATTGCATATTTTTCAGGAAATAAGATACTCTGGATTAAAGAAACCATTTAAACAATTATGGAAATGATTTAATTAGTATCCTAATATGGATATCTTAGCATGTTAAACCATATACAGGTTGGTTCAAAAATATATGTCAGATATGTAAAGGCGGGTAAAGAGAACCTGAATCAGTATATTTCATATGTGTTTGGAAATGCCATATTAAGCCGGTAGAGAGCGCTGTTGCTTGATAATGTACAGCAATCCATTTGCACTGTGAATCTTGTATTGCTTTTGGTGTTCCTTTTTCGAGCAGCTATAGTAAACTGTGATTGATTGCAATTTGATTGTAAACTATTGAATTGTTAACTATCGTAAACTGTTTGTAAATCATTGTTTTCTTTTGTTTAACTTGCCTTTTACTTCCTTATGATTAATGCCGTTTTACGTGATACACTGCATTTTCGAGTCTACATTCTTTAAAAAAAAGCAACCTGTATTGAATTAAAGTATAATCAATTGCAGTTTACAATAGCGGCTGGAAAGAGCGATAATCAACAGAAATATACAAAATTACAGTATTGTCATTGTAATAAAGGATTGTCGCTTATTAATATGAAACAGCGTCCTTCACTAGCTCTATAAAGAATTTTCGCACTCACAACTCTATATGAGATATTCATAACCGTCATTGAACAGCCGACTCAATTTTTGGGTTTACGACTACTAATGTTCAACTCCGTAGCCTTGTAATTTTGAAACCAATCCAGAAGACAAAAGAACTCCTGGATTAAGTATTGGGAAAAATTTGCCTTCGTGGAGGACTTTTTGATGGAAATAACCCGCATTTGCGTCACATGGAGAGGAAGACCACGTGAACCTCCCACGGTTAGCCTGACTGCAAAGGGACTCCAATTCATGATCCGTCTACCACTAAGGATATATCCCTTCAACAATGTGGTCGGTGCAAGCTGGATGCGGATTCGTATTGACCAACAATTGGTGGGATTCGAACCCGGTTCACCTCATTGGACGGCGAACGCTCTATCCCCTGAGACATCATGGCTCCCTGTATGAAATATGCTTAATTTGGTCCCCTCTACTTGACTTTACATTTTTAAAATGCCTGTATTGTCAACAAAGTAAGGTACGTGATTGTAGGAAGCATTTTGCCCTAAACTCTGTTAATAATGTTAACAACTGTAACTAAACTAATATTTTCTTTGTATCTTATTATTCCAATTGCTTAAATTTACTAATAAGTGATAAGTAATGAAATAATTTATTTAAAGTGATTTATTTTGTGGATATTTTAACTTGTAAAACCATATACTATAAGCGAAGTAAGATACTTGCGATTGTAGAAAGGATTTTGATATGTAAACTGCTAATAATGTCAACTCCTGACGTGAATCTTTCATCTCGTAAAACCTCATACTTTTAGCACAGTAAGATACTTTACACAGTGAGAAACCATTTATACGATTTATGAAAGAGTTATTTTGTAGTCTCATGTACATTTTTATCTTGTAAAACCATATATTGTAAAAAAAATAATGTAATTGCGATTGTATAAAACATTTTGTCACATTATCTCTCAATAAAAAGTCATCAGCTGGAAATAAATCTATATTTCACTTATATATCATTATACAAATTGTTCACAATTCTTGAATTTTCCCAAACTGTTTTTATTGTTAGAAATATTTTTTAGTTTTTACTTCTTAGAGACGAGTGCTGAGATTAAATATCTTACTGTTATCCAGCATTCAATATTTGGATAACATTTGGTACAATTTTTTCACTCCATTTCACTCTCACTAAAGAAATAATAATTTATGATTTTTTTGCTATTTTTATGCCTCCCCCAAAGCGATTATCTGTCAACGAATATAATTTGGAATTACCCACGAAAAATCATAGAAAGTTATTTTCAAGAAACTTTTCGGATTGTTAAATGACACATAAATATTTTATTATTTGAGATTTGTGGATTTTGGTTCATGGCGAAAGAGTAAAAAGTCATCCTGCAAATATATCCTCCACTAAAAAGATATCCTACAATGCATAGAAAAGTGCAAAATTAAAATTCATAATTTTTAAATGAAAATTGAAAATGATTAAAAAGTTTAATTCAATTCAATTAGCTAAATTTTATTCGTATTCATGAGTTTATTTTCTTCTAAGATTCATTATTCTAAGTAAAAATTGCATTTCCCGCTATTATTTAAACCTCCGGTCTCTTCAGGAGTTTGAAAAAAAAATTTTTTTTAGCAAATGTTATTTAAGCATGTTTTTGCTTATCTTTGCTCCTAATTATATTTAGAAACTTCAATATGAATATTTTTTGAAATTTTTTTTTTGCAATGTAAAAAGGAGATTTGAAAATAATGAAAATTAATATTTCGCGTGATCATTATTTAAACTCTGAAACCCATCGACTCCGTTAGTTAAACTATATAAATCATAACCTCTTAAGTGCTTACCTGAAATGTACGCATCATTTGCATTAAAAGGCTAAACTACTGATTAAAAAAGAAAAGAATATTATTTGTTTTGTTTACTAATTGTTATACCAGAGTAGTCTAAACTTAAAACCTATCCCGAAAAAGTCCCTCATTTATTCATACTTGATTTGTATCAATAGTCTAAACTCAGAGCATTACCCAAAATAAACCCTCATTTATTTATACTTGATTTGTATCAGAGTAGTCTGATCTCAGATCATAACGCGAAAAACTCATACAAGTATAATTCCGAACAGAACTATATGACTCTCCTAGTGTCGTTTGGAAGAAAGCAGCACCTAAAGAAAATAATATTCTAAAGATATAATTTTGTAAATAAAGTGTTTACCCCGTGTCATGATGGCTCAGTTATAACAGACACTAGCTATCTTTGTGAAGGGTTGGGGTTCGATTTTTCGTGATGGCTTAAAGCCCACCTATCTTCAGATCTATGGGTACCAGCTTGTCTGGGAGGTAAAGGCGGATTTTGCGTAATGCTGATCACATTAGCACTTTTATGTCGTTGGTCTTGAAATTATGGAGTCTTAATCTCCATGTACCTTTAACTCATAGTGAGATGCCGCAGAAGCATTTAAATTTTAATAAAATTTCCAGCTTCAATGAAGAATTCGTAAGCATTTTTGCTTTGAAACATAAAGGTCTGGTTTTGGCTCTCGAATTTATCACTGATTTGGCACCATTGTGAAAACGTAACCATAAAACTTGCATCATAACTACCTAAAGATAGTTTCTCCGAAATAACATCTTTAAATTAAATTGACTTGTTTCTATAGTCAAAATTAATTTTTAACTTAAGGGGACGAACCTTCAACGTTTCATATATTTTTTTTTTTTTTTTTTTTTTTTGAAGTTGGCTATACTTTCATAAAGCCATAGTTCTTCAGTAACTTTAAGCTAGGATTTAACAGAACATTTACCTTTCTATCACATCAGCTTTTATAAATTATTTTATTTAGTAATCGGTTGAATAATATTTGAGTTATAAAATTTCAAAATATATTAAAATATTCATTCGTATATTAAAATATTCATTACTCAAAATCTATACAATCGATTTAACTAGAATCTTCTATTTCATAGTTATAAATTGCATACTTTAAATGTTTTTATACCTTACAATTCAATTTTTTACCATTATTAAATAAAATTAAAAACAGTAAATATGAAAAATTATTCTTTACCTAATATAATAGTCATTAGATAAACTAAATTTATAATTGTTTCCAATCAAATTTCGATTCGCTTAAAAAAGTTCGAGGCATGACGACATACTCTAGAAATGTAATTAGAATTTTGGCGTCCAAATTATCGACTGCTCTTCTGCTAGAAATGTTGTAATTGTATTTTTTAGTTTGTAATGACCACTACTATATTTTGTTGATCAAAAATACTTATCCTTCAAAAAAGATGTATGTTAATCCAAGTACAATTTTTGTCCGATTCCGTATTTTGATTAATAATTATCACTAATTAATGTCTTTGTGGTCGATATTTGAAGTATTTAGCCACTTGATTCGTAAATATCTGATCATAGAAAAAAAATATCAGGGTGATTTTTATTAATTTTAGATTTACTTTCATCATTATACCTTGTCAATCGCAGTTAAGTTTCAAATATTGGCTTATTGGAACTACTTACGCTTGCAGAGCTGTGTGCTCAATTTAGGCTTATAAACCTTTGCCAACAGAAAGACAGATAGCACAAAACGGAGGACAGCACGAAGAGACATCCAGGGTAACAGCGAGATTCGAACCCGCTAGCTCCACGCTTGTAAGTCTCAAATATCATGATACAGTTATTCTCTTATCAGCGCTGGGGCTATTCAGTGATCTCCGGACTCGAACTTGCAACCTTTCTGCCGCTTTCCACAGTTGCTCACAAGAAAATATTGTTCAAAAATGATTAAGGGTTTCAGTGATAACTTTAAAATATGCGAAACAGATATTAGAAACTGCCTAGATTACCTGTCCTACATCTAGAACTTAAAACACTCATTCCTTAAAATAATAGTTAAAATTACACTTTCCAGCTTAAAATATAATTGAAAAACTTTGGAAAATATAAAATTTTTTAAAGAGACTTAAGAATTTTCTAACAGGTAGTTAAATGCTGGTTTTAAATGCTCTTTTACATCTACGGAACGGGTAGGCATAAATATGCTCTTACAAATCAGGATAAAATAAAATAAAATATTATCTTCAGGATAGAATAAATTAAAAAAGCGGTTGATTAAATGCATGCAAGACTAACTTCATAGGCATTTTGTTTTTACATTAATTCTAACTTATCTAGTTAATGAGGAAACTAATTTTTATTTTGAACAAAGTAGTAATGAATTAAATAAATCGAACTATCATTTCCCTGTCCACAGATAAATTACTAAAGAAATTGTTTTACTACCAGTTTTATCTTTTTTAAGTTTCTTTATCAGGAGGTTTTGCCTTGATATAATTGAATATTTTTTTTTAAAAAAAAGCGTCTTATTTCATTCTTAAAACTTCCTATTTTTAACATTACACGTGGAAAAATAAATTACAGAAATAAATATAAGTGCGTAATTTGTCTTGAAACGTTATTTCACAGTTTCTCCAAATCTTTGCTTATTCGCAAAAGTTTTATTCAAGACATAGTTAACTGTTATAAATTAGCAAATTAGAAACTAAGTTCAGGAATTTTTCAAAATATGATATCGTAAGTACAGCAATTTGCAAAATTGACCCAGATTTCTTAAATTTCCGATTCAGTTAAAATTGTGCAACTCTCTTAATTGTGTTCATTCTCAGAAGTTTTTAATGCCAGTTCAAATTTTTAAATTTCTTTAGAAAAAACTTTAAATCAGAGTTTATTTCTGTTGTAGTATTGAATTAGACAAACAAAATAAAGGCACAAATTTTATTGGACACAAATAATAGTTCCAGTACTAAGCACCATTATTGTTAAAGTTTAGGTAGATACTTTTAGGTACTTAGCAATTAACTGTTCCTATTAACTAAATATTCTTTGTACTTATAAACGTTATATTAATCACTTTTATAGCATGTTATAGTGCTATGTTAGTTTTATGTTTTATCAGACTAAAACCATTCTTAACATATCAAAAAACATTCATATAACATTATCAAACTTAACATATGCCATTAAAATTTAAAATTTAGCTTGTTTTTCTAAACGTTACACTTAGGATTTGAAGAAATGCATATATTTGTGCAACATGAAATACAATCAGGTTTAAAAACAGATTTTATTCAGAAAATATGTTTCAATACTTAAATGTTTATTACAAGAATATAAACATTTAATATTTAGTTTAAAACATGCGTAGTAATAGAAAAATAAAAGCAAATTTTGCACAGCTTATGCTTTACATGTCCCTGATTAATTCTAGAAAATTTACATCTCTACAGTTTAGGAATTAAGAAATTCAGCAAAAACGCTGCTATTCTGGCTAGTAAAAATTTGAAATGCCTAAAACTTTAAAGCATAAACAAGCTATATAAACATCTATAAAAAAACATTAAAAGCATTTAAGTTGATGTCATCTCAAACATATTACACAAAAGTAAAATGGTTCAAAATATCTAAATTAAAAACAAATTAATGTTTTACTTTAATTTAAATATATCCTTAATAATTTAACGTTTAATAAGTAAATCTTATGTAATTAAATTTAAGCTTGTGTTTTTAAAGTCAGGTTTCAACCACTCTTCAATAAAATGAATTGAAAAATACTTGCTGCTGCTTACTGAAGAATTTGCTTTCTTTTTCATATTTCTGGAATAAAACAGTTTTTTCATAAGTGTCCCTTATCCAACGAGGACTGGATACAATTCCCGGAGATATTTTATCACATTTCGGGCACTTTACCGGGTCAGTGGTAAATCTTTTCGATTTGCTGTGATTCCGAATACACGAATAGCAAAACGAGTGGAAGCAGTTCAACAGTAGTCCAAATCGACTAGAAAGGAAGAACTTATTAAGTATTATATTTCTGCATAACTGGCACACCTTGTAGCAATCATCAACATACAGAGGCTTCGAGTTGTTTAAGCCAGACACGAACTCGTGGCAAACATTCGTGTTGCAGCCTGCATCTTCATACGAGGTAGATTCTTGTGAAGGGGAATCTGGTGAGGTAGATTCTTGTGAAGGGGAATCTGGTGAGGTAGATTCTTGTGAAGGGGAATCTGGTAAGATTTCTTCAAAATTAGAATCCAAACAAATTCCAGAATCTGCAGAATTCGCACGAGAACGCTTAGTCATAGGGTAATGTCCTTCTGAACCCTCCGATGGTTTTTCTTTCTCATTGGTGAATTGGTAATTGGCGAAACAAGAATTTTTTTGCGGAGTACACATCAATGAGTTGTCGCAGCTGTGTATTTTGTTATACTCCGAATTGTGTCGTGTATTGAATTTTCGGATATTTCGAAACGAAAGGGCTGCAATGGCGTGATAATTTACTTCGTCCTCTAATTTCTGCAAGTCCGAGTTTGAATCATCTCGCATAATCGACCAAATCAGATTGGAAAATTTTTCCTCAACTCTAAGTCTTCTGGTATCTAAGTTCTTCAGTTTCTTTTCAGTCATCGGTAGTTTCGACACCTTTATGGATTCGAACTCCCCTTTCGAAAAATCGAAATTATCCGAAATGTTGGACGAAATCTGTTTCGGTTTTGCCTTCTCAAATGCATGGTTTACATTCTTCGTAGATTTGTATCCATCATAACTTATCGTATATTGCGGTTCTTTAACTGTCCAATGGAAAGGATAAAACGATTCCTCCTTCAAACAAGTTGCATTATGTTCAGTGTTCGACAAAATTGGCTCTGAAATCGATTCAAACGCAGAGGTTTTATTCGCCATCAAGATGTCACTTATACTTGGACATTTGTTTCCTCTAATAAATCCATTATCGCTTGCAGCAGTTTTCATAGGAGCAGTTTCTACTTTCGCAAAATATTTCTCAGCGATAATCGCAACTTTCGAATTTTCAGCCGACTGACAGTTCGACGGATATGAAATATCAAATTCAGTTTTTCCCCAGGTTGCCCATCTTTTATTTCCATCACACTTATTTTTCGAGAAATCATTAACCGGACATAAAGATTTTTTCAAGTGAGATTGAGAGCTTTCTTGCGGTTTCTGTTTCGAAATATTCTTCCCACTTGGAATGGTTTCTTCTACTGTAAAGTCCTTAGCGGTTCTATAAGTTTCACGAAATAAAGATTTCAGAAAATTTTTGCCAAAATATCTTTCATCCTGGTAGGGGTAAAGGATTGAATTCAGAGATTTCAAACTCAGAATCATTTTCGTTTCACAGATAATAGTCGAAGAATCATAATCCGTTTCGTCTTCACTCATAAATGGGGTTTCTTTATTGTTGCAGGAAATTAGAGTATGGAAGCGTACAGCATTCTTGTTTTGCAGATACGTTGAAAGAGAGCTCTGCAAAGTCATTCTGAAATTCAATCTTTTAACAATTACAGCGAATAACAAAGCCTGAAGAGAGAGTGCCAAACTGTATTTTGCTAATTCCAGTTTGCAAAGGCTATGAAACAAATAAAAACGCATAAATTCTTGTAATATTTAGGAAGAACTTAACTTGCAAGAGCTAACAAAGTCTGACTACAATAAAATCTTAAAGTAAACACCCTTCGAATCGGTAGTTGCTGAGTAGAATGACACAACAAAGCACGGTGATCTTATGTAAATTCATCTTCATTCTCCCCTTGTTTTATTTTTGAAGTTAAAGTTGTAGTAGTAATGGTAATAATGAAATAATGTAGCATTTTCCACTGTGGAAGGAAAATTCTCATGAATTTATTTTTAGGCCCAGTTCTGCCAATAAGCATCTTCTAAAACATTGATCAAGGTTTCTGTAAGAATTAAATGCTAGACAGCAACAGAGAAGCACGTAGGTTCGTGCCCCGATGCCAGTGCTTTTAATAGCTAGTTGCATGCAAGAAGTTAATTAACGTGAGTTAAATTTAAGCTTAGTATGTCTAAATAGACTGAATTGTTTGATCAAAATTCTGAAATTCTAATACATTATATATTCAATATATTGAATATACATTCAGTAACAATATATTGAATATTCCAAGTAGAAGCTCTGAAGTCACTGTCTAGATTCAATGCTACTTATAAGTGAATGGCAGACAAATGTCAAATTTTGTACAGTCCTAGTTATGTTATATTATAACCGACGTTAACCAACGACCCTTTTTTACATTTACGTTTACCAATGTTCAACTCCATAACCTAAGAAATTTTGAATCCAACCCAGAAGACAGGGAACTCCTTAATCAAGTATTAGGACAAACTAGCCATTGATGGAACTAACTCACATTTGCTTTACAAGGTGAGGAAAACCACGACAACCTCTCAAGATTTGACGGAAGAAGAGGGAATTTTAACCCATGAACTCTTATCCACCAAGGATATTTTGCGCCCCTTACGAGTTACGAGGGCGGAATTCATTCTAAGAAGTCATCGCTGATATTTGAACCTATATTGCCTCATTGGAAGGTGAATGCCTTATTGCCCGGGCTACCTCGACACAGGCAAACTTATTGAGAAAATTAGATCTTATTTAGAACTTATTGAACTATTAACATGTTTCAGATTGCGACAAAGAAGTTCACAAGTTCGTATTTAAAAACTTTATTGAACTTAGTAAAAACTTTATAGCAACCTAGTAGCACTTGTTGAAGTAATTCCGATTCTGATTTCTTTTATGAATTATAGTAGGGCTGTTTGGAACATTAAAATAAGCTGATACAGAAAACCGTAAGTTTGAGTCTTTAGGGTAGTAAAAATCACATCATATAAACTTTTAATGCCCGAACAAACCCAGAATTTGACGACCAATAGACTTTTGACAGCATAAAGCGCTAAAGCTATAAACTTTGATGAACCCAATAAAAATACTTTCATTCAAAAGAATAAATAATTAGAGTAAACACTATTAAAGTAAAGCATGAAAAATTAAAGAATATCTTTTTATTTTTTTGTAATAAAATTATTATTATTTTATATCAGTTAGAATTTTAATTTAAAAAGTTATTCAATTTTTTAACAATTGTTACTTTAAAAAAACTTCCTAATGAAAAGATAAACAAATTTGCTACGAAAAGAATAAAAAAAGCGCCATTAAAAATTAGGCAATTTTTTTCAAGAATTAATAAACTAAATAAGTAGTTTTTTTTTTAAATAGATACTTTACATTAAAAAAAAGTAATACATTGTGCAGCATTTTGAAATGAAAGTTAAAATTAAATCAACTAGGATACAACAAAAAACCTTTACTATTCCTCTTAACTTTAGAATCTAAAGGTTCTTGTTTTTGTTTTCTTCGCACCATTTCTCTTGTCATCTATCCAATCAAAAGAGTGCAGCATTTAACACCCTGGTCTTTAAAGTTCTTCACATTTGTTCTTCACCTAAGCTTTTAAACTCTGAAATTTATTATATAAAAGAAATTCACCAAGATAAAGGCTCCCCACCCAAGATAATCTACATCATTGCTTAAGGTACTTTATTTACGTCGCACTAGAGCTGCCCAATGAGCTATTGGCGACGGTCTTGGAAATATCACTGAGGATGATCCGAAGACATGCCATCGCAATTTTGATCCTCTGCAGAGGGGATGGCTCAGATGCTTTGGCAGCCCGACGACCTACGTGCGGATGCAGTGCACCCTCGGTTATTACGCATACTGATCAAAGTGGTCACCCACCCGCTTACTGACCTCAACCAGTGATGCTTGACTTCAGTGTTCTTCTTGCATCAGCGTCTTCATGATCGACACTACGGGACATATAATTATTTAAAAAAATTCCAAACGTACTCATAATTCTAAACATGAATATATTAAGCCCGAAACAAGTATTTTTGATTGCACTCTCGTTTTTTTTTCAAATGAAAATTTGCTTCCAGTTAACTAAAATTCTCTCTAAACACAGGCCGGGGTAGTTGGGATGGTAGGGGGCTGGGAACCTGTTCTAGAATTCGTGGTTTTGATTCCCACCAGTCGAAGGCTTCGTGTATAAATTGGTGATTTGTCACGCTGAACTACTATTTTGATCCTCTGCAGAGGGGACGGATCTCCTGCTTTGGTGACTCAAAGATCTGCTCTCTAAGTGAAGCTCTTCACGGTAAAATAGTTCAACGAGGACCGATACTGCACATCCTCGTTCCTTTTGCAGGGTAATTAAAGTGCTCACTCACCCGTACACTGATCACTACCAGGGATGTTTGACTGGGAATCAGTGCTCTGCTGGAAATTGTGTCTTCATGATCAGTTAACCGAAGGACTACTATTTTCATCAAATACTTAGAAATAAATAATTTTTTTAACTTTCTGTCATTTTTCCTTTTAACTGCATATTTATCTATTTAGTATGGTGTAACCTCTGTCGAATTAAATCTTTTCGGTTTGGGGCTTCCCTGGCCGAGCATTTGTTGTTGTAGTTTATTTACGTCGCACTAGAGCTGCACAATGGGTGATTGGCGACGGTCTATGAAACATCCTTGAGGATGATCTGAAGATATGCCATCACAATTTTGATCCTCTGCAGAGGGGATGGCACCCCCGCTTCTGTAGCCCGACGACCTGCACGCGAAGTCGAGCACTTTGCAGTCGAACAGTTTAACGAGGACCAATACCGCACACTTTTGGTCCCTACGCAGACTAATACAAGTGGTCACCCACCCGCACACTGACCACAGCCAGTGATGCTTGACTTCGTTGATCTAATGGGAAACGTGTCTTAATGATCAGTCCACTGAGGGACTTTAGCCTACTGAAGAAGGTGTACTACCTTTGTACCTTAATGACACAGAAAAGTGTTTGGTTTTGAATAAAGTTCTACTATTTGGGATTTTAAACATTGTTTTTAATGAAGTTTAATTTCATCACAAAGAATTACTCTTGTAATTTTATTGAAAGGGTTTCCTGAATTAAAAGGAGGAATTATGCTTTTATAGTACCTCTTTAAATATGTGGCTACTATGTACGGTGCGCATAAGAAAAGTGGACCACGCTTAATAAATTTTAATTCAATTATCGGAACTTCACGTCCTAGGTCTCAATCTTAATGACCTCAAATATGCTTCTGATTGAAGCAGGCGATATTTTAATTTACGAAATTGAACACAAAAATGTAACTCATTCGAATAAAGATTCCTTTTTTCAACGAATTCGTTTTCCTGTAGTCGGGTAGCTGAAGTCGGGGCCCGTAAGTTGGTCAGGAGAGCGGTCTTAAAGGGTGGACTTTTTACTGTTTTACTTTTTTTGTATTTTACCATGCCTCGACAATTGTTTAAGCGAATTGAAATTTTTTTATACTCAATTATAAAATTCGTTGATTCAAAGATAATTCCTTGCGAAATATTTTCATTTTTTTAAAATAATAGGTGAAAAAATTTTGAATTGTAAGATGTACAATTTTTTGCATCATTTTAAAGAAGGTAAATTTAAATACAAAGTTTGCAAAATACAAAGTTTGAGCTAAATCGGTTGAATAGTTCCTGAGAAATCGAATTTTAAGGACTTTTTGTTACTTAAGATGAACAGTAAGTAGGATGAAAGTAACTCCAGATACTAATGTGTGTAAAAATAAATTGAACAGAAAAAAAATATGTGTAAAACATAAACTTCATATGTTAAAGTTGGATAATTTAAATGTTTAATTGCCTGTCTATTCCGAAAAACTTATACACTACAGAAAATATGTTTTTTAATCTAAATTTTAAAAAGCATAAATTTGCATCTTTTTTTTTAAAAAAAATTTCGAATCCTTAGGATTAAATTAATACAAATTATTTTTTTTGTCATTTGAAGTAAAAAATATATATATATATATATTTATATTATTCTTTAGGAAACAACAAAAAATATAATTATAGATCTTAAAACCAGAACGTGTTAATAAAATAAATTTTTAATTTTAATAGCTTTAAATTAAAATACTGTGAACAGTTTTTATTGTTATATATTTAAAAAGGAAATATTTAACAGCATCTGTCCAGTTTTCAAAATTAGTTTTTCTTTCTTCAAATATAAAAGATTGAAAATCTAATTTAAAGTTTGCTCTTTTTCAAAATTCTTAAATTAGTATTTTCCAAACAAAAACGTAAAGGCAGTTAGATGAGAAAGAGCTTTGATATTGAACGATAAAAAAAAAGCAACGGTAAATCCAATATATGAGCTAACTTTTAAAAATTGCAAATTATCCGAAATAGGTAATATTAAAAATGAAGAACTTAAACTGTCAAACATTTAATAAATAAGCAGCCGTTAGATTTCTTTGAACGAAAAGTTATAAAAAAGCAGGCTAATGACATTTTTCTGTATTTTATTTATAAAATGTATTTTTTTTTATATCTTAAAATCTGATTAAAAGTTGACTTTATTTTTTAAAAAATGTATTATTTTTTCTTCTTGCAATTGAATTTTTTTTTATTTAGCTATTTCCTTCATTAAAGAAAAATTAGGTAAATTTTTAAATACTTGTGTTCTTTTCCTTAATATAACATGTTCTATGAAAAAAAAAAAAAAAAAAGAATTAGTTAAAATCTATACAATATCACAAATTCTAGAAATATATTTATATGAATGGCAGATGTTTAGAGTTTATTTTTCTATTGCAGTTAAAAAGTAAAATCATGGTTCATATAGTTCTGAAAAATTTAAAAATTGGTAGTAAAAGTAAGGAATTATTGTTTGTTTTAAATGAAATTTCTAATCGTTTAAATAATGTGTTTTAAACACATTTTCCTTAATAGTCTAATCAAATAAGAAAACTTTACTTTATTATTAATTTAAATCCTTTTTGATTTATTTCACTTCATATCTTATGTTCGCAAGTTCTATGCTGAGCAGGTAGATACACGCTTTTACAATCTAATTTCTATGCAAGACATCGTCGACTCTTCTGCCAATGCAACATTGCTTGTACCCATTTCGCTTTGAAAGTTTCTGAAGAAAATTCAGTCTTAGAATAGATTTTCTTTCCTTTTATCCGTATGATTAAGCCAAAACTTTTCCTGACAGGACATGAAAAAACAATGTATTTTATTTAATAAAACGTATTATCAGTTTTTCTCTCAATTCAGTAGTAAACGGGAAATCTACCGAACTTTTTAAATGCACTTTGAACTAAGTTAATTTAAATGCTCTGAAAAATTTAGTGATTTTATACATTTTTAAACATCACTTAGTGACGCTACAGCCCATAGAGGGCGAAGGCCTACTGTACCCCTCTCAGTTTTCTTAACCTTGGACTCTGGGGTGCAGGAGCAGATGTCCCGGTTAGGTGATCAGTCGAAGGCGGAATCCCCAGTGTTTAGTTCCCAAGCCTGCTTGGTACTCATTTATCGACCCACTGAAGGGATGAAAGGCTGAGTAAACCTTGCCCGACCCGAGGATCGAACCCAGGACCTTTGGCACGGGAGCTCGAAGCGACCGGGCGTCTTTATGATAATATACTTTTTAAAAGAAAATAAAGTTTGTAGTGTTTATTATCAAAACTAGTTCCAAACTGTGACACTAATTATTACATGAGCCGCGATGGCTCAGGGGATAGAGCGTTCGCCTTCCAATGAGGCTTGCACTGACCACAGTGCTGACGTGAAATATCCTCAGTGGTAGACGGTTCATGGGTTAGAGTCCCCTTGCCGTCAGGCTAACCGTGGGAGGTTCTCGTGGTCTTCCTCTCCATGTAACGCAAATGCGGGTTAGCTCCATCAAAAAGTCCTCCACGAAGGCAAATTTCTCCCAATACTCGATCCAGGAGTTCCCTTGTCTTCTGGATTGGGTTCAAAATTACAAGGCTACGGAGTAATTAGTAGCCGTAAACCCATTAAGTTGGGTCGGCTGTTCAACGACGGTTATAAAATAAAATATAAAACTAATTATTGCTTTTTTAGTCCAACTTTGTGGCTTACCAATGTTTTCCAATAAAACTTCTAGTTATAGTAATGCTTCTTTTTTTAAAAAAATATAAACTGCAAACAGCCAATTTAATAAGCAGGAGTTTAACAATTTATGATAATGGCATTTTCAGAGAAAATAAATTGACGCTTGAGACCATCTTATGTTTATTATCGAACACAATTTCCGAATTTTAAATTGTGTTGACGACAAGTTAAACAACAAGTCTCAAAAGAATATTTCGAAAACAGTTTTGATTCATTTTTCGTAAAAAAAAGCAAACGTAATGCAATGTTACATCTTTTCGGAAATATAAACTCAAATTCACCCTGAGGAATAGGAAATTCAAAGGAAAGTTCCAAGTAATAAAAATGTACCGTACTTTCTGTGTTTTATGACAGATAAAAAACACTGATAAACAGAAGGATTCAGCGCATTCTTTGTTCCCTTTGGGAATTCCAAGCTCCGTTCTATCGAAGAATTTTGGTTCGTTCTGAGAAGGACCCAAATAAACTTCTTGGATATATTTTCACATTTTTTTTGTCCTTTTATTTATACGAAAAATATTTCGAGTTGGTTGATTTTAAAACGCCTCCGCTTCTCGAAACTTATTATTTATGCTAAAAGTTGTATATTTTTGAGTAAATGCATGGTATATTAAGGAAAATATGCATTATATTTCTTTTTCAAGACTGCTTTTGACTTTTAGTTCCACGGTATTTTACTGCTGTTAAACATAAAAATAACAATTAAAAAAATAACAATTTAAAAATATGCGCCAGCGTATGTATGGTATTTTACAAACAAATTCCAAAGTCTTGCCGAAATTTGATTCATTTTTTCAGCCCATTCTTAATAACATATGTGACGTAGGTAGCAGATATTTTAGTCGATGTTACAAAAGCACACCTTACCCTAAAGTTATGTGTTGTTTTTAAAGATCTTAAAAAATATTAAACATTTTTTTTGTTCTGTCTTCTTTTAACTAAATCCTCTATTTCTTTAACGATTTGAGCGAATGTTAATGAATATTTCCTTAAAGCATTAAATAAGAACTACTATGTTCATAACATCATATTTTTGCTGTTAAATAATTGTTATGACCTATCGCAGTAGAATCATTCAACTAATCTGTTACCTGGTTATATTTCAGTAATGGATCGTACTGTTGCATTACAGAGAAAAAACGTATATGTTACAATTCTTCCTCATACAGGTGTTGATCAGAACAATGGAAACACTTCTATACTATGCAAACAGTTTTTCTTTCTGCAACAAACGTTTTTTTTTTTTAATAATTTACACGACAAAACTGTTGGCACAATTCAGAAAATTATGTGTGGAGCTTTTAGAAATCGACCAAAATGAACGTGGGAAGTGAATAACTTTTTCTAACCATCATTCGTTAGGGTTGTGACATTTATATAAGAATTCTTTTTTAATTATTGTGGTATTGAATAAGAAAATCAGCTTTTAATTTCCTGCTCTCACTTCAGTCGATGGAAATTTTGAATGGGAAAAGGGGACACCATTTCTGAAAGCTTCAAGCATAGTCTTTCAAATGGTGTCAACAGCTTTGGCATGCAAAATCTTCTTAAACATTTGCTGCTAAAAAATTTTTTTACATAAGGTAGTTTTGGGGTTTTTGTTTACTGTACTTTGATCAATCCCTATATGAATATTTGCTAACATCTAATACTAATTCTACCTTTTGAAAATGCATAAATATTCCACTTGTTGTTGTTGACGTATGCCCTTAAGGTGCGATTGTTCTTGTTTTCTAGTAGCGCCATCTATGACCATGAATTCTTCTGCTATACCCATATATCACACCCATAGATATAAATAAATAAATAAAAATGTGGCGCGATCTTTGTTTCTTTTTCTCTGTTTGTTGTTGACGTACGAATATTTATGCAGAGTGGCACCATCTATGGCCAAGAATTCGACTCCTTTGACACACATACGTCACACCAGTTTATAGGGCGGACCAATTCATGCATCCATTCATTCATCCACAGATTGTAATTTTGACCTGGATCAGAGAACGATCAATCTCCAATTCAGTGCCCCCAGAGGTATTGATTTGTTAAGGGAGCATAGAGGATCTTGAGACTCGCGACAGATTTCACGTGCATCAGTCACCATTTACTACACGGGGAATTTTTGGCCGACAGAGACTGAACCCTCGACCTCTTTGGCACGGGCCCAGGGCTATCTAAATGGGCTATCCCGGGTCACAATATTCCACTTGGATTCATCTTATGTTCTTATGTGGAATTGAAGTTGCAAGTTCTGTAAGTAAATTAAAGCAAATGTGATAAATAAAACTAGTGTTTAACTAAATAATTTGTCCAATGATTCATATGGTGCCAGTACGTGACATTTTGTTTCTCAAATAAACTGTTATGTTTCATGCACGAAACTTTTTTGTATCTTTATAAATGTAATTTAAGTATATTTCAATAGAAATATTTTTTTTTGAATAACGTTTTCCTGCTATAACTTTAAAAATATTCAGTAAAATTATACGATATTTTAGGAGCAATTTAAAACTAACTGCAAAAACTTTGTTTCAAAATTTGAAAAAAAGTTTGCTTAAAGCTACGCAAAATGGGAGCACTTAAAGTAATTCTTTAGTACAGCGCTGCAGCGAAAGAAATGTTTTAATTTTTTTTTCTTCATAATTTTGTAGTGAATCGTATTTGGCAATTAATGAAAAAAGTCTTATTTGAATATCTTAAAAAAGGTAAAATATTTCCAGCAGTTTTATAGACAGTTTTTGTACTTTTTAAAATGAAGCTTAATATGATCAGGGATTTTCTGCAAATTTTATTTTGTTGTATTACAAGTGACACTACCTTATCACCAAAGCAAGAAAGCAAGAACAAAATAAAATTTGTGGAAAATCCCTGATCATTTTGAGCTTTATTTCTAAAAGTACATAAACTGCATAGAAAATTGCTTGAAACTTTTTAAGTTTTTAAGATACTCAATCAAGACTTTTTTCATCAGTTGCCAAATACAAATTTCTACAAAATCATGAAAAATTCGAATATACGCAATACGAAAGAACTACTTTAAATACTGATATCTTAAGTTGTTTTAAACAAACTTTTTTCAAATTAAAAAAAAAAATTTTTTTCGAAAAAACTGTTTAATTTTTCCGTATATTTTTAATGTTATTGAAAAAATAGATAAATAAACGCAAGGCAAAAAAATTAAGTTTTTATAGAGATGGCCATATCTCTGTAAATATTTAAGCTAGAATTGCGAAGTTTTATGCAGTTGCTGCAAAACACAATGTACTTGATATAAGCCACCAGCTTATTGCTTGATTTTTTGGTATAAGGTGTTTAAAATCACTAGTATTCGTTCGTAATTTGTTGGCCACTTAAACATCTGAAAGCTTTAAACCTTATTGAAAAGTAGGAAAAATTGCATGATAAATCTAAAGTTGCATAATAATCTTTTGAGTATTTCTTGTGAAATTTTTTAAAAAAAATTTCAAAAAGTGAAACGTTTCTTCCATTATTGTAGGGTAGTGTATATGTGATGCCGCAATTAGCTTTGCATATTTCTAAGCTTTTAAAATTTCTTACATTTTTTTAATCATTCTTAAGCAAATTATATTATAATTAAATCAATTAGTTCATTTTTATTTAAAGCCAACATAGAATATTTTATTCTATTCTCATCGATAAATATAACGGCTAACTTTTTATTTCAATACTAATGTAGACTCATAAAATCACTGCCGCGCCTAATCGAGAACAAAAATCTATTTATAACTCTTTATTCTTAAATTTCTTACCACAAATATGTTTCAGTTACATGGTTGCAATAATTCCCACAGTCTTGTTAGCGATTCGCGACCGCCAAGGTACTTTTCAAACAGAATATTGATTATGGGGGGTTGGCTTTATTTTTAGCAATGTTATTGCTCGATAATTCGCCAATCATGGATGTCTTCTTATGATTCTAAAATGTCTTTTGGGAATAATTCAATTTTCAATTACTTCTTTTATTAGACTTTTGATTAGGCAGGTCATGGGGGTTTTGTCTCCCATGGTCTATCCTTATTAATATTATTATGCAAAATTTATTTAACTTTGAACATTATCATGGATAAAATATAATTTTGTATCTAGAGCTCAACAAATATTACTGAATTAAAGTTTTATTAATTATGATCCAGGTTTCATCTTTAATTGCATTTTCATTATCCTGTTTTCATCACAATCTTTAATTAGTCAATATATATATATATAAATATATATATATATATATATATATATATATATATATATATATATATATTCCTTTGCACTCAGATGTCCCCACGGAGGCAGCTACAACAGTCACCACTTTAAAATTAAGAAATTTTATACCTTAATAATTAGTAATGAAAAATTATATAATTGTAATTTTAAAATTGCATAAAAATAGTATATTGTGTATTTTAAATGCTATAGTTCTGATATTAAATCAAATAATATTTAAAAGCATTCGTAGTGCAAAGGGTTATAATAGTAGGAAATATCTATTCTGTTTAAGAAATATATCATCACTTTTCTTCATATAAAAGCAAGTTCCTACAAAATATTAAATTTTCACTTCATCGGCTTGGGTTGACAGATCACGAACTATCAGAATATCCTGATAATTGACCAATCAAATGACTAAGAAGCAAATATCGTCTGTTAAATCATGCTATCTTTGAAATATATTTTTCGCCCAGAATTAATATCAATAATCCAATCAAGCATGCTCCACATGTTTTTAGATAATTTCTAATGAAGAAAGCTGATTGAAAAGTAAACTTTTCCAAATGAAATTTTTAAGAGACTTAATTGTCTTCTATAATATAAAATTAGCAGTTTATTTTAACTAATGATATAATATTTTACCAGCATATTTTCAAAACTTTCAACAAATAAAATATATAACTCTTAAACAAAAAAAAAAAAAAAAACAATTTATTACAAGTTCTGACAACTCACACAGTTCTACAGGCATAGAATCTTATAAAGGAACTTTTTTTCAAACATCTCAAGTTTTAGAAAAGAAAGGTTTGGCAAGGTAAAATATGAAAGCTTTAAGAGATTTAAGTTTTTTTTTCCCCTGGTAATAGTGTACTTAACATTTCAAATCTTTTTCTTTTTAACTGAATTCCATACCATTATTCGCGGATGGAAGCCATTAGCGTAATTTATTCTTCTTCTATTTCTTCCGATCTATTTCGATGTTTTCACGTTACTGTTGAATTTTCTTTCACGAAAACAATTAAATAAATGCTGATAAAAAATCATTTTTATTTTATTTCATTTTTAAATTTAAATTCTTCGTCACAGAAAAATTTTATTATAGCATTTCATTATTACGAAGATTTTTAGTCTCATGTTTGAGTAAGTAAAAAACACATATTTAAATTTCGTGTTTGGCTCTTTTGATACAATTTTGTTGAGTTTGACTTGCTATTCTCCTGGCAAACTGTATACATTGAGCTGCCATTGAATGATTCAAAGGGTTAAAATATGTTTTACGAAATCTTATAGCATATTGGTAGTAACAAATGTTTTATTTCTAACAAGTGTTGGTTTAAAAAATCAGAACAGTAGGCTTATTGATATAACATACACTCGCTGGCAAATGTGTTTAATTGAAGCTTATAAGCCTTTGTCCAGTAGAAGGATAAATTGTACAGTACACAGAAGGACAGTACAAAGGTTTATCCAGGGTAACAGATTCGAACCCGCTACCGCAACGCTTCACACAGCGTTTGGTGGGCGATACCGCTCGGACAGGCGCTCAAGACAGTACTTTAAAATTTCGTGACTTATTTGAACAGAATTATTATTATTGTTTCACATCTTTGCTACTTGTTTTGTCTTTAAAATCTTTGAGAAACGGTAGGATTAAAGCAGCCCATTTATTTTTGACGATAATATAACCGACTAAAATTTTATTAGTTTTTATATGCTTAAATAGGCAGTTTTCAATCAACAATTTCAAAATTTGAAAAATAGAAACGTAAAATTTTATTGTTTTGAAGTTAAAAAAGAGTATTATAAAAAAGTTCAAAAATGTACGAAGAAAAGATGGAAAAATCGATCTTGTTTCAACCATTGAGGGTCCAATTTATTAGTAGTAAGTTTCTGATTGAGAATGATTGGAAAAATTTTTGTTGATTTGTTATCAAATCTAACCTGATTCCTTCACTGAATGCTTTTTCTTAAGATGTGATACTTATCAAAGTCTTGCCTCTTTTTTGATATAGGCTGACAGCTAAATATTTTGGCCACCACTTGTTATTCATCCGAAATAAATACAAGGCGAATCTTACTCGTCAAATACTCTGCGTAGGGACCGAGGGTGTGCGGTATTGGTTGTCGTTAAACTGTTCTACCGTAAAGTGCTCGACTTCGCGTGCTGATCGTATGGCTACTGAAGCGGGGATGCCATCCCCTCTGCAGAAGATCTAAATTGTGATTGCATCTGTTCGGATCATCCTCAGGGATGTTTCCCAGACCGTCGCCAATGGCCCATTGTGCAGCCCCAGTGCGACGTAAATGAACTACAAAAACAACAACAACTTAATCGAGTACTATCTGCGTTACATGGTGAGGAAAACCACCTGCCATTGCCGGAATTCGAATCCGGTTCACCTCATTGGAAAGCAAACGCTCGATCCCCTGAACTATCGCGGCTCCAGATCAAGTATTTTATATTTTATAGCCGGTGTTGAACATCAGACCCAATTTTATGACTATCAGATCCAAGTTTATGACTACCGTTGTTCAGCTACGCAGATTTATAATTTTGAACCTAATCCAGAAGACAAGAGAACTCCTGGATCAAATATTTGGCAAAACTAGCATTCGTGGAGAACTTTTCGATGAAAGTAAACCGCATTTGCGTTACATGGCGAGGAAAACCACGAAAACCTCCCATGGTTAGTCTGACGGCAAGGGATCACATATTTGGCAAAACTAGCATTCGCGGAGAACTTTTCGATGGAAGTAACCCGCATTTGCGTTACATAGTGAGGAAAACCGCGAACACCTCCCATGGTTAGTCTGTCGGCAAGGGGACTCTGACCTACGATCTGTCTACCACTGAAGAAATCTTTCGTGAGAACTGTGGTCGGTGCGAGCCGGGTGTGGATTCGTATCCACCAGCAAACGCCTTATCCTCTGATGCAGACGCGGAATTTTATAGTTTTGCTCTGATGTTTTTGTTATCTTGAAAAATAACGATTTTAAACTTTCGAAATAGGAATATCATCTAACCAATGTCTGGACTTGACACGAGGCCGTACGGAGTACCTGTCCACGAAACGGAAA
The DNA here is from genome assembly GCA_949128135.1 of Parasteatoda lunata. Classification (NCBI taxonomy): domain Eukaryota; kingdom Metazoa; phylum Arthropoda; class Arachnida; order Araneae; family Theridiidae; genus Parasteatoda; species Parasteatoda lunata. The sequence continues at coordinate 82,895,973 of OX421978.1, forward strand.
CATCGCTCTTGCATTTATGACATCCCTAGAGCGACTGAGACAAAATGACATTATTAACATTAGAAGTAGGTGAGGTAGTTGACACACGGAGCAGCTGCCAGTTAAACTGATATGGTCATGATTTTAATATTAAATAAAGAATGATAAAATTTAAGTTCATAATCATACTGGATAGAAGTAAAAATTATACTTATTGGGTGCAATTAGGTAACTATGAAGAGGTAGAGTACTCCCGAGTCTCGAATCACCCTTGCACAATTTATTTTATTTTATGACCGTCGTTGAGAACAGCCGATCCAATTTTTAGGTTTACGACTTCTAATGTTCAACTCCGTAGCCCTATAATTTTGACCCCATTCCAGAAGACAAGGGAACTCCTGGATCAAGTATTGGGAGAAACTTGCCTTCACGGAGGACTTTTTTGATGGAACTAACCCGTACTTGCGTTGCATCGAGAGGAAAACCACGATAACATCCCTTGGTCAGCCTGACGGCAAGGAGACTCAAACCCATGACCCGTCTACCACTGAGGATATTTCACGTCAGCATTATGGTTGGTGCAGGCTGGACGTGGAATTCGTATCGACTGGGATTCGAACTTGGTTTGCCTAATTGGAAGGTGAACTCTCTATCCCCTGGCCATCTTACCCTTACTCATTGAAAGTATCACTGTGGATGAGTGGGGGGCTATTTTTTTCAAATTTGATTAAAAGTATCCAGTTTTAGAGTAAGAAATTTGTTAACGGGTTGTATCTAAACTAAGTTTGTTCAAAGTTTAATCATATAAATTTTGTTTTGAACCAAGGTGAATAAAATAAATTAAACTATTATTACCCCATCAACAAATAAACTGCTAAAGAAATACTTCACCTACTAGTTTTATCTCTTTTACTCTGATTGCTGACGTCCTGAGAATGCATATATGTCTCACACGTTCTGTTGAGGTTAACGTCTGAAGTGATTCTCCTTTGTTGGAGTTGTCGCGATGCTTTCACTAAGAAAGCTTTAGCGATTAACTGTAAGAGGGCTTCTGAGCTTTCCCCTTCTTCGATTTCAGCTACAATTGTGTGAAGTACATATTTTTGTTCTTATGAGCTCTTTTGTAAGTGCTGATAAGGCAGGAGGCTGGAATATATAGAAATAAGTTAGAGAATTGCAATATTAATAAATAAATATAGAAATAATATAAACTGTAATTTGGGATGATTTAATTTACAAATTAAGATGTGAAATCAGCTAGTTTTCATCCTTGCTGTAGCTGTTTATGTTTTGAATTTATTTTTTACCTAACTCCTTATAAGAAGTTTTACAATAAAATAAAAAACTTTTTTATTCTTTCCTAATAATTCATTCCTATTAAAAAGAAACAAAAAGAGATAAATTTTGAAAGGGAGAGAGCCGTGGTGGCTCAGGGGATAAAGTACTCGCCTCCCAATGAAGTGACCCATGTCCAAAACCCATGATACAAATTTTGCACCCAGCTCTTACCGACCACAGCGCTGATAAAGAATATCCTCAATCGTAGACAGATCATAGGTTGGAGACCTCTTGCCGTTAGGTTTATCGTGGGAAATTTTCGTGGTTTTCCTCCACACGTAGCTTAAATGCGGATAAGTTACATCAAAAAATCATCAACGAAAGAAAATTTCTCCCAATACTTGATGGAGTTCCCTTGTCATTAAGATTGGGTTTAAAATTAAAATTACGAGGCTACGGAGTTGAACATTGATAGTCGTTAACTCGAAATTGGGTTCACTGTTCAACGGTGACTATAAAATAAAAAAAGTTTATAAGGGGTAATCCAAGAAAATGGCGGGTGATAAGTAAAAACGGTGATACAGATAAAAATGTGTATTGGATTCAGGAGGTCATTTTACTAAGAAAAGAAATGCTGTAAATTGTATTTTAAAGCGTTGCTGGAACTATGTCTAAATTTGTTATCGAATTAACCTCTTTCGTTTATGTTAAACCATAGCTGGCAACTAAAGGTAAAATTTAATGAAGCAACAAGAAAAGAACTTTTATGTAATGAAATATTTTCCAGCATCTAAATTATTTTTTCTACACTTATGAAACAAAATATGGTATAAATAATAGAATTTATAACCTGGTGTTTAAGTTATTAATTTTTATAGTGGTAACTAAATAGCTCCTTTAAGACTTTTAAAGCCAAAGAATTTATAGATTGAAACAAGAATGCTGCTCTTAGTAAGAAAGAAAATTCTCAACAATCGTGCTATGTCGCAGGTTTTTAAAATGAAAACAAAGTAGATGTTTTTCAACTTATTTTTGAAAATATTAACCCTTATCACACCAAGAATTTTATGAAACGATTTGCTGAAAACTCTAGAAAAAAAACTGGTACTTTTCTCTCTACCCATTTTATTTATTTATTTATTTTTTGTAAAAGAATAATAAATTTTCCTCCATTTTTATTCTCCTTGATATTTATAGCAAATGAATTAATCACAAGAAATTTCGCAAACAATTATAAAATATAAGTATGTAAATAAAATAAAACTATTTGTGTAGATAAATATAAAAAAATATAAATAAAAATATTTTTGTGCATATAAATAAAACTATGTGTATATAAATAAAACTATGTGTATATAAATAAAACTATTTTTGTGTGTTCTATATTGCATCAATTTCTTCAAACCATTTTAGTAACGATAATAGTGTAACAAAATTAAAAGCATTAAAAATGTACTCGAATTATGTCTTTCTAATAATCTTGGCTTCGCCGGTCAACGGTGACCCCCATGGCATTCAGCGTGTTAAGCAATGACTTTCTGCATTTTTTTTTTCATGTTTACCGTCTGTTCCCTTAGCTTAGCTATTTTTTCCTTCAGTTTTACAGAAGAATATTTTTATACTTACGCACGTTTGTTTTATATAAGACTCATTCTTTCTATTATCTGACAGAGAATTATCTTTTTAAAATTAATCTTCGAAACTGAACTATTTTTATATCAATTTTTTCAAACGTACTAAATTATAAATTATTCTTCAACAAAACTGATTATTTTAAATTTTTTAGTTTCGTAATATTCTACAGTTCTACTGTAGAATATGTTATACTTTTGCAAGTTTGTTTTATACAAGACTCATTCTTTCTATTATCTGACAGAGAATTATCTTTTTAAAATTAATCTTCGAAACTGAACTATTTTTATATCAATTTTTTCAAACGTACTAAATTATAAATTATTCTTCAACAAAACTGATTATTTTAAATTTTTTATTTTCGTAATATTCTACAGTTCTACTGTAGAATATTTTATACTTTTGCAAGTTTGTTTTATATAAGACTCATTCTTTCTATTATCTGACAGAGAATTATCTTTTTAAAATTAATCTTCGAAACTGAACTATTTTTATATCAATTTTTTCAAACGTACTAAATTATAAATTATTCTTCAACAAAACTGATTATTTTAAATTTTTTAGTTTCGTAATATTCTACAGTTCTATTGTAGAATATTTTATTCTTTTGCAAGTTTGTTTTATATAAAACTCATTCTTTCTATCATCTGACAGAGAATGATCTTTATATAAATTAATCTACGAAAGAACACTATTTCTATATCAATTTTTTCAAACGTGCAAAATTATAAATTATTCTTCAACAAAACTGATTATTTTACATTTTTTAGTTGTGTAATTATTCTTCAGTCTTACTGTAGAATATTTTATACTTTTGCACGTTTGTTTTATGTGGCACTCTGTTTTTCAACTATTCTATCTTTATTTTTACCAACTAATCTAGAATAATCTTTATGAAGAACACTCCTTCTATATCGTTATTTCATCAATATTTTTTCCAATTTTTCATATTAAGAGTAAAAAAAAAAAAATCCTTTTCTTAAACCCCAAATAAAGAATTCCGAAAAAGAAATAAAATTAATCTTTCGGAACGCATTTAAGTCAAATATTGGAATATATTGTTATTTTATGATCAGACCGTTTTTTATTGAGCATAAAATCAGCAAAGCATACCATAAAAAATCTAGACTTAAATAAAATTTTCATCTCTTTTCAGTTAGTAAATCGTATCATACATGAACTTCCATTTTATCTGAAAGAAACAAAAAAAATTTTTTTTTTTCCCTTTGACTTTCACGAGAACAACATTTTTCAGAAATTTCGGTTCGTAAACGTCAGGAATTTACTGCATGCCATAAAAAGGGTCATTCGAAAAAGTCCGTAGGATTAATCTTATTCCTTTTTTAACTATAAGCTATTATTTTTTCTTTACTTTTTTTTAAGAATTTTTCTAAAGGAACCTGTCTATACTATTTGATTAAAGAATGATTTCATAGAAAAAAAAAATTATTCGTTGATTACAGCAAAATCAAAGAAGTTTCGTCTTACATGCTGTAATTGCATATTCTTAATGGAAGTAAGACTTCAAAATATGCCTATATCGTAGGCTAATTAAATTATAATTATTAAATTATTATTTAAATTATTAATTATTATTATTTATAATATAATTAATTATATTATAAAAATCGTCACCATTTCGTAATACCTAATTCCGGCATTTTCGGTTAATTCTGACACTTCTATGGTTGTTTCAGTGAGCTCTTATGCTTTTAGGCTCATTCAAAACTACATCATTCACTGTTCAAAAAGTCTAAGTTATTTCTAGTCGGCTTGCAATGAGCCCAGAGTAATGAAAGTTTATTCTAAATACAGTAAAACCTGTTTTTGTGCGGTGGATATGGACCGCATATAAGAAATCGCACAAAAAAATATTCGAAACTTTTATGAATTCTTACATATAATAAACAACTTTGTACGATATACTACCTAAAAAAATTTTTATGCGGTGGATAGGGATCGCATAAAAAAGTCGGATTAGAAAACACATCAATGATTTATGAAATAGATGAGAGAATGCTTTAAATTAAATTAAATAATTAAATTAGACCTAAAGACATTGTAAAAAGATTTAATTCTTCCTTGTACATATACATGGAGAAGTTTTCAAGTTATACATTAAATAGTGGAATTGTCTGCCTTTTTACTTTTTTTTGGCTATAATTATTCATTTTAAATGAGTACTTATGTCTAAAAATAAAATAAAAATCATAAAAACTACATATAAATAGAAACAAAAGTAATTAATTTATTTATCTTTAATCTCACTATAAAATGAATCCTCAATCACGTGAATCGTGTATAAAACTCTGAATACGAAGCGTATACTGTTCGCGCGTCGAGCGACATTATGTACATAACTGACTCTGCCTTGTCGGGAGATTGTTAAAAATAAATGAGCAGAGCATCGCGAAGTCTAGATACATCGTTGTCAAGGAGGCCACATAATCAGAGTGCGTCCACAACATGTACATGTACATTGATAGGAAACAATAAACTGGTGCTAACGCCCCTAAAATTCAGATACCGCATAAAAATAAATCGCACAAAAAAAATTGCACAAAAATAAAATCGCACAAAACCAATCGCATAAAAACAAAATCGCATAAAAAAGGACCGCACAAAAGCAGGTTTTACTGTAGTCATGGTAAAGATTTATTGTAAATAGGTTAAGCAAGTTCAAGTTGATTTAATAGTGTTCCGATCCCTTAAATCATATTGGTTAATTATGATAAGTCTAAAAATTATCAGGTAGGTTAAAAGGTCTATTAGAATTAAGGTCTATAAGGCCTATTCGACACAATATCTATTTGACTGATGTAATTCAAAACACATGCGACTTTCGCAGAAAGCCTTATTTTGCAGTTAACCTACGACATATGGCTCATTGATGACTTATATGATGAAATAATATATGTTATCAACATATAATTGATTACATATTAAGTTTAATAAATACTCTTTCAAAATTAAGTTTTCAAATTAATGCATCTAAACATCAGTAGATTAGTTACATTATACATCATACATTAATTAGATTACGCATTAAGTGACCATAGTACCCTTGGGGCAACTTGGTTTTCTTAAATAAAAGTAAAACAAATAATTTTTAGTTATTTAACATGCATAACTGACAATCACTGACTTTAAAAAAATTCTAAATATTTCTCAGTCTTTTCCATTGAACAAAATTCTTAAAAGTGTCCCAATTTTTGAAATCCTAAAGACCCTTTCATTTTTGCAGTTTTTTCAAAGAAAAAAAAAAAACATTTTTGCTTAATGTTGGACTTCAAATTTTTTTTTTTATCCTTTATTCAAGGCAAAGTTTTATTAAATATATCATGCTGTTTCTAAAAATATCAAAGCTCAATCTTTAATAGAAAAAAAGTTTTAAGGGATACAAGTAACAAAAAACAAAAACAAAAAAAGCATCTATGTTTAAAAAAAAAAAAAAAAGTTTAAAGTTCTGTTTTTATAGAGAAAATTTCAGTCTCTTTTGTTAGAAATCCCTCATAACTTCATTAAAAATAAATAAAAAGAAATGAAATTTTTTTTTCCGTTAGTTTAGGAAATGATTGATGTTTTAATATATACAATTGAAATTTTTCGAAACTTTATTCAATTTTCGAGTAATGCTAAATGTTATAAATGTTCCTTCAGAAAATTTAGTTTCATAATATGTAATTATTTGTTTAACATATTGTCACGAAGGTTTCGATGCTTAAGCGAGATTTAGTTGAAGTAATTGCAGGTATTGCATCGAGTGAGCTGAAAGCTATTCAACGGAGTAATCATAACTATGCAACGCCCTGTTTCCAGAAGCCTCTGGAAATTGTTGTAAGCCGCAGTCACGAGACTGATATGTTTTCTCTATGGAGATCAGATTAGATGGAATTATGAACTGGCTGATCGGTGAGAGAGCTACATGTGTGCTTGGATGTAAATAAAGCACATATAGCGTCGTTGTATTAGCTGCTCATCCGTTTATCATCATTTGTTAATAAACATAGCTAGTTATAAATGTTTAACTGTCTTATTTGTTATATTGTAAGTAAAGGCGATCCTAGTAAAAATATATGTATATTTTCATTTTACCATTATATAGATATACACAAATTATTAGACGCACTATAAGATTCTATGCAAAATCTCAATATCAGGCGATTCTATAGAGCTTTATTGTTTTTACGCTACGGAAACAAGTTTGGGCTTGTTTACGTTCGTATATCAATTGGTTAAATTAGACGATATGTTATATAAATATGGAATATTCATTATATCAGGTATTATATTAGTATATTGTAATAATTAGACCAAATTATTAGACGCATTGTAGTTTTTTAATAATTACATGTTTTGCACGAGTTGTAATACTTTTAGATTTAAACATACATGTAATGGGTTTTATTTAGGAGATTTTTTATATACTTCCTTTTTGTATTTATTTTTAACGTATTGTATTACAATGTTAACTAATTGATACACGGACGTAAACAAGTGCAAATCGGTTTCAGTCGCGTAATTACAGTAAAGCTGTATAGTATCACTCAATGAGAAAGATTTTTCACAGAATGTTATAGAGCGTCTTATAATTTGGCCAGGGACTGTATATATATATATATATATATATATATATATAGGTACAAGATAAACAAGAAAAATATATTATTAAAGAGAAGTGAAAAAAATTTAAAAACAAAATGTCTTAAAATGTTTTAAAAACATTTTAAAAAAGAATTAAAATTTGGAAAACAAAATAAGGAAAAGATAAAGTATAATATCTCGTCCTCAGTTTACACGATTTTATCCACAAAAATAGTGCTTTCGAACATTAAATTAATATTGCCAAATCAAAATATATCAATGCTATAGAATTCATCAAACTCCCACTATTGTATTGATATATTTTGCTTTGTCTCTATAAATACAATATTAGAAAGCACTTTTTGTGGATATAATCGTGTGAGCTGAAGAAGAGATTATATCGTTTCATTATTTTGTTTTTTGGCTTTTATGTCAAACACGTTTAATCTCATAAATAAAGTTTATTTCACAAAAAAAAATCATTTGTTTTCCACGGGCCTTAAACAAGATCAAACAGCTTCTATTTTACAAAGTTAAGAAATTTTTGATTAATAGAATATATTTATAATATGAATGTTTATGTTTGAATCTAAAGTCAAAACATCGTGCGTGTCCCAAAACGAGGTTGTTAAAAAATTCTTCTTTTTAGAACAGTTTTTTTATTTCTAAAAAAATGAAACTGATTGCTAAGCTATTCTTTTTCTTTTATGAACTTTCATCTTGGGGAAGTAAAAAGTGCTGTTTACCGGGCATGCTAATGATATAAAGCTTGAAATTTGAATTTACTATCATAAATTTTGCGATTTAAATAAAAAAAAATGGTAGCAAATTTTACAAAATATCCTTCTGATTTAAGCAATTGTATCTAACCTCAGTTTTGGTTATAACTCTTTTTTCATTATTAACCATTGGATTATGAAAAAAGAAACAACACGCAGGCTAGAATATAAATGAACAGAGGAGCGAAATTATGCTTTTGAAATAAAAAATATCCAAACATATGTTTTTAACCTTTTTAATTTACTTTATTTCTGGTTTAAAAAGCAATGAAGAAATTTCAAAATAGAAAAAAAGCCTTGTTTAATTTTCAAGTGTCTCAAATATTGATTTATGTACGGATATTGATTTATGTACAGATTCAGGGTATTGACTTACCATCACGAGAAAAACTTCGACATGGTACGTTTTCCGAAAATGAGAAAAATACCTAACGTGAAATCCTTTTTTTAGCTTCGTTTCAGGAAGAGTATGTTACCTATGACAAACGTGACTTACAGTTATCATACAGTAGAATTACAGTTATCATATACAGTTACTCCCTCTTGTCATCATATACAGTTACAAGCCCCTTGCTTGAGTACGAAATGGTTTCAATAAAGTTGTATTTCATATGATACTTTGAATTTTTGATATGTAGTAGTGGAAAAACTACTTTAAACGAAAAATACTTAAATTTTGTCAAACTTCTAAATATAACTTAAATTTTAATGACAAGAAACTTTAATTTCTAGAAACTTTACTTTAACCACTAGAAAAATATTTTTTTTCAAACCGGAGCAAGTTAATGTCTTCGCTACAGCTTTGATTTAAACCCCAGTAAATGCAGAAAAGTATAATTTTTAAACTGTACAATTTTTTTCTCACTTTAAAGAAGAAAAAAGTGGCGTTTTATATGAACTTTTGAACTATTTATGTGTTGTGACTGACAGAATTAGTTAATACAAATTTATTTTACCAAGTATTATGCGTTAGGGCATAAATTTTGCTTCCGCTGGAATTGCTCATAAAACAGGGTACGTAGGCATTTCTGTTCCCTGTTCCTATATTTATTTTATGTTACATAGAGGCCTGGCCATATATAGCATTTTATATTAAATGATCTGAAATTTTTTCAAGCTCTATATAGGTTAAATGCTAATCACTTTAAGGTTCAATCTAATTATTTCATTCTTGACTCGCATTGAGATGCCGAGACTGAAAGAAACAATGCTCTTTTTGCCACTAATTGAAGATGTGCATATTAACATAATACCTCAGCCTGCTAGCCTGTTGAACGACTTATTATCGTCGACGCTTAACGATCAATGGCCTATAAATAGGGTATTTTTCGATTAAAAAATAAATGAAGTTTAGCATTGATATAGCAAATATGATTTTATAAAATATAGTTATTCTATTAAATCCAGTAATTTTACGAAAATGGAAACCGGGTATATTTTACCGAGGGGAAGAAAAGTATGGACACTTCTGTTGGACAGTCTAAACGAGTGATATGTGAGTGTTAAAGAATAAAATTCTGTGACTTATTCATATTCAAATGTGTCCTTAGCTTACGTTTTTAATTCCTGTTCAGGAAATTCATCTCAGAATAATGGGAAATTTTAACAAATTAATGGAGGTTCGTACTAAGCCTAATTTTCCTTGAGAGGATTCAGAAAGGCATCGCTCCCTTTCTTTATAGCAGTCCACTCATCTGAAGTGCAATCTCATCCACAAGCAAAGAGTGCACATTGCATGTTAAGATTTCTTTAAATATTTTGCTTTTGTAGCTAGAAAATACTTCATTCCAAATTATAACACGCAGAAGTTTCTTGTTCCGACTTACAAAATTTTTTAATAGCATTCAAATACGTTTTTACTGGTTCTAATCCAATATAGGTAAAAGATATATTGGTCTATAGGTGAATGGAATATTATCCAGTGGCAGTTTTATTTTATTTTATAACCGTCGTTGAACAGCCGACCCAATTTCATGGGTTTACAACCACTAATATTCAACTCCGTAGCCTTGTAATTTTGAACCAATCCAGAGGACAAGGAAACTCCTGGATCAGTACCCCCAGAGGTATTGATTTGTTATGGGAACATGGAGGACTTTGAGACACGACATATTTAACGTGCATCAGTCACCATTTACTACACGGGGAGTCTTCGGTCGGCGAGGATCGAACCCACGATCTCTTGGACATTGGCCCAGCGCCCTACCGACCAGGCTATCCCGGCCCTTCCAGTGGCAGTTTGAAGCAAATTAAGGCGGTTACTTAACGGTATCATGCTGACGCTGGCTAATTACGACGCTCGTACACAGGGCACCACATGGATGCCGCCTAAATACGAAGCTCCAACTCACACAGCATCGCGTAGATGCCGCGTGAATATGGAGCTCGTAAACACAGGGCACCACGTGGATGCCGCCTAAATACGAAACTCGAACTCACGCAGCATCGCGTAGATGCCGCGTGAATATGGAGCTCGTAAACACAGGGCACCACGTGGATGCCGCCTAAATACGAAACTCGAACTCACACAGCATCGCGTAGATGCCGCGTGAATATGGAGCTCGTAAACACAGGGCACCACGTGGATGCCGCCTAAATACGAAACTCGAACTCACACAGCATCGCGTAGATGCCGCGTGAATATGGAGCTCGTAAACACAGGGCACCACGTGGATGCCGCATAAATACGAAACTCGAACTCACACAGCATCGCGTAGATACCGCGTGAATATGGAGCTCGTAAACACAGGGCACCACGTGGATGCTGCGTAAATACGAAGCTCAAACTCACACAACATCGCATAGATGCCGCGTGAATATGGAGCTCGTAAACACAGGGCACCACGTGGATGCCGCCTAAATACGAAACTCGAACTCACGCAGCATCGCGTAGATGCCGCGTGAATATGGAGCTCGTAAACACAGGGCACCACGTGGATGCCGCCTAAATATGACACTCGTACATACATGGTATGGCGTGGATGCCGGCTAAATACGGTGTTAGCAATGAAAGGGTTAAACTTATATTCTAATGATATCGAAGATTCTGCATCAGAATGTTAACTGACTTCCTTTCACCACGTAAACTGCTAAATTACCTACAAGCATGAAATACTCATGGTTGAGAATACCTGTTCTAAAAGATCAAGCATAAGTTTTGCCATATTTCATTTCTAAGTTTTTTTCTGACGGACACAAATATCTCAGAATATTGTTTAGCCGAGTGTGAGGATTCTAAAAACTTGTAAATTGTTGTTTAAGTTTTATTTACGATATGGTTAATTTTAAATTATAAAATCGTGCAATTAAATTAAATAGGGAAATTTTTAATTATATAAACGCGTATAAAAACTTACTTTCTAGAAAAAATTTACTAGGAATAAACATTTTAGTAATACGATATTAGTAAAACGTGTTAAGAATTGGATTTATAACTATTGTGAAAAAAAACGGCAATATTTAAATGAAGTTAAGGGCTCTAGGTTCTCCAAATAACCTTTTAAAGCCTCTAGAGGGTTTTATAAATTCAGTATTGTCGACAATTTAATTTCTTTTTTAGACCTCCGTTCTTTTATTTTCAACTAACTTCTCTCTTTTGTTTTTCTCAGTACGTGTTTTTACTGCTCTAAAACTGCTAATCGATACGGCAGTTCTGTTTTAATTTTTATCCTGTTTTTGTTTAGCTGAGGAAAAAAAGAACATATTTAATTAAACAAATACAGCATAAAGTATAACATGCTCATTTACACTACAAAAAAGAGCTTTTGTCTGATTAACGAGCTTACTTTTCTAGTCTTAAAAAATAGAAAACGTTGGAGGTCAGCCAATTCTGCCACAATACCAATAAGTAACTCTGAAAGCTGTTATAAATGCTTCCATCTCTGCAAATTTAGAATTATTTTTTTGGCACAATGAATTAAAATAAAATGCCATTTTATGGTTAAGACTAATTTATCCTAGATCTAAATAAAACGATGCCCAACCTAGTGGTACAATGATTTTAATGACAATACTTAATTAAATCAAGTGAAAATTTATAGTGTTTTAACTAAGTGGATTTCCACTATAAGAATCACGAGGAACCACTGGGGCTCAGAACTGGTAATTTAACATTTCCTTTTGACGATTGAGTGATAAATAGATTTTGAAAACAATCATACATCCGCTATTTCAAGTTCGTATATAATTTTTTGTGAGAAAAAATAAGCGGCCCCTAAATTAACATATTGTGTTAGAAGTGATATTAGCACGTTGAATGCCATGGGATGATCGGTGACCGGCACCTTGTTTTTTCGTAGAGCCACGGGTCACCGGTGCCTGGCACTGAATTTGTACGTAGTGCCTCGGGGACTACCGGTGACCAAAGTCATGATTATTAGAAACACATAATTCGAATACATTTTTAATGCTTTTATTTTCTTAATATTATTATCGTTATTAAAATCGTTTGAAGAAATTAATGCAATATAGAACACACAAAAATGTAAAGTTAGCGTGGTATTCAACGTGTTAAATACTCGAGGTTCGTTTTCTCTTATCTTAGACTAATCCATACTCAAGATTTTACATTACAACAAAGTGGTTAGGTGGTTTACACAAAACGCATCTTATTTATTTTATTTTATTTAAATTTAGAAAAATTATGTTTTTTTTTAACAGCAGGCAATTAACTTATCGTTCTTCGCCATGAAAAGTGTCTGAAGTGATGCTCATTTGGCATTGCCTGGTGACCACCAGGTCACCAACCTAGTCACGGAGGCGAGCAACATTACCTACGTCAAACTGCCACAGATACCTGTTCATAGGGTTGGCCAAATTCACACATCTCACACAACAGAGTACGACACACAGAGAAACATACATGCCCTAAGCGGTATTTGAATAGGCAGCCGTTGACTTCGTAGTCACGCATGCTAACCACTCGGTCACCCTGCCGGCTGAGAAATTAAGTTTCAGAATTTATTGACTTTATCTCGACATTGGGAGTAAGTACTATATCGATTTTTACGACAAAAATGTATGTATAGCTATCGATAACAATAATGCCTGGAAATATATCTTCAAAGATAATTATTGAATGGGATAATATCGCAATAATTAGCGTCAATTATAATATCGTGATTGTTGACAACTACCATATTTAACTGACTCGGCATATTCTTCTAAATTTTATTCTTGTAATCTTTATATTAACATTTTTTTTAAATGTTGAGATTATATCATATCAGGTTATTTAATTTCTCTGTTTGTAAAATAAAATATTTAAATGCAATAATCTTTTTTTGAATCCAATGTTTCTCAATATTCTAAGAGTAAAAAAAAAAAAAAAGGTGAGTAATTCATTTTAGATCAAGCTTATCTTACAATTTTCCGCAAGAAAGAAAAATTATCCGGAAATATTGATCAACGCTTTCATTTAATAAACTAATTAAAGTCACGCATATATCGAGTGAATTCCGTTCAAAGTTATGTTTTAAGTGATTTACGGATATGAGACTCGAAATGAAACTTCAAAGTAAAATTCGATTAGCGGTTAAATGAGTTCATATTGAAGCACATATGTCTCTGCAGGATTTTCATTTTGGGGAAGTTAATTTCTAGCATATCACTTAAAATAGATAAGACTTATATTTCCGAAGCAAATGTTTCAGTTATCAAATTAATAACATAATATTAAAAAAAGTACGTCTATTAAGGTAAGTGATTAATATATATATATATATATATATATATATATATATTCTTTCACACAAAGCAAAATTTCTATCATTTATATATCATTTTTTAAATCTTCCAGTATTTATCAAATACCAGAGGATGTATCATGACGGTTTTTTTTTATTCCTATATCTTGAAAGATGTACTTTTTTCTTCTTTCATCTTAGATATTTATTTATTACCTCTTCCTCTGCCTTGTATCATTTTCATATACTTTATAATTCAGAAAATTTCAAAAAATTATTAAAAAAATAATTATAATAATAATTTTTTTTTACTCAGAACATTATTCCATAAACAAGTTTTATAATTGAGGGACACGATTATTTGATTTTCTTTTAATTACCAATTGAGAAAATCCTCCTCACAGAAAGTTATATTCAGCAGGTGGGATGGTATAATTTTAAATGCTATCCCACATGAATTCCAAACTAATTTCATATGATAAATGTTTTCTAAATAGCTTTTTATAATGATATGGCAATCAGCGTTCACTTTATCAGTAAGAAGTTTGAAATTAAAGATACCGTAAACATTTGATCTTTAATGATCAGTTCTGTCAGCGAAACTTCTTTCATGCATTGTAAATTTAATTGGTTCCCAAAGAATAAATGTTAATTTAAATTCTTGAAAGATTTTCTCTGGACCAACGAAATCCCGACTACCCTCTACAATTGTCTGAAATCTTTAATGAAATAACTTTTCTAAATGACGCATAAATGTTATCTCATACAATCTACTTGCATTAAAATATCATTGAAGCAAAGTATATTTTTAAACAGGCTCAAAGTATATCTTTATCTTGATCCCTAAAAAATAATAATTTAGTATATATTTTTTTGTAAAATAATCAGTTGTTTTAGCATTTCTAAACTAATGAGCAATTTTTTTACAATTTAATGACTTTCAAAAATTTTTTTTCCTCATAATGCTTTGGTAGTCTATCTTAAGCATATCATCCGTCAACTTTTTGACTCATAAGTCCAGAAGCGCCATTTAACTTTATTTGACAATGTTTTTGTGAGAATTACTTTTTTACCCAGTTCCCGAAATAATTTGCTTCGAAACGGTTTCGAGACAAGTGGTAGACGATTAATTCTTTTCTAACACTAATATTATGAAAGATAAAACGGAATTTGAAACAACTTATAAGACAAAATTTAATTTTCAAAATAAATCTTTTTCATCAAGTATCTTATCATACAGAAACGCCAAATATATAAAAATCTCAGTTTTGAAATTTTTTTTTGTCGCTTACGTTGATTTTTCTTTTGCACGGCAGTATTAGTCACTACTTTTTGCAACGACGCCAATCAGGTTCGAGACACACGTTTGACGTTGCTTACTGGTATGCTACTAAATCTGATTAAAATGACATGGTTGGGCATAACCACTTGACTTCTTCTGGAATTATACTCAATTATGGTAGTATTCATATTTCGACACTTTGTGAGGCAATCACAGTCATATGATTATCATACATTTAATTAATATCAGAGTCTTTGTTAATAACGCTTTAAATATAAAACTAAAATTATAATCTAAATCCAAAATTGTTTCTCGTCGAGCTACGACGACGTGTCTCTGACAATCAAAAATGATGCCACAAGCATCAGATAAATATGATTAGAGAATTTTTTTTTAATATTTAGTGTTTAGACACAATTTTATCTTAAATTAAGAAAATAATTTAGGTTTTCTAAGAACAAATTCTCTGCCTAGGGACTAAAATATTTTCCATTTTATTTTTGGTTTTGTCAGTATTAAAAATTCTTGAAGCTCAAAGAAATCTAACTTTCTAGGCTTTATTGATAATTTTTAATAAATATGCAGGCGTAAGTTCATCAAATGTGAAATTTCCGAGATTAACATTAAACGAAAAGGACTTTGAAGGCTTAGTTTTTGATGAATATATAATTTGTTTAATATCGATCTTTAGAGAAATGCAATTTCTATCGTACATTTTATTTTTGTTTATTTTACTAGAGCAATCTAATTGTTGCAAACTATAATGAAAAAAAAAAAAGCTTTTTTAAAAAAATAGCTATTATTTAATCAATAAACATTCTATGCATTTAAAGTTGATACTTAAAGCATTTTAAGAATTAGACATATTGAAAAATTACTTTTTATTAGAATTTGCGGCATATAAGTTTCATTGTACATATTTATGCATTCAATTTATTGGGATGTTAGGAAAGTAATAAGGTTTTTTACCAAAAGATTAATTCATTCTTCACACGTTGAATGCGATGGGGGTAACCGGTGACCGGCACTGAGTTTGTGCGTTGCGCCACGCTGTAACCGGTGAACGACGAATTCAAGATTAGTAGAAACACATGATTCGAGTAAATTTTAATTTTTTTTTTTTTTAAATATTATTATCGTTACTAAAATGGTTTGAAGAAATTAATGCAGTATAGAACACACAAAAATAGATTTATTTATATGAACAGAGAGGTAAACTTGCTCCGGATAGCGATTAAATATTTTCAAGTGGTAGGTTTTTAATTGTGATTCTTGGCTGAATAAATTCAATTTTGATGATTTTTATCCACCACTATTTCTAAACAATTCGTAGGCTTATATAATTCACCAGTTTTTCTTTAAAAAAAATATGTTAAGCTAAACCTTTTCAACAAATAGCGAAATCTGTCTAATATTTAAAATTTTCCTTGTAGTTAATTACCTTTTGGCCAGTCGGGCAAGCAACGTAAATTTAGCGTGGCATTCTATTTGTTAATTAGCATAGTCATTATTTAAATTGACAGCTGATGTAACAATGTTTGTTTGCGGAAAAGTTCAATTGATTCTATGACTTATGTGTTTGGATGATAGGTTTTTGTTGGTTAAGTAGGGAAAGAGGAAAACAATTTTCGGCATAATACTTATTGCTTTTGAAAAGGAAAAAAATATTGTTCAAGAAAGAAAAAATAAATATTGATGTGTAATGAGAAGATATATTGACAGTGTGCCGGTGTCAAAAGTGGTTAGCAAATTTTGGTTAAGATTCTCCATGTCAATTTAAGCTATAACAATTTCAATCGAGGTATTGACGCAAATCTGTGAATCTGTACCGTGATGGCTCAGGGGATAGAGCTTTCCCCTGAGAGTACAGGGGTGGGCCGGGTTCGAATCACTAGCGATGGCTGGTAGAAACGAATCCGTATCCGGCTTGCAGCGACCACAGTGCTGTTGTGAAATATCCTCAGAGTTAGACGGATCATGGGATAAAGTCCTCTTGCCGTTGGGCTAAACGAGGAACTTTCTCGTGGTCTTCCTCTCCATGTACAGCAAATGAGGGTTAGTTCCGTCAAAAAATCCATCACGAAGAAAAATTTCTCCCAATACTTGATCCAGGAGTTTCTTTGTCTTCTGGATTTGATTCAGAATGACAAGGATACGCAGTTGATCTAGCAGTCGTAAACCCAAAAATTGGGTCGGCTGTTCAGCGGCGGTTATAAAATAAACTAAAGCTGTGTTTCAGGGTTGAAAGATTATGACGGAAAAGAGCAAAAGCTGGTATGAAATTCATTTTATCCTAGCATTTTATTCAAGGAAAATAAAAAATTTCTAACTCTCAGTATTTTTTTAATAATTTTATCATACATATTAACTGCATCTCTGTTAATTAGTACCATCCATTACATTAATTGCCTCTAAATTACGATTCTTAATTTTATAAAATTGAAAAACGTAATTGGTAATTATATATTGATTGGCAAATGTATATATTATTACATTGCAAATATTTTTGTGGTAATTCAACTTGTATTTATAAAAAATTTACTTTTTTAATTTTAATATTTTGTAAATAATTTCTATTTGTATATAATTTTACTTGTACTTTCATGTTTCATCTCAGTATTTACCGTGGCAAAAAGCCATTTTCTCTTTGCCACGGTAAATACTGCTTGTTTTGTCATTTATGTTCCGTTGTGTAACCAGCTATTTAAAAATGTCTTTACTAACCAATTAAAAACTATATTGACAATTAAGAGAGATAATGCTAGGAATGCATTATTTTTTGGAGATTAGACAGATAAGAATTTTTTTTACCGCTGATCTATTAATTTTAATGAGGCGATTGGGTTGGAATATTACGTTTTCTCATTTTTGATTAACAATAATCGAAACAAATCAGTACAATCATTAAATTTTAAATAAACTAACTTCAAAATATCGATATTCTTTTCTAAAAAATAAAAAAAAAGTTTCTAAAATCTTTAGCAACATTTTAAGAATTCATACGAAAGAAGAAAAACAAATTCTTTCTAAAAGCAAAATTTCTATCATTTTTTAAATCTTCAAGCATTGAACATTTGACAGAGGATATATCATGACGGTTTTATATATTCCTATAACTCGAAAGGGATACTTTTTTCTTTTATCATCTTTGATATTTATTCATTACCTCTTCCTCTGCCTTGTATCATTTTCCTATACTTTATAATTCAGAAAAGTTCAAAAAATTATTAAAAAAATAACCATAATAATTAATTTTTTTACTCAGAACTTTATTTCATAAACAAGTTTTATAATTGAAGGACACGATTATTTGATTTTCTTTTAATTACCATTTGGGAAAATGCTCCTCACAGAAAGTTATATTCAGCAGGTGGGATGGAATAATTTTAAATGCTATCCCACATAAATTTCAAACTAATTTCATATGATAAATGTTTCCCAAATAGCCTTTTATTATAATATGGAAATCAGCGTTCACTTTATCAGTAAGAAGTTTGAAATTTAAGATACTATGAACATTTGACCTTTAATGATCAGTTCATTCAGCGAATACTTTCAAAATGGCGCATAGATGTTATCTCATACAAGCTTATTGCAATAAGATATCAGTGAAGCAAGGTATATTTTTTAACAGGCTCAAAGTATATCTTTAACTTGATCCCAAAAAATCATAATTTAGTATATATTTGTTTTGAAAAATAATCAGTGCTGATGAGCAATTTTGTTATAATTTAATGACTTTCAAAATATTTTTTTGTTGCCATAATGCATTGGTAGTCTGTCTTAAGTTTATCATCCATCAACTTTTTGACGCATGAGTTCAGAAGGGCCATTTAACTTCTATTGACATTGTTTTTGCATGAATTACATTTTTACTCAATTCTCGAAATAATTCGCTTAGAAACGGTTTCGAGAAAAGTGGCTTGGCGACGATATTTTTTTTCTATTGCTATGAAAAATAAAATTGAATTTGAAACAACTGATAAAACAAAATTTTAATTTTGAAAATAAATTTCTTTCATCAAGTAGCTTATCATACAGAAATGCCAAATATATAAGTCTCACTTTTGAATTTTTTGTCGCTACGTTGATTTTTCTTTTGCAGCACAGGTTTAAGTCACCACTTTTTGCATTTTTAATCGTCCGTAGAAAACCTGTGCTATGCCAACGCCCCCTTTAACTGAAAGCCTCCACACGGTTTTTTTATAGGTAGTCCAATCAGACCACTGTGAAGGATATCCACTTTCCGAACGAGTCTTCTAATACAAAATCTAGTTGAAATAAGAAAGTGGTAGCAAATATATGACTAAAAATTTGTTTTATTTATGAATATTATTGGTTTGCCTTATTCACTTGTCAACCACTACAAATTCAATTCTCAAATATATATGATAAATTGCTCTCAATCACTTTTATAAAAGGTTTTGGGTTTATGCGCACAACTGGTTCACTTTTTAAACAGTCTGCGAGGACTACTTATAACAGACCGTGTGAAGACTTTTTGATGTAGGAGGTGATGGCTATGCATGCTTTAGATGACTGTTACGAATTTTCGTTTTACTTTACCAATTTTTGGATCACGGCTTAAGTCTTCATTGCATATGAGCCAATTGGGCACTTGTAAATGACGTCAACGAAGGTAGATCGTGGGAATTCTCAATTCAGAGGCCAATCAGGCTCGAGACACACGTTTGAAGCCTCTTACAGGTATGCTATTAAATCTGATTACAATGATATAATCACTTCCCTTCTTCTCGAGTTGCAAGTTCTACTAATATTTTCGTAGTATTCATATTTTGACACATTGTAAGGCCATCACAGTCATATAATAATCATGCATTTAATTAATATTAAAGTCTTTTTTACTACCTCTTTAAATATAAAACTAAAATTATGATGTAAATCCAAAATTCAATATTTTTAAACATACAAGATACCTAAATTGTTAAAAGTTAAAAACGATGCCGCAAGCATCAGATAAATAGTGTTAGAGAGATTGACCTAAATGTGGAGTGCTTCGACACATTTTCATTTTAAACTAATTAAATATTGTAGGATTTTATGAATAAATTCGCTGCATGGGGATTAAAATACTTTTAATATTGATTTTATCAGTATTCAAAATTCTTGAAGCACAAAGAAATCTAACGTTCTAGGCTTATTCATAATTTTTAATAAATATGCAGGCGTAAGCTTATGAAATGTAAAATTTCTGAGATTAACATTAAACAAAACTAACATGTAGGACTTTGAAGACTTATTTTTTTTTGATGAATATATAATTTGTTTAATATCGATCTTTAGAGAAATACAATTTCTATCGTACATTTTATTTTTGCTTATTTTACTAGAGCAATCTAATTGTTACAAACTATAATGAAAAAAAAAAAAGATTTTTTTTTTTTTTAAAAATTACCATCATTCAATCAATAAACATGCTATGCATTTAAAATGTTCACGCCGGTGCGGGCCACCAGTGGTCCTCGCTAGATTGTCTCTTCGGGCGGCGCGTACCACCGGTGGCGCACCGGAGTAAAAACTGGTAACAAATAAATTTAATTTTTTAGTGTCTTTTCGGGAATAATAAAAATCCATAACTACCAATTGTTTTAAACGGATGCAATTTTTATATTGAATTGCTTCTTCGCAGTGAAAATCTTCCTTACAGTGAATTGTTATTGTTGAGAATAGATTAACTCCTCCCGAATATTATCTAATATTGAAATAGTTCTTCCACCAGTAATTTCTCTTTTCCGTCCCGCTTTCAGGCCTGGGTGTGAACAGCCGGCGTGAACGTGTTAAAGTCGATACTTAAAGCATTTTAAGAATTAGACATACTGAAAAATTACTTTTTACTAGAATTTGCGGCATATAACTTTCGTAGTGCATATTTACGCATTTAATTTATTGGGATGTTAGGAAAGTAATTAGGTTTTTTACAAATATAGGAATTCATTCTTAAATAGCATAATTATTATATAACTTGACAGCTGATATTCAATCTAGGCATTGATGCAAATCTGTGAAACAGGGTTGAAAGCCTTTATACATCAAGACAGAAAAGAGAAAAAGCTTATACGAAATACATTCCATTCCAGCATTTTTTTTTTCAAGAGAAATAAAATTTCTCTAACTACCAGGTATTATTTTTACAATGATAGCATATATATAAAACTGCTTTTCTCCTATGAAATTCTCTTTAAAATTTTCTTAACAGAATTTAAATTACGATTCTTAATTTCATTAAACTAAGAATTGTAATTTAACTGCAATTATATATTGATTGGCTTATTTGTAAACTATTAATTTGTAAATATTTTGGTATTTATTTAACTTGTATTTATATTCAATTTACTTTTTTAAGATTAATATTTTGTAAATAATTTCTACTGGTTTTTCTATTTGTAAATAATTTTACTTGTACTTTCATGTTTCATTTCAGTAATTACCATGGCAGAGTGCCTTTTCTTCTTTTAATTCTCTGTTTTGCCATTTGTGGTTCGTTATGTAGCCAGCTTTTTACAGATGTTCTTTACCAACCAATTAAAAACTATATTGACAATTAAGATAGATACTGCTAGGAATGCGTTTTTATATTTAAAGTAGACTAATAAGAATTTTTTTCCTCGCTGATTTATTAATTTTAATCAAACACGCAAGTTTCAGCAGTAAAATGAGACTATTAGTATGGAATTTACGTTTCTTAACTTTTGATTAACAATCATTGTAGCAAATCTACGTAGTCACTAAATTTTGAATAAACTAACTTTCTTTAAAAGTATCGATATACTTTTTCTGATAAATAAGGAAAATTTCAAAATCAATAGCAACAGTGTAAGAAATCATACGAAAGAAGAAAAACAAATTCTTTCTGAAAGCAAAATTTCTCGGAAGTTGCATCAATTTGTCAGCCAAGACACTCTTTCTTGTAGAGTCAAGTCCTTCATCAATCTCTTGGCGACTCGAGATGCGCTTTTCTTTGTCTTGATCGTATGTTTATAGGTTTCTTTCGCACAAAGCTCATTGGAGTGAAAAATAAAATATTTTAGGTCTCTTTATATCATTTTTTAAATCTTAAAGCATTGATCTTTAACCAAACGATATATCATGACGTGTTTTTTTATTCCTGACAGTCGAAAGAGTTGAGTTTTATTTTATCATCTTTGATATTTATTCATTACCTCATCTTTCCCCTATTTTCCTGCTTCTTTCAAAATGTATAGTACTTTTGCCAGCAATCTAAAAGCTTCTCCACGAATGAGTTGGAATAAAATTGCGTTTTATAAAACATTTTGAATAATTTACATTTTGTGGTGTGGAAAACAAATTCTAATCAAATTTACAAAACAAAGAATAGCTCATTAAAATATAAACTTAGGTACAACTAGAAGATCAATTCGCAATACGTACCTTTACTATTTTCATCTAAAATTGTCCTATAAATGTAGCGGGCATAACTTATGTAGATGTCAACTATTTTGGATTTCAAAAAGTATTTTTTAGCAAAAACTGCAAACAAAAATTTGCAGATTTTAGGTCAATTTTCCTAACATTTTGACAGCTACAACACAGTTTAAGAAAATGGCGTATCACATAGAATTTTTTAGAAGTAATGGCGAATAAATGGAATCCCTATAAATAAAATTTAATAAACCAAGAATCATACATTAAAGGACTACCAATCGAAAACATTTATGCCCTACTGACTGACTGACTGATACAGTTTTATCGGAGTGCCTATCCTATGGGGATATCTGCTCCTTCATCTAAAGTAATAATTGTAAGGGTGATAGGATGGGTGGTGCGGGGGTTAACTAAGTTATGTCTCAATTGGAAATATTTTACAATTAAAATAAAATCTGGGATAAGTATATACATGTTAAATCGCATTGGGATACATAAAAAAATAATAATAATTTAGAATAATATCAAAAATAAAATAAAAGAGAAAAATATTTATAATTATTTTACAAGTGGGGAAGACTCCCTATGCACTCCCTCCGGTTTTAGCCGGGCTTCTTAGGTGCAAAGTGCATAGTTTGTCTATGGTAAGATTTATGCCCTATCCGGAACATGTTCGCATCTCAAAAATTATAGTAGATAAAAGTTGGCATTTATGAAATTATAGAATTACTAAATCATAGAGTATGCATTAACACGTTCACGCCGGGTGTTCAGGCCTGAAAGCGGAACGGAAAAGCGAAAATACTGGTAGAAGAACTATTTCAATATTAGATAATATTCAGGAGGAGTTAATCTATTCTCAACAATAGCAATTCACTGTAAGGAAATTTATCACGGCGAAGAGGCATTTCAATATAAAAATTGCATCCGTTATAATCAATTGGTAGTTATGGATTTTTATTATTCCCGGGAAAAAACTAAAAAATGAAATTTATTCGTTACCAGTTTTTCCTCCGGTGCGCCGTCCGATGAGTTTACGCCGGCGTGAACGTGTTAACCCGTTGTTCTTACTAAGATGTATATTTTATGTCTTTTGATGTTTTAAAAGAAAAGCGATTGCTAAATATAGATAAATGTTTAAAAGAAAATAATTAACGTTGCTCGACTAGCATAGCATTCCTCGTTGTAAGTTTTTTTTCTAACTTTTTAAGATAATTCTTAACTATTTAAAATGGTAACGCAACTATAATGTTTAATTTTATTTTTGATTAAGTCTTACTCGAGGTTCCAGCGGGTCTTACACCTTTTAAGTGGTAACGAAAATAAAATAGATGTCGATAATTAAATTTCTGTGTATCCACCTCTAAAAATTGTTTACCACCTCAAAGATTGCATGAATATGCATGAAAATTCGAGCTTTTAAATAGCTTAACGTCAATGTGGTATGTTAAAATAAGAAATATCTTCTAGCATTAGCTTTAATTTACTACCACAACTAAAATTTTTCAAGTACTTTGCTTATTGTCAGGCCTGCCAACAATGACGCTTTTTGTAAAATATTTTATAGAGTGGAGGGAATTTAAAATTTTTTGACTAGGAATATATTAGCAAAATGCATAAAAACTGTAGTTTGTTGAGAGAAACCGGTTGCAGATTTTAAATCAGTGATGTGAAAATATATGAGATTCCTTCAAAACTCTCTTGCAACAGATTAAAAAAAGTTCCCCAGTATAATTCATAGTTTACAAATTATTTGTTGATTAAAAAATCAATAAAGGTTTTTCTTCACGCGCCTTCTTAACCCCATGATATATTATTACTTGATATAGAAATGATCTTTGATTGCACCGTAAACAACAAGTCGCAACGGAATGTTGATAGAGATGCCAACTACTCTGTACACGCAAAAATAATTAAAAAACAATAAATAACTACAGACTATATTTTGCAAATATTTGACTATTTTTGCTTGCTTTTTAAAAGGTATACCATGACCTAATTACCTTTACATGTTTTTCGAAGTTCCTGCTGTCAAAGCGATTCTCTGACTTCTTCATCTGTCTAATTAGCTCTTGGGCGACTGAAACTTTTGGCGTTAGGCATAAGGAGGTGATTGGGTAGTTGGTGGCTTATAGAACGACTAGGGAACTAGTGGCTGAATGGTATACTCCCGAGACGAGGATCATATATTAACAGTCATTTCCTCACCTCAGAAGATTATATAATATCAGGTTATTTAATTTCTCTGTTTGTAAAATCAAATATTTAAATGCAATAATCTATTTTTGAACCCAATGTTTCTCAATATTTTAAAATAAAAAAAAGTGAGTAATTCATTTTAGATCAAGCTTATCTTACAATTATCCACAAGAACGAAAAATTATCCGGAAATATTGATCAACGCTTTCATTTAATAAACTAATTAAAGTCACGCATATATCGAGTGAATTCCGTTCAAAGTTATGTTTTAAATGATTTACGGATATGAGACTCGAAATGAAACTTCAAAGTAAAATTCGATTAGCGGTTAAATGAGTTCATATTGAAATACATATGTCTCTGCAGGATTTTCATTTTGGAGAAGTTAATTTCTAGCATATCACTTAAAATAGATAAGATTTATATTTCCGATGCAAATGTTTCAAATTAATCAAATTAATAATATCATATCAAAAAAAGTACATGTCTATTAAGGTAAGCGATTAATTAATAATGAAACTGACTTCGAAGAATTATATCGGTTTTCTTTGTTTTTAGTTTGTGTTTAGAGACTTTGAAAGATTATCATATATATATATATATATATATGATAATCTTTCAAAGTTCAAAAATTATGATGTTTTTTTTTCCAACAGCAGGCACTTAACTTATCGTTCTTCGCCATGAAAAGTGCCTGAAGTGTTGCTCATTTTGCATTGCCTGGTGACCACCAGGTCACCAACCTAGTCACGGAGGCGAGCAACATTACCTACGTCAAACTGCCACAGATACCTGTTCATAGGGTTGGCCAAATTCACACATCTCGCACAACAGAGTACGACACACAGAGAAACATACATGCTCTAAGCGGTATTCGAATAGGCAGCCTTTGACTTCGTAGTCACGCATGCTAACCACTCGGTCACCCTGCCGGCTGAGAAATTAAGTTTCAGAATTTATTGACTTTATCTCGACATTGGGAGTAAGTACTATATCGATTTTTACGACAAAAATGTATGTATAGCTATCGATAACAATAATGCCTGGAAATATATCTTCAAAGATAATTATTGAATGGGATAATATTGCAATAATTAGCGACAATTATAATATCGTGATTGTTGACAACTACCATATTTAACTGACTCGGCATATTCTTCTAAATTTTATTCTTGTAATCTTTATATTAACATTTTTTTTTAAATGATGAGATTATATCATATCAGGTTATTTAATTTCTCTGTTTGTAAAATAAAATATTTAAATGCAATAATCTTTTTTTGAATCCAATGTTTCTCAATATTTTAAGAGTAAAAAAAAAGTGAGTAATTCATTTTAGATCAAGCTTATCTTACAATTTTCCACAAGAAAGAAATATTATCGTATATATATATATATATATATATATATATATATATATATATATATATATCTATATATATATACGATATATATATATATACGATATATATATATATATATATATATATATATATATATATATATATATATATATATATATATATGTATTCTTTCACACAAAGCAAAATTTCTATCATTTATATATCATTTTTTAAATCTTCAAGCATTGATCAAATACCAGAGGATGTATCATGACGGTTTTTTTTATTCCTATAACTTGAAAGATGTACTTTTTTATTTTATCATCTTAGATATTTATTTATTACCTCTTCCTCTGCCTTGTATCATTTTCATATACTTTATAATTCAGAAAATTTCAAAAAATTATTAAAAAAATAATTATAATAATAATTTTTTTTTACTCAGAGCTTTATTCCATAAACAAGGTTTATAATTGAGGGACACGATTATTTGATTTTCTTTTAATTACCAATTGAGGAAATCCTCCTCACAGAAAGTTATATTCAGCAGGTGGAATGGTATAATTTTAAATGCTATCCCACATAAATTCCAAACTAATTTCATATAATAAATGTTTTCTAAATAGCTTTTTATAATGATATGGCAATCAGCGTTCACTTTATCAGTAAGAAGTTCGAAATTAAAGATACCGTAAACATTTGATCTTTTATGATCAGTTCTGTCAGCGAAACTTCTTTCATGCATTGTAAATTTAATTGGTTCCCAAAGAATAAATGTTAATTTAAATTCTTGAAAGATTTTCTCTGGACCAACGAAATCCCGACTACCCTCTACAATTGTCTGAAATCTTTAATGAAATAACTTTTCTAAATGACGCATAAATGTTATCTCATACAATCTACTTGCATTAAAATATCATTGAAGCAAAGTATATTTTTAAACAGGCTCAAAGTATATCTTTATCTTGATCCCTAAAAAATAATAATTTAGTATATATTTTTTTGAAAAATAATCAGTTGTTTTAGCATTTCTAAACTAATGAGCAATTTTTTTACAATTTAATGACTTTCAAAAATTTTTTTTCCTCATAATGCTTTGGTAGTCTATCTTAAGCATATCATCCGTCAACTTTTTGACTCATAAGTCCAGAAGCGCCATTTAACTTTATTTGACAATGTTTTTGTGAGAATTACTTTTTTACCCAGTTCCCGAAATAATTTGCTTCGAAACGGTTTCGAGACAAGTGGTAGACGATTAATTCTTTTCTAACACTAATATTATGAAAGATAAAACGGAATTTGAAACAACTTATAAGACAAAATTTAATTTTCAAAATAAATCTTTTTCATCAAGTATCTTATCATACAGAAACGCCAAATATATAAAAATCTCAGTTTTGAAATTTTTTTTTGTCGCTTACGTTGATTTTTCTTTTGCACGGCAGTATTAGTCACTACTTTTTGCAACGACGCCAATCAGGTTCGAGACACACGTTTGACGTCGCTTACTGGTATGCTACTAAATCTGATTAAAATGACATGGTTGGGCATAATCACTTGACTTCTTCTGGAATTATACTCAATTATGGTAGTATTCATATTTCGACACTTTGTGAGGCAATCACAGTCATATGATTATCATACATTTAATTAATATCAGAGTCTTTGTTAATAACGCTTTAAATATAAAACTAAAATTATAATCTAAATCCAAAATTGTTTCTCGTCGAGCTACGACGATGTGTCTCTGACAATCAAAAATGATGCCACAAGCATCAGATAAATATGATTAGAGAATTTTTTTTTAATATTTAGTGTTTAGACACAATTTTATCTTAAATTAAGAAAATAATTTAGGTTTTCTAAGAACAAATTCTCTGCCTAGGGACTAAAATATTTTCCATTTTATTTTTGGTTTTATCAGTATTAAAAATTCTTGAAGCTCAAAGAAATCTAACTTTCTAGGCTTTATTGATAATTTTTAATAAATATGCAGGCGTAAGTTCATCAAATGTGAAATTTCTGAGATTAACATTAAACGAAAAGGATTTTGAAGGCTTAGTTTTTGATGAATATATAATGAGTTGAATATCGATCTTTAGAGAAATGCAATTTCTATCGTACATTTTATTTTTGTTTATTTTACTAGAGCAATCGAATTGTTGCAAAATGTAATGAAAAAAAAAAATTTTTTTTTTCTTAAATTGTTATTATTCAATCAATAAACGTGCTATGCATTTAAAGTCGATACTTAAAGCATTTTAAGAACTAGACATACTGGAAAATTACTTTTTATTATAATTTGAGGCATATAAGTTTCATTGTACATATTTACCCATTCAATTTAATTGGGATGTTAGGAAAGTAATTAGGTTTTTTACCAATAGAAGAATTCATTCTTAAATACCATAATTATTATAAAACTTGACAACTGATATTCAATCTAGGTATTCATGCAAATCTGTGAATCATGGTTGAAAGCCTTTATACACCAAGACGCAAAAGAGAAAAAGCTTATATGAAAAACATTCCATTCTAGCATTTTTTTCTTCAAGAAAAATAAAATTTCTCTAACTACTAGGATTTGTTTACAATTTTAGCATATATTTAAAACTTTTTTTCTCATATGAAATACTATTTCAAATTCTCTTAATAGCCTTTAAATTACCATTCTTAAATTTCATTAAACTAAGAATTGAAATTTAACTGCAGTTATATATTGATTGGCTTATCTGTAAATTATTACTTCGTAAATATTTTTGCATTTATGCAACTTGTATTTATAATCAATTTACTTTTTCAAATTTAATAGTGCCACCACACAGTAGCAAAATTACAAAATGTTTTTAAATCAATGTATATTTCATGATGTATGGGATAGGGGCCGCTGCGCGGCCCAGGTGCCCAGTTATTTTAAATAAAGCAAGCAAGCAAATTTAATATTTTGTAAATAATTTCTACTTGTTATTCTATTTGTAAATAATTTTACTTGTACTTTCACATTTCAGTAATTACCATGGCAGGAGGCCATTTTCACTTTAACCAGTTAACGCCCAGCGTCATATAATTAGGAGAGTTCCCTTTTTCAAAGACATTCATTGTGGTGGGAACCTTTTTTCAGCATTTTCGTTTATCTGGGTTAATTAAAAGATTCTCAGATACCACAATGATTTAGTTAATTCAGATTAGATCTAGAATTATAAGGAGCAAAAACTCTTTGATCGATCAAAGACTTATTGAATATCCTAACTGTAGAAAAACCAATTAATTTCAATATTATATTATACCACTTTTTCCATAAAACAACTTTTTGTATCATTGCAATATATATTTTCGGACAAAACGGGTTAATTCTCTGTTTTGTCATTTCCGTTCAGTTATGTAACCAACTTTTAACAGCTTAGCTTTTTTTTTTGTTTACCAACCAATTAAAAACTATATTGACAATTAAGATAGATATTGCTAGGAATGCGTTATTTTTTTTTTTTTTTTAGAGTAGATTAATAAGAGTTTTTTTAAAATTCTGATCTATTAATTTTAATCAAACACACAAGTTTCAGCAGTAAAATGAGACTATTGGGATGGAATATTACGTATCTTAACTTTTGATTAACAATCATTGTAGCAAATCAACGTAGTCACCAAATTTCAAATAAACTAACTTCAGAGTATCGATATCCTTTCTATGTTAAATAAGGAAAGTTTCTAATTTTTGATAAGGAATGATTTCTTTAAATGTTTCTAACATTTTAAGAATGTTTCAATTCAGCACGACCAGCATCGCAAGGGAGAATAGGACATCAGTAGTCATGTACAGCATCAGTTGTCGGCATCCTAGACAGGCATCGCAAGGGAGAAGAGGACATCAGTAGGGCATGAACAGCATCAGTTGTCGGCATCCTAGACCGGCATCGCAAGGGAGAAGAGGACATCAGTAGTCATGTACAGCATCAGTTGAATCCGCTATTCTTCTTTCTTTATTTATTTATACAAATTGGGCACCTGGGCCGCGCAGAAGGCCCCTATCCCATTTATCATGAAGTAAACAAAAAAGTTAAACTAAAAGACAGTTTGAGTTCAGCAGTCTATGGGGTGGCTGTTACTGGGAGACAAGCCCGCTATTCTTACTAAGAGGCATACTATATGTCTTTGATGTTTTAAAAGAAAAGCGGTTGCTAAATGTAGATGAATGTTTCAATGAAAATAATTTACATTGCTCGACTAATATTCCTCGTTGTAGGCCTTTTTTCTTACTTTTTAAGATAATTCTTAAATATTTAAAATCGTAGTGTAACTATTATGTTTAATTTTATTTTTCATTAAGTCTTACTCGAGGTTCCAGCGGGTCTGCAACTTTTAAAAAGTGGTAACGAAAATAAAATAGATGTCGATAATTAAATTTCTGTGTATCCACCTCTAAAAATTGTTTACCACCTCAAAGATTGCATGAATATGCATGAAAATTCGAGCTTTTAAATCGCTTAACGTCAAAGTGGTATATTAAAATAAGAAATATCTTCTAGCATTAACTTTAATTTACTTCCACAACTAACATTTTTTAAGTACCTTGATTACTGTCAGGCCTGCCAACTACGGCGCCTTCTGTAAAATATTTTATAGAGTAGAGGAATTTTAAAAGTTTTTTGACTAGGAATATATTAGCAAATTGCATAAAAACTGTAAGACCGCTCCGTTTTTTTGTAGCTTTAATACAGTATAATTAAGAATTTAATCAAAATAAATTATTCCCCATAATCTATACGATAATAATTAAGCAACTATATGTATACGAAAGAAATAAACATCCACTTCTAATTTCATTCAAAACAAACACTATTTTTTAAGGAAAAAGCACACCCACCCACAGAACACAAATACTATCATCAAAACCTAATTAAAATATTTTAATAAGCTTGGAGAGATACATAAAAAAGAATAAATTCTGCTTTTAATAGATATAAGAATTAAAAAAATAATAACGTGTATACCTAAAAATGTCAGCGTAATATTTATGGTTCAGCTCTGCCACCCAGAAGTTATTAAACATAAAACAAAGCAATTTCATCACCTTGTAACAAGAAATATTTACAACTAGGAGGCCTCGCCCCCTGCTCTCTGGTGCTCGCCAACCCCCGGAACTGTTTTCGCAGTTCATTTCGGATTGCTTCGCAATCCGATCCTCGCTTTGCTCGCTCATTGGATACGTTCTTAACGTCTAGCTTTTGTATACTTTTTTGAACACTGAAGTTCCGAAAACTTCTCACTGTAGAAAATTCTAAACCTGTACATTTCAATATTAATTTGAAATTGCAAACAGTTCACATATTTTTTTTAATCACACTATTCTAAATTTCAGTTGTTGAGAAAAGTAACTGTAGTAAGTTTTGTTTTAAAGTCTGTCCCACCAGAGGGCTAAAGCCTTGTGTTGTAAAAAAATATGAAATAGTAGTCTGCCACTGAACGCCGGATGTAAAGCATCGGCTTTGATGAAGATAATTATGTATTTTTAATTCTCTGATGGGCGCCACCCTAATAATATGGAATTTGTAAAATAAATGTATATATATTTGATTGTTGATGAAGCCCATCATTTTGCGTTATCATCAGCGTTCAGAAGCAGAACAACTATAAGTTTTTTAGTTTATTACAAAAATATAAAATGTATAAAAAACAAAGAAAATAGTAAGAAAATGAGTATAGTCATAGAAAAAGTTAAAATTATGATATAGTATTTGTCAGTTAAAATAAAACTTTTTGTTTAAGTCATTGTTAACAATTCAAATTTCTCCTAGGCAATTCTAAACCTTAATATTGTTGATGTTGTTCTACAGTTGTTTCTTTAGAACGTCGTGCTCGTTCTGTAGCATTTCTAATTGTTTTCTGTTGATATTGCTCTTCTTCGTAGATTGTTATATACCGTACGTAGATTATTAGGATTCATAATATAACTCTAATAAAATTTAACTTAAAATAAAACAAAATATTAACTTAAAATATGAAATAATAAAACAGCGTTTAACTCATTTAACTAATAATATAACAAAACGTGGAATAGTAAAGCGCTCAACTCAAAATAAAATAGCAATAGCATAACACTTTTCATTTCTGCCAATGAAAAGGAACTATTTCAGAACTCAAAACCAACCAACCGTTTTTTTCTCGGCGACAATCGGAGATGTGGCACACACATATTCGGTTAGAATTCGGTGAGAATCGAAGACAAATGCTACTGTGTTTATGTAATGAGTTATTGTGTTATGTTATGTAACTTCTTAATTATGTGGATAAATACGAAAAAAAGTTTAGAGATTTGTACAAAACACCTACTATTAAAAAGGAAACGCCATAACAAAACGTGGAATAGTAAAGCGCTCAACTCAAAATAGGTCAATAGTTTTACGTCAAGCGCTCAGGTTTCATAATTTTGATCAAGCTGCACTTGTATGTAATTTTGATTTATGTTGCTAAGTTAACTTTCAAAAATTTTTATGGCTGGCAACAGCATTTTTATTTTTTAAGTTGTTTATTTTTATTTCTTTTAGAATTCGTTTTTTTTTTTTTTTTTTTTTTTTTTTTTTAGCGAAATGTTTTTAACCTAACAGAATTCTTTGCCGACTCTTCTCTCTATATATGAAGAAAATAAAGTAAATACTTAAGTGTTGTGAAAAGAATCTTATTTATAAAACCAAAACGCCTACAATTAAAAATGAAAACTGTTGCCAACGCGAGAATAGAAATATCATCGACTTTATTGATACATACGTACGTATTAGCGTTTTATATAATATAGATTATTCTGACCTCTTTATAAATCTGGCATCACAGTCAATCTAATTTATTATGGGCTAAATAAAAAAGCCAACAATTATGTATAGTATATATCATAATAAACAACATCTGTAAAGAGAAACAGGACTTACTCACCACCTATAAAAATCTGAAGTTTTTTCAAATAATGAATGACATAGTTTAGCCGAAACTTACCATAAAGTTTATTAGAAGCTCAATAAAAAAATCGACCATTAGTACTTAAAGAAATTAAGGAAAATGTAAAATTTTTTTCAAAAAGACATCAAAATCCGATAGTCTTACATTTGAGAGTGCGCTACCCGATTGATTGTAAACAAAGATCGTGAAGTCACGTGATCAGTTAAGATACGGTTGCAGTTATCACTGTGCGGTATCATTTGATATTTGGGAAGGGATCAGGGAGATTTTCATACTCTTGCAAATGAAATTAATTAATAAAAGGAATATTTCACATTTTTTGAGAAAATACAACTCATAATTTATTGTTTTGATTTCTCAGTGCTACGAAAATTCGACTGCAGTTCAGCAGTTGCGATTACGATTACTCAATTAAGCTAATCAGAAGCCCGTATTTTTGTAAACATATCACATTTTGCGATAAATACAGACTGGAATAGCTGAATTATGTCCTAGGAAGCCACGGATTTACGAAATTTAGATTTTCTGTGCTCATACTATAGATTACTGAAGAAGCTAATTTTACACTGAACTGATATTTTGTTAAAAAAAAAAATATATTAGTGAAGGTAACGTAAAATAAACTTTCTAGTCGATTTGGGCCCCCCTCCCTGATCTCGGGGCCCGGGGAGGCTGCCCCACATGCCCCTTCCTTTCTCAGGCTCTGCTTGTCTTACATTAAATTGAAAGCTAAATCGAATTCGCTGCCACTAAAGCATCGTCTACGATGTCAAACACAAAATTTGAATACTGTGCTGTGAAACTTAAAAATAAGAAAAATTTGCATTTGTAACTGCGTATACCGTTATTTTATACAAGACTTACAATATCATTTTATTGTTGTTTTGAGCAGTATATATATATATATATATATATATATATATACATTGCGATTATACATATATATCGCGATTTGTAAAAGCTTAATGCATGATCTTTCAATATGTGATATGTAAAATCTTCCAAAACATTTTTTGCAAAAAAAAAGATTTTTAACCTATTGCATGAAAGCTTATTGCAATGAGAATGATGTGACCTCAATAATTAGAATTAGGAAAAATTTGAAAGTTTAGTCCTATTTATTTTAGCTATTTTTAATGCTTAATAATATTTTTAAAAAAATTGTATTCCTATCTCATCTTCTTCATTTCGTTCATATTCTGGCATTTGCATTTAAAAATTAATTACAAATTACGAAATTTTGTATCATTTTCATTTACTTTATAATTCAGAAAATTTCAGAGAGTTATTTAAATAAATAACTATAATAATTAATTTTTTTACGTATTTGATAAACAAGTTTTATAATTAGGGGACACGATTATTTGATTATCTTTTTGTTACCAATTGGGAAATTCCTCTTCGGAGAAAGTTATAGTTAGCAGTTATTGAATAATTTTAATTGCTATCCCACATATATCCCAAACTAATTTCATATGATAAATATTTCCTAAATATGTTTTTATTATAATATGGAGATCAGCGTTTACTTCAGCAGCAAGAAGTTTGAAATCAAGGATACCATAAACATTTGAACTTTAATGATCAGTTCAGTCAGCGAAACTTCTTTCGTGCATTGTAAATGTAATTGGCTCCCCAAGAATAAACGTTAATTAAAATTCTTGAAAGATTTTTTGGACCAACAAACTCCCGACTACCCTCTACAATTGTCTGAAATCTTTAAGATCTTTAATGAAATAAGTTTTCTAAATGGCGCATAGATGATATCTCATACAATCTTAATGCATGAAAACATCATTGAAGCAAAGTATATTTTTAAACAGGTTCAAAGTATATCTTTAACTTAATCCGTAAAAAATCATAATTTAGTATATATTTTTTTGATAAATAATCAGTTGTTTTAGCATCTCAAAATTTTTTTATAATTTAATGACTTTCAAAAGATTTTTTTGTCGCCATAATGCATTGGTAGTCTATCTTAAGCATATCATCCGTCAACTTTTTGACGCATGAGTTCAGAAGCGCCATTAAACTTTTATTTACATTGTTTCTGTGCGAATTACTTTTTTACCCAGTTCCCGAAATAATTCGCTCAGAAACGGTTTCG
This sequence comes from Parasteatoda lunata, assembly GCA_949128135.1. Taxonomy (NCBI): domain Eukaryota; kingdom Metazoa; phylum Arthropoda; class Arachnida; order Araneae; family Theridiidae; genus Parasteatoda; species Parasteatoda lunata. Next base: position 82,931,192 of record OX421978.1, read on the forward strand.
AGAAAAGTGGCTTGATGACAATTTTCTTTTTTTAATGCTAATACTATGAACGCTAAAATAAAATTTGGAAAAACTAATAAAACAAAATTAAAATTTGAAATTTTTTTTTCATCAAGTAGCTAATAATACGGAAATGCCAATTATACAAAAATCTCACTTTTGAATTTTTAGTCGCTTGCATTGATTTTACTTTTGCACGGCAGTATTAGTCACTTTGTTTGCATTTTTAATCGTTCGTAGCAAACCTGGTAAACTTTTATGGACTGTTGCGAATTTTTGTTCTAGTTTAGCAATTTTTGGTTCACGACTCAAGTCTTCATTGGATATGGTACTTGTAACTGATGTCAACGTAAGTAGATCGTGGCGAATGTCATTTCAGAGGTCAATCAGACTCGAGACGCACGTTTAACGTCCCTTGCAGGTATCCTATTAAATCTGATTAAAATGACAGGGTTAGGCATAATCACTTCCTTTCTTCTCGAGTTGCAAGTTCTACTCAATTTCTGTAGTATTCATATTTTGATTCGTTGTGAGGCAATCACAGTCATATAATTATGATACATTTAATTAATCTTTTTTTCTACCGTTTTAAATATAATACTGAAATTATAATATAAATCCAAACTTTTATCAATTGATTGTCCAAATAATATAGAAACAATTAAAAATTATAAATGATGCCATTAGCATCAGATATATAGGATTAGCGAAGTTGTCATAATATTGAGTGTTTAGACCCAATTTTACCTTTAAGTTAGCAATTAATTTAGGTTTTTTAAGAACAAACTCTCTGCCTAGGGACTAAAATATTTTTCATTTTAATATTGGTTTTGTCAGTATTCAAAATTCTTGAAGCTCAAAGAAATACAACTTTCTACGCTTTATTGATAATTTTTAATAAATATGCAGGCGTAAGTTCATCAAATGTAAAATTTCTGAGATTAACATTAAACGAAAAGGACTTTGAAGTCTTACTTTTTGGATGAATATATAATGAGTTTAATATCGATCTTCAGAGAAATGCAATTTTTATCTCACCCTTTATTTTTGTTGATTTTACTAGAACAATCTAATTGTTCCAAACTATAATAAAAAAAAGCTTTTTTTGAAATAATTATTATTCAAGCAATGAACATGCTCTGTAGTTTAAGTCGATACTTACAGCATTTAAAGAATTAAACATATAGAGAAGTTACTTTTCATTAGAATTTGATGCATATAAGTTTCATAGTACATATTTGCGCATTCAATATATAGGGAAGTTCGGAAAGTAATTTGGTTTTCTTACCAATACAGGAATTCATTCTTAATTAGCATAATCATTGTGTAAATTGATAGCTGATATTGTAATACTTGTTTGAAAAAAAAGTTTGATTGATGTGTTTTTGTTGGTTAAGTATAGAAAGAGGAAAACGAAATTTACAACATATTTTACTTTCTTACTTTTGAAAAGGAAGAAAATATTGTTCAAGAAGGAAAAAAAAATATCCGACGTGTATGGTGATGATATATTGACAGTATGCCGGATTGAAATTGACTGGCAAAATTTGGACTTTGTAAAATTTTGGTTTAGATGCTCTGTGCCAATTTGAGCTATTAACACTACATTTCCCAAGGAAGTCATTTTGACTGCTTTTTATTTCAATAAAAAAAACAATGATGTAAATAATGATACAATTTCTTAGAGTTTTGTAGACTTTTCGTACAACATATATTTTTTTCTATTGTTAATATTTACTATAATAACGTTTTATATAACTGTAAATTATATAAACAGCATTAAAAATTGATTTTGTACAAATTTCTTTACACATTAGATATTCTTTCACAAACCAATCATTTTGACTGCTAAGTTTCAGTCTTTCTAGTATTAAAGACACAATTAAGTCATTGATGCAAAACTGTGAATAACAACTCCTGAGATTGCTCGGAGATTAAATTTATCCGATTCCTACCGTTCATGATCATTTGAAAAGCGTAAAGTCTTAATCTCAGTGATTGACATATGGGTTTTTCATGTTCCTACTGAAAGCAATTGTGCGATCTTCTGTTGACGTCTGTAATTCTCAAACGTCAAGAAAATTATCCATTTCTGAAGTGCATCATAACTGGGGAAAAGAAATTGGTTGTCTACAACAATGCTCCGCTCTGTACAAACTTTTTAGACGATAAACTCTTCATTTCAAGGAAGAAGTTCTAAAATCTCCTGGATCAGTTTTTGGCCAAAGAATAAAACTGTTAAGCGCGTAGAATCATGATATTGCCAAAAAGATGTCAAAATGTATTTGGGCCAGAATAGATAAATATGATTTAATGAAATATTTAATAATTTTCGGAGACAACAAACCAATTAAAAACTATAGCGACAGTTAAGATAGATAATGCTAGGATTGCATTAACTCTAACCTATTAATTTTAATCAAATACACAAATCTCAGCCATAAAATGATAAGGTTGGGTTAAAATTTTAATTTCTTAACTTTTGATAAACAATCATTGGTGCAAATCAGTATAACCATTGAATTTTAAATAAACTAACTTCAAAGTATCGTTATTCTTTTTCTGTTAACACTAGGTTTACGGACGTTTCTTATATACCTATATCTACGAACACGCGTCAATTTGACGCATGAACGAATACATTACTAGGTTTACGGACGTTACTTATATACCTATCTCTACGAACACGCGTCAATTTGACGCATGAAAGAATACATATAATTTTGATTCTTAATTTAATAAATTCAATTTAGTAGATATTCATCCACCACTATTTCTAAATAATTCGTAGGTTTATATAATTCACCACTTTTTATTAGCAAAATTTATTTAGTAGTTATTTACTTTTTTTCAAAATATTTTGGCGTGTCCGGAGCAGCTAGCATCTCCACACTTAAAAACCAATGTAATTATTATATACTAAACGAAAAAATTAATATATGAGATATATATTTATCAAATATTCTAGTATTTTATTTTTCAATACTCGAACTAAGCAACTGCAACCTTCAAAATCTGACATCGAATGACATTCAGCGTTTGTTCTTTCTATTATTGCTTATCGGCAACAGTTGTTTATCGCTTGTTTCATTGAAATAACGATTTAGGATAGCGGATCGAAGTATTGTCGGTACATTCCTATTTATTATCGATGTGATACTTGCATGTTTACTCAAAATTTTGTCTAAATTACGATTGCGTCAAATTGACGCATATCCGTTTAGATAGGTATACCACAAAGAGAATTTCAATATTTCAACGCTTTTGAAGGAAATAGACTTCAAAATATATTTATCTCGATCAATGGTTAAAAGTCATTACAAAAGATAAAATAAAAACTCAAACGGGTTTTACAATTTTCTATACAAAACTCGAAATGCGTCAAAATGACGCGTCCCGTAAACCTAGTGTTAAATAGGGAAAGTTTTAAAATTTTAAGAAATCATACGAAAGAAGAAAAACAATTTCTTTCTGAAAGCAAAAATCCAAATCAATTTGTCATCCAAGACACTCTTTCTTGTAGAGACAAGTCCTTCATCAACATCTTGGCGACTCAAGATGTGCTTTTCATTGTCTTGAGGTTTCTTTCGCACAAAACGCATGGGATAGAAAAATGATATATTTCAGGGCTCTTTATATAATTTTTTAAAGCTTCAAACATTGATCTTTTACCAGAGGATATATCATGACGTGTTTTTTTATTCCAATAACTCGACAGATTTACTTTTTATTTTATCATGTTTGATATTTATTCCTTACCTCTTCCTCTGCCTTGTATCATTTTCATATACTTTATAGTTCAGAAAATTTCAAAAAATTATTAAACAAATAATTATAATAATAATTTTTTTTACTCAAAACTTTATTTCACAAACACGTTTTATAATTGAGGGACACGATTATTTTATTATCTTTTTAATATCATTTGGGAAATTCCTGCTCGGAGAAAGTTTTATTCAGCAGGTGGTATGGAATATTTTTAAATGATATCCCGCATAAATTCCAAACTAATTTCATATGATAAATGTTTCCTAAATAGCTTTTTATTATAATATGGTAATCAGCGTTTACTTAAGCAGCAAGAAATTTAAATCAAAGATACCATAAACATTTAACCTTTAATGATCAGTTCAGTCAGCGAAACTTCTTTCATGCATTGTGAATATAATTGGTTCCCCAAGAATAATTGTTAATTGAAATTCTTGAAAGATTTTCTCTGGAGCAACGAAATCCCGACTACCCTCTACAATTGTCTGAAATCTGAAGATCTTTAATGAAATAAGTTTTCTAAATGGTGCATAGATGTTATCTCATGCAATCTTAATGCATTAAAACATCATTGAAGCAAAATATATTTTTAAACAGGCTCAAAGCATATCTTTAACTTTATCCGTAAGAAATCATAACTTAGTATATATTTTTTTGAGAAATAATCAGTTGTTTTAGCATCTTTAAATTAATGAGCAATTTTGTTATAATTTAATAACTTTCAAAATATTTTTTATTTTTTTTTGCCATAATGCATTGTAGTCTATCTTAAGCATATCATTCGTCAAATTTTTGACGCAAGAGTTCAGAAGCGCCATTAAACTTTTATTGGCATTGTTTTTGTGCGAATTACATTTTCACCCAGTTCTCGAAATAATTCGCTTATAAACGGTTTCGAGACAAATGTCTTGATTACGATTTCTTTTCTATCACTATAATACTATTAACGATAAAATAGAATTTGAAACAACTTATAAAAGAAAATTTAATTTTGAAAATAAATCTTTTACATCACGTAGCCTATCATACAGAAACGCCAAATATATGAAATTCTCAGTTTTGAATTTTTTTGTCGCTTATATTGATTTTTCTTTTGCACGGTAGTCACTACTTTTTGCATTTTTAATCGTCCGTAGCAAACCTAAACTGTCTTTTACGGACTGTTGCGAATTTTTGTTCTAGTTAACAAATTTTGGGATCACAGCTTAAGTCTTCATTGGATATGAGCCAATTGTATACCTGTAAGTGACATCAACTCATTTAGATCGATGCGAATGACAATTCAGATTCCAATCAGACTCGAGACACACGCTTGACGTCGCTTACAGGTTTGCTATTAAATCTGATTAAAATGACATGGTTAGGCATAATCACTTCACTTCTTCTCGAATAGCAAGTTCTACTCAATTATCGTAGTATTCATATTTTGACACTTTATGATTATCATGCAAGGCGGCACGGTACTAAATTCCAAAAGTATTTTATTTTATTGCTTTAAATAAAAGTAATGTGAGAAAATGCAAGAAACAACATTAAATAAAGCATACTGGAAAAAAAATTTCTGAAACCAACGATTTGTTCAAAATTTCGAAAAAATTTAAAGTTTTCAAGAACGCTAAGGCTTTTTCAAAAATTGTGATTTTTAAAAAGTTTTTTTTTTCAACGTGTTTATTAAACACTGCAGCAATAAACTGTGAATGGAACAGTGAATCTATTCAATAGTTTTTTTTTTTTTTACAATTTTTTTTCTGTTATAATGCAAAAAAAATGTGTAAAAATAACAATTTTGCCTTTTAATATCTGGATAAAAAAGAAAATTATTGCTTACAAAGCTTTTCCATGCACAGTTTTATTTCTTACACACTTTAGAACACTCAGTAAAACATTTAAAACTCTAGGTCTATATTTAAAAAAGCCTTAGCATTTTGAGTGAAACAAAGAACTATAAAAATTAATCAAGAGAAAAATACAACTAAAGTTTTACAATTAAAAAGGCACATGGTTAAAATACTTTTACCTTATTATCTAATGAATATTTTTAAACATTGTACATATCATAACTTTTATATAAAATTTAAAGTATTGAATTCATTTTTTAAATAGTTCTCAGCTGTTTGAAAGTCACATACTGATAAAAAAAAAGTTAAAAAAGTAAAAAAAAAAGTAAAAAAAACCAATCTTGATGATTGACAGTTTGCTTTAGAAATTTCTCATAACAAATTTGCTTTTAAAATATAATTAACAATAATAAAACAAAACGTACTGAAATAATAATAAATAAATCTTAATGAATCGAAACTTCGTCTACAGCGTCATGGGGAGCTTATTTCTCTTTTTTCTTTAGCCTAATATATTTTAGTTTCGGTTTCTGTTTTTAATTTAGTTTCGTTTTTTAAATATTATTTTCATTTATTAGTTTTTTGAGGGTGGCAACACTTATTATTTTTAATATTAGTTTTTAAGGATGGCAATACTTATAAACTTTGTTATTTGGGGTAGAAATCGTATATTCTGAAGTAATGACGTCATCTTTTATTACATAATACATAAATGATATAAAGCTTTTACTCTAATGGCGCCATCTATGTGGGATTGTTAGAAATAAAATAACTTTAAATCAATTTTAATATTTAAATCTGTTTTATTATTATTTATTAAATATAATTAAGGCTGAGGAACGAACTCATCATATGGTGATAAGAGATAACGATAAATAGAGGTAACGAGAGTAAAGTGTTTCATTCATCATGGATCTTTTGAAGTTCAAACATCCCTTTACAGCTCTCCTCGCAGGTCCAACAGGTAGTGGTAAAAGTTATTTCCTAAAAAAAGTGATTGAAAACCAAATGATACAGCCTTTCCCAAAACACGTAGTATGGTGTTATGGCGTTTATCAAAAATTATATGATGAGATGCCTAATGTTGTTTTTTACGAAGGACTTCCATCCGATTTGAATCAATATTCAGATGCATTAATTGTGATTGATGATCTCATGAGTGAATTGGGAAATGATCCTCAATTGACGAAATTATTTACAAAATTTTCCCACCGTAAATCTCTTAGCATTATTTTTGTGGTTCAAAACATTTTTCATAAAGGAAGGGAAATGAGAGAAATATCCTTAAATGCTCATTATCTTGTATTATTTAAGAATCGAAGAGATCAATCGCAAATTACACATTTAGGACGTCAATTGTACCCTCGAAAAGTTAAATTTTTTCAAGAATGTTATGCAGATGCCACATCAAAACCTTATGGCTATTTACTCATTGATTTAAAGTGTGATACCGAGGAATCTTTACGCATGCGTACTGGAATGTTTCCTGGAGATACTTATTATGTGTACCAACCTCGATAACTTCATTTCAACTGTGAATTTCAAGGAAATTAGATGTCAGCTTTAGTCATTGATTTTGAAGGTTTCCAACTTTCATCAGGGTGCTACATTGTCAAAGAACTTGCTTTTCATGCCGTGAAAGGTAATCCCATTACCGGAGTGTGTACATTCCAACTACCGTTCCCGTTCGAATAACTTCCAACACAGCAGAAAATACAATATTCTTGGGTAAAAAGAAATATTCATCGAATAGATTATAACCAAGGAGAATTACCCTACATTAAATTTCATACTATTTTGACTTTTTTGTGTGATATGTATTCAAAAATCTATGTGAAAGGACTCGAGAAACGGAAATTTTTAGAAATTCTAACCGGCAGAGTGTTTTACAGTTTAGAAGATTTTGGCTGTCCTAAAGTAGATGAACTGATAACAAATTTTTCTTCGTGCGCTATACATTCATCAGATTTTAAACATTGTGTTCTCGTTAAGGCGAAAGCATTTGGAGGATTTCTACAAGACCTATAAATAGGAGAAGCACTCGGAATTCAAATCATTTGAAAGTAAGATGTCCGTATGTAATGAGCGAACATTAGAGCCCATGAAATTGATGTTTAAAACTAAACATTGCAAGCCTCTTTTAAAAAAATGTTCAAAAAGTGAAATAAAAACTTTGTGTGAGTGTGTATTGAATGTATTGTGTGGTAATATACCACTCACGAAATCTCAGAAAAATAAATTAGCTCCTCATAAAGAAAGTTTAAGAAAACTTTCTAAGAAGAAATTGCCATTGTATACGAAGAAAAAATTCTTGTACAGAAAGGAGAAGGATTTTTATCATTTTTATTACCTGCAGCTATATCTGTCATTAGTTCATTAATTCATGGAGTACAGTAAGAAATTTGTGTTGGTTCCGGAGGATAGAGTACAAGTAGCGGAACACTTATCACAATTGGATCAACAAATGAAAAATATTCTACAGAAAAAGGACTTAGCAGATGACGAGAAAGCAACTCTGTATTTACAAATATTGCAGAAGTATACGCACTTTTCAATTTCGAGAACGAATAAACCAGAGCCTCAAACCGATCAGGAGGAAATTTCGAACATAGCCGATCCTCTAGTAGAGTCTGCAGAAGAGATCTCTTCAAATATCAAAAAAGGAACTGAAGACTTGGAGGGAAAAATTCTAACTGTTGTTCCAGTTCGATTTCAAGAAAAAGCAAAAGATATATATAAATTCTTAAAAAATAATGAATCTCTCCTTTGGAACGCTAAAGGTGAAATTATTCATGAAGATAAAGCCTGGAAGTAATATAGTAAATCTTATCAATGTCTTTTTGCGAAATAGAAAATCAGCTCCAGTGGGGAGAAATGTATTTTTAAAAACATTAAATGATGTTCAATTACCAGCACATTTAGATGTAAATAAAAAATTGTATAGTAAAAATAAAATTGTTAAGAAACCTATGATGTATGCCCGCAGAAGTGCTTGAGTGAAACTTTGAATAAAATGTTATTTATTTTATTAAAATATATTTTGTCTTTATTGATCATTTTTCACAGGTGAAAAAGTTTATATTATCATGAAAAAATTACACCCTTTAATAATTAATACAATAAGTTTCAGAAAAATATATAGAATTTTCTGAAAAACTAGAAAATGTTTTGCAAAAACATAAATATTTTCTTAAAAGATAGAATTTTTTTTTTATAAAAATAAAAATATTTTCTGAAATATTAGAAAGTCTCCCTCAATAATAAAAATATTTTCTAAAAAACTAGAAAATTTTGTTAAAAAGTTTGAAATATTTTTGCAAAACGTGCAAATTTTTAATAAAAAGTAAAAATCTTTTTCTTAAAAGAGAAAATTTTTTTTTGCAAAAACATAAATATTTTCTAAAAAGATAGAAATTTTTTATAAAAATAAAAATATTTTCTGAAATATTAGAAAGTTTCCCTCAATAATAAAAGTTTTTTCCTACATAACAATATTTAAATGTAAAATTTTATAATAATGACATGAAAGACACTAGATTTAGTTTCATTCTTTTTATTTTCTAAACACAAATCTTACACCATATTTTTTCTTTACAAATTGATACATCTGAAAATCATTTACATATAATTGATTTGAAATATGATACATAGAATAGCCTTGACAGCGTTTGAGTAAAAAGTAAATACAATATTGTCTACATACATTGGATGTAGGTGATTGAAACACTTTGGAATTCAACAGTACGTCCGTGAAGGAAGTGGTTTTCACGTTGTAAAATCCGGGAGGCTTCCCATATGAGTCATAAAACTCTAACTGTCTTTGATCATTCACAAATAACGCTAGCCAGTGAGTCCCAGGTTGTTATGAGTCATCTGAATTCGTGATAGCACATGTGTTTTCTTGGAGATCCGGAAGCGTATCTCTTGAATATACGCCTTGAAAGTAAGGTGATGTTATCTTATCTTGCGATAAAATGTAGAATAGTTGCAATCCATCCATTCTTCAATTTCCGAAGTCGAATAAAATATTTCTTGACTTGTTAATTTCAATCAAATTTTCAAATTCGGCAAAAACGATAACGCATACTGTTTTTTTTAGTGAGTTAGTAAATTTCAGTTCTAAACGCAAATTGCTATGCTTAATCAGATTTAAATGTTCTCCTGAACATAGATCTGGGGAGAGATTAAATCCAAATAATGTATTTCCGTTCTTGTAGTCTTCTCTGGAAATAAATATTCCTCCATCTTGACCCATTCGCTCCGTTCCATCAAATAGAGTTTGATAGGCACGAATGTATTGATTTTGTGAAAAGTTGAGTTCCAAGGGATTATGGGGGACGGGTTGTCCATCTACATACACTCCAATAAATTTTAAATTGAAATCCAATAAAATTTAAATTGAATGTTAAAAGGAGATTTTGTGAATGTTCCATGAAAAGCTTCATTATCTACGCAACCAATAATAACTTTTTTAGGCATTTGACCCGAAAATATATTATCTTGAATAAAAGACATGCTCCCTTTTGGAATCGAATACACTTTGCATAGGACTCGATTAATGGGGTATTTTGCACTTGTTTTTTCGAGTGCTTTAGCATGACCAAGAAGCACTCCGGGGTTCACACGAACTTTTCGAATGAATAAAGAGTCATGATCCAATACTACTTTAAATCCTTCAGATCCTTGTAGAAAAAATTCTGTCTTGCTTCGTATTAGTTTTACTTTCAAATCCACTAAATTGAGTAAAAGACGATCTTGATGAAATAAATCTGAATGAATGCAGCCAATCATATCTACCGTTGCGCTTTCTTTGAAAAAAGCAGTTCTTTTGTTTAAACCATCCTCAGAATCTTTATAAAATAATTCAGCAGTTAATTGAGATGTTTTGCTATCATATCCATGGTTTAGGAGTGTTTCAATATAGGCCCTATAGGGATAGGTATTACTTGAATTGGAAACTATTCGATCGTTTAAAGATACATCTACTTGAGAAAATAATGAATGTAGAAATAAATTCACAAGTCCTATAACATCATCTTTAGTGATAGCTGTATTGTTCGCTTTTACTATTTTTGCTTTCACATACAATTGTGTTTGACTAAGATCTATGTAATCTTCCACACTTCCAGAGACGTGAAACTCTACGGGAGCATTATCAAAAACGTTAGAAAGAGGATGAAATTGTATCCATTGACCATCTTGAATAACTGTTCGAGTTCCAGGTAAAGTAAAAAGTTCCAATTCCGATTTTACGCACTTAGAATCTTTCAACAAAAATGCCATCTTATGGATCAAAAATATCACGTCCACTCACTTTGCGTGCTTTGGATGAAATGAATCTTTTTTGCTTCTTACGCTTCCTTTTATAGTTTCCTTTCCCGACCATAGACTGCACTTTATCAATAGCTTTTTGTGCTAGATGTTTTCCACTTTCTTTAGTTCTTGTTTTGGCGGCTTCCTCAAAGTTTTCTCCAGATAATACATCAGATGCTACTCAAGTTCCTGTTTTTAAAACTTCTTTTTCAATAGTTTTACCACTTTTTACTAAAAAGGGTAGTGCTGCTCTAAATAATTGACGAAATATACCACCAAGTCCATAGCCCTTTTGGAAATTAATACCTTTATAATAGGGCAACCCCGAGCCAATTTGACTCGCATAACGATCTTCAAATTTTTCAGCAAAACAAACGTACGGTACACTCATCTTGACGTCTTCTCTTCAAATGAATGTTTCAAAAACGCATCGTACTATTTATAGTAGTTGTCTCATGCGGAAATGTAAAACTATAATCACTTTACCACTTTCAAAAGGTACGAAATCACCTGAATTCAATCTGAGCTCCACTTGAATAGTGTGAAAGGAGTGCCTCGTTAAAGGTAAGTATTGAGGTCTATCATAATACTGACTGATTGTTTCACCATCATATCCTTTTACTCGAACGATCCGTAGTAAAGGAGCTTGTGTATCTCCGACAATTTTACGGAGAAATTAAATCGGAGTAGACGTAAAAAACGGAAAAATTAGACCACGCGTCAGCCACAAATTCGCTTTTCCGGTTACCTGTAATGACTTTATCACGTTGGAATCCTAACAATTCACCTAACTTTTCTAAATGAAAGCTGCACCCTTGAACGGCGTTAATTTTTACTCGTTTCGTAGCTTTATTGAAATTTATTGTAAACCGACTTGGATTTTTAGGTGAAGCAAGTTGTATAGCTGATATAATATCGAACATTGATTCGTAACACCCCACATCAATTGTTTGCTTAACAGTCGATGCGATATTACCCTTACTAAACGTGTATCGAAAATAATTATTAGTTTCATTAACGTTCAGCCAAGAATGCGGATAGATGATTTCAGATAGGCCTACTTCCCATTCACCTTTTAGATTAACTGGTATCGGTAACTGCGTCTTAAAATGAGAGATTTTGTTGATAGGAAAAAACTGCATGGAGCTATCAGAGGGTAACGTCACGTAGAAAGACATTTTCGAGAATGAGTCTTCAGAGGTTAACTTTCACTATTTATACTTTTTGAATATCACTCACCCAGGCATTAAACTTTTCAGGATAGCCTAAAAATTTAACAAAATATTCTGTGCTTCCTCCTTTGTTTCTCTTTTTGATAACTATTTCTACGGGATAATAACCCGAGTTGACTACTTTTTGTAATTCTTCTGCATAAAAAGTACCTTCTATTGCTTCATTCTTTAAATCTTTTAATTTATACACTATGGCATTTCGATGAACTATTTTATTTACGACAAATAATTCTCGTGTCCAATTATTTTCATATCCTTTCTCAAATGTAAGTTTTGATTTACTAATGCGAACAGTGTCACCGACTTGAAAAACAGGGTTATCAATATTCACCTTATCGCCATATAAATTACTCCATACTTGGTTTTGATTATCTATAGTCACGGAGGATGGTTCCATTTTTATACTTCTATGCTTTGTATGATTATAACTATGGATTAATTTAGAAAGGGCATCAATGTATTATTTAGTATTAAACTCTGTAAAGTATTTCCACATCTTAGTTTTTAAAGTGCGATTGAATCTTTCAACTATACTTGTTTAGTTTCATTATTTGTTGTAAAAAAATGAACTCCTATCTTTTTAAGATATTGCTGCACAAGTTTATTTGTAAATTCCGTATCTTTGTCTGACTGTAAATTTTCTGGTTTTCTTTCTTTAAAAATAGCTTCTAAAGCAGACAATATATTTTTGGCTGATTTGTCTTTTACAGGAACAGCCCAAGCAAACTTTGAGAAACAATCTATACAAGTTAACAAATATTTGAATCAATTATTAAATTTTGCTAAAGATTGTATGTCCACTAAATCAATTTGAAATTGTTCATCTATACCTCCGACAATCACTCTATTACGTTTAAATTTGTGCTTCACAGGTTTATGTAAAGTATAAGAATCTTTAGTCTCTAACCATTTCTTAACGTCACTTTTCGTAGCATTTACACCTTCAAAACTACCAGAATGTTCTGGATTATTATAAACGGATGATAACAAATTATCCATTATATATTAAAATTAAATCAAAATCAATAAAACTCTGCTGTAATTTTGTTGCTTGCTAAGCTTTAAGAATTTTTAAAAAAATTACAACTGAATCTAACTCTTACAAAATATATATTTTAAAAATTCTGGTAAGCAAGAAACATTTCATTTAACTATTTAAAATCCTTATCTTACATGAATATTTCAAAATTATCCAAACTACATTAATAAATAACGATAATAAACATAAACATTCTGAAAAAAGCAATACCCAGCCAACTGAAAGAGAAAAATGTCTAGCAGTTGAAATAGAAAAAAAAAATCCGATTGATATCTGAAATAGATGCACTTTTATACTAATTATGCAAAAGTAAACAGAAAACAACTTGTATTTAAAAATATGATTGAATAAACACCGTAGATATACTGTTATATATTAGTTTTTTAATGAGATAATAATTTTTTTCGTAAAAATTAATAAAATTTATATTTCTTAAATATCTATATTAATACGTGTTAGAGCTCTTGCAAAACTAAAAATTAGGTGAAACCAACGCCATCTGTCCAGTTTTCACGACCCCTACTGGACGTCGGACTAAGCGTAGGAGGTTTTCGTGGTTTTCCTCTTCATATAACGTGGGCACTCACAAAGTCCTCTTCGAAGACATGTATTGTCTAAAGATCTAAGAGTTCCCTTGTCTTCTGGGTTCAAAAATGACAAGACTACATTGATTTCCATAAATCTGAACGACGGTGATAAATATCTAATCTTATAAAATAACATTCATTCATTTAAAAACGCCCCTAACCTTAGTACGTGTATGGTCAGTACCGTTGCCATCCAGAGAAAGTTATAATAACATTAAGAGAGGCAGAAATAATTATTTAATAACTGTCAAAGGTTAAGTGAAAATATATCGATGAAACTGTAGGATGGTATCGATATCAAATCGTATTAATTTATACACGTGTTCAGAATACAAAAAGTTTAACTTATTTACACATATCTAACCAAGCATTCGTGGGTCAGTGGTTATGATATCCAACTACTGACCCGCGAAGGCTTTTTGGTTGGCGTGAGTTCGATCCTCAGCCTTAATTATATTTAATAAATAATAATAAAACAGATTTAAATATTAAAATAGATTTAAAGTTATTTTATTTCTAACATTCCCACATAGATGACGCAAGTAAAAGCATAGGAGTAAAAGCATGTGTATGATATCATTTATTTATTATGTAATAAATATTTAATAAATAATAATAAAACAGATTTAAATATTAAAATAGATTTAAAGTTATTTGATTTCAAACATTCCCACATAGATGGCACCACTAGAGTAAAAGCAAGATATCATTTATTTGTTATGTAATAAAAGACATTACTTCATAATATACAATTTCTCCCCAAATAACAAAGTTTCTAAGTATTGCCATCCTTTAAAACTAATATTAAAAATAATAAGTGTTGCCACCCTCAAGAAACTAATAAATGAAAACAATATTTAAAAAACGAAACTATATTAAAAACAGAAACTAAAAATATTTTAGGCTTAAGAAAAAAAAGAAATAAGTTCCCCATGACGCTGTAGACGAAGTTTCGATCTAAAGAAAAAAAAGAAATAAGCTCCGGTTGACTATGACGCCACTACTCATGCCTCACGATAAGGGAAGAAGCAGAGAAGGACTATGACGTCACTTCCGCCTACTATACCCCGGCTATTACTACTTACAGTAAAATTACATTTCTTTAGAATTTGAGGCATATAAGTTATAGAGTACATATTTACGCTTTTAATTTATTGGGATGTTAGGAAAATAAATTCTTTTTTTGCCTATATTAGAATTCATTCTTAGTTAGCATAACGATTATATAAACTGACGGCTGATATTCAATCGAGCTATTGATGCAAATCTGTGAATCAGAGCTGAAAGCCTTTATACACCAAGACGGAAAAAAGTAAAAGATGGCATGAAATACATTTCATTCTAGCATTTATTTGAAGAAAAAAATAAAATTCCTTTAACTACCAGATTTTTTTTACAATTATAGCGCATATAAATAAACTGCTACTTTTTTTAGAAAAATTCTTTCAAATTTTCTTAGGTGCAGTCAACTTACGATTCTTAATTTCATTAAACTAATAATGGTAAATTAATTGCATTTATATAATGATTGGCTCATTTGAAAATTATTAGTTGATAAGTATTTGTATATCTTGCATTTATAATCTATTTACTTTTTCCATTTTAATATTTTGCAAATAATTTCTACTTGTTTTTCTATTTGCAAATAATTGTTTTGTAATTTAATGTTTCATTTCAGTAATTACCACGGCAGAGTGACATTTTCTCTCTTAATTCTCTGTTTTGCCATTTGTGTTCTGTTATGTAACCTGCTTTTTACAGATGCTCTTTACCAACCAATTAAAAACTATATTGACAATTAAGATAGATATTGCTAGGAATGCGTTATTTTTTTTTTTTCAGTAGACTATTAAGATTTTTTTTTCCACCACTGATCTATTAATTTTTTTTTTCAAACACACAAGTCTCAGCAGTAATATGATGCGATTGTGTTGGAATATTACTTTTCTTAACTTTTGATTAACAATAATCGTAACAAATCAGTGCAACCATTAAATTTGAATAAAGTATCGATATTCTTTTCTAAAAAATAAAAAAAAAAGTTTCCAAAACCTTTAGCAACATTTTCAGAAATCATACGATAGAAGAAAAACAAATTCTTTCTGAAAGCAAAATTTCTCGGAAGTTGAATCAATTTGTCAGCCAAGACACTCTTTCTTGTAGAGTCAAGTCCTTCATCAATCTTTTGGCGACTCGAGATGCGCTTTTCTTTGTCTTGATCGTATGTTTATAGGTTTCTTTCACACAAAGCTCATTGGAGTGAGAAATAAAATATTTTAGGGCTCTTTATATCATTTTTTAAATCTTCAAGCATTGATTATTTACCAGAGGATATATCATGAAATGTTTTTTTATTCCTGTCAGTCGAAAAAATTGCTTTTTATTTTATCATCTTTGATATTTATTCATTACCTCATCTTTCCCCTATTTTCCTGCTTCTTTCAAAATGTATAGTACATTTGCCAGCAATCTAAAAGCTTCACCACGAATGAGTTGGCATAAAATTGCGTTTTATAAAACCTTTTGAATCACTTACATGTTGTGGTGTGGAAAAAAAATTCTAATCAAATTTACAAAACAAAGAATAGCTCATTAAAATATAAACTTAGATACAGCTAGAAGATCAATTCACAATATGGAACTTTAACAGTTTCATATAAAATTGTACCATCAAAGTAGCCGGCAGAAATTATAGTGAAGTCAACTTCTCCGGATTTCACAAAGTAATAAAAAAAATTGTAGAGAGCTACGAACAAAAATTTGTAGATTGTCGATTAACTATACTAACTTTTTAGCAGCTACAACACAGCTTAATTCTAACAAAGTGGCGTCTCACATAAACCTTTGAATTATTTAAAAGTAGTGGCGAATAAAAATCCTAAAAATGGAATTTAATAAACCAACAATCTTACTTAAAAAATTTAGCACTCTAAAATATTTATCCGCTATCAGGCGCAAGTCGGCAAATGCAAAGTTAAAGAATTATGAAATTTTAGAGTATGAATCAGACCGTGTATTCTTTCTTGTTAAGAGGCATACTTTATCTCTTTGTTGTTTAAAAAATAACGGTAACTAAGGATTGATGAACGAATTGAAGAAAATAGTTTTGCATATTTACTTTTGCTAGACAGATATTTCTGTTTACAAAATTTTTTCTTCTGCTGAGAGATAATTCTTGAATGTTTAATATGGTAGTAACTATTATGCTCAATTCTATTTAAGTCGTTCTCAGGGTCACTTGCCAGCCTTGTAAATTTTAAATAATGGTAACGAAATTACGCAAACGTCGATAATTTTATTTCAAATTAAAAACTAAAACAATGGCTCACTAAACATCATCAAAAATTGTTTAACAAATAAAGTATATATGCATGAAAATTCGAGCTTTTAAATCGCTCAACGACAAAATAGTACATTAAAATAAGAAATATTTTCTGGCATTAACTTTAATTTACAACCACAACTAAAATTTTTCAAGGACCGTGGGAGCCCTGCCAACTACTACGCTTTTTATAAAATATTTTATAGATTGGTAGAATTTAAAAAAAAAATCTTGATTAAACATGTATTTGTTAGTTGCATAAAAACTGTACCTTGTAGAGAGATACTGGTTGCAAGTTTTAAATCAGTGATGCGAAAATATATGATTCGTTCAAAAATTTCATGCAACGAATAAAAAAAGTTCCCGTATATAATTCATAGTTTGCAAATTATTTCTAGACTAAAAAAAATCAATTCTAGAAGTTTCTTTTTAATATTTTTTTTAAAAAATATATAAACATACGTGTCAGGGCTAAAAATAGAGTTTATGAAATTGCGAATCAACATCATCAACCATTTAAGAAAAAAAAAAAAAACAGTCTTGAAAATTATTTTTAAACGATTTCTTACTTAAGTTACAACATTAAGCAAATTTAAAATAAGGTTGCTGATTTTGTTCTTTATAGTAGACATTTTTCTATTTAAAAATATACTCGCGCAACGATCCAGTTCAGTTAAACCAAGTCAGCAAAAAGCTTTTTTTTCTTTTAAGAAGAGTTAAATTTCCGATAAGATTAGGTTGATGGATTGCAAATTGACATTATTTTTTTAAATCGGGGAATTCGCTTAATTGATCATTTCAGATGATTCAGCATTATCTGGGTTTTATTATTAAAGTCAATAGTTAGCAGTTTTCTTTTTCGTTATATTACTTGGAAGATTTCAAATTTTCTTTTTTTTAAAAGGAAAGGAAAAAAAAAAACGATTTAAAAAGAAGATGGAAATGATTAGATAAAGCGAGGCTGGAGAATTTTCTCTCTGATCCTTTTCTTTTTAATCTCTTTTTCAGACTTATCAGTCACGATTAACATTGTTTTTGAATTTTCCTTTAGCATAGCTACCAAAATTATCATTTTTTGAGGAAAGTTTTCTTTCTTGGCATTCAAATAAAATTTGTAAGTTTCACAAAATTAAACAAGCTTTTGTTTTTAATTTGCTACCACTTTATAAATTCTTTTGCTGAAGATAGAATATTATTCATCCATGTATACATATTTGTGTGATTTATTTTTCTTAGTAGATGAAACAATATTTTTTTAACTCTTAAAACCGAGTTTGTTAATAAATTCAAAAATTTATTCCTTGATATATGAAGACGTCTGAGAGACGTCATTTGTTTCTTATGTAAAAACAATAATTGAAGTGTCTCAGATGTCATCCACTACATTCCGTTGCAAGTTGTTGTTTACAGTGCAATCAAAGATCATTTCTATATCAAGAAATGATATGTCAAGCGGTTTAAGGCTCTTACCACTAAAAAAAAAAAAAAAAATCTCTTAGCAGCCAAGCAAGTCTGCAGTTCTGCTACTAAAAGTCAAAACACTCAGGGAAATTTTCGTAATGCTGAAAAAAGAGCTAATTTTAAAACCTTTCCACTCAAGTGTGTCTATCCGCCCCAATAATTTATCTACCACTCTGAATGTTAAAATTTTTACACTTTAAGATTAAGCAACCACTTGTTTTGCTCTTTTGGCGATTCGACTCGCAATCTTCGTGAGTGAAGCATCGTCTTGTACCGATTGTTTGTTTACATTCTTAACTTCACACTAAAAGTATTCTAAAGGTATAATTTCTTTCTTAGTCAATTGATAAAGTGTTCAATGTGTAAATTAACATCAACAAGTTATATTTATCTACAACAACGATTGTTTAGTGGCCGATTCACGCCATCTTTTATTTCAACATGTGATAATGATTGTACTACAAAACGTGACTCCTAGTAATAACAGACTTTGCTTTATTTGTTTACTATCTACAATTTGTGTTTATAATTTGGATTACAAAGTGCAAATTTCAGTGTCAATAGTGCTTACGTCAATAATTATAGTGGGCGTCTCACGAAAACTTTAAACAAATTAATATTGCGATTTGTGACTACAAAAGCTTATTATACGTGATTATAAACATTTCTGCATTCTGAAATTTCATTTATGCACAGCAACAGTGTTGTCTTTGTGCTCAACTATCATTTTACAGTGTATCACAACAGTTTGGTGACTACGCAGGGTCCTCCCAATTGTGCACATATATTGACATGGTGCTTCAAAACCAGCTTGATAGCAGTAACTGTCATTGAAATCAGCTAAAATATTAGGTAGACGAAAAAAATTTATTTCTCCATACTGAAATTCTCAAATAATACAAATCTGTGCATCTTCTTTCACTTTGAATTTATCATTTACACATAACAGTGTTGTGAAAGTGTTTGACTTTTATTTTCTAATCACAACAGTGTTATGATTAACGAGTGATCTTCTTAGTGATAAACAAAAGTTCAAAATCAAATTTTTACGGAGATTAAGACAAAACCTGCTTAACTGCCGTATACATTTTCAAATGGACTAAACATGGCTGCAACATCAAATGGAAATATACCAGCTTGGGTAGAAGATACAATAGCATTATTGATCCCAACTTCAAAAACAAAAAGATGCAAATCAAAACCTTTCCAATCAACTCGATGAACTTAGAAAGATGTTTGAAAGCAAAATGGAAAGCCTACTGCAAACAATTGAAAAACTCCAATATGATAATGAAACATTAAGAATAGTAAACAAGCATCTCCTAAAGGCAAATAAACAAAACAGAGAAACAACAATAACCGTTCCTGAAACAACTCCAACCTCTCCAAAGAGACGCAAGCATAAAAAGAAAACAGCAGCTAACAAAACAGCAGTGAAGCAACAAGAATCTTCTAATAACCTGCACAGCAATGAACCAAATCAACAAACTGTAACCAAAAGGAACAAAACTGAAAGTACGAATGAAGAGGAGCCAGTCCAAAATAAAAAACTGATAACTCATAAACCCAATGCAACCACATTTTTGCCAAAAGATCTTATACATCAACCATCGACTAGTTTCACCACACCACAACGTCAACATGAGGTAGCAACTGCACGAAATGAAGCTGACAGAAATGCTACCAATCAACAATAGGATGAAATTGACGAAGAAGAAATGGATCACAACGATGACTTTTTATATCAAAGACGGGGAAAACCGTGAATACCACCAATAATCATAAAGGACAATAATGTGAAATGGCTACAACTCAAACGAAGTCTACAAGATCAAAAAATTACAGAATTTGAAAGAAAGCACAATGGCGAATATCTGAAAATACACTTCTTCAATATAGATATGAGGCGTCGGGCAATCGACATACTTGACCAATTAAATGTAAAATATCACACTTTTCAGTTAAATGAAGAAAAATAATTTAGAGTCGTTTTAAAAAGCATTCCAGCATATATTGATTCAGATGAAGTCCAAAGAAATTTAATTGAACAAGGATATCTACCAAAACGTGTAACTCAGATGAAAAGATATACCGAACAAGGTATCCTCAATCTGTCTCTACACATCATTACCTTCGACAAAACTGAACACAACAAGAACATTTTTTATATGACACGTTTCATGAACCTCGTTGTCACGGTATCAACCTACAGAGGGCGCCGAGGACATACTCAACGCCACAGGTGCCAACAATTCAATCATGTGCAGGCATCCTGTCGGCACACTCCTAAATGTCTTAAATGTAGCCAGGAGCATCTAACTCATCTCTGCACTAAAACCTAAACAACACCAGCAAAATGTACCAACTGCGGCGGTCCTTATCCAGCCAACTACAGACAATGCCCTAAATACCCAGTTGTTGAAACCATCACAAGTAACAGAACCAACAACAACAAAAATAGATACAGCAATTAAATTCTTTTGCTCCTGGCAACACCAGCTTCAGTTCCTATGCAAATGTCCTAAAAACAGCAAGCCAAAATAACTCCAATACAGTACAACTCGATACTTCACCAATACAAGAAGCTAGATCCTTACTCACTGACCTCAAGCTCTTTGTAGGATACATGCAAGAGAACGAGGGTTTCAAACTTTTCAAAAAAATGCAAAATGCAATCCAATCACATCAACAGGAAGAACAAGATGAATACTAAAACAACACAAAAATCTACCCTCAACCTTTTTTTCTGGAATGTTAACGGAGTACTACATAAGCAACATGAACTAAAGAACTTTATTTTAGACCATTACCCGGATATCATCATTATAACAGAAACTCATCTCAATGCAACCTACAACTTTACAATAGCCAACTATACAGGTGTGATAGAAAGTACAGAGGAGGAGGAGTCACATTATTCTACAGACTTATTATATAATTCTACAGACGACAGTGGCTACGAACAAATTTCCATACTGCTTAACCATCAAAAACAGAATATTAAAATAACTGGCATTTATAACTCACCCACAAATAAACTCACAGAAAATGACCTAAGAAACCTATTTCCACCAAATCTGTCAACAATTGTAGCAGGTGACTTTAATGCAAAATATACAACATGGGAATGCAATAGTTCTAATCATACTAGAAATAATCTTAAAGCTCTCGTCATAAAAAATAAACTTACTGTCATAGCTCTAACTTCTCCAACCTATATTCCTACATTACTCAATCACAGACCAGACATTCTTGACTTCGTAATAACCAGCATCCAAATCCCCATGGTTGCCTGCGCACTAAATCACTTATCATATCACCATCTTCCAGTTCAATTGCTCGTCGGTCTAGCCATTAAACACGTTGAAAAACCCAAACTAAAAACTGACTGGAATCTCTTCAAAAATATACTTACCAACAGCAATAGCAGCTTACCAATCTTAGACGATGAGCCATCCATTAAATCATACATCCAGCTAGTACAGTCTGAAATTATTGAATCATACAAGAGATCAACAACTGAAACAGAATCAAAAGCTCATCACTATAGACTTCCACCTGAAATCAAAAACCTCATCAGACTCAGAAATCACTACAGAAAACATTATCAAAGAACAGCAGACCCTACATATCTCATTGAAATCAGACTTCTTAACAAACAGATCAAAAAACAAAGCAAGAAATATAAAAATCAGTTATGGCAAAACAAAGTCGCTTTCCTCTGCACTAATGATAATTCAATATGGAAAATAGCTGAATTGTTCAAAACTCCACCTCAAGTAAATAGACCCATCAATGGACCTTCCGGCACAATATACTCTATAGATGAAAAAACTGAAATATTTGCAGACTCACTTAAAAATCAATTCTCACAAAATCTCAATTTCGATCGAAATAATCATGAACTAATAACAGAAAAAGTAAGCAGTTTCCACCGTGATCATCCCTCTCCAGAGATCATAGAACCTACAACCAATGAAGAAATATATAATATAATCCGAAATCTTAAAAACAACAAAGCTCTAGATGAAGATGGAATCAAAAATATTATGATCAAACTACTACCATCCAATTATATTCAGAAAATTACACACACCATCAATAGCTGCCTTCTTCTAAATTTTTACCCTCAAATTTGGAAAAATGCATCGGTTGTCCTATTTCTAAATAAAAATAAAAATCCAAGTTGCCCTGAGAGTTACCGCCTTATAAGCCTCTTAAATGTTATTGGCAAAATATACGAAAAAGTAATTTAAAATAGAATTAAACCACTTCTTTCAGCCCTCCCAGATGAACAATATGGTTTCCGTGAAAACTTAAGCGCAGCAAAACAGCTTATACGAACAATAGATTATGCTGGAAGGGCCTTAACAAACAAGGAAACAATTATATTAATGAAACAGCCATATTAATGATTGACATAGCCAAAGCGTTTGACAAAGTCTGGCATACAGGAGCAATTTTCAAGCTAATACAACTAAACTTTCCTCCCGGATTTATTAAACTTCTTTCATGCTACCTTACAAACAGAACCTTCCATGTCACCATTCAAAACAGCAAATCTTCCGAACGAAACATAACTGCTGGTGTACCTTAGGGCAGAATACTTGGACCGATACTATATATTCTCTATACATATGACTTCCCAATAAATCAAACAGACTTTAACAGTATTACAGCCTATTATGCAGACGATACTAGTATTATTATAAAGTCCAGAAACCCAAACCTTGCTCTGATGAAACTACAAGAACACAGTTATGAAATAGAAGAATGGTGCAGAAATTGAAAAACAGCAGTCAATGCCGAAAAATCTGAGATCATAGTCATACAAAAAAGAAGAATCAAAATACTTCCTCAATGCAAACCAAAGCTTTTTGATATTCAAATTCCAATAGTAAATAAAACAATGTACCTCGGACTCACCATTAACAGCAAACTCACCTGGAGCGACCACATAAAAAATGCTATAGACAAAGCCAATGCAGCAATAAATGCAATTCAACCTCTCATCTACAACCAGAATGTTTCGTTTAAAAACAAAGAACTGCTATACACTTCCATGATCTGACCCGTTCTAACATATGCTTCTCCTGCTTGGGCAACAATTCTAGAACATCTTATGAAGAAACTGAACCAGTGCCAAAACAAAATGCTCCGTAAAATTACCTGTGCCAGATGGTTCAGTAGAAACTCAAACATCCACAAAGATCTCAAAATCCCGACTCTCTCTCAATATATTTACAATTTTTATGCAGATTTTTATGACAAAGCAATCAACTGCAATACAGCTAACTTCAATGAAATATTTAAATTTGAAAACTTTAAAAAAGACAAAAACCCTAGACCAATAGCTGCACACTTCAACTCTGACGCCTCATACCCGAAACTATCAACATAAGTAAAAATCTCCAACTCTAACATCAATAGTTCATAGCAATAGTTCAAAACATCAACAGATTACAACCTCAATTGCCTCAACTACAATACCAGACTTGAAATCTGAACCTACTACCTCATGTTGACAATAAATTTAGACATATTTTCTATAGCCTTGAAATCCGAACTTGCTATCTCATGTGGACAATAAATTCATCTTTACCATAGCCTTGAAATCCGAGCCTGCTACCTCTTGTGGACAATAAATACACAGTCATCTTTAACTATAGAAAATTGCTTAGAATTATTTTCACTTTCTTTTCAGTTAAACAAACAAGGAGCTTGCTCTACAATATCAGTCACCCCAGAGACTCTGTATACAAATTGTTAATATATTTTAATTTTTCTGTAATTTCACGATGGATAGGATAGGGGTTTTCTGCGTGGCCCAGGTGCCCAGCTTTTGTTAAATAAAGTAAAGTAAGTTTTGTTCTTTTGAGAAGATCGGGGGTAATACCTCCAGGAGAGGCGAGGCAGTACGCCACAAAAACCTCTTCTCTCTCTTAAATTTGTTTGTTTAATCTCTCTATTTCATTTTAATTTTTACTCAGTAAATGTTACTGAACCCCAACTTTCACCTTTCAGTTGCGCTTCGGCGATTTATTATTTATTCCCACTCAGATGAATTAGTTGGAGTCGCTAGCGGGGCTGATGCTAAGATAACCACCACATATGAGAATGAGTTTTGTTCTTTCTTTAGTTGAAACTCTCTTTAGTTGAGTTTTTTTTGTAAATATAGAAAAAACCTGGAGTGCAAAGGGTAAATTTTCTTCTGTATTATTCAGAAAACTTAGCTACCACGTAAAAATTTTCTTCACGTCATGGTAACAGTAGTTTTAGAAAGTGGATATTTTTTCCTGTTGCTTCCCACTTTGCTTTTTTTTTAAAAATCTTTATGGAATGACGTCAAATCCGAATAAAACATTCATGTTATGAACGAGATTGTCTTCTTTGTGCAAAATAAATCGGACACAAATCGGAACCCATACACTAGACAAGAGAAGTCCTGGATCAAGTAATGCGAGAAATTGGCCTTCGTGGAGGACTTCTTGATGATACCTTGTTATCTCATAGAATGGAATTTAAATAATTTCTATATATGTGCTTTTCTATGCAATGTAATGCAATCTTATGTTTACACTTACATTATTTAAATATCGTGGTTAAAATCGAAGCGATGATCGAATGGTTTGAAATTGAACAGTTAAAGCCTTATATGATGCTACTACTAGGGAAAAATATCAGATAAAAAGCCTGAAAAGCTAACAAGATCAGAGACATGACATCTATCTCCCAGTCTCATAATACTCAGGAATAAGGTGAGACATTCTAGAACTATTATCTTGATTCTAATTAATGGTAGAAGACGGTAAAAACTAGAAAAAACAAACAAAGGAAGTTAAATGGGAGTGACAAAAAGTCATCTCCTTTTAAGGAAAGTTTCAAAATGTAGAATTAACATTGTTCGAGTAAGCCTTCTTTAAGACAGTTTAGGATTTAAAGCACTTAACAGAAAAGATACTTAGCTCAATGTTAAAAAACTGGTTTTAAGTCCTTAGTTATGAAAGTAATCAAACAATTGACACCTCATTGCAATTTTGTGTAATGGTTTTTTTAAGCAAATAAAATGCCTAAATTAAATTAGTTTTCTTTATGTATTTGTCCATAGCACATAAAATATTTTGAAAAAAAAAATGAAACTCACTTGCTACTTGAGTCAGATATTCTTTTGTGTTCAAGAGAAAAGTTCTTAATGCGTTTGTAAATGACGAGTTAATTAATGTTGCCTAGACCTAATATTACTTGAAAAAGAACTCCTTCCAAATTTATTTATCACCTTTCGGAGAGGTTTAATCTGTTCTGTTTTTTAAGCGATCGCAAAATGTTTACATTTAGCTTTTACATAAATATTCCAAAAAAATGAAAAATATCGTACAACTGCCTTCAGTGGGTCACTTGTGACCATTTCCCCATCGACTATGACCTTGCATTACGTTAAGGCGTGGAAAGCATAGGGTATTGAAACATTCTTTGGGTAGAGATGCCAACTGCTCCGAATTCAAAAATATATTTAAAAAAACGGTAAAGAGCTACGAACGAAAATTTGCAAATTTTCGGGTTTTTTACCAATTTTTCAGAAGGCTCAACTGTCATAATCTTAAATCATAGTCTTAAACAGTCTGTCATAGTCTTAAAATTTCTTCAGGCTTTTAGGCCTCTCAGAGGGGTTTTACCTTTTCATAGTGATTTATTGGATCATGATATATAGTCAAGACGATTTGTGATGAGAAAAATAAAAGGAACATGAATTAGACACAAATTGCCGCGATTGCAGCTTAAGTAAAATTAAATGGTGTTTATATTAAGCATAAGTCAACAGCCAGTTGCTTGCAGCGTTATAGATTATGATAAGAGTACAAAAGCAACCTCAGTTTAGTAATAAATGAATTAAGAGTTTTT
The DNA here is from genome assembly GCA_949128135.1 of Parasteatoda lunata. NCBI lineage: Eukaryota > Metazoa > Arthropoda > Arachnida > Araneae > Theridiidae > Parasteatoda > Parasteatoda lunata. The sequence goes on from OX421978.1 coordinate 82,957,651, forward strand.
ATATAAAATAGTTACACCAGTGACGAAGTGGTTTAGGGTCTAATTTTAGCGTTCTTTGTTTAGCTTTACGGCTTTAAAAATATTATTGTAGTTATCACCTGAGCAATTTTAGGCTTTCTTTGAAAAATTGTGCATTGAGAGTCATGAATGCTTCTAAGACAGTTTTTAAATCTCGATGTAAGTCCTTATTTCTACTAAAATAAGGGACACCGCTCATTATTCTAACTATAATTTGTTTTGGAATACATTGATGGTTTTGGTTTATGCTATTACACCAGGCAGGGGATGTGAGGGTAATTAATGGCTCAATGGAAGTAAGATAAATATAGCGTTTATTTTTGAGCCCCATTTTAGAATATGCCCCCATTAGACATTTTAATTTATTATAAATTCCGAAAACCTTAGCAATTATTTATTGATATAATCGTTCCAGTTCAGATTTTTATTAATCGTGAGTCCCAAATCTGTGGCCTTATCTACAATAGGCATTTCATTTCCAAAATATGTTAGTGTTGTTAATAGGGATTATTTAACTACGAGTAAGTTAGATTTCTGAGCATTAATAAGACCTTTCAGTTAGAACACCAAGTTTTGAATTCATGAATTTTCGATTGTAATTTAACTTTGGCTTTTGTAAGAGATCTAGATTTGACTTTAAACACCTGCATCATTTCCGAAATAAACAGTAAGGCTGTGATTGTCATCTCTATCAATAAGGAAATCATAGACATATACAATGTATAAAATTTGGCCTAGTATACTGCCCTGGGTTACACCAGCCCTTATTACTCCATCGGTTGAAAATATATCGTTTATTCTAAATCTGTTCTTAGGTAGTATCGTAAAAGAATAAATACAGTTCGACTCTAACACAAACCTTTAAAATATTTAGAAGTAGTGGTGAGTGAAAACCTATATAAACCGATAATTTACTAAACCGAGAGTCATACACTAAATTACTACCTCCCGGAAATATTTATCCTCTAACCGGGGCAAGTTGGCATCTCTATTTAGATATTTTTGCACTCATATTTATTCCTGTTAAATTGAAAATTATATATGATAAATGTAAATATTATAAAATATTTATATTTTTCTCAGTTTTGTAACCGATTGTGACAACCATGATAGTACTACTGGGATAACGGCAAAGCTTAAATAAATGGTTATTTTTGAAGAACAATACCGTGTCTTAAAACCCAGCCACAATTAACATCAATATTAAATAGGATACAAAAATGGTAAGAAGTGATAGAGACTATCAAACTGCTAAATTACCTACAAGCTTGAAATACCTATGGTTGAGAATATCTGTTCTAAAAGATCAAGCATAATTTTTGCAATATTTCATTTCTAAGTTTTTTCAGGTGGACACAAATATCTCAGAATATTGTTTAGCCGAGTGTGAGGATTCCAAAATCATGTAAATTGTCATTTAAGTTTTATTTACGATATTGTTTATTTTCAATTATAAAATCGTGCAATTAAATTAAATAGGGAAGTTTCTAATTATATAAACGCTTATAAAAACTTACTTTATAGAAAAAATTTACTAGGAATAAACATTTTAGTAATACGATATTATTAAAGTAAAACGTGTTAAGAATTGGATTATAACTATTGGGAAAAAAAACGGCAATATTTAAATGAAGTTAAGGGCTCTAGGTTCTCCAAATAACCTTTTAAAGCCTCTAGAGAGTTTTATAAATTCAGTATTGTCGACAATTTAATTTCTTTTTTAGACCTCCGCTCTTTTATCCTCAACTAACTTCTCTCTTTTGTTTTTCTCAATACGTGTTTTTACTGCTCTAAAACTGCTAATCGATACGGCAGTTCTGTTTTAATTTTTATCCTGTTTTCGTTTAACTGAGGAAAAAAAGAACACATTTAATTAAACAAATACAGTATAAAGTATTACATGCTCATTTACACTACCAAAGAGCTTTTGTCTGATTAACGAGCTTACTTTTCTAGTCTTAAAAAAAATAGAAAACGTTGGAGGTCAGCCAATTCTGCCAAAATACCAATAAATAACTCTGAAAGCTGTTATAAATGCTTGCATCTTCGCAGATTTAGAATTACTTTTTTGGTACAATGAATTAAAATAAAATACCATTTTATGGTTAAGATTAATTTATCCAAGATTTAAAAAAACCATGTTCAGCCTAGTGGTACTATAATTTCAATGGCAATACTTAATTACACCAAGTGAAAATGTATAGCATTTTAACTCAGTGAATTTCCACTATAAGAATTATGAGGAATCACTGGGTTTCAGAACTGGTACTTGTATATTTCCTTTCGACGATTGAGTGAGAAATAAATTTTGAAAACAATCATAGATCCGCTATTTCAAGTTCGTAAATAATATATATTTTTTGTGAGAAAAACTAAGAGGTCCCTAAAATAACATACTGTTGTGGATGGGATATTAACGCGCTGAATGCTATAGGGGTCATCGGTGATCGGCACTGAGTTTGTTTATAGCGCCTCGGGGATCACCGGTGACCGGCGAAGCCAAGATTATTAGAAACACATAATTCGAGTAAATTTTTAATTTTTTTATATTATTATCGTTACTAAAATGGTTCGTAGAAATTAATGCAATATAGAACACTCAAAAATCATTTTGGCCAGTTGGACAAGCCATGTAAAATTAGATTGGCATTCAACGTGTTAAATACTCGAGATTCGTTTTCTCTTATCTTAGACTAATCCATACTCAAGATTTTACATTACAACAAAGTGGTTAGGTGGTTTACACAAAACGCATCTTATTTACTTTATTTTATTTAAATTTAGAAAAATTATGTTTTTTTAACAGCAGGCAATTAACTTATCGTTCTTCGCCATGAAAAGTGTCTGAAGTGATGCTCATTTTGCATTGCCTGTTGAGCATCTTGTGACCTAAGTCATGGAGGCGAGCAACATTTACCTACATTGCGCATGCTAACCACTCGGTCACCCTGCCGTCTGAAAAATTATGTTTTAGAATTTATTGATTTTAACTCTACTTTGGGAGTAAGTAATATATCGATTTTTACGATAAAAAATATATATAATTGTTGATAACAATAATGCCTGGAAATTCAACGATAATTATTGAATGTGATAATATCGCAATAATTAGCGACAATTGTAATATCGTGATTGTTGACAAATACCATATCTAACTGATTCGGCATACTCTTTTTAGTAAGTTTTTCTAGTGAGTGTAATCGTTATATTAACATTATTTAAACATTGAGATTATATCATATCAGGTTATTTAAATTCTCTATTTGTAAAATCAAATATTTAAATACATTAATCTTTTTAGAACCCAACGTTTCACAATGTTTTAAAATTAAAAAAAAGTGAGTAATTCTATTTAGATCAAGCTTATCTTAAAATTTTCCACAAGAGCGAAAAACTATCCGGAATTATAGATCAGCGTTTTCATTTAATAAACTAATTAAAGTCACGCATATATGGAGTGAATTCCGTTCAAAGTTATGTTTTAAATGCTTTCCGGAAATGAGACTCGAAATGAAACTTCAAAGTAAATTTCGATTTAGCGGTTAAATGAGTTCATATTGAAACACATATGTCTCTGCAGGATTTTCATTTTGGAAAAGTTAATTTCTAGCATATCACTTAAAATAGATAGGATTTATCTTTCCGAAGCAAATGTTTCAGTTGTCAAATTAATGATATCATTTAAAAAAAAAGTACATGTCTATTAAGGCAAGTAATTAATTAATAATAAAACTTATTTCGAAGAATTATTTCGGTTTTCTTTGTTTCTTGTTTGTGTTCAGAGACTTTGAGAGATTACAGTTTACATTATTTTTTTACATGTTGATTAATCCATGGTTAAATGGATAGTGAAACTTTTAAAAAGACTACTAGGAACCTGGGCTACCAGCCCTCTGCTGGTTGCATATATATATAGCTTGAAAGTGCTGAACAGTCAGATGATGATGATTGTTCGATTTTAGTTCGACAACTGATGCTGTTCATGCCCTACTGATGTCCTCTTCTTCCTTGTGATGCCGGTCTAGGATGCCGACAACTGATGCTGTTCATGCTCTACTGATGTTCTCTTCTCCCTTGCGATGCCGGTCATGCTGAATTGAAGCTGATTATCCTGAACGTTACAAGGTGAGTGATACTGATTTTGATCTTGTCAGGTTCCTGAGTCGAGAGAGACAATACTGACAACTGACCATTTTGATTGTTTGGATTTTGAGCCCGCCATTTTGTTTTTTTCAAGTCATGCCGTATAATAAAACAGCTCGTAATGGAAAGGTCTCACTCTCTGGTCGTAATTCACCGTCGCATTGCAAAGAATCCACGTCATAAGAAGAAATCATTGTTACCTGTGGGATTTCAAAAAGATATTTTCCATCAGTTGAACATGAACATATTGACGATCTTGTAGAGTTTTACACTCAGTTTGATACAGAGGAGCTGATTCGTTTAGATAAATTACTTAGCAAACTGCTCATTCAAATAAGATCAAGTTACCCTGGAGACTATGAATACTTACACTTCCTAAAACTTACAAATGCAGCTTATCACGTCAGATGGAAGAGGCAAAATTTTCAAGCAGAAGAAAATAAGGAGATGAATAAAAAATCCATTCAAGTCGAATCAATAATAACTGAAACTAATCCAAGCACTGAAGACATAACCATGGATAATAAATATGAAAACCTGAATGCAACACCGAATACAGAAACTGACACGGACATCAATATGAACAATAATACAGAACCACCAGCAAAGAAAAGAAAAAAGAAGAAGAAAAAGCAAAATGCAGTCAAAATAATTGAAGATAATTCTACACTCATGTCTACAAACAGCTTTCCTTCTTCTAGCCAACATAACTCAACAGATGACGCCACTATCTTGCCGACAACAAAACCTAAGGGGCATACCGACAAAGTACGGGATCCGCCCAGCAAACCTGAAATAACACCGCAAGCCAGATTTATTAAGGTTTTGGTGCGGGGCCTGCCAGTGGACTTAGATACAGATGCAATCAATACAGAATTACAGAAAAACAATATTGAAACCTTTAAAATAGTGCAGTTTAAGAAGAGAGTGGGAGAGGCCTATCAGTTCCTCCCACTTTTTCTCATAATCCTAACATCAACGGCGAATCACCAAAGAGTTTTCGAAGTCACCAACATACAGCAGATCCCGATCAAAATCGAGCGATTTCGAGGAGGTCGAAGACCAATACAATGTTACAACTGTCAAAATTATGGACATACGCAAAGCCACTGCAATGCACCTGCGAGGTATGTAAAATGCGCTGAAAACCACAGGTCTCATGAATGCAACAAAGACACAACAACACCTCCAAAATGCTGTAATTGTTACAAAAACCACACAGCCAACTATACTGGGTGCAAGACTCGACCCAGCTGAAGGAGCCCTCGAGCAACATCAAATTCGACGCCTAAACTTGCTCACCGATTAGTGTCATTAATCAAAGAATTACAGGAATTGCTCAAACATGAAGAAGTGCTCCGCTTTCTTCGGGGAATCATCGGGGAAACTTCTCAATCCTAGTGAGTTCTATTTTTATTTTCAAGACTCTCAAGTTAAATTCACTGAACTTTTCACAGCAGACTTTTACTTATGTTAAATTAAATTAAAATTTATTTTCTGATAATATAACCAATTTATGCATATGTATTTATCAACTTATGCACGTTAAATCCTTTTGCAAATTCTATTGTATTTAATGAGCAATATTTCTCTGATAAGATATTGTCGGCCTAAAACCAACACGCTTGATATTTTAGTAAATAACGACGGACCACCAGCTGCACTTTTTGTTTTTTTATTGATAACAAAAACATAATGTATAAAAATAACAACAGCTGGAGATATTGTGGATTTCGAAAGGGTTAAAGTAGTTATCCACATCTAAAGTTTATCGAGTCTCAGAGGCGAATAATCTTTTTCCTCTTTTCTTCGTTACACTAGGGAATGGTGCGCATGCGCCAACAGATATATTTACTGCATTTTCTCCAAATATGTTATTTTATCATGTATCAAGGCATGATTTATCAATATTCATCAATAACGTCTTTCATTTTTCAAAAATCAATTATTGTACTTATCAAATCATGTTTTATCTTATTTTTAATTTAAGTCTACAATCAATATTTTTAATGTTATGTAAAAATGCCAATTTGCCATATTGAAAATTTCATTGTTTTATTATTTCACAAGCAAACGGCTTGATTTTATTATGGCTACCACAATGTGTAGACAAAGGATTGCAAAGCTACCACAACGACTGCTTATATTCAAAATGTTTTTAACTCATAGTTTGTAATTTTCATGATGAATGGGATAGGGGCAGCTGCGCGGCCCAGGTGCCCAGTTGTTTTAAATAAAGTAAAGTAATATATATATAGCTCAAATCAATTAAGGGATATTGAAGTTGAGGGTTGTTCTTGCTACCTGGAGAATTGTTTGAATAATTTATTCATTATCGACAGACGTAGTAGGCTATATGAGATAAAAAGGACAATTGTTTGCAGGAAAAATAAGTCTTATTGAGCATTTGGATACAAAACGAAAGAAAACACAAATTGTGCACATGAGAAAAACAAATAAAAAAGGTGTTTCCTTAAAAGAAAATCGTTTTTAATAGAGATTATGGTTTTGCGGACGACCAGCAACGATGAATACCTTTGAGACAACGAGTCAATGTGGTTATTAATGAGGGACTGGTATGTTCAGTCCCAACCCTCCAAGAGAGCTCTTTACAGTTCTTGGAGTTTGTGGGGGCGGTTGGCGTCCAGCAATTCGTTTACCTAGAATGTTTCAAACATGCATGGAAAATCCATTCGTATGATTCCTTCCTCCAAAAGGAAATCATTCACCGAGTTAGCACGTTGTGACCTGCAATTGTCGGCCATTAACACGAAGTCATCTCCAATTGCTGCAGCAATTGGAGATGACTTAGTAATTATAGTCTCTATAATTACAGAGTATAGCTATAATAGCTCTTTCCTATATCCTTTCCTATATATATATATATATATATATATATATATATGTGTGTGTGTGTGTGTGTGTGTGTGTTAGATATTTTTAATATTTCTTACACACAATATTTCTTAGAAATATTGCTAGAATTACTTGCTGAAATACTTGATCCCTAAAAAATCATAATTTAGAATATATATTTTTTGAAAAATAATCAGTTGTTTTGGCAGCTCAAAATTAATGAGCAATTTTATTATAATTTATTGACCTTCTAAAGATTTTTTGTTTGTTTCCATAGTGCATTGGTAGTCTATCGTAAGCATATCATCCGTCAACTTTTTGACGCATGAGTTCATAAGCGCCATTAAACTTTTATTGACATTGTTTTTGTGCGATTTACTTTTTTACCCAGTTCTCGAAATAATACGCTTAGAAACGGTTTCTGACTTGTACTATTAACGCTAAAATAGAATTTGAAACAACTGATAAAACAAAATTTAATTTTGAAAATGAATTTTTTTCATCAAGTTGCTTATCATACAGAAATGTAAAATAAATAAAAATCTCAGTTATGAATTTTTTGTAGCTTACGTTGATTTTCTTTTGCACGGCAGTATTAGTCACCACTTTTTGCATTTTTAGTCGTCCGTAGCAAATTTGATCTGTACATACTTTTACGGACTGTGTCGAATTTTTTCTCGAGTTAACCAATTTTTGAATCACGGCTTAAGTCTTCACTGGATAAGAGCCAATTGGATACTTGGCAATTGTCGATTCATGGCAATTGTCAATTCAGAGGCCAATCAGGCTCGAGACACACGTTTGACGTCGCTTACAGGTATCCTATTGAATCTGATTAAAATGACACAATCACTTCCCTTCTTCTCTTGTTGCAAGTTCTACTCATATTTCCGTGGTATTCATATTTTGACACTTTTTGAGGCCATCACAGTCATATGATTATCATATATTTAATTAATATTAGAATCTTTGTTACTACCGCTTTAAATGTTAAACTAAAATTATAATATGAATCCAAAATTGTTAGTCGTCGGAAGGCGGGTAAATAATATATAAATACTAATTAAAAACGATGCTGCAAGCATCAGATAAATAGGATTAGAGAAATTGTTTAAATATTGAGTGTTTTGACACAGTTTTATCTAATCAATACAAAATGTTTTTTAATTTCATGATGTATGGGTTAGCGGCCCAGGCAACCAATTTCTTGTAAATAAAGCGTAAAAGCAATCTTATCTAAAAATAATTTAGATTTTTTGAGAACAAATTCTCTGCCTAGGGACTAATATTTTTTTCCATTTTCATATTGGTATTATCAGTATTCAAAATTCTTGAAGCTCAAAGAAATCCAACTTTCTAGGCTTGATTGATAATTTTTAATAAATATGCAGGCGTAAGTTTATCAAACGTAGAAATTCTGAGATTAACATTAAACGAAAAAAAAAAAATGAAGGCTTACTTTTTGATAAATATATAATGAGTTTAATATCGAACTTTAGAGAAATGCAATTTCTATCGAACATTTTATTTTTGTACATTTTACTAGAGCAATCTAATTGTTACAATCTATAATGAAAAAAAAGCTTTTTTTTTTTTTAAAGAAAATTACTATTATTCAATCAATAAACATGCTATGCATTTACAGTCGATACTTAAATTATTTTAAGAATTAGACACACTGAAAAATTAATTTTCTTTAGAATGTTAGGCATATAAGTTATATAGTAGATATTTACGTTTCCAATTTTATTCGGATGTTCGGAAAGTAATTTGGTTTTTTACCAATAAAGGAATTCATTCTTAATTAGCTGATATTCAATCGAGGTATTGACGCAAATCTGTGAAGCAGGGCTCAAAGCCTTTATACACCAAGACGGAAAAAAGTAAAAGCTGGTACGAAATACATTTCATTCTAACATTCTTTTCAAGAAAATTAAAATTTCTCTAACTACCAGGATTTCTTTTTACAATTATAGCTCATATAAAAGACTGTTACGTCTCTTGGATAAATTCTACGACAAAGCAATCAACTGCAATACAGCTAACTTCAACGAAATATTTAAATTTGAAAACTTTAAAAAAGACAAAAATCTTAGACCTATAGCTGCACACTTCACCTCTGACGCCTGATACAAAACCTACCAACATGAATAAAAATCTCCAACTCTTATATCAATAGTTCGTAGCAATAGTTCAATACATCAATAGATTACAATCTCAACAACAATACCAGCCTTGAAATCCGAACCTGATACCTCATGTTGACAATAAATTCACAGCCATCTTTAGTACAGCAAGTTGCTTAGATTGAGTTACACTTTTCTTTTCAGTTAAACAAGCAAGGTGCTTGCTCTACAATATCAGTCACCCCAGAGACTCTGTATACAAACTGTTTATATATTTATTTAATTTTTCTGTCATTTCATGATGAATGGGACATGGGTCTTCTGCGCGGCCCAGGTGCCCAGCTTTTGTTAAATAAAGTAAAGTCTTGGAAAAATTCCTTCAAATTATCTTAATTGCAGTTAAATTATGATTCTGAATTTCATTAAACTAATAATCGAAAATTAATGGCAATTACATAATGTTTGGCTCATCTGAAAATTATTAGTTTGTAAGAATTTATTTAACTTGCATTTATATTCAATTTACGTTTTCAATTTTAGTATTTTGTAAATAATTTCTACTTGTTTTTCTATTTTTAAATAATTTTTAAATTCTTTCGTGTTTCATTTCAGTAATTACCATGGCAGAGTGCCATTTTCTCTTTTAATTCTCTGTTTTGCCATTTGTGTTCCGTCATGTAATCAGCTTTTTACACATGTTCTTTACCAACCTATAAAAAACTATATTGACAATTAAGATAGATATTGCTAGGAATGCATTATTTTTTTAAGAATAGACTAATAAGAATTTTTTTTTACTGCTGATCTATTATTTTTAATCAAACACACAAGTCTAAAATGAGACGATTGGGTTGCAATATTTCGTTTCTTAGCTTTCGATTAACAATCATTGTAGCAAGTCAACGCAGTCACTAAATTTTAAATAAACTAACTTCAAAGTATCGATATTCTTTTTCTGATAAACAAGGAAAGTTTTTGGAAAGGAAAGAAGCATTATTAATTGTGATGTTATATCTCTCCCAGTTTTGAACAAGATTTCATTCTGTTGTTCAGTACTGATTTATTTATTATTTAATTTCTTTAAACGTGCGGGAAATGGGCTTTCAGCAAGTTTCTTATATGAATAATATGCAAATTACGTTTTCCCGAAGTAAAAAATTAAAGTCATGACTAGTCCCGCGTTCCTTGAAGAAGATTTGTTGAAGTAGAAACTTTCATGATTAAATATTTATTTCTGTTTTTAAAAATGTCTACATATAAATCAAATAAGTTATCATCATGCATGAATATGTTTATGACGATTTCAGGAGCTGTGTTAGGATAACCCCACTTATTTTTAACTTCAATATAAACCACTAAAATTGCGATAGATTTTATTTCTTAAACAGTGTGGTTTTTTAACCAACCTGTATTCATTTTGAAAAATGTAACTGTAAAGCAAATTGATCCATTCAGGAAGAACAAAAGATGCCCATAGCAGATGGGAGGCTCAAGGGATAGAGCTCTCGCCTCTCAATGAGGTGGCCGGATTCGAATCTCAGCGATGGCTGATCAATACGTAGTGCACATCCGGTTCGCACCGACCCACAGTACTGGTGTAAATATTATTAGTTATAGATGGATCTTGGGTTAAAATATCATTGCCATCAGGCTAACCGTGGGATGTTTTCGTGATTTTCCCTATCCATGTAACGTAAATGAGGGTTAGTTCCATCAAAAAAAAGTCTCCCATGATGGAAACTTTCTCCCCATATTTGATCCAGTAGTTCCCTCATCTTCTGGATTGGGTTCAAAATTACAAGGCTACGGAGTTGAACATTGGTAGTTCAACGACGATTATAAAATAGAAATAATTTTCTTAGCAAAGTTTTTCGATTGAACGTTTCTACCCTCAAACGGTTAAGTTATGAAGAAGTTTAAAAAAAAACTGACTTCTGATTTACAAAAACATTTCTATAAACCATGGATTTTTAAATGATACAAGCAAGACAGAGATTAGGAAAAAGGTAAACTTTTAACTAATCATCAATCGCAAAAAAGTGAAAAAAAGAAAACGAAAAAACTTATTTAATATGTCAAAAGTTTAGAAGTAAAAATTACACATTTGATTAAAAATTCTTATCAAAATAATTTGCTCTGTCAGCATAAAATCTCGAACCATTTATAAAAGCTCGAATTCCCTTCATTAAACCCTCCAACTACTACAAAATTTTCGTAGTTCCAAAAATTATTTTCAACATATTATCAAAATCTTCAGCTCTGTAATATTTTCGCTGATATGTAGACAAATGACGGCTATTATAGCCATTCTCAGGGTATATTCTGTTTCAAACAAAACTTTCTTTCAGTGGATCTATTATTTACAACTACTTTTGTATCTTAAAAATTAATTTGCACTAAAATCTTTGAAAATCACCAAATTTTTAATAAAAGTTCACGATTGTCTTCGTAACTGGTAAGCAACCTGGCCCTAGACATTTAAAGTAATAAAAAATGAACACCATTAGTACGAAGTGTAGAAGGGTATTTATTTGTTTATAATTCAATAATACAGTGAAAAGAAAACGAAAAACGATGTAATATTCCAGATACCACACCCACACACACACACATATATATATATATATATATATACATTTTTTTATTTTTTTTTTTATTTATTTATTTATTTATTTTTTTTTTTAAACGATTGGCAAATTGAAATTGGGTTGCAACATTTTAATCGAAACAACTGTGTTGTATTAGGGTGTGCTGGGTATTAAAAATGAGAATGATGTTAAGTGATGATATGGAAATAATAATGACCGAACAAAGTCCATAATGGTTAGTACCTAAAATTATGCTGCAATCCGCAACCCAGAAGAATAGAAGAACACTTTTTTTTTTTACAGAAAGCAAATAAAAAAAACGACATACCTCTTAATCTGCATGAAAATTATATTTTTACCTATATAAAAAAGAATTTAATCCACCAGTGGGAAAAACTGAAAAAGTCTAGTAGCACACACATTTCTTTATTGACGATTCATCACACAGGGGAACGCACAATTTGTCACAACACAGCATCGTCGAACATTCATCATACTGGAAAACGGTGATCCGCAGTGGACGGCATATTTGATGTAAAACAAAAATTGAAAGCCAAGAAAAAGGCTGGGGCGATCAATGGCGAGCGGGGTCACTGACGGTGGGGAAGTTCAAAAAAAGATGAAAACTTAGTCCTCGTACATGCCACTCTAACGAGATCTGCGCGGTTGCTCTGTTGTTGAAAATCCAGGCAATCCATGATTCCATCAAAAAATATGACTAAGCTTGAGTTGTAGGTGGAATTTATGTAGTACCAATCTTGCAGTTATTCGAGGAAGGGTTGCAATATCGAACCCATGAAATCTTTAGTCCGTCCCTCAAGGAGAGGAAAGGGGGGAGATGTAACACCCCGTTAATCGGAGTAAGTGCTTTTGCTATGAAGATAAATTCGAATGCCCCGATCCCAAGAACTGGGCGGCTATTTATATCCTAGCCTAAAACATAGCAAGAATCATGCTTAAGCAGGGACTTGAAGTGAACTAAAAGAAATTTTAAAAGAAGTTACAATTTTAAACTAACCGCGACCACAACTGCACTGTTTTGCATGTGGAACATCAAAAGCAGCCGAAGGTCAAGGTTGTGAAGGACGAAGGACAGCAAGGCGTCAGAGATGAGGGGTTAGGGGTCGGCTTAATTTTTAGGTCACAATGTTGTAAAGAACCAGAATGAAGTGACACAATGTCACATTATACCTACAGCCGGCGAAAAAAATTTTGAAGAAATTTTTTTTTTTTTTTTTTAAATTAAAGGTAAAGCAAAAAAATTAAAAGGAAAAGCCAAAAGTAATCGTAACTACACTACCTCAAAAATTAATAAATTAACAACCTACCATTCCAGATCACCAGTTCTCCACTTACAAATGGTCAGATGTTACATAAAATTACATTTCAATTATTTTGACAGTAATTTTGCCTAGAATTAGGAATGAAGTGCACTAGCATACAGTTACAACACATATTAGCAGCTGTACATAGCTGATCTTGAGTAGTACAAATGAACAAAAAACAATCTTAATTATTTGCTAGAAAGATGACAAAAACAATCGTAAAATTGTTTGCTAGAAAATGACAAAAAAACAATCTTAATTGTTTGCTAGAAAAATGACAAAAACAATCGTAAAATTGTTTGCTAGAAAATGACAAAAAAACAATCTTCACTCTACCTGAAGTAGAGAGAGCAAAAATTCATCTCCCTAGAAAAAAACATTAAGGAGCTAAAAATGTATAGTTGAGTATGAAAAATCTCACACAGTAAAATGTGTAAAAAAAATTGAGGTAAAGAAATTAACTCAAATGGTTCCTTGTAAGAAGGAATGAAAAAAATTTTGTATTTGTTTGCTGAAAGTTATTAGGAAAGAAATTAAAAAATTGCAAACAAAACGAAAAAAATCAGGCTACCTATGTAGACTGACAGTACTCCGAGCTTACACGAATGAGAAAGAAATTTTGTACAACAAATTAATTGAAATTTCGAAAACAATTTTAAAATCAATCGTATACGACCGATAATTTGGTATTCCGAGTCCAAACGAGCATTTTAAACAAAAATATACCTGTATTGATTGAATTTTTGCTTAAGCTTAAAATTACTATGAATCAACAAAGATCCATACAACCTCCGAGTTAAAACGAAAAAAATTTGTACATTAAAAATACTCTACAAATTCAAAGTTCCAAGTGAGATGCAAAACTGGAAAAAATTATTAAATATTTAGGGTTTTAAAAAAATCCTATGAGCTTAAGATTAGATGAATGTTAAATTTTAAAGGCCTAGGCAAAAATATTAACTCTTACAAAAATATAAGTTAGAAATTATAACTTACGTATCACAGACATATTTCTCACCAAAAAATTTGATCATATAAAGTATGTTATAATCATAATCATCATAGTCCTAACAAAACTATGCATAACACACAAAATAACAATGCCTATAAACAAAATTTATAAACAATGTTCAAAAATGTTTATAAACACTACTTATAACCAATGCATAAAACAAAAATGCAAAAAAAACAGAAATGCTTAATGAACATAAAAATTAAAAAAATGAAAGTGCATGAAAGCATACACAAATAAAATTAAAAAGTCATCAACACTACAGATACACAAAATTTTGTATCTAAATACAGAGCTGTAGCCGTTTACTACAGTCTGAAAAATCCAAAAATTACGTAATAAAACCTTATTCATTACATAAGAAAAAAAAAATATACTGTACAGAAGTGAGGATCAACAAAAATAAAAAAATTGGCATTCGAAACTTGTAGCATCCTTAAAATTAACTTACGTGTTTACTAGTGTTTAAAAAATGGCTAAAAAAACATGACCTAACCATCATTAAAAAAATTAAAAAAGTTAGACAAGTACCACCCCATATGAAACACGCATCAAACGAAGGTATAAAGAAGGAGTCAGTACAAGTGAGAACCCCCCTCATCATCCACCAGTCGTGAAAACAACACAGTCGTAAAAACAACACAGTTTGAATACCTCAGAAGAACAATTAATTTACCAACATGACATTATTAAAAAAATTATACAAGAATAAAATTGACTAAAAAACATTATTAAGCGACATTTTATTGGCATTGCATAACACCTGCCATGGGATACACTCGTTCCATGGACATGCAACGACCAGCGCCGCATACGAACGCATCACCATAACAACCACATACATGTACCAACGAAACATTAAAACAGTTAAAATTTTGAAAAATATAAAAAAGCAGAATTATTATTTGTTTCTCAAATTATAAGGACAAGCCTTAGGAAAAGTGACATTTGCATCATTTACATTATCAGAGGTATCAAAAGGGGGATGAAACAACAAATTTTGTTTCAGTTATACATTGAGTATCACTATTATTTAAAAAATCTGCAATTGTTACATTAGAATTGCTCATGGTTTGAGCCATAAATGCATTAATGTCAAAATGGGATGGAATGGTGGATGAGGAGACAGGTCCACCCTCTACTGCCTCCTGCGAAGGTTTAACTGATTTGAACCCCTATTGCCATTAAAAGTGGGTCTCGGACGTTGTGCATTTTGCACTGGTATCCGTGGCGGCGGATACTGCGGTGCAGTGAATGGAGGAGGAAACATAGGAAATTGTGGAGGAAAGGAGGTCATATTTTGTGCCCCATATTGTTGTCTTGATTGAGCTAAATATGCTCGACAAACACTCATTAAGTGCCCGCTTTTCCCACAAAACACACAGGTAATAGGTGGAGTTGAATATGGCCGTTCTTGTCTAACTCGATCCTGACTCTGTTCAGGTGTCTTTAAAAGGGGGCATGTTTTAGTATCATGGGCTTCGGTGCATATATTACAGTTTGACTGCATTTTCTCTAACTGAGTAGTCAAAATTTTTAATTGCTTCGTAATGCCAGCCAGCTGATCAGGCGCAGCAGAATTACATGGTGTCACATAGTGTGTTGCCACCAAAGGAGAAGCTGCACTAGCCAAAGAACTTTGAATTGTTTGTATGTGGTGAGCTTTTTTCACCATTTGTCTATAGCCTTGAATTCCTTCAATAAGGATAGTTTCCTTAAGATGCAGTGGTATGGCCGTTAAAAACTGCATGCCCTTGATTTTATCAAGAGCAATGGGATCATTAATAAAATTATAAGCCTTATGGGCTAACGTATCAACGCGGTACTCCAAATTTTTTATAGATTCTGAAGGCAAAAGGCTAATTGCTTGAAATTTGGCTAAGTCTGCTGATGACGAATCTTCCTGTTTGAAAAAGCTTAATAAAAGCTTACACGCATCCTGAAAAGTTTTAACCGACTTACATTCCGGGGAGTTTTAAAAAAAAACCAGAGCTGAACCAGCTAATTTTGATTTCAGTAGGTACAATGCTGCAGAGTCGTCGAATTTATTTAATTCCACCAACTCCTGTATATTCTGAATGAACCATTCAATATTATCGGAGTGGCCCTTAAATTCAGCAATTGTAAAATTAAATTTAGGAGAATGATCCTGAGTTTTAATGTTATCAGTAGGCATCTTTGCCAAATTGTTTACATTAGTTTTGCTTCTAGTGATAATTGTGTGCATTGAACATCTTGTTTACCACCAATCAGCTTAAAATCTTAAAATTACTTAGGCACAGGATAATTTAAGAAATATATAATTATCAATAACTATTATAAATGAACTAAATTGACTAATGATAAAAAACAAATTGATTAATGATGCTATTTCAGGAATTAGTATGTACTGATGAACATTTTATAGACTGAGTTTAATATTTTAGTTATTGCACAATAAAACTCTAAAAATTGTATACACCTGAACATATAAAATTACTACTTTAAAATAGAAAATTACTAAAATACATGCAAGAATAATAACATCAACAAGACATTCTACCCAAAGAATGTTTAGCAAAATTATTTTTGAACTATTACACAACTATCATTTCAAATAATGAAAAAAAATTATTCATTGCAAATTATATTATGGGTAACCTATAAGATTACTATTCACCAACACAAAAAATTTAATCAAAAATTATTAAGATAGCAATTAAAACATTAAGTTAATTAAAACATTAATAATGCAAGCTGGGTATATAAACAAAATTGCAGGTAATTGAAGAAAACTTAAATTTAACTAATAGAGCATAAATCATTACCTCTGAACTGATTAAAATTAAAAAATTTAGATTTGTAGCTCAAAAAAAACTTTAATGATAAAAACAAAAAATTAAAAACGCTAAAAAAAGTATTGAATAAAAAAAATGTGAAATATTTGCACAACAATTACTATTATTAATCAACCAAAGAAAAATTTATTACACTATTAATAAAAATTAAAATAACTGATCTATTGAAACAATAAACATATCAGAAAATTGGATATAAGATATTGAGTTCCTAAGTAATAGAAGTTAAAAATAATAATTCATTAACTATTATTGTTGCATATTAAATAAATTTTTAAAATCATTTATTACAAATAAAAACATTTAATCAAAAAAATACACCAGCAACCCAAAACAATTTCCACTGGTCACAAGCACCAAATGTTGTATTAGGGTGTGCTGGGTATTAAAAATGAGAATGATGTTAAGTGATGATATGGAAATAATAATGACCGAACAAAGTCCATAATGGTTAGTACCTAAAATTATGCTGCAATCCGCAACCCAGAAGAATAGAAGAACACTTTTTTTTTTTACAGAAAGCAAATAAAAAAAACGACATACCTCTTAATCTGCATGAAAATTATATTTTTACCTATATAAAAAAGAATTTAATCCACCAGTGGGAAAAACTGAAAAAGTCTAGTAGCACACACATTTCTTTATTGACGATTCATCACACAGGGGAACGCACAATTTGTCACAACACAGCATCGTCGAACATTCATCATACTGGAGAACGGTGATCCGCAGTGGACGGCATATTTGATGTAAAACAAAAATTGAAAGCCAAGAAAAAGGCTGGGGCTATCAATGGCGAGCGGGGTCACTGACGGTGGGGAAGTTCAAAAAAAGATGAAAACTTAGTCCTCGTACATGCCACACTAACGAGATCTGCGCGGTTGCTCTGTTGTTGAAAATCCAGGCAATCCATGATTCCATCAAAAAATATGACTAAGCTTGAGTTGTAGGTGGAATTTATGTAGTACCAATCTTGCAGTTATTCGAGGAAGGGTTGCAATATCGAACCCATGAAATCTTTAGTCCGTCCCTCAAGGAGAGGAAAGGGGGGAGATGTAACACCCCGTTAATCGGAGTAAGTGCTTTTGCTATGAAGATAAATTCGAATGCCCCGATCCCAAGAACTGGGCGGCTATTTATATCCTAGCCTAAAACATAGCAAGAATCATGCTTAAACAGGGACTTGAAGTGAACTAAAAGAAATTTTAAAAGAAGTTACAATTTTAAACTAACCGCGACCACAACTGCACTGTTTTGCATGTGGAACATCAAAAGCAGCCGAAGGTCAAGGTTGTGAAGGACGAAGGACAGCAAGGCGTCAGAGATGAGGGGTTAGGAGTCGGCTTAATTTTTAGGTCACAATTTTGTAAAGAACCAGAATGAAGTGACACAATGTCACAAACTGCCACGTAAATTTCGTAGTTTCGAAAATTTTGTTTAGTAGTGCTATTAGTACTGTCAAGAAAATAAAAAAACCTTTATCCATGTAACTTTTAAATAGTCGAATAGCTTTTTATATGGTAAAGTGCAATGGATATGTCTCGTAGAAATCATTAATAACGTGCAACAGTTAACTGTAACCTTGACGGAATATGCTTATTTAGACCAGAAACATGTGCTTCTCTGAAGAAGCACAATTTGTTTCTTCAAATGTTGACTTATTACTCCCATAATGAGGGTCTTGAAAAGCTGGCATTCATAGTTTATAAGATAAATTAAAATATTTTGAATCTTTATGGTTTTTTTATTCGTCGCATTTCTCTTCGCATCTTTCGATTTATCCCTTAAGAAAAAATATTTCATTGACGAATAGTTATGAGCCCTTGGTCCGAAGACATAAATGTAATATTATGAGCAATTTATGAGCAGTGAATATGATGAAATAGTTCTCCATTTTGTGAATATATCCCTTCCTACTCTGCGTCATTTGAATCAGCCTACAAAATGAAAGAGTTAATCATTTATTTGTAAAAGTTCGAAATTTGAAGGAATTTCCAAATATGATAACAAGCAATCTTTATTTTATTTGACAATTCCTTTTCTTTAAATGTCATGCTTTTGTATTAAAATATTCTATCACCTTGTTGAAACTTTAGTAAAAATGTTTTCAAGTTATTTCAAAGATGCCAGCTTGAGTTCAGCACCGTTAGAAAAAAAGGTGTTTAAACTGATTTTAAATCAACAGTTAAAGCATAGGGAAAAATCTCTGATTAAAATACTGAAAAGCGGACAGGTCGGGTTATCAAAGACATGACATCGATTTTACAGCCTCATAATACTCCGGAGGCAGGCGAGAAACTCTAGAACTATTATCTTTATTCTAATTAATGCTAGAAGACGGTAAAAACTAGAAAAACCGAGGGAAATTAAATGGGCGTGGCACAAAGTCATCTCATTTTAAGGAAAGTTTCAAAATGGAGAATTAACATTTTTCGAATAAACCTTCCTTATGACACGTTTGGCTTTAAAGCACTTACAGAAAAGAGACACAATTTTAAAAAACTGACCTTAGTTATGAAAGTAACAATTTGACACCTCATTGCAGTTTTGTGTAATGTATTTTTTTTATGGAAATAAAATGCCTAAATTAAATTAAGTTTGGCGATTAAACTGTCCATAACTGTAAGACGATTAAACTGTCCATAGCATATAAAATATTTTGAACAAATAATAAAACTCATCTGCTGTTTAAGTTAGAAATATTTTTGTGTGCAAGAAAAAAGTTTTGTAATGTGTTAATTAATGTTGCCTAGACCTAATATTTCTGAAAAAAAGCTCCTTCCAAATTTGTTTATCACCTTTCGGATAGATTTAATCTGCTCTGTTTTTTTTAAGTTTCCGAGCATTTTTTAAGCTATCCCAAAATGTTTACAATTAGCTTTTACATAAATATTCCTAAAAATTGAAAAGTATCGTAAAACTGCTTTCAGTGGGTCACTTGCGACCATTTTTCCATCGACCATGACCTTGTATTTCGTTGAGGTGTGAAAAGCATAAGGTATTGAAACATTTTTTGGACGGTGATGTCAACTGCTCCGGATTCAAAAAGAAATTTAAAAAAAAAAAAAAAACGGTATACAGTTACGAACTAAATTTAGTAGCTGAGCAATTTTAGACTTTCTTTGAAAAATTGTGCATTGAGATTCACTAATGCTTCTAAGAGAGTTTTTAGTTTAAATTCTCGATGTAAGTCCTTATTTCTACTAAAATAGGGGACACCGCTCATTTTTTTAAGTATAATTTGTTTTGGAATACATTGATGGTTTTTGTGCCATTGCACCAGGCAGGGGATGCATGGGTAATTAAAGGCTTAATATAAGTAAGATAAATATAGCGTTTATTTTTTAGTGGCATTTTAGAATATGACCCCAATAGACATTTTAACTTATTATGAATTCCGAAGGCTTTAGGATATTATTTTATTGATATAATCGTTTTAGTTCAAATTTTTATTAATTGTGAGTCCCAAATCTGTGGCCTTATCTACCATAGGCATTTCATTTCCAAAATATGTTAAAGTGTTATTAATAGGGATTATTTAACTATGTAGGTTAGATTTTTGAGCATTAATAAGACCTCTCAGTTAGAACACCAAGTTTTTAATTCATGAATTTTCGATTGTAATTTAACTTTGGCTTTTGTAAGAGATCTAGATTTTACTTTAAACGCCTGCATCATCTGCGAAATAAACAGTAAGGCTGTTATTGCCATCTCTATCAATAAGAAAATCATAGACGTATACAATGTATAAAATTTGGCTTAGTATACTGCCCTGGGTTACACCGGCCCTTATTACTCCATCGGTTGAAAATATATCGTTTATTCTAAATCTGTTTTTAGGTAGTAGCATAAAAGAATAATTACAGTTCAACTCCATGGCTGAGAGCCCTTATATAGCAAGACGGAAAAGAGAAAACACTGGTACGTAAGACATGTCAGTCCAGCATTTTTTTCGAGAAAAAATAAAATATCTGTAACTATCAAGATTTCTTTTATAATTTTAGCATATATATAAAACTGCTCTTTTTCCAAGATAAAGTAGATATTGTTGAATAATTTAGAAAAAGAATAAGTAAACTCCTCCCAAACCCTAGCTATAACTGAAAAGGTTTTACTACCAGCCTTTCCTCTTTTCCGTCTCGCTTTCACCCCTGTTCAACTCTAACACAAACCTTTGCATTATTAAGAAGTAGTGGTGAGTGACAACCTATATAAACCGATAATTTACTAAACCGAGAATACACTAAATGACTACCTCTCGGAAATATTTATCCACTCACCGAGGCTAGTTGGCATCTCTATTTAGATTTCTTTGCACTCATATTTATTTCTGTTAAATTGAAAATTGTTTATGATAAATGTAAATATTTTAAAATATCTATATTTTTCTCAGTTTTGTAACCAGATTGTGACAACCATGATAGTATTACTGGGTCAAAGGCAAAGCTTAAATAAAAGGTTATTTTTGAACAACAATACCATGTCTTAAAACCCATCCACAACCAACATCAATATTAAATATGATACAAAAAATGTAAGAAGTGATAGAGACTATCAATTCTTTGATATTTTTTAATCTAATTAATAATTTAATATCTAATCGTGACTTATAGTATTGATTTAAATCAAAAACATTCTAAGCATTCACTATCAATAGTAAACCGAAAGAAATATGCTAGAAAAACCTCTAATTTTAACATTCTTAGTAATTAATATTATTGTTTAACAGATTTTTGCTATGTATTAGTCACTGCTTTTTACATTTGTAGTGTCGCCTATGGTTGTAGATATAATAAATCGGGCGTTCTTACTTCGATACGCATGACATTCAAATTATTGTTATATTTCTTCAGTTACGTCTTATCGTGGCATTCAAAAATACGGTAAGAAAAGGAAGTAAAATTTATAACTTGAATGAATTAAAGGAAAAACTATCATTTTTATGATGTCTTTGCTTTATTGCTTATAAAATCTACTACTTCGGAGGCAAAAAAAAATTAAGATTATGCAAAGATTTTATTTTACGTTCAATAACAGAGAATAAAATGTACGATGCATTTGAAAATTTTATGTATAAATTTTAACTAAAAGTAGAAAGATATTACACTTTGAAAATAATCTAAACTTTGATATATTTCGACGTCTTTTAGAGTAGTAATTTTATTGGGGACTATAAAAGTATGATAGTAAATGTTTTCTTCTCTTAGATTCACAAAATATTTTGTAATATGTTTTAATATATATTTTATAAGTTTTTTCTTCTTACTGCGTTATATTTTTTTCATGACTTGTTTCTTTTTTGAAAAGATTCAGGGCTGATATATGATAAGCTACGGAAAATATACAGAAAATCAACGGATGGTAAAAATATGTTTACATCAAACTGTTTCTTATTATTGTTTCCACAATGGTATATTAATCCAATGGCATCATATGATGAGTGAAAATTATCACGTATTTGTTTAAAAAAACAGTTTTGGCAAAATTATGTTGCTATCAATTTTCTTAAACAAGAATGCATTGATAACTGCCACACCATATAAATGATAATGTAAAGTAGTTATCAATTTTGATTCGATAACTATTCAACCAAATAAAAAAAAAATGAATCACCTTTAATCAAAAACGTACGTCCAGTTTTTAATAGGGATGTTTCTTAGACTGTTATTTAAGTCAGATTCTAATGAATTAAAAGTTTCTAGATTTTATGTTTGATAAAAGCCTAAAGCATCGAAACATTTTATTGCCAACATAGAAATCGAAATGCATTTCGCTAAAGCTGCTCTTGAAAAAACACGCACTCATGCGCAATTATAAAATGCTGCCAATCCTTGCGTTGGAAAAAACTTTTCATAAAAAAAATGTAAATCTGCCATTTTTTATACCTATAATATTCCATATCTAATGTTGTTTTCAAAACGAAAAAAAACTAAACAAAAATAAATCAGTCTGGGTCATAGCGTAAGAATTATATTCTAAAAAATGATCGAAAACTAAAAATAGAGGAGCGTGAACCTATTGGTTCTGTATAATTATTCATTTGTTTAATTTACTTACATGAATTAATGGACAAAATCATTTTAACTAGTACTTTTAAATCCACGAGTCGTTGAAAAAGAATGCTTTGCTTAACGAGTCATTGTTAAGGAAAGCATAAACTTTCTCTTGCCATTTTAAATATAAGAATAAAATCTTACAGAAAATCAATAATAGTTTGCTGTTATGTATTACTTTGAAGTGATGCTACTTGATGTTAAAAATTCATTACGTGGTGACTAATAATAAGCAAAAAATTATAAAATGATATTATGATTAGCAAGTTATACATTCGAAGCGAATTTATTAATAAAACTTGTAGAAGAGAGAAAGTTACGCCGACTCTTTTAAAATGTAAAGTGTAAAGTACCTCAGTTTAAGTTGAAATTGATATATTTTGAATTTTCGATATGTAATGGTATAATGAAAAATAATTAACTAAACATAAATTATGTTGCTAATAGAAAAAATATTTTTTTTTTATAAAGCAGAGCAAGTTGGCATTTCTGTGAAAGCGAACGCGAAGGGTAATTTCGTTTTAAATATGAATAATTTTATTCCTGGTGATAGTTATGATTGAATATTTAAATAGATTAAATAAATAAAAATGAGTTGATTTTCTGCAACAGCCAAAAATTGAAGTGACTCATGACGTCCTGGTGCTCTGCCATGTAAAATCTGGAATATAAATGGTTAAAAATTTGTGACAAAATATCGAAAACTATTTAAATAGGTTTAACTACATCTTTATTATCAGAGTAGTCATTATAACTTTCCGAAAGTCATGACCTTACACCAGGCATTGGTTTAGAAAGGATTTACTCTAATTGATTGATTATGTGGCCTTTTACGAACACTTTAGATGAATCAATTGAGACAATGCCATGAGCCCAAGGAAGTAAAAGGAAAAACCTATTCACGTGGAAGATTACTTTTTCTGACAAAAGCTCTATTTGTTGAGTTTTTTTTTTTTTTTTTTTTGGTCATTCATTAAATGGATAGTGTAGTAGAATAGCATTTTATGAGACAGTACAATACTAGTACATGTTGTAAATAACCATATATTTTTTTTAATAAAAGCATTTTCGTGCAATTGAACCATGGGTGGAATTCATCCAGTTAATTAATATTTTTTTCTTAAAATTAACTGTTAAATAATTATTTCCTTAAAAAAATAGGCTAAACTCAGCTCTCAGTTTTAATATCCTCATTTGAGGAGAAAAAATAATTGTGAAATTATAATCAAATTTTTTAATATTAAATTAGGAACAAAATACGTTTTCATGAAATGATTTTTAATTCTCCAAGAAATAAATGTACAGCTGAATAATATACAGCCAAATAATAACAAAGAAAAAATATGCAGATGATTTTCTTTTGTTGCAGAAAATATATTTTTCTTAGGGATAGTAAATTTAACGTATTAGGCTTTAATCGGTTAGAATTGAAAGAATATTACCCATATCTTATAAATAACATTGAAACGACTTATAAGAGGTCAGATTAACAGCTAATTAAGTACTTAAGTCATTATAAAACATTTTTAAAAATGTAATTTTATTTTGATATTTTCTGCTTTTGTTACAATTGAAAAAATTCAATTGTCACAAACTATAAATTTGAAGGCTCGACTTTGATAATGCTATAGTTGACAAACTTTATGCACTTAATAAAAATTCAATTACGATTGTGAGCTGAAGTTTTTATCAAATTAAGTCAATTTTAAAAACAGTTGTTAACTAACAGAGATGCCAACTTGCTTCGGACAATAAATATATATTTAGAATGGGTATAGTTTATCAATTGTGATTTTTGGTTCAATAAATTAAATTTAGTAGATTTTAATCCGCCACTATTTCTAAATAGTTCGTAGGCTTATATAATTCACCATTTTCAAGTACTATGTTATGCTATACCTTTTAAAAAATAAACAAAATTAGTCAAATATTTGTAAAATTTACTTTGCAGTTATTTACCGTTTTTTAATTATTTGGGCGTGTCCGGAGTTGCAAGTATTGCTGAACTAGGCTTAATTTTTAAATTATTGAAATATAGTGGTAGTCAAAATTAAATTAAATCGTATTTATTTAAAGTAGAATAAAATGTGAATGCATAAATTTGGCTTTAAATATAAAAATAAAATCTTCGAATGAAGCAGGGGTGAAAGCGAGACGGAAAATAGGAAAGGCTGGTAGTGAAACCTTTTCAGTTATAGCTAGTTTTGGGGAGGAGTTTACTTATTCTTTTTTCAAATTATTCAACAATATCTACTTTATCTTCGAAAAGAAGCAGTTTTATATATATGCTAAAATTTTAAAAGAAATCTTGATAGTTACAGATATTTTATTTTTTACGAAAAAAATGCTAGAAATAATTGTCTTACGTACCAGGTTTTTCTCTTTTCCGTCTTGCTATATAAGGGCTTTCACCCATGGAATGAAGCTAGCAAGTGTGAATGACTTTTTGTCGTTGATACGACTGGTTTAAGACAATGAAAGTGTTCTAGTAGATTTTATGTTATCGATATAAAAAATTTCGGGCATGCAACTGCTTTGACATAATTGATTGAAATTGACACTTACTAAGCCACTACCTAAAACAGATATTTCTGTTTAGGAAATAAATCTGATTATTTGAACATTTTTATATAAAACTCCCATTTTAAGATGTCTAATACTAAAACTTTCTGTTCTCAAATATTTATTTTTATTTCTTAATTTTATTTATCTTTTAAATGAAAATATTCAAAATTTTAAACAGAAAAAAAAAATCAATACTTATTGATTATAGAAATTACGAAGACAAGCAGAGCAATTCTAGTTTCTGATTTAACGCAGGACAACAGTTAGTGACAATACTCATAGGTGCATCAATAGCATGAATGTCATACAAAGCGTTAATTACTGAATACAGTATTATTGTGAATGCTTTTAAATCTTATTTGGATAACAAAAATATTGACATAAAAAAATCTGAATTAGCTCAATAGGGAAATATCTTGATACTAAAACTTGTACTTATTAGTCTTGGACGTTATTGTTTGTGTGCGTGTGACAACGCAAAATAAGCAGTGCTATATTAATACATATTAGAGAACCCTCATTTTTGCAGATATAATCGTGTGAGCTGATGACGAGATTTTTCATTTTTTTATTTTGTTTTCCGTTTTTTTTTCAATATTTAAGCATATTTTTTTAAAAAAAATTACTAATAGTTTTATTATTTACTAATAGTTTTATTATTTACTAATAGTTAACTTATTTACTAATAGTTTTTCTTCTTCTCCTTAAAAAAAGTTAAATATTTTTTCCATGTTCTTTTATGTATTTTTAACTTATTTTATGGGTTTCATGTACAATGCTCAAAATTAAATTGACCACCCTGAATAACTTTTGATTCAATGATCGGATCTTCAGGTTGTAGGAATAAATCTTAATAGTTCAAAGGGGTGACCTTAAATATACTAATTAATTAGTGCAGACGATATTAAGTTGCAAAATCAGGCACAAAAACGTACTTTCTCTTAATGAACATACATTTTTTTACCGGATACAGATTTCTGACCCCCAAAATATAGGGAATATATGGTCACAATAGTTTGGTCAGTAGAGCGGTTCAAAGTTTGGACCCCTTAATGTTAATTTTACCTTTTGCGTATTTCCTTATAGCTCGAGACCTTTTAAAGCGAATTGAAAATTTTTTGCTAACAATTATAAAACTCGTTTATCCAAAGACAATTCCATGCAATAAATAACTTTTGATAAATATTTACTATTTTATTTTATAATAGTCGAAATACTTTTGAATTGTGAAGTATACAATTATTTACATAAATTTGAAGTATGCAATTTCGATTTATCAGAAATTTATCGACTGATTTTGCTCAAATTTTTCATTTTAACATGTAAAATTGCATTCTCTGAAATGATGTAAAGAATTGTATACCTTACAATTCAAAAATTTTTTGACTAGTAATAAATAAAATAATAAAAAAAAAATGTTTACTAAAAATTATATTTTAAATGGAATTATTTTATGAGCAAGCGAATTTTACAATCGTGTGCAAAATTTTTTCTATTCGCTAGTTTTATGGTGAAATACGCAAAAAGTAAAATTAAAATTAAGAAGTCCAAGCTTTAAACTCGTCTCCTGACCAAACTAATGTGACCATATTTTTCGTATAACTGCCAATCCCTATATTTTGGAGGTCAGATATCCGAACTCGTGGAAAAAAATGTATGTTTATTCAGAGAAAGTGCTTTTTTGTGCCTGACTTGATAACTTAAGTTATCATCCGTAATAAATTATTAGCATATTTGAAGTCATATCTCTTCGAACCATTTGGACTGAGTCTTATAATGTGAAGATCTGTTTAGTAGATTAAAAGCTATTCAGGGTGGTTATGATGGTGGTGATATATATATATATATATATATATATATATATATATATATATATATATATATATATATATATATATATATATATATATATATATATATATATATATATATATATATACATACATCAATCTGAGTAAATTTTTTCTCAGATTGTTGAAGTTGCTATCTCTGCTAAAAGTCGATTTTATCAAGTTCTCTGTGAGCCAATTAACAAATTTCTAAAGCAAATTAAACATTTGAAGTAATTCTAAACAATCTTGGTTTTCATTCTCAAAGAAAGCAAGAGAAGATTTGCTAGAAAATTTTACTAATGTTAAATTTTTGAAAATTGTCTGGTGCAAATTGTTATTTAAAAATTTCGGTATACGAATTTCAGAAATATATTCATACATTACTTTTAAACGTGACAACTTTTTTGCGCGAGCCAATAAACTGAATTTTATTCTGATTAGTTTTCTTTATTCATGTTAGCGTAAATTGTTGCTGAAGTCTGTTTCTCTGTTACTGAAGTCATATTTTATATTAAACTATACATACTTATTCCTGGGACAGTTCTTTTAGAGCAATTTATGAATTCACTTTGGAATTATGATTTTTATTTATCTGCTTTTGTCAATTTTGAGTCAAATTAGGCAGGTATGATGGAAGTTTGAAGCTATTTTAGAAGCCCAAGAAGTAAATTGGTTTAACTCAAACTTTGGTTACGCAAATCAATAGATTTGTAAAAGTCAACACTCAGACGTCTGAAATTTCATGTTTTTGATTTAAAATTTTTTTCAATGTCTCATTCTGTATATATCTCATATTAATAATCTTATTCCTAGAGACAAATATTATGGTTATAATTTTATAACGTTTTACCTTTAGATCCTTCAATCATTTTACCTATATGCAGATAGACAGTAGAAAAGTCAGAGGCTGAACTAGATCAGTGTTCCACTATCATCCAATCAATTTCCGTTTGCACTATTCCTATTGCACGATTCGTATTACTATTCCAATAGAAATGCATTCCTATTGGTTGCATCTGTATCTGATGATCATTGATGGATTTCCAGGGGACAGGTAAGTGAAGTTAAGTCAGCTTAAGAATCTTTAGCCCTTCAAGCATTGAGCCTCCGGGAAAAATTACGCTGGTT